>JAOWLH010000043.1:2442500-3642500 GCA_027405865.1 Salix purpurea | reverse complement strand
AAGGCCAAAGTTGAAAATGAAAGTGGCTGCAAAATTCAAGCCCTCAGATCAGACAATGGCAAGGAATACACTTCCAATGCCTTCAACGTTTTTTGTGAGGAGGCAGGCATTCATCATCAGCTAACAACTCCGTATACTCCTCAATAAAACGGAGTTAGTGAGAGGCGAAACAAGTTTATCTTGGAAATGACAAGATGCTTGCTATATGAGAAGAATTTACCAAAGAAATTTTGGGCAGAGGCGGCAAACACTGCTGTGTTCTTGCAAAAATGACTGCCTACAAGAGCCTTGAAGGATCAAACACCCTTTGAGGCATGGTATGGTTGCAAACCATCTCTGAATTTTCTTAAGGTATTCGGATGTTTGTGCTTGACCCTTGTTCCACAGGTCAAGAGGGATAAACTTGACAAGAAAGCACTTCTAGGCATTTTTGTTGGCTACAGCCTAGTTTCAAAGGCTTATAGGATTTTCCAGCCACTAACTGGAAAAATCGTTATAAGCAGAGATGTCCAATTCCTGGAAGATGAAGAATGGGACTGGAACGATGCAATCAAAGAAGATTCAGCCTCTCCAAAAGGCAATTATCTTGTTTCAGACACAGATGATCAAAGCATGGAAGATTGGGACATCAACATGACAGATGACACTCCTGTTAGAGGCACACGGTCACTCCTTGATGTGTATCAAAGGTGCAACATTGCTGTGTGTGAACCAGCAGACTTTGAAGAAGCCAAGCTAGATCAAAATTGGCTTGCTGCGATGAAGGGGGAGCTTCTCATGATCAAGAGAAACAACACGTGGGAGTTGGTGGACAGACCTCAAAACAAAATTGTAATCGGTGTAAAATGGGTGTATCGAACAAAACTCAACGCTGATGGCTCAATCAATAAGCTCAAAGCCAGGCTAGTGGTAAAGGGTTATGCACAAATCTTTGGCGTGGACTACTCAGACACGTTTGCACCGGTAGCAAGACTTGACACTATCAGGCTGCTACTTGCCATTTCAGCACAACTGAATTGGAAGGTGTATCAAATGGATGTCAAGTCAGCGTTTTTAAATGGAGTTTTGTAGGAGGAGATCTATACTGAGCAACCAGAAGGCTTTGCAAATGAAGGAGAGGAGGACAAAGTCTGTCTTCTTAAGAAGGCACTATATGGATTGAAGCAAGCTCCAAGAGCTTGGTACAGCCGAATCGATGAACATTTGCAGCACTTGGGATTCACTAAAAGCCTCTCCGAATCCACTCTTTACATCAAGCAAAATGGTGATAACATTCTTATCATCTCACTTTACGTTGATGATTTGCTTGTAACAGGAAATAACAACAATAATGTGGAGACGTTCAAGCAAGAGATGATGAGTGTATTTGAGATGACAGATTTGGGTTTGATGTCTTTTTTTCTTGGAATGGAAGTTAAGCAAGCTGAACATGAAGTGTTCATATGTCAGAAGAAGTATGCCAAAGAAATCCTCAAAAAGTTCAAACTTGAAGATTGCAAAGAAGTAAGCACTCCTATGAATCAAAAGGAGAAGCTGTGTAAAGAAGATGGAGCCGAGAAGGTTGATCAAGCACAGTTCAGAAAAAAAAATTTGGATGCTTGATGTATCTCACTGCAACTAGGCCTGATATTTTGAATGTTGTGAGTATCTTGTCTAGATTCATGCATTGTGCTAGTGAATTGCATTTCAAGGCTGCTAAAAGAGTGATAAGATATGTCAAAGGAACCTGCAATTTTGGCATAAGATACACAAGAAGTAGAGAGTTCAAACTGGTCGGGTATTCTGACAGTGATTGGGGAGGCTCAATTGATGACTTGAAGAGCACATCAGGCTACTGTTTCTCTTTAGGTTCTGGTGTGTTTTCATGGAATTCAAAAAAACAAGAAACCGTAGCCCAGTCCACTGCTGAAGCTGAGTTTGTGGCTGCAACAGCTGCTGTCAATCAAGCTTTGTGGCTGAAGAAAATTTTATCTAATCTTAACTTGGAGCAAAAGGAAAGCACAGAAATTCTAGTTGACAATCAAGCTGCCATTTCCATCTCTAATAATCCTGTGTTTCACGGAAAAACCAAGCACTTCAACATCAAATTATTCTTTTTGAGAGAGGTGCAGAAAGATGGGAGTATCATTCTTATTTACTGCAAAACTGAAGAACAAGCAGCTGATATTTTCACGAAACCACTGCCAGTCAACAAATTCGAATTTCTGAGAACAAAGTTGGGAGTTTGCAGCTCCTAAACAAGGAGGAGTGTTAGAAATAATGTTCAGGACTGCCGAGCTGGACTGCTGAGCTGGAATTTTATTCTTTCTTTATTTTTTTATTTAGTCAATTCTGTTCCTATTCTCTTGTTCTTGCTGCTATTTCGCAGTTTTGTAATTTCCATTATCAATTG
This sequence comes from Salix purpurea, assembly GCA_027405865.1. Taxonomy (NCBI): domain Eukaryota; kingdom Viridiplantae; phylum Streptophyta; class Magnoliopsida; order Malpighiales; family Salicaceae; genus Salix; species Salix purpurea. The sequence continues at coordinate 3,640,108 of JAOWLH010000043.1, read as the reverse complement.
ATCATGGCTTGAATGAAGGACCATGATCGTAGGAATCTGTTAAGCACCAGCTCTATAAATTGAGCTGCAGTCATGAATAAAAGTATTCAAGCTTTTCATTCATCAATCTCTTCTTAAACACAAGCATTATTCTTTGTTATTTTTGTTGTTCAGAATCACTGCAACAACGACAAGACCAAACAAGAAAACAATTACTTGATTGGAGGAAGCGCATAAACATTATAGGTGGAATTGCTCGAGGGCTTCTTTATCTTCATCAAGACTCCAGACTTAGAATCATCCACAGAGATATAAAGCCAGCAACATTTTAGTGGACGAGGAGCTAAACCCAAAAATTTCTGACTTTGGCCTTGCAAGAATGTTCGGTGGAGATCAAACAGAGGCCAAAACTAATAGGGTAGTTGGGACATAGTAAGTACATAAACCCGATCTTGTCTTGCTGATTTTAATACATGCAACCTGATTAATACGGTGGTGAGTATTAAAGTTTGATGTCCTTTTCAGGCATTTCAAATGAGATTAAAGAAACAATTTCTCTTAGATACTTTCAGAAAAATGATGTAAGCATTGATGTCATGGAACCACTAGGATAGTAATAGGGAAAGTAGAATGGCAAAGTCTGCTGAAATATTTTCTTGGTTTTTGATTTTGAAGGCGTGGATGCTTTGGATTAAAGGGACACCATCGGAATTGATTGATGAATGTTTGGCTTAGTCGAGCAATTCATCTGACATTATAAGATGCATTCATGTGGCTTTATTATGTGTGCAACAACGACCGGAAGATAGGCCAAACATGGCAGCTGTGGTTCTGATATTAGGGAGTGAGATTCCATTGCCTCAGCCTAAACAACCTGGATTTTTTATGTGGGAGAATGCACATGAACAGAGCACTTCATCAAACAAGCATGCAACTTATTCTGGCGGCGAGGTTAGCTTGAAGTCATTAGAGGCCCGGTAGCCTGTCATTACATGAATACGGATGGAATAAAATTTTTGATCAAACAAATACTATTGCATTACATCATAAAGTTGTGCTGGTATTTTCATGCCTGGCTTTAGTGCTTCAACAATTTTTGCAATTAATCTCGTTTTTTTTATAGCTATGGTGACACTTTTCTATTTGTCTTTCATAAGCAGTCATATATTATCTATTTTATTATTTATGCTAATGAAATTATTATTACCACCATTTAGGATTTGTGTCCTTTTAGTTACTTCAATCGAGCTTAGTTAATTGATAGAAAATATATTCTATTTTGTTATTGGTCTTTTTTGTTGGATCCTATTCCTTACTGATCTTTTATTGGCGCACTCTATTACTAAATCATCACTCATTTAGACATTTCTTATATTGAAAATCCTATTACACAATATATAGATACTCTAACCAATGATCATTTTCCTATTGTTAAGCATATTCCACACTATTTCAATGACACCTCCATTTTTGACTTTTTTTTGCCCATTTTCTACTTTCGTGCTCTAGTTGTTTACAATGATGTTGACTAGACAAACTCTCTCGACACTCATTGTTTTACCTCTAACTACTCTATTGGTCTTGGTTACAACTTGGTTTCTTGGAGTGCTAAGAAACAACCTTTTATATCTCATTTCAGCTATGAATCTAAGTATCTTGCTCTTGCATATAACATAGCTGAACTTTTTTGGCTCACACTGTTTTTTTCATGATCTTTAGGTTCTTATCTCACAAGGACTCTTTTTTTACACGGCAACAAAAATGTCATTTTTTTAAAATCTATTTCCTTGTATTTCATAAATAAGCTAATCATATTGAATTAGACTATCATTTTCTTCAAAAACTTAATGTTATTGGCAACCTTCAAACATAGTATATGCCCTCTCACCTATAGGTTGCCACATCTTTATAAAAAGTGTTTTTCAGTATATTTTATAATTTTTTAGATCCAAGATTCACATTCATTCCAATCCAATGCTCAACTTACACTAAGGAGGACTGTGTTAAGGATACTTTTCTTCATTTTCTTCTTTTCTATAAATATAACAACAATATTAATAATTCACATTACGATACTCACACAAGTCTTAAGCCTTAACTAATATTATTAACACATCATCAATCAACCTAATTTAATTCATGATCTTTCAATCCTCAATACTGGTTGGCTCTAAATTCTCAATTTCCTCTAATATGGTTTTTAATTTCTTTAACTACTTCCTTAATCATGTAACGTAACCCAAAATTAACATCATTTCATACTTTTATTCACAAAATATGTAAGCCTTATGATTTGAGAATTCTTAATCCACCATCAATAGTCAAGAATAAAAATATATTTAAATGAAAGAAAACCCCTAACCAGAAGTAGTTCATCCAATCTAGGAAGCCTTTTAAATTCAATTCTAAAGATTTCCCCATTTTCTTTTAATTTGATCAACTTATCTCTATATCCCCCAACTCCGAAATCTCTCTCTCAACTTTCTACTTCGTTTAAGTTTCTTTCTAGGATTTCATGCAACTTATACCCTCTCTATAATCAAATTAAGTGAAAATAGAGGAGTTTTGGGAGAAGATGAACAAAACTTTCCCTCCTACCGTTAGCGGAGGACTTTTCCTTTTTTGTTTGTAGAAATTCCACTTCTTTAAGTCCTCTCTGTATTTTTCAAGCATGGATTTATGTTTTATCTCTTTTGAGTTTTTATACTATTTAATCTAGGATTTTTTTACCTTTAGTCATAAAGATTTTCCTTTTAATTTATTATTATTATTATTATTTTACTATTTAGCACGTGTATAAACAAATTTCAACATGTTTTCATCTACAAATACCCAAAAGTTACATGGAATCTCCTCAATTCCCAACCTATAAAACATTTTAAATAGTCTAAAATCTCAAAATCAAATCAAAACAAAAGAAAAGTTTTTGAATTCTAATCTAATTTTTTGAGATCTAAATCACATCCATTGAACTCTCTTATTCAAGAAGAACTCACTAACATAAAGATATCTCCGTTTTAGTATATAGTACTAATACTATTAACAAAACACCTAAAATTTTTATATTTTAACTCTTCTTGCATAGCATTGTTTACTAGAACTTGGAAGCCTTTTAAATTCAACTCTAAAGATTTCTTCCTATTCTTTTAATTTGATCAATTTATCTCTTGCACCCCAACTATGAAATCTCTATCCAACATCCAAGAAATAAAATGTAAAAAAATGTAATGTTGTGACCAAATTATTATGACTAGAAAATATAGGTACCAAAGGAAAGAAAAAACTTTGTTCACTACTCAATGAAATAGATGATAAATAGTAAATTGTGTGTACAAAGTGTTTTGGATATCCTATCTTGTTTAGTATATAGTACTAATGCTATGAACAAAACACCTAAAAATCCTTGTAGTTTAACTATAGTGTCTTGCATAGCAATGTTGGCTAGAATAATATTTTTTTCTTGAGCTTTTATTATTTTTATGTAGTGTTTTAACATTTCATTTATTTGGAATCCGTCTTTGTAATTTATCCCTTGCTTTCAGTCTTCATAGAACATCTAGTCCTTGGGTTAATCTCAGTTTTGAAAAATTATATTTAGAACACATATATTTCATTAAGATTAAAAGGCATCTATGAGTGAAATGTTAATTTTGAATGTGAATAATCAGCAACAATATTAGATTTTTAATTTGCTTATGCTAGGATTGATGTGATTATCTTGGAATGAAAGTTTATGCTTTATCTCATATACTCTTGAACTTGTACTCGCCAAGGACACATTTATGTGATCTCTTGTGTTTTAATGACATTTTTTATTTTCATCAATTACTGTAAAAGTTGAGCTTTCTTTCTCATGATTCCCGAAAACATAATATCTCGGAACGACAAACTTGTTGTCTTGCTTTTTCTTCATATAGCTTTCATGTAGAAAACAAAACAATAAAAGCCATACGATTTCAGCTGCAATTTTATGCTTTATGTTCTGAATTTATTGTTTACTTTATTATTTGGTTATTATAATTTTAATGCATATTTCTTAAAATTAATAATAAGCTCTCTTCAATGGGAAGATTTTTCGTGATTCTTGTACGTTGTTTCTTATTATTCACCTTAATCGACTCCTCTACACCAGCTATGATCAATCCAAGCCAATCCATAAGAGACGGTGAGACTTTACTTTCAGATGGCGGAAGCTTCGAACTAGGATTTTTCAATCCTGGAAATTCGACATACCGATACGTGGTGTTAGGATTGAGAGAGTTTGCAAAATTGAAAGAAGAATTAGTTTAGAGAAGGGAAGAGGGAGAAGAGAGAAAAGAGAGGGAAACTGAAATTTAAAATTGTATTGTATTGAATTCTGTTTTGCATACATTTATTGTGTGTGCACTTCTCTATTTATACACATTACACTATTCTAGAATATTCTTCTATACTCTAACATCCCCCCTCAATCTCATGCTTTGATAAACCAAGCATGAGATTGCAACAATGAAAATGAAATACAAGAGTATTTAATTCTTTTGACAAACAGTATGTAAACGAGAGAAGAGAAGGAATTTCATCGGTCTATTTCTTGACCTGAATTTCATTTGTCTCTGTAAGACTTTGAGAACAGAGAGATGAGAAAAAAAAAAGAAATGGGAGGTAAGAGAGGTGATAGAATGGGTTTGAATTTCATTTGTCTTCTTCAGTTTTTCTGAAGTTTTTCATTTATTGATGAATTTCTTAATCTGTGTAAGAATTCATGGTCTTCTTCTTCTTCTTCTTCTTCTTCTTCTTCTTCTTCATTAGATTAAGTTTTTCTTAATCTTTTTTTTTTGTTTTTTTAATCTTTATCAAAACGGTAGGATGAGAGACATAAAACGGCACACAAAACACAAATGACACCATCACACACAAAATCTAGGTTTTCTACTAATTCCTCTCTCAGCCACGCCGCAGCCTCATCTCTTCTCTGCCGAATCGATTCACTTCATTTTGCCAGCCTTTCTTTGATCTCTGCTTTAGGTGAAGTTCAAGGGAAAATCATGCCGGACGTGCAAGCTCTTGTTAATGATTTTCTTATCAAGCTTAAGAAACGTAAGATTGAGGGATCGCAGGCCACAGCGAGGCAGGCAGCAGAACTGTTAATTATTTCACAGCAACGAGTTCCCTACACAAATCAAGCTGGAGCTTTAATTGATGTTGTATCACGGAGGCTTGAAAAGCAAGACTAACAAGCTTGACAAGCTCACTATTTGTGACTTTGAGATCTGCATTTTCTCGACGAAGCAACTTGAGTTCAGTAGTTAGGGTTTGGAGGTGCACGAGAGAGAGATTGGAGTGATCGCAGAGGTCCTGGTACTCTAGAATCAGTCGAGCCTGGCAGAGGTGGCTCTCGGTGGAGATGACATCTGCGATGGTGGTGGCTGAAGATAGAGGCATGCTTCGCTGCTCTGTTGCAGCTTTAATTTTTTTTTTCTAACAATGAAAATGACAAAGAGGAACCAATTGAAAACTGAAGTAGCAGAGAAAGGAACCCGAGAGGCCTCTCTATCAAGGTCTCGAAGAAAAAAAACAAGAGAGAATCACTACAGGAAATCTGAAAAATTGAAACGGTGAGTCAGGATGCTTACTTTGCTGCCTCTTCACGATCACGGTAATTCTCACTCTGCTTCTGCTCTGTTTGAGCTTCAATTTTTTTTTCTTCGCTCTGCTGCTGCTCTGTTTAAGCTTAACTGTTGTTGTGCAAAATTAGAAGTAATTTGTTGCGTAGAGACTTGATTTGGCATGGAAGATGCTAGATGTTGCCATAACAACAACACGAATTGAAGAAGCTCCAAAAGATCATAAAGAAGAACTTGAACAATGTGTTTTCTTCAACAGTAGGTTTTTTTTTTTATCGATCCATTGAAAGATCAGATTGCAGAAGCTTGGATCAATGCGCTAGTATAGTAGCTCTGATACCATGTTAGGATTGAGAGAGTTTGCAGAATTGAAAGAAGAATTAGTTTAGAGAAGAGAGAAGGGAGAAGAGAGAAAAGAGAGGGAAACTGAAATTTAAAATTGTATTGTATTGAATTCTATTTTGCATACATTTATTGTGTGTGCACTTCTCTATTTATACACATTACACTATTCTAGAATATTCTTCTATACTCTAACAGGGTTTATGGCATACGAAGTCTCCAAAGATAACTTTATGGGTAGCAAATAGAGACACTCCTTTTTCTGATCGTTTGGGAGTCCTGACTATCACCAGAGAAGGGGTACTTGTCCTATACAGTAGCACAAATGATACTGCTTGGTCATCGAATCCGTCAAGAACTGCAGAGAATCCTGTCGCAGAGCTCTTGGATTATGGAAATCTTGTTGTCAGAGAAGAAAATGATAGTAATCCCGAGAACATTCTGTGGCAGAGTTTTGACCATCCATGTGATACCATGATATTCAGAATGAAACAGGGGAGCAACTTCATTACAAAGATAGACCAGTTTTTGTCATCTTGGAGGAGTTCTGAAGATCCTGCTCAAGGTGAATATTCTTTTGTTATGGATACTCATGGGTATCCCCAGCTACTTCTGAAGAGGGGAAACATTAATCTGTCTAGAACGGGGTCATGGAATGGCATAAATTTCATATCAAATCCTAAGCCACTAACTATTCCCAATGAATTTGTTCTCAACAGCAAATAGGTTTATTTCCAGTATGAAATCCAAAGTTCAGTCTGTTCAAGGCTCAGTCCATCGGGCCTTCTGCAGGGCTACACATGGAATGACCGAACAAATGATTGGGTGCTTACTAACACTGGCCAGTATGATCAGTGTGAAAATTATGCCTTTTGTGGTCCAAATACTCGCTGTGAGATGAGTAGATCTCCTACAAGTGTCTCGGCTTGATACTGTTAAATTATTGCCTATGATTGCTGCACAAATTGGATGGTATGTATGGCAAATGGATGTCAAGTCAACCTTCTTAAATGGGACACTTGATGAAGAAATATATGTTGAACAACCTGAGGGTTTCGAAGTTAACATCACTGCCAACAAGGTCTATCTTCTCAAAAAGGCTATGGTTTAAAACAAGCTCCTAGAGCTTGGTACAACCATCTAGATGTATTCTTGCTGAGTTTGGGGTTTGAAAAAAGCCTAAATGAAGCTACTTTGTATGTGAAAAAGGTTGATAAGGATATACTGATTGTATCAGTCTATGTTGATGATCTATTGATCACTGGAAACCATGAGGAGCTGGTTGATGAGTTCAAGCTGAAAATGAAGAACAGATTCGAGATGAATGAGCTGGGCCTGCTATCCTATTTTCTGGGGATGGAAGTCACTTAATCAAAATCAGGGTGTTTTGTGTGTCAAAGGAACTTCACAATGAAGTTACTGAATAAATTTGCAATGGATAATTGCAAACCTGTCAGCACTCCCATGGTGGCTGGACAGAAATTGATGAAAGATGATGATGAACACAAGGCTGATGGAAGAATTTATAGAAGCTTGATTGGAAGCTTGCTATACTTGACTGCCACAAGACCAGACATTGTGTTTACAGTGAACTACCTTTCAAGGTTTATGCAAAATCCAAGTCAAACACATTATGTTGCTGCCAAGAGAGTGTTAAGGTATCTAAAGGGAACACTGGATTATGGCTTGATGTTTGATAAGCTTGAAACTGTCAAATTGATAGGTTTTTGTGACAGTGACTGGGCTGGAAGTGATGAAGAGATGGTGAGCACTTTTGGTTACTGTTTTTCTATGGGAAGAAGCATTTTTTGTTGGAATTCAAAGAAGCAAAGTTTGGTTGCACACTCTACCGCAGAAGCTGAATATATTGCAGCTTATGTAGCTGCAAATTAGCTTGTCTGGTTAAGGAAGATTTTGGGAGATTTGAACCTACTGAATTGTTCTGTGACAACATGTCAGCAATTGCTATATCAAAAATTCAGTGTTTCATGATAGAACCAAGCACATGAAGATCAAGTTCCATGCAATTCGGCAATTCCAGCAAGAGGGTGAGCTTGAGATGAAATATTGCAGCTCAAAGGAACAATTGGCTCATTTATTTACAAAATCCTTAGCCAAAGAAAGGTTTGAAGAATTGACAGAGATGATGGGGATGAGCAGATTGGAATCAAGGGGGAGTGTTGAAAATGCAGGGTCAAAGTCAACAAAGGTCAACTGATTCCAAGTCTGCAGAAATTGAAGAACTGAAGCTGCGAAGATCATCGATTTCCTTTATTGTTTTTATCATGTTTTAATTTAAGTGTTTATGTTTTAGTTAATTAAGATCAAATTATATTGATCATATCATGTTGCTTTATTTTCGCAGATTTATTTCCTGTTTTAATTAAAAGAGATTGTAATAGTTTTGAATTACCATTCTTGTATTTCGATCTTCTTCTATAAATAAAATCTAAGGGATGGCAGTAACCTTAAGCAATTCTGCCCCTTGTTATACACTTGTTATAGCATTAAATTGTGCTTGAATCTTTACATCTTTTTCTGGGAAAATTCTGGGCATCTTCTCGGTTCTTAGCACTGATTTGAACAGTGCCTGTTTTTGTTCATCAGGGACAAATTCCTGAGGGTGATTTGAACAGTAACTGTTCTTCACCAAATTTTATTTTCCAACAGATAAAACTCAAGTACATATTTAACAATGAACTCTTGAAGAGGGTTATACATCAGGATCTTCTAACTATTCTTCTATGCACTCAGCTATGCTTAAGAGAAAGAGGACATTTAGTAAAAAGAAGCTAGCTGGAATAGTATCCAGCGCAATAGTATCAGGCATTGGCATGCTAGCTACTATTAGGGTTCATCTTTTCCAAGCGGAAGAGGAATCTTAGGAAGAAAAAGCACCGGGAAGCAAGGCAAGAAGATGTGGAATTGCCAGTATTCGACATGAGTACTATAGCACATGCCACCGATACTTTTGCAGACAGCAACAAACTTGGAGAAGGTGGTTTTGGACCTGTATACAAGGTATGAAAAAAATCTGATTCCTGACAATCCATCGTTTAACAATAAAACGACCTCAACTATTTGAATGATGAATCAGGGAATACTCATAGGAGGACAGCAAATTGCAGTGAAAAGGCTTTCAAAAAGTTCAGGTCAAGGACTAGATGAGTTCAAAAATGAAGTCATGTTAATCGCTAAACTTCAGCACCGCAATCTTGTAAAGCTTCTGGGTTGTTGCGTTCATGAAGATGAAAGAATGTTAATTTACGAATACATGCCCAACAAGAGCTTGAATTTTTTTATTTTTGGTGCGAACCCATCTGAAATAATAAGATTGAAGTTCTCATTTATTTATGTATTTTCTGTTACAAATCTGATTTGTTAATTGGACTAACATGGATGAGAAATTGTTCAGATCAAACAAGAAGAAAATTACTTGATTGGAGGAAGCGTATAAACATTATAGGTTTTTTTCAAGGCATGTAAAGTTTTGTTCTTAGGTGATTTCTTGTGACTGAGGAATGGGTTTATAGGGTTTATAATGACATTTTTTTTATTTTCATCCATTACTGTAAAAGTTGAGTTTTCTTTCTCTTGATTCCCGAAAACATAATATCTTGAAAAGACAAACTTGTTTATTCATATACCTTTCATGTAGAAAACAAAGCAATAAAAGCCATACGATTTTAAATGACAATTGTTTTCAAGTGCCCCGCAGTTACCAGAGACTAAGGGCAGCTGCAATTATATCCTTTATTGCTTGCTTTTTCCTTCTATGTCTGGATTTTATTGTTTACTTTATTATTTGGTTATTATAATTTTAATGCAGATTTCTTAAAATTAATAATAAGGTCTCTTCAATGGGAAGATTTTTCGTGATTCTTGTACGCTGTTTCTTATTATTCACCTTCACCAACTCCTCCACACCAGCTATGATCAATCCAAGCCAATCCATAAGAGACGATGAGACTTTACTTTCAGATGGCGGAAGCTTCGAACTAGGATTTTTCAATCCTGGAAATTCGACAAACCGATACTTGGGTTTATGGCATACGAAGTCTCCAAAGACGGTTTTATGGGTAGCGAATAGAGACACTCCTTTTTCTGATCGTTTGGGAGTCCTGACTATCACCAGAGAAGGGGTACTTGTCCTATACAATAGCACAAATGATACTGCTTGGTCATCGAATCCGTCAAGAACTGCAGAGAATCCTGTCGCAGAGCTCTTGGATTATGGAAATCTTGTTGTCAGAGAAGAAAATGATAGTAATCCCGAGAACATTCTGTGGCAGAGTTTTGACCATCCATGTGATACCATGATATTCGGAATGAAACTGGGGAGCAACTTCGTTACAAAGATAGACAGGTTTTTGTCATCTTGGAGGAGTTCTGAAGATCCTGCTCGAGGTGAATATTCTTTCGTTATGGATACTCATAGGTATCCCCAGCTACTTCTGAAGAAGGGAAACATTACTCTGTCTAGAACGAGTCATGGAATGGCATAAATTTCGTATCAAGTCCTAAACCACTAACTATTCCCAATGAATTTGTTCTCAACAGCAAAGAGGTTTTTTTCCAGTTTGAAATCCAAAGATCAGTCAGTTCAAGACTCACACTCAGTCTATCGGGCCTTCTGCAGGTCTACACATGGAATGACCGAACAAATGATTGGTTGCATACTGACGCTGGCCAGTATGATCAGTGTGAAAATTATGCCTCTTGTGGTCCAAATACTCGCTGTGAGATGAGTAGATCTCCTATATGTGTATGCTTGGATGGATTCGAGCCCAAGTCTCTAGCAGATTGGAACTTTTCAGATTGGTCCGGTGGGTGTATCCGGAGAACTCCGCTAGAATGCAGTGACAAAGTTGGCTTTCTAAAATATACAGGGATGAAATTGCCCGACACGTCGTCTTCCTGGTACGACAAGAGCATAAGTCTCAAGGAATGTAAGGGATTATGTTCGAAGAACTGCTCCTGTACTGCTTATGCAAATTTAGATATCAGGGATGGTGGAAGTGGATGCCTGATCTGGTTTGGTGAACTGATTGATATAAGAAAGTCAACTGGGGATGGGCAAGACCTTTATGTTAGGATGAATGCAACAGAATTGGGTAAGTATTCCAAATATGCAACTATTTATTACCATTGTGGTGAGAAAAAAATATTTCTACTTCTCTTGAATTCAAAGACGTTGGAAAGTAAAAGGTGTTTGCTCTGCTGATTTGTCCATACCATCAACACTATTTTCCCTTCTCAAAAATAAAATTGCAAGATAAAACTCAAGTACATATTTAACAATGAACTCTTGAAGAGGGTTATACATCAGGATCTTCTAACTATTCTTCTGTGCACTCAGCTATGCTTAAGAGAAAGAGGACATTTAGTAGAAAGAAGCTAGCTGGAATAGTATCCAGCGCAATAGTATCAGGCATTGGCATGCTACTATTAGGGTTCATCTTTTCCAAGCGGAAGAGGAATCTTAGGAAGAAAAAGCACCGGGAAGCAAGGCAAGAAGATGTGGAATTGCCAGTATTCGACATGAGTACTATATCACATGCCACCGATACTTTTTCAGACAGCAACAAACTTGGAGAAGGTGGTTTTGGACCTGTATACAAGGTATGAAAAAAATCTGATTCCTGACAATCCATCGTTTAACAATAAAACGACCTCAACTATTTGAATGATGAATCAGGGAATACTCATAGGAGGACAGCAAATTGCAGTGAAAAGGCTTTCAAAAAGTTCAGGTCAAGGATTAGATGAGTTCAAAAATGAAGTCATGTTAATCGCTAAACTTCAGCACCGCAATCTTGTAAAGCTTCTTGGTTGTTGCGTTCATGAAGATGAAAGAATGTTAATTTACGAATACATGCCCAACAAGAGCTTGGATTTTTTTATTTTTGGTGCGAACCCATCTGAAATAATAAGATTGAAGTTCTCATTTATTTATGTATTTTCTGTTACAAATCTGATTTGTTAATTGGACTAACATGGATGAGAAATTGTTCAGATCAAACAAGAAGAAAATTACTTGATTGGAGGAAGCGTATAAACATTATAGGTGGAATTGCTCGAGGGCTTCTGTATCTTCATCAAGACTCTAGACTTAGAATCATCCACAGAGATATTAAACCCAGCAACATTTTAGTGGATGAGGAGCTAAACCCAAAAATTTCTGACTTTGGCCTTGCTAGAATGTTCGGAGGAGATCAAACAGAGGCCAAAACTAATAGGGTAGTTGGAACATAGTAAGTACATAAACCCAATCTTGTCTTGCTGATTTTCATTACTGTTTTGTGAACTTATCTTGTTAGTATCATTTTCAGCGGCTACATGTCTCCTGAGTATGCATCGAATGGGCACTTTTCAGTGAAATCTGACGCTTTTAGCTTCGGTGTTCTAGTCCTCGAGATCGTGAGTGGAAAGAAAAATAGGGGATTTCGTCACCTGGACCCCAACCTTAACCTTCTTGGACATGTAAGCTTTTTTCAAATTTGCAATATAGTTTCAGGCATTTCAAATGAGATTAAACAAAAAAAAAAAATTCTTACATATTGAAACTTTCAGAAATATCATAGAAGCATTCATGTCATAAAACCAATAGGATAGTAATACGGAAAGTGTAATGGCATAGTCTGCTGAAACATTTTCTTGGTTTTTGTTTTTGAAGGCGTGGATGCTTTGGATTAAAGGGACACCATCTGAACTGATTGATGAATGTTTGGCTTAGTCGAGCAATTCATCTGACATTATAAGATGCATTCATGTGGCTTTATTATGTGTGCAACAACGCCCGGAAGATAGGCCAAACATGCCAGCTGTGGTTCTGATATTAGGAAGTGATATGCCATTGCCTCAGCCTAAACAACCTGGATTTTTTATGGGGGAGAATCCACATGAACAGAGAACTTCATCAGACAAGCATGTAACTTATTCTGGCGCCGAGGTTAGTATGATGTCATTAGAGGCCCGGTAGCCTATCATCACATGAATTCGGAAGGAATAAGATTTCTGATAAAACAATTGGTTTCAGAAATTCATTTGGTTACATCTATTCTTGATGTCTACTCATTTCACCATTGCGGTAGAGGGTGCTAAAGCTAATCATTTGGAGGATTTGGTTACATCCATTCTTGATGTCTACCCATTTCAGAGTGCTAAAAATAATATCTAGGAGCAGAACAAGTTCATCAATGCTAGCCAGTCACAGCTTGCGATTTTGTTTGTTTATTGTTTAGTGTCTGTTTAGAAGTGTAATTCGGGTTGCTTTTGAAAGTGTTTTTCTTATAGAAAACCATCAAAATAATGTAAATGATGTTTTTTTATTTTAAAAAAATATTTTTGATATTAGTATACGAAAATAATACATAAAGATCAAAAATATTTAATTTAAAGTAAAATATAAAAATAAAAATTAAACAATTCATTTTTCTGTCTTCACCGAAATCAACGTCCAGCACCTCTCCTTTGTTGACTATTTTTTTTCTTATTTCCAAATAAATTTGATTATTTTTATAAACTCTGTTAAACTGAAAAATAATTTTTCAAATTCAAAGGTGATACTCTTGTTAATGAAGGAAAAAAAAAGAAAGATATTTTATTTTTACTTGAACTAAATTAAATATATATATATATATATATATATATATATATATAAATAGATATATATATATATATATATATAATTGTCCATGTAAGGTAAATTTGAGTTGATCAAAATTAGGACACAAAGGTTACAGTACCAAGAATTTCAGGGGGAAATAATTCACCATAATCCACAGTATTTTCATTTAAATTTATGATGGTTTACTATTATTATTTTTACTATTTCCTTGCCTTATCTTGTTTGATTAGATATAATAGAGAAATGAAATTTGAATTTTTTATTGCTTAACATGCTTGATGTCATGTAAAAAAAACCCATCTTTAACTTAAAAATTAAATTTTTAAAAATAATTTTATATTACTCTCTAGTATCAACTACTTTAAAGCCTAACAAAAATATTGCTATATGACCCCACTATTGAGTGCTTGTGTTGGAAGTGTGGTTGAAATTGTTTTTTAAAATATTTTTCGTTTAAAAATACATCAAAATAATGTTTTTTCTTATTTTTTTTAATTATTTTTGATATCAACACATGAAAATAATCTAAAAACATAAAAAATAAATAATTTAATATAAAAAATAAAAATAATTTTTTTTAAAAAAAAATTTGAAACGTAATGCTAAATAGAACCTAAGAAAATTCAATTAATTAACTAATAGACAGGGATATTCCACTCGCATTACAGAATTCTTTATAAGATCATATTTATATTTATAGATTACGACGTTATATATCTTAAATTTATCATTAATATAATTAAGTTTTTGGATTCAATGTAGTTTGTTGATCATTAGTAATCGAGCTTCTTTAATTGGAGCTAGCAGGCGTAAGTAAGCATGCATTAGTTCAATATTCATGTACAATATTTGAATTTGGAGGACTAAATTTCATCACATGCATTCTTTTCGTAATTGAGTTTGATTATTTTCGTAATTAACTACCAATACTTATCCCTAGTTTTATTTTGAAGAAATGAATAGATAATTAAAGGAAGAATTATATTCAAACTCATTAAAGAGATAAAAATATTTTTATTTAGGCTCTCTCTCTCTCTCTCTCTCCTCTTTAAAATAAGTACTGATAATTATCGCAGGTCCATTCTACAATATATCGTAAATGAATAGTACAAACTAATTTTCTTAATGCTAAAAAAGGAATATAAAAATAGAATTATCACAACAAATGTGCTAAAAAATATTGTGCATTTCAAAGTCATAGATATTTCAAGGAATTGTTAAAGTTGAAAATTCTGCTAGACGAAGAGTTCCATCGTTATAATTCACGGATGCCTAAATGTATTCATTGCAAGAAAATAGTGAATTGCTGATGAAATATTACAGATTAAATATATATTTTAAATTTCAAATGGCGGTGGTTCCTTGGCCGATATAAGTAATCAACGGTAGAATTTCCTATTAGCAACACCACTTTCCAGGACGATTCCGGTTGAGAAGGGAAAAAACAATTTGTAGAAGACGAAGCTAAGACGAATCTTCGGCCTCTCGAGTAAAAATATAATGTTTTGGAGTCAGCTATCATTGCAAGGAAAACAAGAGCACGGGAAACAATTACTTCCAAAATACCTTTGACATGGATATCAAAGGTAAAAATGATCTTATCCTTGACTAAAATAAAAAAATAAAATCATCTTACACCACACGTAATCATTCAATTCTGAGATAGTTGAGAATGACATGGATATTTAATCTTCCTTTAATTAAAGTATATGCTAATCCTAATTGTCCTGAATCCCATATAATAAAATATAGAGACAACGCTGGCGTTTCAAATTAATTTACAGTTTCACATAATTAGCAGACAAAATTTACATGATCAACAACAATTTGACCTAGCCACTAGATGTTCTTGATATGCTGAGTTCCATCAGGTGATTTTGAATAGGCTAATGGTCTCGTCTTGATGATCAACCAAGCACCCATGTCTTGAGGAAAAAAAGACCGCCAATGTAAGAAATTATGTGTTTTTTTGTAAAAGAGAAGAAGAAAAATTGATTATATAGTTGCTGAAAGTTCTTCAAAAAAAAACTTCTCCAAAGAATCTTAGTTATCAATTGAACTGAGTGGATTTCATCCCCTCTTTTACTTTTTATTTACCTCTTAAACCTTCTTCTCAATGGCTACCGAATCCTCACCTACCCTCCTCTCTTTCAAGTTTCAACACCTTGTATCACATGATCATCATCAAATTTTTATCCACCAATTTTCCTTGGAAAAGCCAACTCCTTTTCCTTTTTGAGAGCCAAGAATTAATGAGTCATATTAATGGAACCATTATGCAGTCGTCTCAAGATGATGTAGTTAACTCTCAATGAAAATGACAAACACTTGGCATGAAAAGTTGTTGACCAATGGCTTCTCAGCCTACGATTTTCCTCTCTCATCAAAGAGGTCATGACTGAGGTCATCAATCCTTAACCTCATACGAGGTTTGGTTTGCCTTAGAGCACTTTTAAACACTGTTTGAAGGCTCATGAAATCCGTCTTAAAGAGAATCTTTAGCTGATGAAATTGGGTCATCAATCATACGGTTTATGTTGTTGTTTATGCCTTATTATTGTCATGATCCGTCTTAAAGAGAATCTTTAGCTGATGAAATTGGGTCATCAATCATACGGTTTATGTTGTTGTTTATGCCTTATTATTGTCATGAATATAACCCTATATTTCTAAGTGGGTCAATCATGTTGAATTAGTCTATCATTTTCTTAGATATCTTATTGTTATTGGCAAACTTTAAACATATTAAGTACCCTCTCTCACCTATAGGTTACCAATATCTTTACAAAATGTGTTTCCTAACCTTTTTAAGAATTTTTTTCAGATCCAAGATTCATGTACATTCCAATCGAGCTCCCAATTTACGCTGGGAAGGAGGGGTGTTTAGGATACTTTGCCTTAATTAAAGGCTTTCCAACAATCAGAAACTTTATATTCTTTACCTTATTTTCATAATGAATATAGGTCATCTCATGTGCTAGATCTTATGACATACAGAGGCCTTCCCTTATCAAATCATATATGGGATTTATTTATTATATTATCTTCATTGTTGATTATTCACAGTTTACTTGGCTTTATCCTTTGAAATTCAAATCTGACTTTTATGATGTTTTCATTCAATTTCAAAAATTTATGGAGAACTAATTTTCTCCTTGTATCAAGATTTTTCAAAGAGTAGCGAGGGTGAATTTACTACTACTTTGATAAGCCAAGAGTTCAGCAGCCAAGAAGGTCTACTCGAATGATCATGCCTAATCCAAAATATCAGAAGTGAGACATACAAGCAGAAGAGACATGAGAAGACTCACGTAATTGGCTGCGTGATAATAATTAGCAATTTTAATTCTCCTAAATGTGTAATAGGCATGTGGCCTTGTAACAGCAAAGTAATTTAATTTCCCTAAATGTGTGACGGGCATGTTGCCCTGTTAACAGTAGACGTGCTCCTAAGTTTAAGAGACTTAATCTCTAAACGTGGAGTGACAGTTACTTTTCAATTGATGTATTTAAAGTCAGCTTCGGCTAAGGAATACACAGCTTATTGATTTCAACAAATACAATTGCGGTTAATTCTCACCCTAAGCAGAATAATCTTTACATAATCTGATCGGGACCTATCATTGGTATCAGAGCATGGGCACTAACAAAGAGAGAATCGAAAGTTTAGAAGCTGGGTTAGGGGGGCTACAAAGCAGCTTCAGCCGAATGGAAACTGGGGTAACTGACAAACTCCATCATATTGAGGGAGTTCTCAGCAAGCTATCTGAGATACTGTTAGCTAAACAGACAACCTCAGATGTCAACACTCCGGAAACCACGATTGGTTCTTCCAAGGGACAATCTCGTGCCATACGAGAGGAATCATGGGAAATTGTCGAAGGAGGCAGACCCCCATTTGCTGCCAAGCTCGCCAGCTTGGAATTTCCACATTTTTCAGGAGACGATCCCACGGAATGGTTCACCAGAGTAGAACAATTTTTTGAATTTCAGGGCACCCCTGAAATACAAAAATTAGCTCTTGTTTCGTTTCATTTGCAAGGTGAGGCGAATCAATGGTGGCAGTGGTTACGCAGATCATATAGAGAAGAGGGGCAAGAAATGACATGGAACGGCTTTCAAAGTGAACTATGGGCACGATTTGGTCCTACCGAATGTGAAGACTTTGATGAAGAATTATCAAAAATAAAACAAGAAGGGTCTTTACGGGAATATCAGAAGGAGTTTGAGCGTCTGGGCAACCAAGTGCAAGGTTGGCCACAGAAAGCATTAGTGGGAACATTCATGGGAGGCCTCAAACCAGAAATAGCTGACGGCATAAGGATGTTCAAACCAAAATCGTTGAAAGACGCAAGCAGTCTGGCACGAATGAGGGATGAGCAGCTCAATCATCAGCGAAAATTCAGCAGACCTGTAGGACGATCATTTATGAATTTCCAAGCACAACCGAAGGCCAGTCCAGTTTCACCTATGAAGAAGCTGTCATGGGATGAAATGCAAAAAAGGAGAGCGCAGGGCCTTTGTTTCAATTGCGACGAAAAATTCACACCAGGACACAGGTGCAGAGGACCACAGCTCCTGCTGTTAGAAGGCTGCGAGGACTATGCGGAGGAAGACAGTCCCGAAGGTGCTGAGGATTTTCAACCTGAAATTTCACTTCATGCACTCACTGGTTGGACAACACTAAGGACCATGAGAGTACTGGCAAAGATTGGTGCCCACGAAATGGTGGTTCTCATTGACAGTGGGTCAACCCACAATTTTATTAGTGCAAGAATGACGAATATACTGCAACTTCCTGTAGTTCCCACGGAGGCCTTCCAGGTAAAGGTGGCGAATGGTGTTCCATTAAAGTGTCAAGGAAGATTTGACAATATTCATGTTGATCTCCAAGGGATCTCGTTTTTCCTCACACTGTATGCACTCCCACTCGTTGGGTTAGATGTTGTATTGGGGGTGCAGTGGTTAGAGCAATTAGGGACGGTGAGGTGCAATTGGCAGCAATTGACGATGGAGTTTGCATGGCATAATCAGACATACACTTTACAAGGGATGGGATCAACAATACGGTCATCATCACAGAAGGAAATGACTAAAGATTTGCGGCAGGGAGGGTCATTATCTGCCATTTGTTATCAAACAGCAGAGGCGGACACATCGCAACAAATGGAACCGGAATTGGCAGGCATTTTGGAGGAGTTCAAGGATGTTTTCCAAGAACCAACCAGTCTTCCCCCCAAACGGGATATCGACCATCAGATCATTGTGAAGGAAGGAACAAAACCTGTCAACGTTCGTCCCTACAGGTACGCATATTTTCAAAAAGCTGAAATTGAAAAACAAGTTCAAGATATGCTTAAATTGGGGCTAATTAAATCCAGCACAAGTCCCTTTTCGTCACCTGTGTTATTAGTCAAAAAGAAAGATGGTTCATGGAGATTTTGTACTGATTATAGAGCATTAAATGTTGTCACCGTCAAGGATCGATTTCCGATTCCTACCGTTGATGACATGCTCGATGAACTCCATGGGGCTGCTTATTTCACCAAATTAGATCTAAGGGCCGGATATCACCAAGTAAGAGTACACCCTAACGATATTCACAAAACTGCTTTTCGCACTCATAATGGCCATTATGAATATTTAGTTATGCCATTTGGTCTTTGCAATGCACCCTCTACATTTCAAGCTGTGATGAATTCTATATTTCGGCCCTTCCTTCGAAAATTCATACTTGTCTTTTTTGATGATATTTTGATTTATAGCCCCAATTGGCACATGCATCTTGAACATGTTAGAACAGCTTTTGAAATATTGCGTCAACATCAATTTTTTGTGAAATTCAATAAATATGCCTTTGGATCGCAAGAATTGGAATATTTGGGGCATATTGTGACGACGCAAGGCGTGAAGGTGGACCAAGCCAAAATTTCCACTATGATAAATTGGCCCCGTTCTACTAATATCTCAGAATTACGTGGTTTTTTAGGGCTCACAAGATATTATCAGAAATTTGTCCGTAATTATGGACTTATTGCCCGACCCCTCACGAACCTCCTCAAGAAAGGCAGCTTCGAGTGGCCTGATGTAGCCGAGCAAGCTTTTACAGAACTCAAGAAAGCTATGACCACCACCCCTACACTAGCCATGCCCGATTTCAAGGAGCCTTTTACCATTGAATCAGATGCATCAACCGATGGCATAGGAGTAGTTTTAAGTCAGCGAGGGAAGCCTATCGCCTTCATGAGTCGGGCCTTGGGGGTTTCCAAGCAATCGTGGTCAGTATATGCGAAGGAAATGTTAGCCATCATCCACGCAATTCAGACATGGCGTCCATTCCTGTTGGGGCAGAAATTCTATATTCAAACTGATCAACGCAGCCTCAAATATTGGTTAGAACAACGAATAACTACCCCGGAGCAGCAGAAATGGGTGACAAAATTGCTCGGGTATGATTATGAGATCACTTATAAACCTGGCAAAGACAACAATGTTGCTGACGCATTGTCAAGGTTACCACGCAGTCCACGATTGAATGCTTTATTTTTGCTGCCCATACTCCATTGTGGGATGCCATTAAAACGGAAGCTAGTACCCATCCTTACATGCTGCAGATCAAAGACAAGGCACTTGCAAATCCAGGAGCTCCTTACAATTGGAGAAATGGACTCGTTCACTACAAAAATCGCGTGGTCATTCCTCCCCAGTCCACCATAATTCCACAACTACTGCATGAGTTCCACGATTCTTATACTGGGGGACATTCGGGGGTGCTGCACACCTACAAGAGACTAGCATCGCAATTCTATTAGCCCTCTATGTATTCCACGGTACACAATTATGTTGCTTCATGTGATGTCTACCAGCGTAACAAACAAGATACTCTATCTCCAGCAGGACTTCTTCAGCCTCTTCCAATACCGTGTCAAGTGTGGGATGACATAAGTATGGACTTCATCGAAGGATTACCTCCGTCGAATGGGAAAACTTTGATTTTTGTGGTGGTTGATCGGTTGAGTAAATCAGCACACTTCATGGCTCTCTCTCATCCATATACCGCAAAAACGATAGCTGAAGCCTTCATTGTTGGGGTTGTCAAGCTTCATGGTATGCCTCAATCTATTGTTAGTGATCGGGATCCTGTGTTCGTCAGTCATTTTTGGCGTGAGTTCTTCAAATTATCCGGGACACAATTGAGAATGAGTTCCGCTTACCATCCGCAAACTGACGGCCAAACTGAAGTTGTCAATCGCTGTATTGAACAATACCTTTGCTGTTTTGCTTGCCAGCGGCCGCGTAAATGGTGTTCCTTTCTTCCATGGGCAGAATATTGGTACAATACCATATATCATGCGTCCACAAAGATGACCCCCTTCCAAGCTCTTTATGGCAGACCTCCACCAGTAATACCCTACTACCGTGAAGGAAGTTGTCCAGTTCAGGAGGTTGATAAACAATTGACTTCTAGAGATGCAGTATTACAGTTGCTTAAAAACAATTTGAATTCGGCAAATAATCGAATGAAGCAACATGTCGATTCCAAGCGTAGGGACATCGAAATTCAGGTTAGGGAGATGGTTTTTTTGAAGCTCCATCCATATCAACAGAAGATAGTGTTTAAACGAGTATATCAGAAGTTGGCCAGTAAGTTTTATGGCCCCTTTGCAATTGAGGAGAAAATTGGGAGTGTGGCCTACAAACTCAAGCTTCCCGAGACATCACGTATACATCCAGTATTCCATGTCTCTTTACTTAAAAAAAAATCGGGGACAACTTGGTTGCCAACACAGACCTTCCTTCATTTGCGGATGAAGGTGATGCTATTATTGAACCACAAGCAATACTAGAGACTCGTTGGGTTAAAAATGGGTCCAAATTTATTGAAGAAAGTCTAGTCCAATGGAAACACCTTCCTCGTGATGATGCCACATGGGAAAAAACACAAGACCTGCGTGACCAGTTCCTCTCCTTCAACCTTGAGGACAAGGTTATTGTCGCAGGGGGCAGTATTGATAAGCCAAGAGTTCAGCAGCCAAGAAGGTCTACTCGAATGACCATGCCTAATCCAAAATATCAGAAGTGAGACATACAAGCAGAAGAGACATGAGAAGACTCACGTAGTTGGCTGCGTGATAATAATTAGCAATTTTTATTCTCCTAAATGTGTAACAGGCATGTGGCCTTGTAACAGCAAAGTAATTTAATTTCCCTAAATGTGTGACGGGCATGTTGCCCTGTTAACAGTAGACGTGCTCCTAAGTTTAAGAGACTTAATCTCTAAACGTGGAGTGACAGTTACTTTTCAATTGATGTATTTAAAGTCAGCTTCGGCTAAGGAATACACATCTTATTGATTTCAACAAATACAATTGCGGTTAATTCTCACCCTAAGCAGAATAATCTTTACATAATCTGATCGGGACATGGACTCGTTCACTACAAAAATCGCGTGGTCATTCCTCCCCAGACCACCATAATTCCACAACTACTGCATGAGTTCCACGATTCTTATACTAGGGGACATTCGGGGGTGCTGCGCACCTACAAGAGACTAGCATCGCAATTCTATTGGCCCTCTATGTATTCCACGGTACACAATTATGTTGCTTCATGTGATGTCTGCCAGCGTAACAAATAAGATACTCTATCTCCAGCGGGACTTCTTCAGCCTCTTCCAATACCGTGTCAAGTGTGGGATGACATAAGTATGGACTTCATCGAAGGATTACCTCCTTGTTTAAAGATTTCCTTTGCACCTTTGATATTCATCATCATTTTTTTTTCATATACATTTGCCTAAAAGAATCGTGCTGAATGAAAACCCCATCATGTTAGTGAAATTGGCTTGATCTTTCTTTTTCACTCGAACCTTTCGTTTTCACTCCTTGGTTATAGGTTGATGCCTTCATCACTACAACTTACATCATCAACTATTTGCCTACACCATTTTTTAAGGTTATGTTACCATTTGAGTTTTTTTTGGTTCATCTCTAAATTATGAGAATTGTTGCACGTCCCTGTGTGGTGTCCGAGAGGGGGTCTTTTGGAGTCGACATCTTGTTTGCACCTTTGATATTCATCATCATTTTTTTTTCATATACATTTGCCTAAAAGAATCGTGCTGAATGAAAACCCCATCATGTTAGTGAAATTGGCTTGATCTTTCTTTTTCACTCTAACCTTTCATTTTCACTCCTTGGTTATAGGTCGATGCCTTCATCACTACAACTTACATCATCAACTATTTGCCTACACCATTTTTTAAGGTTATGTTACCATTTGAGTTTTTTTTGGTTCATCTCTAAAATATGAGAATTGTTGCACGTCCCTGTGTGGTGTCAAGAGGGTCTTTTGGAGTCGACATCTTGTTGTTGGTTTAGAGTCCCTAGGAAAACCTGAGCGTACTAGTCTTGTTAAAGATTTAAGGATAAGAGACTTGTTACATAAAAGAAAAATATTAATACATCTAGTACATCTTACCTAAGATAAGTTGTACTGTGTATTTTGATGTGATTCAAAGGTCTGGGTGAGAAACATTTATTCATATGAATAAATCTGGATTTTTGAGTTTTATAATGGGATTGTTTGTCCAAAATAAGTTTAAGGAAAAAAATTATATAGATACCCTAACATGATTCACCTATCTTGGAAGGCAAATGGATTTTCCCAACAGGTCTTGTGAAGGGACATGGATGAGAAGAGGAGGAGCTGGGCAGTTGACACGAGAGAAAAAGAAGACAACAAGAATGAGGGGGTCTTTAGTTGAGGCTATCGTGGTTTGAAAAGGGAGATGGGTTTGTGGTGGTGTTACCTGGGACAAAGAAGAAAATGGCTAAGGAAAGTTAGATCAATGGAGAGGATGACTGTTGTAAGGAGAAGAAAAGAGTTGGTCGATGGTTGTTTAGTGTTGGCCATTTCAA
Organism: Salix purpurea; assembly: GCA_027405865.1. Classification (NCBI taxonomy): domain Eukaryota; kingdom Viridiplantae; phylum Streptophyta; class Magnoliopsida; order Malpighiales; family Salicaceae; genus Salix; species Salix purpurea. The sequence goes on along the minus strand of JAOWLH010000043.1, from coordinate 3,616,631 downwards.
AGAAAAGGTGGGAAGAGGCGGTCGGTGACTAGGCCTGCCAAGAGAGAACAAAAATGGTTTGTTAGGTTTAGGGATATTTTTGTCCATGGGGAGTGAGAGTATCATAAATTTTGGTCCCTAACTATTTTATTTTCCTCCCTCTCTCCTCTCATTTATTTGTGGACATATGTATATAATAGTATAAAATTATTTTTTTTGGTCCCTTGTTTCCTTTCTCTTCAACTTTGGTCCTTAAGTCATAATACTTTTTATTTTATTTTTTTGTTCTTTTTGTAATAGAAAAAAAAATCAACTTCGAATCAAAGTAAAAAATCAAAATTTTTAAAAATGATGTGTTAAAAGCTAAACGCTTTCAAAAGACATTGAAAATTCAAATCCTTTTGAGACGACACTGAAAAATGCTAAAAATGACATAAATACATCAAAGACATATTTTTTTTTTTTGTGTTTTTCTATTTTTTTGGTATTTTTCAAAAATACTTGAAAATATGATCAAAATTGGGTAGCAACAGATGTCCTCTCTTTAAAGTACTTACGGAGCAAAAACTTGTCTTGTGCATTGCATAGTAAGTTTGTAAAGATACTCATACTATCTGTCATAACCCAATTTTGGGTCATTCCCCAAAACTACCCGTAAATAAGAAAATAACAAAAAAATAAAATAAAAGAGGCTGGTGTCGGTAGGAAAATCAAGGTAAAATTTTGGATGTTTTTCGAGATCTCGATCGTACCTTTTTTGTGCCCAGAAATGAAGGAAATCGCAGATTAAAAGCTGAAGTAATTTATTATCGGATAGATCTGCGTAAAAATTAAGTCGAAAGATATAATTGTATTTTTATGGGCCAATTTGATTTAATCGTTGGTTAATTTAAAAGTGTAATTGTGTTCGAGAATTAATTTAGATCCAATTGAAGGGTTTAATTAAGCGCAATGACTTAATTATACTTTAAATTGGTCAAATCAATTTTATTAAGGGCTTAGTCAATGAGAAATCAAGTTCGTGAATTTAATTCAGGCTCAATTGATGAGATTGGAATTTTCAGAGATCAAATTGAATTTTTGCAAGCCCAATTATGCGAAATCGGGGGCCAAATTGAGCGAATTGTGAGTCTAATGGTCAATTGAGGTTTAAATCGCGCAAATCAAAAACCAAGGACCAGAATAAAAAATGCGCGCAAAGCTAAGGTTTGAGATTGAATTTTTGATGGGTATAATTGCATAAAATCACAAGTTTAAATCCAATTGGGTGCAATTAAAGAAATTATAAATTGGGGGACCAGATCATATTTTTACCTTCTTAAAAATTTTGAAACTTGCACTAGTCAGGCGTGCCCTGCAACACATTTACCGGCGTAAGCGTGCACTGTTCCGGCGTGTTTGCCATTGAATTTTTAGGAGCGCCCTGCATTAAATTTTCAGCGGCGGCATAAACATCCTGGTGGCCGAGCCTCTCATGGCTATAAATACCTGCATGCATGAGAACGAAAGAGGGGAGGGGGATCGAAGACGAAAAGAAAGAAAAAGGAGAAACAGGGAGAAAAAAGGAGGCAGAGCAGAGAAAGAAAAAAACAGAAAAAACAGAGAGTGAAGAAGGGAAAAAAAAGAGGAGTTCACAAGGCGAATTTCACGTGAAAAAATTCAAGTAATCTTCTTCAACAGAGCCCCCAGCATCACCAGTCCCTTTCTTTTTTCTTTCCTTCTTGGTCGTTCGGCCACTTCTCTCTCTAAAACCAGAAGCCAACGTTCTCTCTCTCCCCCTCTCAGTCAACTCCTGGCGCCAGTTCAGACCCTCTAGCACCACCCAGTCATCACCATCATCCTCCCCTCCACACCAGCAATCCATCTGTGGTCTCCGGTGAAGCAAAGACAGACCAGCTCCAGCAACTACCACGTGAGCGTCACTTTCCGACGTCATTTCCGGCCACCAACTAAACTTCAGGCAATGAAACCTCAATCTGGCAATTTCAGTTGATTCTTTTCACTTCTCTTCTTTATTGTAGGGTTGAATTTCTTGGTATTTTCTAATTGCAAGGTTGACCTAAAATTATGTATTTTGGTGATCCTCTTAGTGTCAAAATCTTTATAAATAGCTTGGTTAACCTGAAATCCCATCTCACGATCCTTTCTTACCAGACCAATCTTTGTCTTTTTTCTTAGCTCAATCAACCTGAAATATTAGTGTAGAGACCCCCTTTAACCATAACTTTGATATTTATTTTTAGCTCGGTCAACCCGAGATCCCATTTGACGATCCCTTATAACCAGAACCTTGATTTAGCTTCAGGTTAGTCAACCTGAAATCTCGATTCATAAACCTCCTTAACCAGAATTTTGGTTTTTGTCTTTTTTCTTCAACTCGGTTAACTTGAAATCTAAATGATGAGACCCTTTTTAACCAAAATCTTGATGTGCATTCATTTGGGCCAACCAAAAATGTTGTTATCAAGATGACCATCGCCTGTGTTGAGCTTTATATTGTTATGGCCAACAAATGACCTTTTTATTAACTTCATGTTAAGAATGCATTTCACAATCAAACTCTTAGTGAAAATGTTTATATAGAACAACCTCATGGGTATGTTGACCCATGCTTTCCTAATCATGTCTGTCAACTAAAGAAAGCCTTTATGGTCTTAACTAAGGTCATCATGCCTGGCTTTAGTGCTTCAATAATTTTTGCAATTAATCTCGTTTTTTTTATAGCTATGGTGACACTTTTCTATTTGTCTTTCATAAGCAGTCATATATTATATATTTTATTATTTATGCTAATGAAATTATTATTACCACCATTTAGGATTTGTGTCCTTTTAGTTACTTCAATCGAGCTTAGTTAATTGATAGAAAATATATTCTATTTTGTTATTGGTCTTTTTTGTTGGATCCTATTCCTTACTGATCTTTTATTGGCGCACTCTATTACTAAATCATCACTCATTTAGACATTTCTTATATTGAAAATCCTATTACACAATATATAGATACTCTAACCAATGATCATTTTCCTATTGTTAAGCATATTCCACACTATTTCAATGACACCTCCATTTTTGACTTTTGTTTGCCCATTTTCTACTTTCGTGCTCTAGTTGTTTACTATGATGTTGACTAGACAAACTCTCTCGACACTCATTGTTTTACCTCTAACTACTCTATTGGTCTTGGTTACAACTTGGTTTCTTGGAGTGCTAAGAAACAACCTTTTATATCTCATTTCAGCTATGAATCTAAGTATCTTGCTCTTGCATATAACATAGCTGAACTTTTTTGGCTCACACTGTTTTTTTCATGATCTTTAGGTTCTTATCTCACAAGGACTCTTTTTTTACACGGCAACAAAAATGTCATTTTTTTAAAATCTATTTCCTTGTATTTCATAAATAAGCTAATCATATTGAATTAGACTATCATTTTCTTCAAAAACTTAATGTTATTGGCAACCTTCAAACATAGTATATGCCCTCTCACCTATAGGTTGCCACATCTTTATAAAAAGTGTTTTTCAGTATATTTTATAATTTTTTAGATCCAAGATTCACATTCATTCCAATCCAATGCTCAACTTACACTAAGGAGGACTGTGTTAAGGATACTTTTCTTCATTTTCTTCTTTTCTATAAATATAACAACAATATTAATAATTCACATTACGATACTCACACAAGTCTTAAGCCTTAACGAATATTATTAACACATCATCAATAAACCTAATTTAATTCATGATCTTTCAATCCTCAATACTGGTTGGCTCTAAATTCTCAATTTCCTCTAATATGGTTTTTAATTTCTTTAACTACTTCCTTAATCATGTAACGTAACCCAAAATTAACTAATAATTAACATCATTTCATACTTTTATTCACAAAATATGTAAGCCCTATGATTTGAGAATTCTTAATCCACCATCAATAGTCAAGAATAAAAATACATTTAAATGAAAGAAAACCCCTAACCAGAACTAGTTCATCCAATCTAGGAAGCCTTTTAAATTCAATTCTAAAGATTTCCCCATTTTCTTTTAATTTGATCAACTTATCTCTATATCCCCCAACTCCGAAATCTCTCTCTCAACTCTCTACTTCGTTTAAGTTTCTTTCTAGGATTTCATGCAACTTATACCCTCTCTATAATCAAATTAAGTGAAAATAGAGGAGTTTTGGGAGAAGATGAGCAAAACTTTCGTTAGCGGAGGACTTTTCCTTTTTTGTTTGTAGAAATTCCACTTCTTTAAGTCCTCTCTGTATTTTTCAAGCATGGATTTATGTTCTATTTCTTTTGAGTTCTTATACTATTTAATCTAGGATTTTTTTACCTTTAGTCATAAAGATTTTTCTTTAAATTTATTATTATTATTATTATTATTATTATTAGTATTAGTATTATTACTATTATTTTACTATTTAGCACGTGTATAAACAAATTTCAACATGTTTTCATCTACAAATACCCAAAAGTTCCATGGAATCTCCTCAATTCCCAACCTATAAAACATTTTAAATAGTCTAAAATCTCAAAATCAAATCAAAACAAAAGAAAAGTTTTTGAATTCTAATCTAATTTTTTGAGATCTAAATCACATCCATTGAACTCTCTTATTCAAGAAGAACTCACTAACATAAAGATATCTCCGTTTTAGTATATAGTACTAATACTATTAACAAAACACCTAAATTTTTTTATAGTTTAACTCTTCTTGCATAGCATTGTAACTAGAATAGTTTTTTTCTTGATCCTTTGTTTTTTTATTTAGTCTTTTAGCATTTTATTTATTTGGAATCTAATTTATCACATGCTTTTTATAGAACTATCATGGTCTTGATAAACACATCTAGCCCTTGGGTTGTTCTCAATTTAAAAAAAAATCTATTTCATTTTTCTAATTTCATAAAAAATAAATGTAGAAAACAGAATTTCAGTAAGATTAAAAAGGCATATATAATGTAGAAAAAGAATGGTTCCCTTTTTGCTAAGTGTTTCCTAGGGGTTCTGTTAAATATCTTATGACAAACATTTAGATATTATTTGTAAATATCCTTTATATTTGAGCTTATGAAAATAATTATTTCTTTTTATAGAAAAAAGATATAATATGTATCGGTTTATATAAGTCTAATAAATATCTAGTGTTTAAAATAATATCAAACAAAAACATTTTAAAAAACTAATTTGAAAAAGAAAAGAAAAAAACAAGATACTCACGTTATATTCTAGGTCGAACATCAGCCGCTCAAGCTTGTCCAGAACTCAAGGTGGCGCAAGTTTCTTCTCCACCACCTGTACGAGTCAACTTTGGAATCAAATGTTTCCCATTGTCAAATCAAATGTTTCCACCACGTGGTGGAAAAAAGGAAACTACAACATGACTTCGCATGAAAGTGTCCCATTCGGAATGGCTATTTGCACAGTTTCCACCACGTGTGTGTCCCATTCGGAATGGCTATGTCACTGAAGTCTATGAGTTAACACGGTTCAATTCCTTGAAATATTCTGCATAATAGCAATTTTTGGTAATGAATTGTAGCTGTTAAAGCTATCAAAAAAATAAATAAATGAGAGGCGCTGATTTTGTTTATTTATGTGTCTAATTTGCACTGTGTTTTAAAAAATTTAAATTTTTTAATTTTTAAATTATTATTTTTGATATTTTTAGATGATTTTGATGTGCTGATATTAACAATAATATTTAAAAAAAATTAAAAATATATATTTTTCTGAACAAAAAACAAGATTATTCTCTCTCTTTAGAATTGTTTCCAACTTAGCTTTGGAAAATCGAAAAGGAAAACCAACCCCTACGCTCAATCTTGACCGGGGCTTTTGTTCCTTCTTAGCCACGGCAGTCCACCATCGCTATAATTAACTCACAGTAAACCGATCTCTTTATTAATTTATAAAATTTATGGATTAAATATTTAGTGAATATTTATAATTCAAACTCTTTATTATACACGTAAAAGGTGGTTCATTTCAAGGATTGAAATGCTATTAAAGTGTACTTTGACCTTTGTCTTGCATGAAAAGTAAATTGAATGATTATTTGAGAGTGTGGTTGAGTTTGTTTTTTAAAATATTTTTTGTTATTAAAATGATATTTTTTAAAAAAAAAATATTTTGATGCATTTCTGAACAAAAAATACTTTCTAAAACAACCTCAACTATATTCCCCAACAGGCACTAATCATGTAATTGAAAATTAACTGATAATTAACATCATTTCATTCACAAAATACATAAAACCTACAACTTGAGAATTCTTAATCTGCCATCAATAATCAAGAATAAAAATGCATTTAAATGAAAGAAAACCCCTTACCTGAACTTGGAAGCCTTTTAAATTCAACTCTAAAGATTTCTCCCTATTCTTTTAATTTGATCCATTTATCTCTTGCACCCCAACTATGAAATCTCTATCCAACATCCAAGAAATAAAATGTGAAAAAATGTAATGTTGTGACCAAATTATTATGACTAGAAAATATAGGTACCAAAGGAAAGAAAAAACTTTGTTCACTACTCAATGAAATAGATGATAAATAGTAAATTGTGTGTACAAAGTGTTTTGGATATCCTATCTTGTTTAGTATATAGTACTAATGCTATGAACAAAACACCTAAAAATCCTTGTAGTTTAACTATAGTGTCTTGCATAGCAATGTTGGCTAGAATAATATTTTTTTCTTGAGCTTTTATTATTTTTATTTAGTGTTTTAACATTTCATTTATTTGGAATCCGTCTTTGTAATTTATCCCTTGCTTTTTGAAGAACTATCAGTCTTCATAGAACATCTAGTCCTTGGGTTAATCTCAGTTTTGAAAAATTATATTTAGAACACATATATTTCATTAAGATTAAAAAGGCATCTATGAGTGAAATATTAATTTTGAATGTGAATAATAAGCAGCAATATTAGATTTTTAATTTGCTTATGCTAGGATTGATGTGATTATCTTGGAATGAAAGTTTATGCTTTATCTCATATACTCTTGAACTTGTACTCGCCAAGGACACATTTATGTGATCTCTTGTGTTTTAATGACATTTTTTATTTTCATCAATTACTGTAAAAGTTGAGCTTTCTTTCTCTTGATTCCCGAAAACACAGAAAGACAAACTTGTTGTCTTGGTTTTTCTTCATATAGCTTTCATGTAGAAAACAAAACAATAAAAGCCATACGATTTTAGATGACAATTGTTTTCAAGTGCCCCGCGGTTACCCGAGGACTAAGGGCAGCTGCAATTTTATCCTTTATTGTCTGAATTTATTGTTTACTTTATTATTTGATTATTATAATTTTAATGCAGATTTCTTAAAATTAATAATAAGCTCTCTTCAATGGGAAGATTTTTCGTGATTCTTGTACTCTGTTTCTTATTATTCACCTTCAGCAACTCCTCCACACCAGCTATGATCAATCCAAGCCAATCCATAAGAGACGGTGAGGCTTTACTTTCAGATGGCGGAAGCTTCGAACTAGGGTTTTTCAATCCTGCAAATTCTACAAACCGATACCTGGGTTTATGGCTTACGAAGTCTCCCAAGACGGTTCTACGGGTAGCAAACAGAGAAACTCCCTTTTACGATCGTTTCGGAGTCCTCAATATCACCAGAGAAGGGATACTTATTGTAGTGTTTTGAAATTTTTAAAAAGGAAAATACATGAATGCCTTTAGTGGCTTAGAATTAGGTTAAGGGTGTTGTAGTAATTGTACAAGCTAGTAAATATAAAAAGAAAAGAAAAGAAAAGAAAAGAAAAGAAAAAGAGAAGTAATCTGAAAATTTGAGAGAGAGAATCGGGAAGAGAGAAAGAAAGAAGAAGAAGAAGAGAAAAAAGGGAAAGAGAAGAGGAGGAGAAAAGAAGAAGGAGAAATAGTTGTTAAGGTAATGTGTATGTTTTAATATGTATAAATATGGTTATTAGTTACGTTTTTTGCTTGTATTGATTGTTAGGGTTTGAGGATTTTATTTGGGTTTGATTGATGAGTTAAGAGAGATGTTAAGGGTTGAATGTGTTTGGTAATGGTTTAATTAGTTTGATTGTAGATGATTTTGAAGTTATTTGGTGTTTGGTGTAAGAAAATGTTGATAAATGGTGAAATAATGTTGAGAAATTTTGAAAATCCCTTGCTAGAATTCTGGGTTGAGGTTGAAGATGATGAAAATTCATTTTGGTTCCTTTTGTAAAAAATTCAGTTTAGTCCCTGAACTTTGGAAAAATTACAGTTTGGTCCCTGGAGTAAAATAGGAGATTCTAGACAGAATTGAGGTTGAATTAGGGGCAAAATTTCAGTATTGTTATGAAATTATGAGGAGTTCAACTGGTCACTCAATTTGGTAAAATTACAATTTGACCCTAAAAATATGAGAAAAATTAAGAATGGTCCCTAGGTGAAATAATAGCATTTCAGATTGGTTTGATGGATAATTGAAGCTTATTTGATGAATTATTATCAATTTTAGGAGTTATGTATTTGGAATTAGATTTCGGAAGAAACCTTTGTTTTAGGTTTTTGCAAAAAATGGATAGTTTGATTCAAAAACAAATAGGATTATGAGTTGAACTCTTAGATATGTTATTAAAGGTATTTTACTTCTTTTGAGTCATTTTTGAGTGTATCTTCTTTTATATATTCAAATAATTCCGATATTCATCCCGTGGGACATTAGTAAGATTTCGTCAACACTCTGCTTCTGAACCTTGTTTGCTCTTAAGTCAGGTGAGTGGATAATATTTAATATGCATGAGAAATAGTATAAATATTTGAATTTGCTAGTATGAATTGGATTATGCTTTTTGATGATATATATACCTTGATTACTATTCTTGATACGATAAAGCATAATCATTTGTTGAATATACGTTCTTGATATGAGCCTATATCTGTTTGTGAATTGATAGCTCCTCATTTGAATTGATAGCTCCATGAGTTGAGCCTTGAAATATGAATATGTTTGTTTGATTATAAGATATACCTATGGTATGCCAGTCAGAATACCCATGCTAACAGGGTAGTGTTAGCCTTTGTGCACATCGTATCTCAAACCCTAGTTGGTTGGGGGAGTCACCAACCTGTGTGGACTGATCATCCCATAGTACGGAGCCTCATGCTCATTGCATTTTGATTTTCTGACGAGCTTTACCTATACATTCTTGTTATGACCTATTTGAGAAAGTTCTTGTAAGAACTTCAAGCCGATTTGATAATATATTTCTCATTGCTCTATTATCTCGTATGTGTATATTGGATATTATCTACTCACTGAGTTGTTGAACTCATCCCCTTATTATTCATTATTTTCAGGATCGTAGCTTGCTAGCAGGTCATTTTTGTCCTACTCTTGGAACCTGCTATTTTGGTTGTAATTGATACTTTTGTTCATATGTCTAGTTAGTGCTCCACAATTATAACAATATGTAATCAACTCTTGTATAAAGACAATTGAATTATGTTATAAAGTTTACTTTGTTATTTCCGTTGCGTTGAACTTTGAAATTGAATGATAAATTTGTGTGTAAGTTTAGGTTCGCAGCAGTGTGGAACCTTAGAGGGGGACCATGCCTATGTGCCGGTCACGGATCTTGGAATCAGGTCGTGACACTTATCCTATACAGTAGAAGCAGTAATATTGTTTGGTTGTCAAATTCGTCAAGAACTGCAGAGAATCCAGTCGCAGAGCTCTTGGAGTCAGGAAATCTTGTTGTAAGAGAAGAAAATGATAAAAACCCTGCGACCTTTCTGTGGCAGAGTTTTGACTATCCTTGTGACACCTTGCTACCAGGAATGAAACTGGGAATCAACTTTGTAACTCGCCTTGAAAGCTCTCTATCATCCTGGAAGAGCTCAGAAGATCCTGCTCGGGGTGAATTTTCTTCCCTTCTAGATCCTAACGGGTATCCACAGCTAGTTTTGAAGAGGTTGGATTTACCTAATAACTTCTCTAGCAGCAACAAGCTGGGAGAGGCCAGTCTTGGCAGTGGGGCATTGATATATCTCCTTTTTTGCGCCCCTTTTCTCTCTTCTCTAGCTCTTCTATTGATACTATTTAGTATTTACTTCCACCTAATTCTCTTATGTTTTATCTTTTTATTTCTATTTTTTTTAAATCAATGTATTTTTGAGGACATATCTTTGTATCAGATCGACATATAAAGCCATGATGTAAATAATTTTGCAAACACAACACTATCTTCCTTAAATTTAGGCAATTTGATCCAGCGGTCCTCCACATCTAAAATGCAGTCTTTGGCTTTGCTACAGCAGACGCACATGACTCTCAAAATCATGGAGCCCAAGCTGTTATTGGATCAAAATGCAATAAAAATAGAGTTGTATTTGTAAAATTACCTACCAAGGAAGGATTCGATTTCCCAATTTAATGTTTTCTCTACCATCATCTAATAGGCGGAAACGTTTCCTTAATTTCATAGCTAGCTGTCTTTTGACTCACTGGATCTTTCACTGGCTATTTTATTTTTTGTTGACTTTGAGGTGTGTATTTATTAATAATTGATTGGTTATATGTGACGGCATGCCATGGGCTGAAACTAGAGGAGAGCTAGCTTAGCTTAGCTATAATTTATAAATCCAATAAAAACTATAGACCTGTCTTTCGGGGTTTGAGGTTGCACCGGAATTTTCAAATAAACTGTGGTTTTAGTGTTGGGTTAGAGGTGTTAGAGTATAAAATAGAGAGTATACAAGATATATAAATAATAATTGTTGTAACACATAATATGTGGTTCTATGTCTGGATTTTATTTGGTTATTATAATTTTAATGCAGATTTCATAAAATTAATATTAAGCTCTCTTCAATGGGAAGATTTTTCGTGATTCTTGTATGCTGTTTCTTATTATTCACCTTAACCAACTCCTCCACTCCAGCTATGATCAATCCAAGCCAATCCATAAGAGACGGTGAGACTTTACTTTCAGATGGCGAAAGCTTCGAACTAGGATTTTTCAATCCTGGAAATTCGACAAACCGATACTTGGGTCTATGGTTTACAAAGTCTCCTCAGACGGTTGTATGGGTAGCAAATAGAGAAACTCCTTTTTCCGATCGTTTTGGAGTCCTCAATATCACCAGAGAAGGGATACTTATCCTATACAGTAGAAGCAGTTCTATTGTTTGGTTGTCAAATTCGTCAAGAACTGCAGAGAATCCAGTCGCAGAGCTCTTGGAGTCAGGAAATCTTGTTGTAAGAGAAGCCAATGATGACAACCCTGCGAACTTTCTGTGGCAGAGTTTTGACTATCCTTGTGACACCATGCTGCCAGGAATGAAACTGGGAATCAACTTTGTAACTCGCCTTGAAAGCTCTGTGTCATCCTGGAAGAGCTCAGAAAATCCTGCTCGGGGTGAATTTTCTTTCCTTCTAGATCCTAAGGGGTATCCACAGCTAGTTTTGAAGGGGAATAAAACACTGGTTAGAGTTGGGTCATGGAATGGAATACGTTTCACTGCAGAAACTAAGTCAAAACCAGATTCGATTTCAACAGATGAATTTGTGATCAACGAAAAGGAGGGATATTTCATTTTTGGGAACACAAGCTTAGGTTTTCCAAGGCTTACACTAACTCCAGAGGGCATTCCAAAGCGCTCAATATGGAATGATCGAACACATCAATGGCAGCTTGTTGAAATTCTTCAGATTGATAAATGTGAAAACTACTCTACTTGCGGTCCAAATGCTTACTGCCAGATCAATAATTCTCCTATATGCGCATGTCTGGATGGATTCATGCCCAGGTCTCCACGAGATTGGAAGTTGTCAAATTGGTCAGGTGGGTGTGTTCGAAGGACTCCTTGCAGTGACAAAGACCGCTTTGAAAATTACACGCGGATGAAATTGCCCGACACATCTTCTTCCTGGTATAATAAAAGCACTGGTCTCGAGGAATGTAAGGGAATATGTTTGAAGAACTGCTCCTGCACTGCATATGCAAATTTAGACGTCAGAGGAGGTGGAAGTGGCTGCCTGATTTGGTTTGGTGGCCTCATTGATACAAGAAGGTCAACTGGGGATGGACAAGACCTTTATGTCAGGATTGCGGTTTCAGATTTAGGTATGCTTTCTAGTAATGCGAATGAATATTGATTTTTCATTAGTCTCTATTCTTTGTTCTTAAGCGACAGAAACATTTGTCGAGAGATGGATTATGTCTGATAGGTAATTACACTTCCCTTCATTGGGAACATTTAAAAATGTACAGAATTTGTTAAGGTTAAGACATTCCTTCGGTTTTTAGTTTTTTGGTATTGTGAGCACCTTAGGTTGATTTTTGAAAGATGAATCTTTTCATTCATCAAAACTATAAACTAGAAAGCGTCGTTTCTTCTGCTCCATCTGAACATGCTCTAAAATTTCACCTCTCCTAATTTCCATTTCGAGATAACCCTCAGCACTGAAATAAAAATACAAGTGTGCACTAACAATTCCTCTTTGCTTTCAGAAAATATCGAGAATAAAAGACCCGTCGATAAGAAGAAGCAAGCAGTAATAATTGCTAGCTCTGTCATATTGGTTCTAGGTTTGCTGATAGTAGGAGTCATCTCCTACACAAGGAGAACATATCATAGAAAGAATTACAACAGTGAAGAGAGGACACAAGAAATGGATTTACCTATGTATGATTTGAGCACAATCGCACATGCAACCAATAATTTCTCTAGCAGAAACAAGCTGGGAGAAGGCGGTTTTGGACCAGTATACAAGGTGAATAGAAGCCAGATACTTGTGCAAACAATATGGTAATAGTAAACTAAGGTCTGCTGATTATGTGTGATTCAGGGTACACTGGTAGATAGACAAGAAATAGCTGTGAAAAGGCTCTCCAAAAGTTCTGGGCAAGGAATGGACGAGTTCAAGAATGAAGTAATGTTAATTGCTAAACTTCAGCACCGCAACCTTGTGAAGCTTCTCGGTTTTTGCATCCACAAAGATGAAAAAATGTTAATCTATGAATACATGCCAAACAAGAGCTTGGACTCCATTATTTTTGGTTTGAGCCTATACAGATCAATACATAGCTTCTTTTTTTTTCATTTTTCAATTAATGCTTCTATAACAAGACCTGGTGTTAGACTAACATGGTAGAGAAATTGGGCAGATTTAAACGGAAACAAATTACTGGATTGGAGTAGGCGTATCCACATCATTGGAGGAATAGCTCGAGGGCTTGTTTATCTTCACCATGACTCTAGACTGAGGATCATTCATAGAGATATCAAAGCTAGCAACATTTTACTGGATAATGAGCTAAACCCAAAAATTTCAGATTTTGGCCTTGCTCGAATGTTTGGTGGAGATCAAGCGGAGGCCAATACTAACAGGGTAGTTGGGACATAGTAAGTATTCTTAAACTTGCCACGTTTCATTACACTTATATGTTTTCAGAACTTATCTTGCCGAATTTATTTTGCAGCGGATATATGTCTCCTGAGTACGCATTAGATGGACACTTTTCTGTGAAATCGGATGTCTTCAGTTTCGGTGTCCTAGTTCTGGAGATTGTGAGCGGAAAGAAAAACAGGGGATTTTGTCACCCTGACCAGAACCTTAACCTTCTTGGACATGTAAGCTTTTGTATTTTGCATAGCATTTTCCTTCTGGTTACTTCTGTAGTTAACTGAACAAAGATATATTTGTTTGTGCACAATTACAGACATGTCAGACTAGTATTAATTGCTGTTATGCAAATCAGAATGATCCATCCACTGATACACTTTCTTGTTTTGGAAGGCATGGATTCTTTGGACCAAGGGAACACCATTGGACCTGATTGAAGAATGTTTGAGTGGTTCGCACGTTTCAGTTGATGTTTTAAGATGCATTCATGTGGCTTTATTATGTGTGCAACAGCGACCAGAAGATAGACCAACCATGTCGTCTGTGGTTGTAATGTTAGGCAGTGAGAATCCATTGCCTCAGCCTAAGCAGCCTGGTTTTTTCATGGGAAATAATCCACCTGAACAGGGCAGTTCATCAAGCAAGCATGAATCTTATTCAGCAAATGAGGTTACTCTGACATCATTAGAGGCACGGTAGCCTATCGTCGCTTGACAACGGAGTTGAAGCTACAATGTTTCATGCTCTCAGATATGCAGTGATATCTGTTCCTGCTTTCTACCAGTCTCACCACCCCACGACAGATGTGATTGGAGTTAAAGGATTTCCAATATTCGTCCTTTATTTCTATTGTTGTTTCGCTTGACAAGTCTTCCTGTGTAGAAAAGAGGGTTGCACTATTTTTTTCCCGTCTATTTTTTTTATATTTCTTGCTTTGTCTACTTAGCTTCATTACCAAGTCATTGTTGTTTCGCTTTCTAATATGGTTTGGCTTGTTGAGTGATTGTTATAAGAAAATGAGATCTTATTTGTGAATGTTTGTACAACTTCAATTAGATGTATTGAATTGGAAAGTGATTCCTAACTTTTATATCCCAATTAGATGTTATTGTTTTGATGAGACTATGAATTTTAATAATCTCCTTGAAGAAAAGATCAGCAATATAGAGAAAACTATTGCACCATAATGCTCGTTAACAACATATTTATGTTTTTCTTTCTCAAGGAAAACAACTTTTGTATTTGGACAACAAGATATAATATAACCTTCACCTTAATATTTAAAACATTAAATAACAACAAATTGACTAGTACTTGATGACCCTTACTGTTTACAAGAATTTGTAGTCATTTCCTTGCTTGTTCAATTTATGTTAGGTGTATAAACAATCCAACAAGGCTTGCTCTCAGTTGTTACCATACATGACATCCATGTTGCCTAACCATGATTTTCAAGCTATGATATTAAAATTGAAATGGGAATAATAGAGATTTAAAGAGAAAACATAAATTCTCAAAGATAATAAACACATTGCTCAAAGAAATCCATAAAAGAGATAAGAGAAAATAATTTAAAAAAATCACCCTTTACTAGAATAAACTATTTTTTTTCATTCTAAGATGTCTTAATCCAACAAAAAATAAAGAGGATTTGTAGTCTAAGCATGGACATCCCATTATTAATAGGCTTAATAAAAATACATTAACCTCATTCATTACATAGACTAAAATACTCTTGAAATAGATTTGAGATATGTGAGATAGTTGTTGGACTTAAGATGAATGCATCATAAAATAACTCAACAATTTAAAATTATCTTTTAGGTGCAAGTTCAAATTTGATAATTCCATGCTCGGTACAAAATTCATCAAAAGCTAATCAAATTCTCCAACTTTATTAATTTTTATCACCTTGATTTTCTTGCCATGTTGATTTTCAACTTTATTTTGCAAATGTTTGAACACTTAGACCTTGTATTTGCTTCTTAGAAAGTAGATATAATAATATCTTATGTAGTCTTTTATGAAAATAAAATAATAAATATTTTATCACTCTAGTTTGCATAATCTTTAAATAACATATATTAGTGTGAATTAAATCTAGATGGTCTCTATGTTTTTCTATAGAAAAAGAATATGTCTTATTCAATTTGAATTCTAAATAAATTTTACACTTATAGTTTTAATACAAGTAAAAATTCATGAGTAAGTCCATGTTACTAATGTTGAGATTATCAAAGGAGTGAAGCGATTATGCAGAAAAGGAAGAAAAAGACAGAGAGGTTTGAGCAGATGAAGAATAGACAGAGAGTTTAAAGGGAAAAAAGAGAATTTCAAATTTGATTTTACTATGCTTAAACATACAATTCACATGTCTTGCTATTTATACACATAAAAGAAAACTTATGTATGCATACTCACACGTATGCATACTATATACTTAACATCCCCCCTCAATCACTAGCTTGAACAAATCAAGCCTGAGATTGCGACAATGAGTATGAAACAGAGTAGAGCTTAAGCCTTTGGTGAGGATATCTTCAAATTGTTCCTGAGAAGATACAAACTGGACAATGAGATTGTTGTTAGCCACACATTCACGAACAAAATGAACATCAATTTCAATATATTTAGTCTTTTAATACTGATCTGGATTGAAAAAAAGTGCAATGGCAGAGAGATTATCACAGAATATAACAGGTGGCTGGGAGAGAATCACACCCAAAAACACCAACAGTTTTTTGATCCAATTAAGCTCAGCTAAGGTAGTGGAGAGTGCCCTGTATTCAGCTTCAGTCAAGGATCTGGAGACAGTTTGTTGTTTCTTGAATGACCAAAAAACAGGGTTTGAACCAAGAAAACCAACCAGACCAGTAGTACACCTTTGATCATTAGGATCCCCAACCCAAACAGCATCACTATATGCTTTGAGATCTAGAGAACTTTTGTGATAACTAATCCCAGACTGAAGAGTGTCTTTGAGGTAACGTAAAATCCTCTTTACTGTTGTAAAGTGACTAACCATAGGGGATTGCATGAACTGACAGACTTAGTGCACAAAAAAGGCAATGTCAGGCCGTGTGAATGGAAGGTATTGCAAAGCCCCCACAATGCTGTGATACAATGAAGGTTTATCAAAGGTTGAAGTTCTCATTTATTTATGTATTTTCTTATACAAATTTGATTTGTTAATTGGACTAACATGGATGACAAATTGTTTAGACCAAACAAGAAGAAAATTACTTAATTGGAGCAAGCGTATAAACATTATAGGTGGAATTGCTCGAGGGCATATTAATCATAATACATTACATTTTGATCTTGACATAGAGTCTAAAGAATCCTTGATAGACTAGAACAAATCTTTTCTTTTGAGTTTATTTTTCAATCCTTATTTCTCAAAGAGTGCACCTTGAGTTGTTATTTGTTTTTTTAGTGTATTTTTGAGTCCATATCTCTTAGATAATACACCTTTGAGCCCTTATCTCTTAGATAGTGTGTCCTAGATGTTATGTCTTTGAGTCCTATTTTGTTTCTTTTAAATGCATATTTAAGCCTTAATTTCTTAGGTATTTCACTTTTGAGTCTTGTAACTTTACTCTTGAGTGAACATTTGAGCCTTTATCACCCAGATAATGTGCTTTTGAATCTTATATTGTTCTTTAGTGTGTTTTTTAACCTTCATCTCCTAGATATTGTGCATTTGAGCCCTTATAATACGCTTTCTAGCTTTGTCCTTTTTTCTTTTATGAGTTGCACTTTCAAACTCTCACTTCTAATGTTTTTGAATGATTGATAATTTCTTGATTTGATAAAACCACAATCTCTTTTTCTTTTTTCTTCTTTATAAGCTTAGTATATAAATTTCTTATGAGATTTTTATCATAAGCATTTAAAAAAAAAATTAACTATCATAACTCAATTTTCAGACTTTCCCCAAATTTGTTTTAAAAAAAATAATAATAAAGACTGACAACCTAGCAAGAGCATGCCGAGAAGGGTTTTAGATGCATGAAGAAAATAAAGTAAAGTTTTAGACAGAATTGAAAGTGTAATCGTATCCTATTACTTCCAAGACTAAAAAGACAACGCAGATTCAATGTAAAATGAAATAATTATTGGAGAAATATGCATAAAAATTAAGTCTAAGACTTAATTAGATTTTTAGTAGACTTTTTATAGAATTTTGATTGATGTTATGGAATTAATTGTAGACTTTTTATAATTAGTTTAATCCTTTTCGATCTTCCTTGCTTATTAAACTGATAAAAGGGTCATGGTATTAATTACGATATCCTTGAGCATTGCTTTGATTCTCTACGGACCCTTCTTTTAAGGTCAATGCATCACGTTATCCTCAACACAGTGTCCTAACTTTGAAATTAAAAACTAGACAATTTCGAATTTAATTCTTCCATTTGTACTCTCTTAAATCCATCACCTTGCAAATTAACTTTGATAATAATAATAATATTTGGTAAAGACGAGTTTTATGAATTCACCAAGATTTCTAGCTTTTTCATGTAATGTTTTTTTATTAACGTGGGTGTCTAGATTAACTTGCATGCACCTCGACTAATCTCACTGTCTCTAAAATTAAAGATCATGTAAGCCTCTAGTGGTCATCATATTATTAACCACATGACTCAAATCTGAGACTATAGAGAAAGTAAATTTTTTAGTCGCAAACTTTTACCACTGGACCACCTATCTACTAAATAGTTGATTTTCCATGTACTTTTCAATATTCTGAATCATGGTTTTAGTCCCATCATCGTTTTCATGAAGAAAATTGCAGCTGGTGGATTCTGATTATATTTCTTTGAGGATTGTTTGACATCTTTATTTTTTTAGTTCTTTGATAATCAATATAAGATACTAGTTTTGGAGCATTTTTTTTTTAGTTTTCCTTCACTATTGGTAGATAAAATATCAAAAAAACAAAGTCATGTTCATAGCAATAGTGTTGTTGTAGTTGCATCATTATTATGATGTTGAAACTTTCTACATCTAAGAGATGATATCTCCTACACGTTTCTCCTGCTTGATCGATCTTAAAGAAGTCAAAAAATAATAATATAATTGTTATATAAACTTTCCACATTGTACGAGCTCCAAAATTAATAATTTTCTCTATATTTTCCAATGACAAAATTAAAATCTTATCGATATTATTCTAGAATTTCAAACTACCAATCTTTAGCATCATAAGTAAGTTTATGTGGGGAAAACCCTACTTTCTAATAACAAAGAACATGCTCAAATAAAATTAAGCTTATGTTGAAATATAGTTGTTAGTTCAATATAGTTGTTTATTACTATAATAGGAAAAATATTTATGGTAGTTTAAAGTATATTGTATTTTAGTTAAAATTGTATTGTAATTATTTTCTATATAAACCTCCTACTGTAACAGCAATATAATTTGAATATACTGAAATTAAGTGTATTTCGAAGTCTTACAACTTCTAACTTTAATTGCTATCTAATAAATTTTTTTCTTCAAAAAAATTCCATCAAAGAGAGAAATCTCTTTAAATTTAGGAATGCGGCTATGAAAAGGTTAGACTACTAATTGAGTCGTCAATGCATTGTACAGACCACTTTTCATTGATTTGATGCCTATATGGATTAGTAAAAGTAAATCTATACTTTAATTTTCTGTTTGGCATTGCGTTTCAAAAAAAATTTAAAAAAATAGATTTTTTTTAATTTTATACTTTAAATTAATTTTTTTTGTGGTTTTAGATTATTTTAATGTGCTGATGTCAAAAAATATTTAAAAAAAACATTATTCTAAAACTTTTTTTAATGAAAAGCAATTTCAATCATGCTCTTAAACAAACATTCTCTAAGCACATTCCATTTCCATCAAGATTAATGTTCATACCTTCCTCTCATAACGTTAGATGGTTCAAGCATTTTGTAACTTTTTTTCTAACAAATGTTCAACTCAATCTAGTATCTACAACTAGATCTTTATTATGCCTCTTGAGCCTTCATAATGCCTTATACAACCTCCACTCTTGAATTATGGAATTGAAAGTTGTTTACAATATTTTTATTCATCAAACTTGTTTTGTTACCATTTGACGCATAGTATGGATCCTAAATGTCTTACACTCTCAAATTATAGAGAGAGAAACTAAGATTCTCAAACCTAGGGTTACAACCCTAAACCACGGAGAAAATTCCAAAAGCTTTGATAGTTTTGAAAGTCTTTTGCTCTTTCATTCTCCTCTGAAAAAATATCATGCTATTTAAAATATATAAAAAAAGTCTTAATTAGTAAGTTTCTAATTAGATTAAAAAATTTAATCTATATAGAAAAAATATAAAAACAACAAAGAAAATAAAGGGAATTCCAAAACAATAGCTTTCTGATTTAATTTGGTCTTGAAAACAAAAGAGCTATGTCGCGACGATGATTTTTCATGCTTCGTGCCCCGCCATCTCCCATGTGATTTGGGGGAGACAACGGCGCGCGGTGGAAATGGGGTTGTTTATAGTCATAAAAATTACGACTATAATTATTAGGAGTCGCCACCTAATATTAAAGTTATTAGGAAACCTATTGGTCTGTGAGAGTCTAGGGTAAGGGGACTTGTTGTGCTAGGGGAAGACGCATCACCCCTAGTGCACTCTATCTAAGGTAAGATGCATTATTTTTTCTAAGTTAAAAAAAATATATTTTTACACTGCAATTTAAAAAAAAAAACATTTTTTTTGTCTGTGGGTGTACTTTACAATGTAATTTTACACCGCAATTGAAAATCTTTTTTCTTATCTACGGATGTACTTTATAATGTAATTTTACATCGTAGTTAAAATCTTTTTTAATCTACGGATGTATTAGACAATGTAATTTTACATCGTAGTAAAAATATTTTTTATCTGCGGGTGTACTTTACAATGTAAATTTACACCACGAAAGCTAAAACAAAATAATTGTTAAATTATTTTTGATATTTTGGCCAAATTCCAATGGATAATCATAAACTGGTTACGATATCCAATTTTTCATTTTAAAATATGAGGAAGATGCAACATATTTTTTTTACAAAGAATATGATGGAAAAATCTTGGAATTTGATCCTATGGACGAAAACAAATATTTTTTTTTTTGCTTTTTGTTTAAAACGCAATTTTGTTTTAAAAAAAATAAAAAAAATTGGGGGCCTGGCCCAGCTAAATTGGCCGGCCCAGCTGAGCCTGCTAAGGGCCCAAGTCTGCTGGACTTGGGCCTGGCCCAGCCAGCTAGGCTGGGCCGAGAGAGGCCAGCCCAAAAGGGCAGAAAAAAAAAAAGAAAAAAATGCAAAACACGTGCACAGTGCAGTCAATTAGTTCACTGCACTGTCACGTGAACAGTGATTTAGTGGTCGACCGACCACGATGAAAGGATTACCTGCCACTTCCACCGGGTAGAGGACATCGAGGTGGTTCTCCCTGTCGTGGTGGCGTCGAAAACGGAGGCCCTTGGTGGCCGGGAGGAGGGCTGGAAGTGGCTGGTATGTGGCCGTTCGTTGCTGCCTCTGCAACTTTCACGGCTGGAGCTCTCGCCGGAGCTGGAGAAGAAAGCTGGGCTGGAGCTTCTGGCGACGGAGCTGAGGAGGTAGAGCTCACGGTGGTGAGGGGAAGAGAGGGGTGCTTGACATGTTGGTATGTAGAGAGAGAGGATGCTGTCGGGGAGAGAGAAAGAGGTGCAACGGGTATAGAGAGAGAGGGAACTTGCAGACCGAGAGGGAGAGAGAGTTGCTGACGCCGGAGTTGGGGAAGAAGATAGGTGGTTGACACTGCGTGTTCTCCCCTGGTTTTTCGTTTTTTTTTTCTCCTCTGTTTCGTTTAAAACTTCTCCTGTCTCTCCATGCTCCTTTTCTTTTCTCTGCTCCAATACTCTCTTCCTCTGTCTTTCCCTTTCTTTTCTTTTTACTCGTCTGTTCTCTTTCTCCTCTCTACATAAATATTTTATCCTCTGCGTGAAACCCTTCTCCCTCTTTTTTTCTTCTTCTGCGTTTTTTTCTCTCTGGTTTTTTCTCCTCCATGCAGCGTTCCATGGCTGCTATTTATAGGGAGCTTGGCCTGCCACGGTGGCTGAAATACTGTGGATGTCGTCGGCTTGGTGGCCTGCTTTCGGCTGGGTGGCTGTTGGCAGCGGCACAGGTGGGCTGTCGGCAACATGCAGGTGGCTGGTCGGCGGCGAGCTGTTGAAAATGGTTAAAGGTACAAAATACATTTTGGTCCTTCAATTTATAGTTATTTTAATTGCACCCTTCATTGGCTTTAAACTTTTAATTTCTTTAATTTTGCCCCTGACTTCGCACAATTGGCTTGGAAAAAATTCAATTCGGTCTACGAAAATTCCAATCTTCTCAATTGAAGCTGAATTAATCTCAAGAACTTGATTTTTTCATTGATTAAGCCCTTAATTAATTAATTTGACCAATTTAAAATATAATTAAGTCCTTGCACTTAATTAAATCCTTTAATTGGATCCTAAATTAATTTTTAAACATAATAATATTTTAAATTAGGCCATGATTAAATCAAACTGGCCTAAAAAAATATAATTATAATTTTTTACTTAAATTTTACCTTGAATTTGTATTTTCTCTCATTTTTAGGGCACAAAAGAGATATGATTCAGCTCAGGAAATATTCAAAATTTTCATCGTGATTTTCCACCGACTCCAAAACCCTTTTTATTTTATTTTTGTTATTTTTATTTTATTTTGGAGAATAACCTAAAAATTGGGTTACGACAAGCTAAGTAAACCCGTATGAAAATAATCCTTTTAAACTATCTTGTAAAATTTTAGCTTGATTCAATATTATAATAAAAGATCATGCTAGTTTATATGAAGCTATGCATTGTAGTTCTTCAGAATTCCTCAAAATCAAGATAATTTAATAGTTTGAAAAGTTGTGCAATAAAAATTATTATGTCAAGAATACTGAAAAAAAATACCCCATGTCATTTAAAAAGAGGAAAGGACTGACAGAAAAATAAGAATATATATAGATACACACCTGCTATTGATACAATTTATAAAAAAAATAATCTGTCATCGAGCAGTTAACAATGTCATAGTAATTTCGTTCGCGGAACAGGTATCGACCTTGCTAGATGAAGACTCTTGATGGAATAGTTTCCTTTCTGTGAAAAATCCAGGCTCCTTGGGGTCAGGCAATGCAATGTCAGTACTTAACATTAGCACTGCAGTTGACATAGTAGGCCTATCCTCAGGAGCTTGTTGCACGCACAGCAGACCCACATGGATCACCCGCAAAACTTCGGATAAGTTACAATTTTCCTTTAAAGAATCGTTGATTAGCTCGATTGACTTGTCTTCCTTGAAAAGTTTCCATGCCTGAATTCCCAAGGGTCCAAAAAATCATTCGAGGTTCAACAAAGAAACAAGAAGAGGTTTAATATGACAGCAGAAACAGAAAGGTATTCACATTGATAATACTTACATGGCCAAGAAGGTTGTGCTTATGGTCTTGATGAAAGAATCCTCTATTTCTCTTCCCATTTACTATCTCTAGCACCAAAACACCGAAACTAAATACATCGGATTTTATAGAAAAGATCCCGTCAATTGCATATTCTGGAGACATGTAACCGCTGCATGAAATTTTTAAACAAAGTTATTAATGTTGCAAGCAGCGAAAACCTGAAACTATGCAGTCTGTCTGAAATTCTTACTATGTTCCAACTACTCGTTTTGTGTTTCCCTGGATTTCATTTCCACCAAAACTCCTGGCCATGCCAAAATCTGAGATTTTTGGGTTCATATCGTAGTCCACAAGTATATTGCTGGCTTTTAGATCTCTATGAATGATCCTTAGCCTGGAATCTTGATGGAGGTAAAGAAGTCCTCGAGCCACCCCATTGATAATGTTGTACCTCGTAGACCAATCCAACAGCTTGCTCTGCTTTTGACCTGAAAGTATTTTGATGGGTGTTACTACTACTACAGAATAATATATATTGTATCTTTAAGTATTTTCTAAAAACTATTTAGATTGAGTCAAAAGTAATTAGATTGGAATCTTGAGATGGGCATACCGAAGATGAAGGCATCCAAGCTTTTGTTAGTCATATATTCATAGATCAACATTTTTTCTTCAGATTCAATGCAGCAACCAAGAAGCTTGACAAGATTTCGGTGTTGAAGTTTCGCAATGCATATAACTTCGTTCTTGAATTCATCAAGTCCTTGTGTCGAAGTCTTTGAAAGCCTCTTTACAGCTATCTCTTGTCCATCTTCTAGCTTGCCCTGAAAGATTATTTGAACAAGTCATTGTAACCTTCTATCTAAACTGACTAGCACCGTGTTAAGGAATCATCTCACCTAAAAACTTAAGCTACTAGATGAGGTTCCAAAATATGATTTATATTACTCTCTAACACACCACACACAGTATAGATTGGTGTAATGAACTATCAGAAAATGCTCCCATCCAAAGGTTTACCTTGTAGACAGGTCCGAATCCACCCTCTCCAAGCTTATTGTACAGTGCGAAACCGTTCGTGGCCATAGCTATGGTTGTGAAGTCAAATACTGGAAGCTCTAAATCTTTATCCGTGCTATGAATTGAGTAGTCTCTTTCTTGCATCGAAACCATCCTTGCTGTAAAATGGGAAATGCATTGCATAAATCAAACATGCCTACATTTTTCTTTGAATTTCTTTTGCGTACTTCTTGCAGACATAATCTAGCCATCATGTATGTCAGTAAGTTTTAAATCTTAAAGTTAAAATGCTACTTTAGACATTTCCTTAATTAAACAATAGCATCATAGAAATTCTTCCACCATGGTGATCTTCTGGTTTTGTGAACACCCAGAACAGATATGGAAGCCATCAAGTATACAAAAGAATAATCTTCTTGCATTAATATCTAATGAAATAGTTCCTTTCCCTACTCATTCAAGCAACAACCAGCAACGTCAATTAGAGGGTTTGATAGAAATTACCTGTTGCCTTCATCTTCCTCCTCTTCATCAGAAACAGCATGCAAAAGCCTAGGATGGCAACTCCAGCAACCAACAAGCAGATGAATAGGATCCACACTCGCGTCGTCCTCTTAGGACTTCTAGTTGGCGCTGCATAACCAACATGACCAAGTTGTAAGATCAGTAAAGCTTAAATAATACAAATACAGGAAATGTGTTTTATGCACTGGTAGTGGTTTCAGTTTCCAGTACTACCGAGTTTTTAATCAGAAAAAATTAAATAACCATGATGTTATGCAGTTTTCTACCACCTTAATTAAAAAATGTGATGGCCAATTGGAAGTTTACAAGAAACAAAAAAGTCTTTATAATCTCTTCGTCAAAGAAAATTAAAATACAGCTAGAAATGGTAGCATTTTTCTATATTGATCCGTTTGGATTCTTCCCTTTGAAACTTTCCATGTTTACTAGAACTTGCATACTTTTTAAGTTGTTGAGGTATAAATTATTGAGTTCTTGCTAATAGAAAACATAGGTCCTTTCAGGACGTTTGTATCTACTACCAAGATCCATAATCAATAATAAAATAAAATGAAAGAAGAATTAGACTTGTTGTGGTTCTAATATTTAACAATCAATAACAAGAAAGAAGAAATAAAAAATAAATCCCGTGTGCATTCAACTATGTTCTTTAGCCTTCTCATATCAGAAATCCATAGGTCTAACGCATCTGCTGCACTAGGAGAATTTGTCTTAACATGTGACTGAAATGAAAGAAAATAAGCTAACAGACAGAGAAAATAGTATGAAAGGATTCATACCTAAATCAGATGCAGATAATCGAATGTAAAAATCTTGTCCAGTTTCAGTGTACTCTCTGATATCAAGAAGATCCTCAAACCAAAGCAAGCATCCAGTCCCATCTGTTATATTCAAAGTTGAATAAGCTGTGCAAGAACAATTCATCATGCACACCCTTTGACATTCTTCAAGGTCCATTGTCATATCAAATGAGGATGTCCTTGTATCTGGCAATTTCACACTTTTTATCTTCTGAAAACCCTCTCCTGCCCTGCAAATTGATTCATTCTTCCTAACACATCCTTGAGACCAATCCCCAGAATCCCAATCTTGACGAGATTTTGGCTGAAATCCGTCCAAGCATGCACAAGCAGGAGAATTATCAATGTTACAACTTCCATATGCACCGCATACTGCATACCTATCACAATTATCCATCTGGGCTGTCAAGTACAGATTCCATGTTCTTGTGCTACTAGTCCAGGTGAAACGCTGCAAAATCCCATCATTGGTCAGAAACATATGCGTCACAACTGAACTGTCTGTCAGATCGTACCTGTAATAAATCTCCTTTTCATTGTAAACAAACTCGTATGTGTAAATTGGGTTCTGTTTCAAATTAGGCATCCCGCTGAATCTAAGACCATTCCATGGCCCTGATCGGAAAACTATGTTCTCACCAACCCTGATATATATCTGCGGATATCCACCAGGATCAAGCATAGTTGTAGAACTACCCAATGAAGGATCACTAGTGGTTTTCCATGACACCAAGTACCGATCAAGGCCAGTAATCAGGTTCCTGCCAAACTTGAGGCCTGGCAAAAACGTGTTGCCAGGATAGTCAAAACTATCCCACAAGTAATCATCCTCGTTGGTATCATTTGCTTCTCTTATAACAAGATTTCCCGAATCCAATAGCTGAGCCACTGGATTCTGCGGCACTCTTGATGTATTAGTAGACCATAAAACAGCATTTGTTGAATTATGAAGGACAAGGATTCCCTTGCTGGTCACTTGCAAAACACCTGATGTGTCATTGAGTGGTGCTTCTCTGTTGGCAACCCAAACCACAGTCTCACTGGAGAACTTGTACCATATCCCTACATAACGCAAACTTTTACTTTGAGGGCTGAAAAATCCTAGCTCAAATCTGCTCCCAGCTGAAACTATGGTCTCTCCATCTATGATTGACTGGTTTACAGCTATGGTATCTGCACCATCAGAGACTGTGAAGATGAAGAAGATGGAGCATAAAGAAACCAGTGTAAGACCTTTCATGGATGTTTAATTTGGTTGCCTAACTAATGAGCTGTTTGTACTCTCGTTTAAAGATGGTCTCCTTAGGTAAGAGTTACAAAATTAACTTCACAAAACAGATTTCTATTATTTTTTCTTCTCGTCTATTATTTTAATCACGTTAGTCAGCCTGCTTAACTTGTGAGATGAATTGATGATTTTTTAGTGTGAAAGGCGGGTCAAAGGGTCTAGAACTCTTTGACTACAAATGATGGTGGGCAAGAAATATTTATCTTGGGGCAATGGATAAACATTGATTTTGAGCTTCTTGTATCAATTAGAAGCCTTCCCAAGTCGGCACCTGATTTAACACCCAAGAATCAAATTATTGCCCACATTTGAAACTTGAGGTTAGAGCAGCCTCAGAAGGAAATAGTAACATGTTAGTGTGAACCCTATTCAGATTGAAGTTTTGAATATTATGTACCCAAAAAAAAACGAGGTATTGACCACTAGTTTAAAGTTTTCTTTTTTCCTACCTACCGGAGACTAATATCTCCTGATTGAGTGGCAGTCAGTCATAGCCTACCAGGGTCAAGTATATTTCATGGTTTTCCCATATCAGCTAGATATATATTTGATTGACTGATTTAAATAAAATCAACTCATTGATGTTTAGTATCACAAGACGTTGATCTTCATTTGATTGAGAGCATATTGCACCTTGGATACAAGTCGCTACTCTCTTTTTTGGTATTTCGTCGATAAGTTGGTAAATTTCCAACTTAGTATAGACTTACTCTTCCTCCAAGAACACTTAATGTTGTACCTGCTTTCAGGTTTATTCGGGAATAGTTAAAAGAGTTTAGGCCCTCTGTTTTGGCTATCCAGGTGATAAAAAACTTCTGGTGAACACCATTTCCTGTTGCGAGTTGAGTAATCATGGCAGACTTGAACTGGCAAACAGTTTCTGTGATGATGAGGGGCATCCATTGAGATCTGCTAATTAAGAAACTTCCAGAGACCAGCCTTTTTTGCATTGAAATATTGATCTGGTGCCTCTGTAAAACTCAACCAGGAAGCTTATGAAGTTGCATTGCTCATATTATTACAGATGGTATTGGCTCTGGAGTTCTGTCCTTGGCTTGGAGCACAGTTGAATCATTTCTATATATGAAGATCGCATGTCAAGGTTAGGTATTTTCCAGAGATATATGAGATGTTTGGCTTAATTTCCTCTAAAGGAGATGTCACAATTTGCTTCGAGGGCACCATGGTACCTCTAAAGCTTTAAAATCTTTTCATTTTGTTCCTTTATGTTTTCAATTTTTTCATATTATTCATGCATTTGCCTCTCTAGTGAAGAAAACATATCTACCCTAACTAATGCAAATAAAATAAAATAAAATAAAAAAACCATCTAGTACATGTATCAATGGTAAGAGCTTGGGACTAAGAGGTATCAGTACCGAGTCTAAATCAAATAAGAAGAATAAAAATTTCAAGCATAATATTTGATTTCCTAAACTAAAAATAAATAAATAAAAAACAAGAAAAAAAATCTAAAATAAACAGGAACAAAAAAAACCTGAGAAAATAAATAATTCTATATAAAAATCCTCGCGTATCAAGCTCTCCTGACAGTAACCAAAACATGAAACTACTCTTACAATAGTCATGAATCATGATGTTAAACAGCTACCCCTAACTCTTCTACGAAATTAATGTATAATTTTTAGTTAGGATCATCGTCATTGTATGCGCTTCCTAATTTGATGCAGTAATAGTTGAGGTAAAACAAAGATAATGTTTTATGTTTTGCTTCAATATCTGAGCATTTATAGGATTGCTATTTGCTTATTTTATTACCACTTTTATCCTGCTTGTCATTGTATTTTTAAAATGTTTTAAAAAAATATTTTTTTTTATTTTTTATTTTAAATTATTTTTTGGTATTTTTAGATTATTTTCAAATGCTATACTGATGTAAAAAATAATTATTTAAAAAAATATATTATTTTGATGTATTTTTAAACAAAAATAGTTTTAAAAATAGCCTCAATCATACTCTCAAATAGTTACTTCAACTATTTTTAGGTCTGATTTATACCCTTTTTGTTTTGGATTAATGTTATTGCAACATTAAGAGGTTGTTTGGGAATGTGATTGAAATTACTTTTCAAAGTGTTTTTTGTTTAAAAAAACATCATAATGATATTTTTTAAATAAAATAAATTTTTGTTATCCATCCATCAAAATAATCTAAAAACATTTGAAATATTAATTTAAACAAAAAAATAAAAAATAAAAAATCTTTTTTTTTCAAAAATATTTTTGAAATACAGTGTCAAATAGACTCTGATTCTTAATCTATTTATGTCTTACATCACCCGCATTTTGTTTAGTGCAGTTCCTATATTTTCTTGCGAATTGCTAACAATCTTAATCATTAATTAGGAACGAAAGAAAAACTAGGATGGATTAAAGAAAAAAACGTAGTTGAGCAACCAGCAAGAAAATCCATAAAAACCTACCAAGTTCTTCTTCGTTCGGATATAAAGTGATAGGCGTCGACAATAGGATGATTCTGAATAATGTTGATTGATGGAAATATGAAACAAAGACAGAACGTGAACCCTAGAAAGATTCCAATCCTAACTTCCATTATTAAAACCAGAAGGTGGAAATGAGAGGTACCTTAGATCACGATATTTATCTCTCCTTTTTTTTCTTTAGTGTTTTTGAAAAAATTAAAAAATATATTTTTTTTTATTTTTTATTTATTAAAAAAATGATGTTTTTAAATTATTTTAATATGATAATGTCAAAAATAATTTCTTAAAAAATAATAATATAATTCTGATATTTTTCTAAACAAAAAATATTTTAAAAAATAATATTCTTCCAAACAAATATTAAATCTGAGTCATCGAGAAAAAACCTTAGTTTGATAGAAATGGATGCATAATCTCTAGCATTATTCTTTAGGGTAAGTGGAGATTGATAATTAGTTGTTCATTTTAGTGACCGTGAAATTAGTTAAGGTACATACAAGTTGACCTGGACATTCACATTATAAAAAAAAAAGTTGAGAAATATAACATCCTAGTAGCTTATTAGATCCACGTGCATGATGTATTACATCCTAGGAGCGTTTCGGCATACCGTTTTGGGGTTATACTGTTCATATATAATTAATTATATATATATATGACAAAAATTAAAAAATTAATTTAACAAGCATAATTAAAATATAAGATAAATTAACTTTAAATTATACAATACAAACACAAAGTCAAACAAACATAATCTCAAAATTAGAAACACAACCACAAGTTAATCAAAATAAGGTGGATTTTAAGGCCGAAACGGCACACCCGGAACGGTATCGAGACATTCTGGCCGGTATTTAGCCGGTATTTCCTGAACATACCAGAATTAAAATCAGAACAAAAACGACACCATTTTATCTCAGTTTTTTTAACGACACAGAATATTCTAGCTGTTTAGGCCGAAACAAAACAATACTAACAACTCTAATATTAATAATTGTCCAATGTCAGCAAGTGTCATAAAGATCGTCAACCTTTAAAGATCGTCAACCTTTAAAGAGTGACCACGAAAGCCTTTTCCCATGGTGTTCATAGATTTGTTTTTTGTTGACATCTTTAATGGTAAGCCACACGTGTACCTACCTCAACTAAATTTTTCTTGTACCTACTTCTTCTAAAATTTTCAATTTCTCTGTTTGAAAACCTAAATATGCTATTATTATTTAGCACCAACTATATCTAATAAAGGGACCCGTCTGAAATTTTGGACCGAAAACTTTTTGACTGCGCATCTAAATCGTTCCAATAAATCATTATCTTAATATTTAAACTAGTGTATATGATTATTCTAATAAGTTATTATATCTATATTAAAAAAATATCATATTAAATTTTTAAAAAACTCAAACTATATTTTTAATGGTCATCCAAGTTAGTTTTACAACTACCACATTGAATTGATCATATAAAAGCAAATTTGTTAATTTTAAAACTAAGCTAAGAGGTTTCAAGATCGATTGACGAAGTCAGTTTTAAAAATATCAAATAATTTTTTTATATGATTATTCTAATAAGTTATTATCTCAATATTAAAAAAAATATAATATTATATTTTTAAAAAACTTAAACTATGTTTTTATTGGTCATCCAGGTTAATTTTAAATTTACCACATTGAATGGATCATATAAAAGCAAAATTTTTAATTTTAAAACTAAGCTAAGAAGTCAGGTTGTAAGGTTTCAAGATGGACTCACGAAGTTAGGTTTATAAAAATCAAATAATTTTTTTTATTCCATCTTTTTTTATTAAATTTTTTTGGATTAATTTTTTTTATTTATTCCTTACTATGTAGTTGATTTTAAATTGAATCTTATAATTTATTTAAGTTTGCCTGTTTTTTATAAGGTTATCACAATCTCAAAATAACATCTAAATATTTAATTAGTACTTAATTTTGTGAACATATATTTTTGCTATAATATCATTAAGTAAAAATTATTATTTTTCATATATTTTTATTATTATATCATTAAATGCAAAATATACTTTTCATAAAAAAACAAAGTTGTTAAATCTAGCCGAGTTCATAATCCAGGTTGTAGATTTGACAGGTTAAACAGCGAAGTCTGAAGCAATTTAATATGTCATTGTTTCAATATTAAAAAAACATCATCTTGAAATTTTATTTTTGAAAAAATAAAATTTTATCACCGTCAACGGATAACAAACAATTGACTGTCAGGAAATATTTTCAAATTTTTTCACTTTTATGTAGAGTAAAATAACTATTTTTCTCCTGGATAATATTAAAACAAAAAGTTTACTCAGAGGGTGTTTCTGAAATTTCATAAAGCTGGCGGTTGGGGGTGAGATCAGATAAAGCTGATTCTAGTCGCTGGCCTGGCAAGTTTTTGATTGTTTTCTGTTTCTTTTTAATATTTTAATAAGAAAAAATGCTGAGGGTATAAAAAACTAGTAAATTTATATAACCTGGCAGCCATCGTCAATATAGAAGGCCATGCCGCGTCGAATTTTTGGTCCTTCACACCAACCGCGAACCCCCACACGGCACTCTCACCTTTTCTGTATAAAAAAAAAAAAAATTAAGAAATTCCAGGTCAGTGGAATATATATTATAAAATAATGTAAATATATATTATAAATAATGTAATATATATATATAGAGAGAGAGAAAATAATGTAACTATATCAAAAATATTTATTTTTGTTTTTATTTAAAAATACCTCAACAAGAGTAAAAAATTATATACAAAATTAATAATTATATTATTGGAGGGTTTTTTAAAAATAATTATTTAATTATATAACTTATTCCTATTAATTGTATAATTAATTGTATAATTAAACTACATACAAAATAATTGCACTATATTTAAAATAATATATAAAAAAAGCTCTCCATTAACAAAAAAAACCTTATATACACTATTTAAAAAGCCATTTTAAAAATTTGACTCTCAGAAATCACTCTTGCTATTACAGTTGCTCTAACACGTGGAATTTTATTAGTCCAATCACAAGAACAGAGAACGAGTTTAGACTGACTCAGAAATGTTGGGTTTGACCAAATCTGCCTCGCAATTGCACTTTCTTTCAATTTACGATGATATTTGTACAAATCTGACTTGTGTCAGCTGCAGGCCTCAGACTCCTGCTACTATTTTAATGCCAGCTCCGATGGTTAGTGCCAGCCTTTAAGCAAAACACACGACTAGACGAAAAAACGTTGATGAATAACATTACCATACTCTGCTTTTGTTTTACTTCTCTCTTCATCCCATCCTTGGCAGTAGACACCATCTCTGCAAATCACACTATCGGCGATGGAGAGACCATAGTTTCAAGTGGCGAGACATTCGAACTGGGTTTTTTCAGCCCTGGTAATTCCACGCGGAGGTATTTGGGAATATGGTACAACAAGATATCTAAAGGGAAAGTGGTGTGGGTTGCCAATAGAGAAATCCCAATAACTGACAAATCAGGAGTCTTGAAGTTTGATGAGAGGGGAGTTCTCATCCTTGCCATTCAGAATGGTAGTGTTATTTGGTCTTCCAATTCATCAAGGCAGGCGCAGAACCCGGTTGCTCAGCTTTTGGATTCAGGAAATCTTGTGATCAGGAATGAAGATGATCGTAGCACAGAAAATTTTGTTTGGCAAAGTTTTGAACATCCTGGAAATACATTTCTACCTGGAATGAAGCTTGGAAGTCTAGCTTCTGGATTGCACGTGATTATATCATCATGGAAGAGCAATGATGATCCTTCTCGAGGCCCTTATACCTTTGAGATTGATGCGAAGGGTTTAGAGTTGGTTGTCAGGAAGAATTCAGTTCTGAAGTCTCGATCAGGGCCGTGGAATGGTGTTGGCTTTAGTGGTCTGCCGAATGTGAAACCAGACCCCTTTTTAAGCTATGCTTTTGTTTCTAATGACAGAGAAGCATACTTAGCTTATGATATTATTAACAGCTCCATTGCTTTGACTTTGGTTTTGAATCAAAATGGAGTCGTGGAACGGCTCGCCTGGATTGACCGACTTAATAATTGGATAGTGTACTCAAGTGCACCAGGAGATACTTGCGATAACTATGCATTATGTGGTGCTTATGGCCGGTGCACCATCGGAAACTCCCCAGCATGTGGGTGTTTGAACAGATTTGTGCCAAAAAACCAAAGTGAATGGGCAAGGGCAGACTGGTCTAGCGGGTGTGTTCCGAGGACACCGCTGAACTGCCAGAATGGAGATGGATTTATAAAGTATTATAACATTAAATTGCCAGAATCAAAGATTTGGGCAATAAATAGAAGCATGACAACAGAGGAATGCAGGATGAAATGCTTGAATAATTGTTCTTGCATGGCTTACACAAATTCAGATATTAGGGGATTTGGAAGCGGATGCATTCTCTGGTTTGGTGACCTGGTGGATATCAAACAATACACAGAAGATGGACAAGATCTTTACATTAGAATGGCTTCTTCTGAAGTAGGTAAATACAAGCACATTCTCACATGCTGATTATAATATATTATATTTATTGCATTGCAAAATACCAAAAATCCATGGCTAATGCTTTGAAATGCAACAGATTGGAAATATATGGAAACATATCAGACTGCAAATATTCTCTCACTGATACATTGTTGTCTCCCTGCTTTGTAGAAAATAATACTCTTGAGGGCTCTCCCCAGAAAAAAAAAGTGGCTATCATTGTAAGCGTTGTATTATCAGCATTGATTCTCCTAGGCCTTGGTCTATTCTTGTTCCTCCAGAAGAAGAAGAAGAAGAAGCATAATAGAGATCATACACTTGGAAGGACAAGTAAGTTAGCATGCAATAAAAACATTCTGTAGATCCAAGTCATGGATGTTCATAAACTTTTTTCGATCCCTAAAAGAAATTTTTGTTGCCATTCCTTCTTTTCTTGCTGTTTAACAGAGAAAAAGGAAAACAATACAGAAGAACAATGGTCTATGAATAGCCACGATGAAAGCCTAGATTTACCACATTTTGACCTTGCTGCAATAGCTAATGCTACCAGCAATTTCTCATTCAACAATTTGCTAGGAGAAGGTGGATTTGGACCTGTCTACAAGGTAAAACACAATTCGATGATACTATGTTCAGCTTATTTGAGAGTAGGTGATGATACCTAACCTCATGCCTCTTATTGTGTTAAGGTAGAAAAACTACTTTCTAAAATTCAGTAGCACAGGAAGAATCTTAACAAGAAAATAAAAACAAAGGGGTAGAAAGTTAATTAAAAGAAGAAGGAAAAACCAACGTAAAGGAAGACAACATGCTTCTATGATTATGATTGTTGGATATCTCCCTCAAGACTTGCCTGCTGACAAAAATCTGGCACTTGTCTTGTTTTTTCAGGGTACGTTTAAAGGTGGACAAGACATAGCTGTGAAGAGACTTTCAACAGAATCCAGACAAGGGCTTGATGAATTCATGAATGAAGTAAAATGCATTGCAAAACTTCAACATCGAAACCTTGTAAAGCTTCTGGGATATTGCATAGAACATGAAGAGAAGATTTTGATCTACGAATACATGCCCAACAAAAGTCTAGACATCTACATATTTGGTTAGGATCTCTGAATCTTGATATTCATATAATGTTTTTTTCAAGATAATTTCAATTTTGTTGCTTATTACATATGTGAGAGAGAGAAGGTATTACAACTTCTATTTCATCACTAATCCTACTGATCAAAGACTAGCTGCAGAACATTTATCAGTTCACACAGGTTTAAGGTTATTACCTCTAACATATTTGAGTACTCCCATGAGAACTTGGTTAACAAGGATTTTCTTTTTAACTATCCTGTTCCTTAATCATGTTCACTGTTAGTTACAATCACACTTACAAGTAAAATCAGCAGCAAAAGGAATTAACCTGCAGATTTTTTATATAATGCGCAGATCAAGTGCAAAGCAAGTTGCTGGATTGGCCTAAAAGGTTCCACATCATCAATGGGGTTTCAAGGGGACTGCTTTATCTTCATCAAGACTCTAGACTACGAATTATTCATAGAGATCTTAAGCTGAGCAATATTTTACTAGATAATGATATGAATCCAAAAATCTCAGACTTTGGCTTGGCTAAAAGCTTTGGAGGGGATGAAACAGAAGCAAATACAAGAAATGTAGTTGGGACATAGTAAGTGTACTTCTTTTTTCAGCTTCTCCTCCGAGTAAGAAAAGAAAAAAGCATTAGAAGTGCCATCATATTTTAGTAGAAGAATATCACTAACTTGTTTAATTATATCATGTAGTGGTTATATGTCGCCAGAGTATGCCATTGATGGTAATTTCTCTATAAAATCCGATGTGTTTAGCTTCGGTGTTTTGGTGTTGGAGATTGTCACTGGTAAAAGAAACAGGGGATTTACACATCCAGAACACGATCTCAACCTTCTTGGGCATGTAAGGATTTTTTTTCCTTATTGTTTTTTCAAAACAGTATTGACAATGGTTTAAGAGTTATTTTTATAGAAACAAATGATTTCAAATTTCAGGTATGGAAGCTATATAAGGAAGGCAGATCTCTGGAACTGATTGACGAATTAAAAGTAGAATCCTGCTATGTGTCTGAAGTGTTAAAGTCAATCCATGTAGGGCTATTATGTGTGCAACACTCTCCAGAACATAGGCCAAGCATGTCTACAGTGGTTCTTATGTTGGGAGGAGATGGGGTATTGCCACAACCTAAAGAGCCAGGTTTTTTCACAGAAAGAAAGTTGATTGAAGAAAACAAGAAAGATCTAAATTCCACCAATGAAGTAACAATCACAACGATTGACGGCAGATAGAAGGGAGCCAGACCATCTTTAATTTTTATTTTTTTAATTAAGATACTTGATCATCCATTTTAATTTTACTTGGCCGAGGAAACCCAAAATGGCCGAACAGATGTACGTTCTTTTCTTCTTATTAATGGAAAAAGTTATCATTTTGCTACATTGCCTGATTAATCAAGTTTAGCAGATTAATACCACATTGCTATATTACATCCACAACCTCAATCAAATTAACAGTAAGCTAGATGAAGGAAGTAAGGTACGCTGTTTCAGACAAAAGATAGGAAGCTAACTGATAGAGGACACGAGAAAAGACGAACACTTACCTTGTTTTCAACACGTTAAGATTAAGACTAATGATGCTACACTTACCAGCAAAGCACAAACAAACGCAAAATTCCAAATTCGTTGGCATTAAATTATTAAATGTTATGGAACCTCAATCCATCCAAGTACAGCATAAGATTTCAAACCATAAAAAACAACATCAATCAAACACTGGAAGAGGACACAACATAATCAAGAACCATAACACTTTCCAGATAATCTCTAACCTTAGCTTTCTCCAAATTTGCCAACTCTTTGGCCGAATCCACCGCCTCCAATTCACTCAATCCACGAAAAACAGCAAGTGACGCAATCGAATAGCCTTTGGCTCTAGCAGGGGAGAAATTTTCTCCGCAACTGATGTGATCAATTCCTCCAAATGTATCTTTAATCCCCTTAATGACTCCCAGTATTTCATCTTTCACTTCATCCCCTAATCCCTCTTTTAACTTCAAAAATGTTAATCTCATTGCGGACCCAGAAGGCGGGACCAATGAATCACCACCACTGAGATCATCGGTGACCCAATCGACAGCCATGATGTCATCACAGATTGGTAGAATCGATTCTTGAACGACTTGAACGTGGGTAGGGTGAAGGGCATAAGCGGAGAGGTTTTCTTTAGAGGAGTAACGGCTGTGGAGCATGTGAGTGAAGGGGATAGGTGATGACTTTGTGCGGTAGAGAGCACCGGCGGTTAAGTGGAGTACGGAGTCGAGTGATATCAGACGGTTGAGGGAATGAATCATGGTGTTGACTTTAGTGGGGTCGGTGTTTTCTTTGACTTTGAGGAGTACAATGTGTTCGATTGTTTGGGGCGGAGTGGATGATGATGACATTCTGATCTGGGATCGGGATGCTGAAGACGAAGGCTTGAAAGACGGGAAGAAGGGGCTGAGCTGGTGTTTGGGGACGGGAAAGTGGAGGTGAAATGGTTTGGTAGAGAGTAGGTTTCCGGCTTTCAGACACGACATCGTCATCTAATGATATGTGGGGACGTTTACTGTGGTTTGTTTGACTATTATAATTTAAGGTAGTCTCAAATATTTTTTTTAATATTTTTAACTTACAATAATCATACATAAATAGTAGAATATCACGATATTTGTTCACGTGTTTGGCTGAGTTTTTTTTTTATAAAAATTAATTAATTTTATGTATGTTACAATTAGTTATTTTAATATTCAATTAATAAAATTATAATAGATTAAATCTGTTAGAAATATTTTCTTTTCGCCTAAAATGAACAATTAAAAAACAAAATTAAGAGCATATATATATATATATATAAACATGGAAAAAAATAAAAACTATTTAGAAATATATCTAAAAAATAAAAGAATTAAAAGTATATGGGCCAAAATTAAAAGAAAATATGTAAATAATTTAAATGGAAGGATTAAATTAAAACAATTAAAAGTGTTGTAAAGAAAAAATAAATAATTCTTTTATTTCTTGATTTAGTTTCGATCTCTTTATTTTTTCACTAATTTTGGTATAAATTTAAATAATTTTTTTGTATTTATGTATCTATATTCTTATTTTTGACTTTTAATTTCTATTAGAATTTATCTTTGTATTAAATATAGCTTTGGTTAAAAAACAAAGTAAGTTCATCTTTGGTGGTGTGAAATGAAAGTAAAACCCTCTCTTATGCATGTATAGTTAATCTTCAGTTGTTAGTTATTTGTTATATTTTTTAAGGTGTTAATATTAAATAAATATTAAAATATATAATTATTTTTAAGAGAAAAAACCTTTAAAATAATTTTTCTCATATTTTAAATGCATTATTTATAATAAAATGAATATATTAAAAATAATAATTGAAAGTCTTGTAGATTGATTGTTTCGTTCTAATGTATAGCATTATTAAAAAAAGCAATAACCATTAATGTTTTTTGATATATTATAAAATTTGATTTTGTCTGCGGTGAAGCGCAGTTAAGTGACTCATATATTTTGCATTTGTAGATAATTTGACAAAAATATTTCACCAGTTTTGTCTATGTGCAGTTTTGTATATTTTTTTCCATGTAATATTAGATCTGAAATATCATATATAAAAAAGTTACAGAAGTCATTTTTTCACAAAAACTACATCGATTAATGCATTATCTTGATTATCTTGATTATTATTCTTATTTTTATTATCATGATTGTTAAATTGTCATAATTATTATAGTTGTTATTGTAACAATTATTATAAATAATTAATATTCTAATCATTAATGACAATATTATCGTTGCCACTATCATTATCGTTATAAAAAGAAATGTTTGTTCAAAGATTTATTCTTTATATTATTATATTTGAAATATTCTAGAATACTAAGATTAAATTACTTTGAGATTTGTTTTTAAAAAACAATTAAGATGTTATTTTCAACTACATGTCATCCCTAAACAGATGGACAAATCAAATAGTTAATAAGACTTTAACACAACTTTTGTGTGCTGCCATTCAAAAGAACTTAATGAATGAGGAAGATTGTTTGTCATTCATATATTTTGTATATAATTGTAGTGTGCATTCTACTACTAATTTATCACCATTTGAGATTGTGTATAAATTTAACTTTTTAACTCTTATGGATTTGATTCCTTTACTTGTTGATGTAAGAGTTAGTTTTGATGAAAATCGTAAAGCACGGGTGATGAAAACACTTCATGAGAGTGTATGATAACATATTGAAAAAAAGAACCATGTGTATGCAAATAAAACCATAAATGGTGCATACAAATTGTATTTTAGTCTGGTGGTGCCAAGTGGGCCTATTCAAGAGTTAGGACAAATAGACTTAAAAAGACATTGAATAAGCTAGTTCAACACACATGGAGTAAGATAGATTTAGAGGGACAAATGATAACTATGAAGCATAATGGACAACTCTAATTCATCTAATCCAAGTCCAAGGAAGGTTCTATCCAAGTTCTAAAGAGGGTTGATGTGTCCGGGCCCAATTCAACTTTGACTTGGGCTTGTTTTTCCTAGTATTATATGGAGTCTAAGTCAACATATGATTTTCCTAAGAAAGCAAGAAAGTTCGGTCAAATGATTTTTAGTGTTAAAAAAAAGAAGTTTTCTAGTCTACAAAGTAATCTAATGAGTTGTTAGATTTATTTCCTAAGCTAGGAGGATTATTTAAAGATTCCCTTATTCTAGGAAGAAACCTAAAATTCAGCAACATTAAAAATAAAATCAAACTTCTATCATCTTATTTATATGTGACCACAACTTAAAAATTTTATTTTAAATTTGTATTTTCTGTTTTAGGGTTAATAAAAATCAATTTGGCTTAGATACTTAGGAAATTGGATCTGATTGTAAGTGGGCTTTATACATGTCCACATTCTTGGGTATTCTAGGTTTATCTTAGGTAAAAAGCACATATGTAACTTAAATTTTAGATTAAGTTTTTGCTTAAAGATATCCAGATTACATGTTGCAACTATATGTGCTTATGAGAGTGAGAAATCTATCGTTCTTAGTTATCTAAAAGACTAAAAATGATTTATCGAGATTCAACTAATTTCATAACATCAATTCATACTTCTTGTTCCTGAACTGTTATCCGTTGGATAGGGGTTCAAATTCAATATTGTTGGTGTCTAGATACAAGTTATTTTTATATCACTCTCCTATCAAACTTGATTACTTGGTTTTTCAGGAGTTGAATCGTTTGTGTATGGATTGCTTGACGGTGTGATTAAGAGTTCCACATCAGTATACCTGGTAGTATTTCTTAGTTCTACTCCTTAAACTAAACAAAATTTAGTGCAGGAAGACATTCCCGAAAATGCGCAACTGAGTGTGCTTACCATAACAATATTGTCAAATTGTCGGAATTGAACCACTTATATGAAGCATGGTATAGATTTATAAAAGTACTCAGACAAACATGAAAAGGACTTGGAAGCTACTATAGCTTCTAGAAATACCCGATCAAGAACTTCATGAGCACACAAAATATCAACACCGAAAGCAATTTATCTTGCCTCCATCAACGAAATCGAGCACTCATTAGCCGAATATGGTTTGCCCTGGCTGGAACTTGATGTATAAGTTGCTTCAATCAAATCCCTTTCAGTGAAAAAACCAGGTTGTTTAGGCCGAGGCAATGCATCTTCATTACCCAGCATCAAAACCACATATGACATGGTTGGCCTATCCTCTGGTTTCTCTTGCACGCATAATAAACCCACGTGAATCGAACGGAGAGCTTCAAATAAATTGCAGGTCTCAACTATTGATTCTGAAACCAGTTCCAAAGGTCTGCCATCTATAAATAGCTTCCAAGCCTGATACAACGAAACCATGTTGTTAAAAAGAGATCGGTATTTAAAAATACAAAATGATACAATTTTTTCACTTACGTGCCCCAGAAGGTTGAGGTTGTGGTCAGGATGAGAGAATCCTCGATTCCTATTCCCACTCAGTATCTCCAGCACCAGCACTCCAAAGCTGAAGACGTCGGATTTTGGCGAGTAGAGTCCATCAATCGCATATTCCGGGGATATATAGCCACTGGAAGTGTCCATAAAATGTCAGGTCGATGCTGCTATCAATGGCAGTAAACAAAATAAGCATCCGGAAACACTTACTATGTTCCAGCCACTTTATTTGTATTGGCTTCGATTTCATTTCCTCCAAGACTTCTAGCCAGGCCAAAGTCTGAGATTTTTGGGTTCATTTCATCATCCAATAAAACATTGCTTGCTTTTAGATCTCTATGAATTACTCTTAGTCTTGAATCTTGGTGAAGATATAGGAGTCCACGAGCAATCCCGTTGATGATGTTGTAGCGCTTAGGCCAATCTAGATTCAAGCTGGCTGTTTCATCTGCCCAATTTTTTGCCAAAGTAAGCACTTTCTGGTTCTCATCAGATACATGAAGTAAATGGAAGAACAAGAATACAGGTAATGATAATGAACGTTTTGTAAATTTCCTGTCATAACTAAAATTAGATTATAGGGAAACCCTGTAATAATTGAATTTTGTAGTTTTTGGGAGATCCTAACCGAAAATAAAGAAGTTCAAGCTTTTGTTAGGCAGGAACTCGTAGATCAACATATACTCATCGCCTTCAATGCAGCATCCAAGAAGCTTCACCAGATTCCGGTGCTGAAGTTTCACAATGTGTTTGACTTCATTTTTGAACTCATCAAGTCCTTGTCTTGAATTTTTAGAGAGCCTCTTCACAGCTATTTCTTGTCCATCTCTCAAAGTTCCCTGTAAATAACACTCAATGCCAAAAGCAATTAGATCATTGCCCAGTGAAAGAACACTCTGTAATGATCATTGTTTTAGTTACATTTTTCTAGGAGTTTGTTAGAGATAATACAAATTATATTTTAGAGCCTCATTTAACAGCTTAAGCTTTTAGGTGAGATGATTTCTTAATATAGTTTCAAAGTTTTGTGGACCCAGCGGTCACAAGTTCTAATCTCACACCCTCATTCTATTTGATAAAAATCAAGCATAAGGTAACACAAGGTAGAATGATCCTGTGCAAGTTTGAAGCCCAAAACGATTTCACTTTAAGGTGTGTGTTAGAGAATAATATAAATCATATTCTAGAGTTTCACCTAACAGTTTAAAATTTTATGTAAGATGGTTCGTTAAGCTAGTTTGTATCATGAAATTGCATAAATGTTTATTGATAGTACCTTATAAACTGGTCCGAAACCCCCTTCTCCAAGCTTGTTGTCAGCTGAAAAGTTATTGGTAGCAAGAGTCAAGGTATCCAAACAGAACAACGGTAAATCGAGATCTTCTTTCACTGGATTGTTATTTGAACTTCTCTTAACAATTCCTGTGACTTTTCCTGCAAGCAGAACTGCTATGATTAAATTGGAAACAGTGAATCTCTATTTTCTTGTAACAAAAATTTCTGAGACATCAAATTAAATGGGATCTTTGACAATTCGTGGCTGTACCTTACATTACTAAAGTCAAATTGGAAAATATTCTAAACTGCCTATCTGACGTGCTGAAAATTTCATGATCTCAAGGACTTACCCTTTTTCTGCTGCTTCTTTTTCCAAATATACCAGAACAAGGCTAAAAGGAATAGAATCCCTGTAGACAACGCAATGCTTACTATGATCCTCTTCTTCACATTGGATTTAGAATTAATCTTCACACCGCCACCATTATCTATACCAAGGCAGAGAAAACTGAAGTTAAAAGACAAAATAGGAAATGCCATTATTACGGGCAGAAAACTTTCACCAGCTTTTGGTGACGACGAAAATGAATTTTAAATTCTCATTCTCTTGCATCTTATCTCCTATATTTGTTAGATAACATACCTAGTTCTGAAGCTGCCATCCTTACATAAATGTCTGGCTTATTGTCAACGAAAATTCTGGTATCAATCAGGTCACCAAACCAGAGCAAGCACCCACTTCCGCCATTCCTGATGTCCAAATTTGAAAATGCAGTACAACTGCAGTTCTTCAAGCATGTGTTCCTGCATTCATCTAGGTTCATACTCTTGTTAAACCATGATGTTTTAGTCTCAGGCAACTTCACACCAGAGAGCCTTTGAAACCCATCTCCAGAACAATTTAGTGGAGTCCTTCTAAGGCAACCGCCTGACCAGTCCATCATCTCCCATCCGCTTTGAACATTCGGTACAAATCCATTCAAACAGTTGCACACAGGTGAGCTGTCAATACTACAGATACCATTTGCACCACATAGTGCATAACGTTCACAATCGTCGGTATTTACTGTGAGATAAAGCAGCCAGCTTTTTGTCCGAGTAATCCAGGCAAAGCGCTGGATATCGCCATTTTGAGCTACCACGAGCCTTGTAAGCATCGAGCTATTAAGAACATGATATCGGTAGAATATCTCCTTCTCATTAAAAACAAATTCAAATGTGTACATGGGATTTGGTTTCAACTGAGGCGTACCACTGAATCGCAGGCCGTTCCACGGTCCTGACCGATGCCTCACAATTGAGTTCTCCACCACGAGTATCTCCGGATATCCATAAGGAACGAGGATTTCTGAGACGTTACCTCTTGAAGGATCATCCGCTGACTTCCATGATGTGATGTACCTGTCCATGCCCGTTATTCTATTCCGTCCCAGCTTCATTTCTGGCAACAATGTATCACTGGGATGTTCAAAACTCTGCCATAAAGGATTTTCTAGGTTATTACCACCCTTCTCTTTCACAACAAGGTTTCCTGAATCCAAAAGCTGTGCAACTGCATTCCTTGCTGGTGTTGACGTGTTTGTAGACCAAATTACACCCCCACTACGATTGAGAAGGACAAGAATTCCTTTATCTGTAAGCTGTAAAACACCCGATGAATCATTTAGTGGAGCCTCGGCGTTGGCAACCCAAACAGCAGTCAGGACAGATATTTTACCATACCATATCCCCAAGAACCGGTTTTTGGATTTTCCTGGGCTGAAAAACCCTAATACATAGTTTCCACCAGATGAAGTTAAGGTATCGCCATCTCTAATGGAATTAGTTGTGTTTATGGTGTCAGCAGACGTGGCTGTTTGTGTGATCAGCAATAAAGAGGAGCAAAAGAGAAGTATGGGAATGTAATACATTGGTACTCTCATGATTTTTCTGCAGCTCACTTTCTAATCTTAACGTGGCAGGCCTAGTTTCAAGAAGCTGCATATTTAAGACCATAATTGGTTTGTCTGGAGAGCAATGTCCATTGATGAGGTAAACGCTATTTGGACTTATCTGTTGACGACAATGACATGGAAATTTGATGGTCAATTGAGAATTGTACGCGTTAGTGTCGTGATTTGCTGTTCTGCCGTGGACTTCAGGACTTTAAGCACTAAAAAGTCTAACAAGTTGCATCTTATCTGTCTGATTAAACCAATTATTTTTTACATTAAATTATAACCATACAATTGTAAGAATTTCTCTCATTGCTTGACTCCCTGTTGTCAGCACTGATAATATGCCATTCTCTATGACTAAAAACAGTAGCAAAACAATCATAGTAAACAACTACTAAGATGGAATTTCTACAATGGTTGTCCCTCAAGGATAGGCAGCACATTTACATTCCCAAACGGAACACACAAGTAAGAAGGAATGCAAAGGCACTTGAGGTTATAGCCTAGCAGAGAAAGGGAATTATTCCTTTCCTCTGCGTGTGAGTTGAGTTTCTTTGATCACACCTGTTACCCCTGCGGTGCCTTACCTGTTCACTGGACTTGTAGGGTATTCAGTGAGTCCAGAGATTCATCGTGGTCCATGTAAACTGACCCAAACATCCTGGTTATAAAAAAAAAAAAAATTCAAAGTAAGTGGACACAACATTTCTCCATGCACTTAATGGCTTTTGTTCCAGCCACTGCTGAAAAATTTCTCCTCTATGCTCCTATGATCTTATTGGCTTTGTGGAGCAATCTCAGTCATGCCCCATGTCCAGTCTCCTGTCTCTCATGATCTAGAACTATAATTTCCACCACTAACCCAACTATCAATTTTGAATA
Source organism: Salix purpurea (assembly GCA_027405865.1). NCBI lineage: Eukaryota > Viridiplantae > Streptophyta > Magnoliopsida > Malpighiales > Salicaceae > Salix > Salix purpurea. Next base: position 3,572,080 of record JAOWLH010000043.1, on the reverse strand, counting down.
TGTTTGCTTTCACCTTGGAACATTTATTATCCAAGTCTCACGTCCATGCCTAGTCAGAACTCATGACTTGCATAAACCAATGTGTGCCGCTGAATTCAGTTGACACTATTTTCACTGCTGAATTTTTCTATGGACTAACACTAAACGTTATATTTTTCGTCAGCACATATGACTTATTCAACATTGTTATAGTATTCTTTTTATTTTCTGTCTTTCACCATACATGGTTCATTATATCAGATACAATAAAAGTCATCGATTCTGCAGGGAGAGCAATGTTCAACGTAATTGTGTCCACCGTATCTAGAAGAAACTGACATGAAATTGACGGGCATTAAGAGAAAGCTGAAGGGAAACAGCGTTAATATTCATCCGTTTACTCTGTCTGAGACTTTTTATTAGATTTAAAAAGACAGCCCCACCTTTGAAATCGACATCAAGACTTTCTAGTCTGGTTCTTGATATATACTTGATCTGTATACGCCCAATTTCCTTTTCTTATCTTAGCATCGATTCAAGTTGCATATCAAATGGACTTAGAGCCTGATAGTTTGATTGATGTTGCTTTTAGAAGTGTTTTTTATTTAAAAATACATCAAAATAATATTTTTTTATTTAAAAAAATATATTTTTAACATCAATATACAAAAATGATCTGAAAACAACAAGAAAATTTAATTTAAAGTAAAACATAAAATAAAAAACTATTTTTTTTTTCAAAAACACTTTTCAAATGAACTAAACTCCATGCTTTTTCCTTGAGAAATATCAACGAGATCGACTTCGAAGTAGGGTTTACGAAAGGAAGGTATAACGGCATGATCCTAGCAATTAATGGCATCTTCGTGCCATAGTAATATCAATCTCATATTATCTATTAAAGTTTATTGACAACTATAAACCTCTCTCAAAACTCTCCTTCTCTCACATCATCCAACCACAAAAACCACTTTTTTTTAATCATGGAATCATTTCATTTAAAAATTTAAACTGTTAGATGAAATTCTAAGATTTGATTTATATTATTCTCCAACATATCCTCTCAAGTAAAAATTATTTGGGTTTAAAACTTGAACACAAATCTACACTACTCATGACTATTGGGTCAATAAGATTTTGATACCATATGATGAAACCATATCTATTAAAGTCTTAAACTAGTAATTGGGGCAAATGCTATGATTTATATTATTATTTTCTATCATTTTTCAACAACTTGCGCCTGCTAGTGTTGACTACTCTTCCTCTCAGACCTCTCACCACTCGCATCCGTTCTTTTTGGTTGGTGTATTATTGCTTTTACAAGTTGTAAGAAACACTATCTCTCGGCATCTCGAATGATTAGCCAACCATTCATCCAGCCCTTCTACACTTATCTCAGAGCAAAGGATTTTGAAAGCAGGTTTCAATAAACCTGTAGCTTAAAAGAGTATATAAAGATGAGGGACTTGGAACCTTCATATCTCCATGATGTTTCTCTTGTTCTACTTTAAATTTCTGGAAGAGATACGAATCTGAACCTGAATGTTTGGCGTATATGTCCACTTGGTAATCTTGATGTTTCTAGAAGAACTTGGTTAACATTTAGTCTTGTCTTTTTTTGTCTTGTGATTCTTTATTTTTTCAGTACATGCTTGTCATTTTATTTTAAAAATATTTTTGAACATATCTTAATTTTATATTTTAAATTAAATATTTCGGTGTTTTAAATCATTTTATATGCTGATGTTGAATAATAATTTAAAAAAAATAGAAAAATATTATTTAATAAATTTATAAATAAAAAGTATTTTGAAAAACAATTTCAATTATAAGATAAGTTTAATGACTGATTTGATGGAGTTAAAGATTTACTTTCATGATTCCACATAGTCATCTATAAATCTGCACACAGGAAACTTGTATTGAGTTTTGTTACTAAATTTTAATACTTTTTCTTAAAATTAGTTATTTATGTTTTCATATTTTTTTATATATTAATGATAAAAATAATTTTTAAAAAATAAAAATATATTATTTTAATTTATATTCGAGTAAGAAGTACAATGAAAATGAAACCCAATATTGCAATTTTCCCTCTTTGTTCCAGAGAGCAATTTCATTGTGATGTCAGAAGATACTCTTTATTACAAACTTCTCTGTTTATTACAACATTTTATTTCAGGGAAAAGGAGTTCCGTGACAACTAGATTATCAAATCCTCATTTCCAACGTAAACCTAATATATATATATATACTCATAAAAATATGAAATATGTAATTAAACATTTGATTTGACTAATATGCTCTTATTTTATAGACTTAATCACTGTTTTAGTAATTTTAATATTTTATTGACTTGATTCCTCAATATTCAAAGACTTCAACGTTATAAGAATAAAATTTTAGACTAAAACAAAACACCTCAAACAATAAAAATCTAATGTCCATAATTTTAAATTACAGGGCTAAATTGAAGTTTCTCATGCATGTAAACAGTTAAATTGAAAAATAACTCTATTTTTTTATTGGTGTTAATTTTGGCCCTTGTTATTTCAAATTGCTTCAATGATAAACTAAAAATATATTTTGTAAATTAAAACTCTAGTTTAACTTTGGAATATCTCATGACATATCCAGGAAGTGAGAGAAGATAAATCGAAACAGAACATAACATGTAATGAAATATGAGCATAGCTTGAAATGATGAAATTAAAAAAAACAATAAGTTTAATGATCATAGTGCAAAATATTAAACATTTATGGGGTCTAAAATAATTTTTTATTGCTTTGTGCATAGTAAAATTACTAATATACAATAAGAAACAAAAAAATCATGCTTTGGCGAGCAGTGGTGTTTTTTTTTTTTTTTTCATTTCAAATGCACAATAAAATTATCATCAAAATGCCCTTAAATTAAAATTATTTGTCTTAAGTTAAGGGATTCCTATTTATTTTATTTTTCAATTTTGTTTTTATATAATTGCCAAATTTGGTAAGTGACAATTTAGTATTCAGACATTCACGTGGATGAGTTGTATAACGTTATCTGATGACCAAAACCTCACTTCCATGATGATGTTTTATTTTTCATGGCATAGCCTCCATTAATGGGTTGCGCGTGTACCAAAAAAATGTCGGTTTTTTTTCATTGACATTCCTTTTTTTTATCCTGTGTTCTCCTTGGTTTAAGAGTCTTAACCTTTATATTTTCAAAGTATCCATTCGATTTTGTTTTTTTAGATTTGATTCTTATTTTTTTATTACTATATTTGTCACGACCCGATTCCCGGATCCGTGACCGGCACATAGGCATGGTCCCCCTCCAAGGTTCCACACCTATGCGAACCCAAACTTACACACAAACTCATCATTCAACTTCAGAATTTAACGCAGCGGAAATAACAAACAGAAACTTTATAACATAATTCGGTTGTCTTAATACAAGAGTTGATTACATATTGTTGAAATTGTGGAGCACTAACTAGACATATGAACAAAAGTATCCAATACAACCAAAATAGCAGGTTCCAAGAGTTGGACAAAAATGACCTGCTAGCAAGCTACGACCCTGAAAATGATAAATAATGAGGGAGTGAGTTCAACAACTCAGTGAGTAGATAATATCCAATATACACATACGAGATAATATAGCAAAGAGAAGTATAATATCAAATCGGCTCAAGGTTCTTACAACAAATTTCTCAAATAGGTCATAACAAACATGTGATAGGTTCTCAAATAGGTCATAACAAGAATGTATAGGTAAAGCTCGTCAGAAAATCAGAATGCAGTGAGCATGAGGCTCCGTACTGTGGGATGATCAGTCCGCACAGGTTGGTGACTCCCCCGACCAACTAGGGTTTCAGATACGATGTGCACAAAGGCTAACACTACCCTGTTAGCATGGGTATTCTGACTGGCATACCATAGGCATATCTTATAATCAAACAAACATATCCATATCTCAAGGCTCAACTCATGGTATCAATCAAATGAGGAGCTATCAATTCACAAACAGATATAGGCTCATATCAAGAACGGATATTCAACAAATGATTATGCTTTATCATATCAAGAATATAATCAAGGTATATATTATCAAAAAGCATAATCCAATTCATACTAGCAAATTCAAATATTTATACTATTTCTAATGCATATTAAATATTATCCACTCACCAGACTTAAGAGCAAACAAGGTTCAGAAGCAGAGTGTTGACGAAATCCTACTGATGTCCCGTAGGTTGAATATCGGGATTATCTGAATATATAAAAGAAGATATACTCAAAAATGACTCAAAAGAAGTAAAATAAGTTTAATAACATATCTAAGAGTTCAAATCATAATCCTATGTGTTTTTGAATCAACTATCATTCTTCGTAAAACCTAAATCAAAGGTTTCTTCCAAAATCTAATTCCAAATACCTAACTCATAAAGTTGATAATAATCCATCAAATAAACTTCAATTATCCATCAAACCAATCTTAAATGCTATTATTTCACCTAGGGACCATTCTGAATTTTTCTCACATTTTTAGGGCCAAATCGTAATTTTATCAAATTGAAGGACTAAATTGAACACTTCATAAATTCATAGCTATCCTAAAATCTTGTCCATAATTCATCCTCAATTCTGTCCAAAATCTCCAATTTCACCTCAGGGACCAAACTGTAATTTTTCCAAAGTTCTGGGACTAAACTGAAATTTTCACCAAAAGGACCAAAATGAATTTTTGTCATCTTCAACCTCAACCCAGAATTTCCAGCAAAGGATTTCGAATTTATCAACATTATTTCACCATTTTTTCTCAATATTTTCTCAAACCAAACATCTCAAAACTTCAAAATCATCCACAATCAAACTAATTAAACTATTACCCAACACATTCAAACCCTAACATCTCTCCTAATTCATCAATCAAACCCAAATAAAATTCTCAAACCCTAACAATCTATACAAGCAAAAATCTTAGTTAATAACCACATTTATACATATTAAAACACACACATTACCTTAACAACTTATTTCTCCTTCTTCCTTTCTCTTCTTCTTCTCTTTCCCTCTTTTCTCTTCTTCTTCTTCTTTCTTCCTCTCTTCCCGATTCTCTCTCTCAATTTCAGACCTAATCTTCTTCTTCTTTTTTTTTCCTTTCTCTCTTCTCTTATTTTCTATTTATATTTATAAACTTGTGCAATTACTACCCTACCCTTAACCTAACCCTAAGCCACTAAGGGCATTCTTGTATTCTCCTTATAAAAAAAATTCAAAACACCACAATATTTTTATTTTAAATAATCAATGGAATTAAAATTTTCTTTCAATTTAACCCTGTAATTTTTTACTTCTTATATTTGGTCTTTATCTTTAATTGTGAATTTTTTCTTATCGTTCTCTTAATTAAATTTTCTTTTCAATTAACTTGAGGAGTGTGTTAGAGAATAATATAAATTATATTCTGGAACATCAACTAACAACTCAAATTTTTAGGTGAGATGATTTTTTAACACTATATTCCCTAGACTATGAGATCGAAATCCAAAATCTTTAAACCTTCTAAGAATCGTTTTCTTTTCAATATTTGTTCATTTATTTTATCAATGCAAGGCTTGCTATCAGTGGACATGACCAAGCCTATGAAAACCTGACACAGGTTTCAGAGTAAATAGAAATGATGAGTAATTTTAATATAGTTTTGAAACTTACATGTCCTAGAAGGTTGAGACTGTGTTCTGGATGACAGAACCCCCTGTTCTTATTTCCACTCACTATCTCTAGCACCAATACACCGAAGCTGAAGACATCCGATTTTACTGAGTAGAGCCCATCAATTGCATACTCTGGGGATATGTAGCCACTGCATGTATTCAACTTTTGTTAAGGGATGCGTTTGCAGAAAATAAAGGTAAGCTCGTATTATTGATGGAGTCACTTTGTTGTTGATTCTGGATTCTTAAACAAGTATTGTTCAGATCAGTACTTGATTATAATGTAAAAACCTGAAGAACCACTACTGTAGAGATCAAGATCTGCAGATAGCTTAATTTCCAAAATTGTAAAGAACAAAAGAACTTGTATTTCTTGTAAAACGTGAATAAGGGCAGAATTTTCTCTAAGTTACTGCCTGTCACGACCCGATTCCCGGATCCGTGACCGGCACATAGGCATGGTCCCCCTCCAAGGTTCCTGATAGAAGAGAATATTGAGAAGAACAATCTGCCTGATTTTCATTGATAATACAATTGTGATTTATACAATGTTTTGGGAGAGTTCTTCGGCTATAATGTAGCTATGCTAAATAGGAAAATTACACATGCTATAAATAGAAGATATGCTTTACATATTCTAATACACCCCCGTAGTTGAAACGGGAGGTTGTCGCACGTTGAGACTATCTCGAAAATCATCAAAGAGTTGTTGCGGAAGTCCCTTAGTAAAAATGTCAGCAATCTGATAACGGGAAGGGACATGTAAGAAACGAACTTTACCACGAGCAACTTTCTCTCGTACAAAATGTATATCCATCTCAATATGCTTAGTGCGTTGATGTTGAACTGGGTTCCCGGAAAGATACACCGCACTAATATTGTCACAATATACCAATGTAGCTTTTGAAATAGGACAATGTAATTCCAGAAGTAAATTTCGAATCCAGCAGGATTCAGAAACTACATTTGCGACACCCCGGTATTCGGCTTCTGCACTAGACCTTGACAACGTGGGTTGTCGTTTGGCAGACCATGAGATTAAATTATCCCCAAGATAAACACAATACCCAGAAGTGGACCGTCTGGTGTCTGGACAGCCACCCTAGTCTGCGTCGGTGTAAGAAGTTAGAGCATGATCGGATGAGGTATAAAGATGTAGTCCAAAATCCAGAGTACCCTGAATGTAGCAAATGATACGCTTTAAGGCCGACATATGTTGAGTTCTGGGGTCATGCATAAAGAGACATATTTGCTGAACTGCATAAGAAATATCTGGCCGCGTAAAAGTCAAGTACTGTAAGGCTCCAGCAAGACTACGATACTCGGTCGGATCATGATACGGATTTCCTGAAGAAATGCTGAGTTTAGATTTTGTGTCCACCGGAGTAGGAGATGGTTTAGAAGAAGACATTCCTGCCCGCTCAATGATTTCTGCTGCATATTTCTTTTGTGAAAGAAATAGGCCTCCGGAATGTCGTGTGACAGAGATGCCCAGAAAATAACTGATGGGGCCCAAATCTTTCATAGCAAACTCAGATGAGAGTTTAGAGAGGATGGATTCTCGAAGAGCCGTAGATGATGCGGCAAGAATAATGTCATCCACATATAGGAGAATGTAGGCCATGTCATTTCCCTGTCAATAAATAAATAAAGAGTGATCTGAAATACTGTGAGAGAAACCCAATAAAGCCACATAATCAGCAAACCGTTGATACCACGCGCGAGAAGCTTGCTTAAGCCCATAAAGAGACTTCCTTAGCAAACAGACATAATCTGGGTGTTCTGTATTTCGGAAGCCTGAAGGTTGATGCATGTAAACAGTTTCATCGAGATTGCCATGCAAGAAGGCATTCTTGACATCCAATTGATGAAGACACCAAGATTTAGATAAGGCAATACTGAGCACTATCCGAATGGTAGCCGGTATGACCACCGGACTAAAGGTCTCACCACAATCTATACCCGTTTGCTGACCTGCACCATCACCCACAAGATGGGCTTTATACTGCTCAAATGATTCGTCAGAATTTTTCTTATGCCTGAAAATCCACAAACTTCGAATGATATTAGCATTAGATGGACGGGGTACTAAGTCCCACGTCTTATTTTCAATAAGAGCATCGTATTCATCTTTCATAGCCATTTTCCAATTATGATCATGTAATGCATTACAGGGGTTAGTGGGCAAAGGAGAGATGGAATTTTCAGTTGAAGTATGAAGGTTAAGGATATTTTGGGGTTTAAAAATACCATGTTGGGATCTGGTTGTCATCTGTGGGGAGTGAGGAGCATGGGCAAGGGGAAGGCTTTGTGGTGGTGCTCTTGGTGGAGTAGGACTGTGAGTTTGTGGTGGGTTGGTGGTGAGAGGTGATGTGGGCTGTGGTGAGGGAGGTGGTATGGGTTGTGCTGATTGATCAGTAAGTGGAGCGGCAGGAGAGGTGGGAGGAGTAGGTGATGGGAGAGATGGTAAGAGACCTGCATCGAGAAACTCGTAAGTAGGACATGTAGGAGTATGGAGTGTAGAGAAAGGGAAAGTATGTTCATCAAAATTGACATGCCTTGAAACAAGTATTTTCCGACTGGATAAATCATAACATTTGTAACCTCTATGATTTGAAGGATACCCTAAGAACACACAGGGTGTAGACCGAGCTTGCAATTTATTTCTAGAAGTGGAGGGAAGAAGAGGGTAGCATAAGCATCCAAAGACTCGAAGATGTGAGTATGATGGGTCTTTTTGGTAGAGAATTTTTGTTGGTGTATGATATGCAAGCTTTTTGTTGGGTAGAATATTGAGGAGATAAGTGGTCATTTGAAGGGCATGATGCCAGAATGAGACTGGTAAAGACGCATGGGCGAGGAGGGTCCGGATGATATTATTGATGGTGCGAATTTTTCTTTCGGCTTTTCCATTTTGAGAGGAGGTATAGGGGCATGAAAAGCGAAAACTTATTCCATTTAATTCACAAAATTTGTGGAAGGGTCCATTATCATACTCTTTTCCATTGTCACATTGGAAACATTTAATGTCCCTTTCAAATTGGGTTTTAATATGAGTACGAAATGATAAAAAAAGAGAATGAACTTGAGATTTATTTGCAATTGGAAAAGTCCATAAAAAATTCGTAAAATCATCCAGGAATAAAACATGGTAACGATGGCCTCCTGAGCTAAGAGTAGGTGATGACCAAATATCGCTATGCACAATATCAAAGGGAAAAGAAGTGGAGGAGAGAGAATCATAAAATGGCAATTTAACTTGTTTCCCAAGAGCACAAGAATGACAAAAAAAATTGTCTTGAATTTTATTGCAATTGATAAAATTGTTTCTACGAAGAGAACTTAAAATAGGAAATCCTGGGTGTCCTAGACGATTATGCCATAAATCCGGAGATACAACGGTAAAAGCAGATGGTGTTGAAAAGTCAATGGATGGTCTTGTGGTAACTGGATAGAGATCACTCGAGCTGTTACATCTCATTAAAAGCATCCCCGTCGGAAAATCCTTCACAGAAAAACCGAACGGATCAAATTCAACAGAGGCATTATTGTCAATGGTAAATTTTCTCACATAAACGAGATTTTTGATCAATTTTGGAGCATGCAAGACATTATTCAGATTTAATGGAGGGTTGGGCTTAGGTAATAATGCATGTCCATAACCAATAATTGGAATAGTATGACCATTACCGACAGTAATATTACGATTATTGCTCATATTTAAATAAGACCTGAGATTACCTCCATTTGCAGTCATGTGAGATGTAGCTCCGGTGTCCATATACCATTGATCATCAGGGGGAGCAATGGAGAGTGTGTGCATGGCCGCTTGGATGTCGGTTGGAGCATATGATGTCTGGGCTGAGGAGTGGGCTGCTGCCATGTGGGCCTGTTAGGGCCTGGGCCCGAGTAAGCCTTGCTGAGTGGGCTGCTGCGCTTGGGCTGTGGGATAAGGGCATGGGGGCATGGCCCATGCTTGCCAAGGCCCAGCGCATGGTGGATAAGCCCAGCCATTCCCGTTTCTCTGCCCATAAACATTCCCGTTTGTGTCTCTCTGCCCAAAATTCCCATTTCCAAATCCATTCCCAAAATTTCCATTTCCAGAATTCCTTCATGGCTGTGCAGAGGGGTTCCACTAGCTGCCACAGCCACCTCTCCCCCTTCCTTTGCCGTGACGAGCGCCTCCCCCACCACCTCTTCCACTGCGAGTGGGGGAGCTTCTGGGTTGAGTGGGTTTCCAGTCATGGTGCGGTGACTGGTTGTGTGGGTTTCCAGTCATGTGGCCACCGGAATGTCCAGCCGGAGAGACATAAAACGCAGAGCTAGAGGGGGATTGGGCAGCTCTTTTTGTCCTTGCTGTTTCTTCAAGCACTAACATGGATCGTGCTTTGTAGAATAAGGGAAGAGTATCGCCATGGCGGGTTTGCGACCCAACTCCGGCGTATGCATCGGTGAGGCCTGAAAGAAGCTGAAGGACCAGCCTTTCGTTAGAGACAGGGGCTCCAACATTCGACAACTGGTCCGAGAGAGATTTGAGGTGTTGACAGTAGGATGAAGCATCGGTAAAGTCTTCCATTTGCACTTTGGAAAACTCTTGTTCCAGGTAAAGTGCTCAGGAATTTTTATTATCAGAAAATATGTCTTTTAACCGATTCCATGCAGTTTCGGCAGTGGAGTCCCTTTCCAGTATGGTGTTCAGAAGATCCTCAGAGATGGTGTTGTAGATCCATTGGAGAACAATGGCGTCAACTCGTGACCAAAGGTCAGGATCCGTGTCTTGAAGAGAGGTTTGTTTCATCTTTTCTATTGAGGTAGGGATTATGTGATCAAGGACTTGATATGCTCTGGCATGTATCTTGAATAGTTCAGACCATGTGATGTATTGCCCCTTCTCAATGTCTAGTGTGACTTTGATGAAAGTAGTGATATTTGAAACTGTGAGGGCAGGATGAGAGTGATGAGGTCTAGTGGGAGTAGAGGCAAGAGGGGCTGTGAGATTGATCTCTGAGTTGTCTGTGTTGTCTGCCATTATTGGTTAATTTTGTAGAATTAACAGAGTGCAGGAGAATAGATGGTGAGGGAGATATTGCGGCAGCTAGGTTTAGAGGAAGAAAATTAACCTAGTTTTGCTCTGATACCATGATAGAAGAGAATATTGAGAAGAACAATCTGCCTGATTTTCATTGATAATACAATTGTGATTTATACAATGTTTTGGGAGAGTCCTTCGGCTATAATGTAGCTATGCTAAATAGGAAAATTACACATGCTATAAATAGAAGATATGCTTTACATATTCTAATAGTTCCACACCTATGCGAACCCAAACTTACACACAAACTTATCATTCAACTTCAGAATTTAACGCAGCGGAAATAACAAAGTAAACTTTATAACATAATTCGATTGTCTTTATACAAGAGTTGATTACATACAGTTATGATTGTGGAGCACTAACTAGACATATGAACAAAAGTATCAAGTACAACCAAAATAGCAGGTTCCAAGAGTAGGACAAAAATGACCTGCTAGCAAGCTACGACCCTGAAAATGATAAATAATGAGGGAGTGAGTTCAACAACTCAGTGAGTAGATAATATCCAATATACACATACGAGATAATATAGCAATGAGAAGTATATTATCGAATCGGCTCAAAGTTCTTACAACAAGTTTCTCAAATAGGTCATAACAAACATATGATAGGTTCTCAATAGGTCATAACAAGAATGTATAGGTAAAGCTCGTCAGAAAATCAGAATGCAGTGAGCATGAGGCTCCGTACTGTGGGATGATCAGTCCGCACAGGTTGGTGACTCCCCCGACCAACTAGGGTTTCAGATACGATGTGCACAAAGGCTAACACTACCCTGTTAGCATAGGTATTCTGACTGGCATACCATAGGGATATCTTATAATCAAACAGACATATTCATATCTCAAAGCTCAACTCATGGTATCAATCAAATGAGGAGCTATCAATTCACAAACAGATATAGGCTCATATCAAGAACATATATTCAACAAATGATTATGCTTTATCGTATCAAGAATATATCAAGAATATAATCAAGGTATATATTATCAAAAAGCATAATCCAATTCATACTAGCAAATTCAAATATTTATACTATTTCTCATGCATATTAAATATTATCCACTCACCGGACTTAAAAGCAGACAAGTTCCAAAAGCAGAATGTTGATGAAACTTTATTGATGTCCCGTGGGTAGAATATCGGGATTATCTGAATATATAAAAGAAGATATACTCAAAAATGACTCAAAAGAAGTAAAATACCTTTAATAACATATCTAAGAGTTCAAATCATAATCCTATGTGTTTTTGAATTAAACTATCCATTTCTTCGTAAAAACCTAAAACAAAGGTTTCTTCCGAAATCTTATCCCAAAATACACAATTCGTAAAATTGATATTAATCCATCAAATGAGCTTCAATTATCCATCAAACCAATCGAAAATACTAATATTTCTCTTAGGGACCATTCTGAAATTTTCTTATATTTTTAGGGTCAAATTGTAATTTTACCAAATTGAAGGACTAAATTGAACACTTCATAAATTCATAGCTATCCTAAAATCTTGTCCATAATTCATCCTCAATTCTGTCAAGAATCTCCAATTTCACCCCAGGGACCAAACTGTAATTTTTCCAAAGTTCAGGGACTAAATTGAATTTTTCACAAAAAAGGACCAAAATGAATTTCCATCATCTTCAACCTTAACCCAGAATTTCCAGCAAGGGATTTTCGAATTTTCTCACATTATTTCACCATTTATCAATATTTTCTTACACGAAACACCAAATACCTTCAAAATCATCTACAATCAAACTAATTAAACCATTACCCAACACATTCAACCCTTAACATCTCTCTTAATTCATCAATCAAACCCAAATAAAATTCTCAAACCCTAACAATCAATACAAGCAAAAATCATAGCTAATAATCACATTTATACATAATAAAACACACACATTACCTTAACAACTTATTTCTCCTTCTTCTTTTCTCCTCCTCTTCTCTTTCCCTCTTTTCTCTTCTTCTTCTTCTTTCTTCCTCTCTTCCCGATTCTCTCTCTCAATTTCAGACCTACTCCTTTCTTTTTTTGTTTTCCCTTTTTCTTTTCTCTTCTTTTCTATTTATATTTATAAGCTTATGCAATTACTACCCTACCCTTAATTATTTACACACCTAATTCTAAGCCACCAAGGGCACTCATGTATTTTCTTTTTTAAAATTTTCAAAATACTACACTGCCATCCCTTTATCTTTATTTATAGAAAGACATCAGATGCTTCGCATATAGCCCAACTATTTTTCAGGGAGGTGGTCCGACTTCATGGAGTGTCGCAGTCAATTACCTTTGGTCGCGACACGAAATTCATTAGTCACTTTTGGGTGACTTTATGGAAGATGTTTCAGACTTTCCTGAACCGAAGCACAACCGCGCACCTGCAAATTGATGGGCAGACAGAAGTGACAAACAGGACTTTGGGAAATTTGGTTCATAGCATTTGTGGGGACAAACCAAAATAGTGGGATCATGCATTACCACAGGCTTAGTTTTCTTACAACAGTGTTGTTCATAGCGCAACAGGAAAGACCCCTTTTGCTATGATATATGTTACACCACCGAGGCATACCGTGGACTTAGTGCGTCTACCCAAGGATGGTCTAGGATTTAGTATGGCCGCTGAGAACATGGCTACACAAGGTCAGGCTGTGCAGGAGGAGGTGAGGTATAGATTGGAAGCAACAAATGCAAAGTACAAGGTTGCGGCGGATAAACATCGACGTCGCAAGGTGTTTGATGTGGGAGATTCGGTGATGGTTTTCTTGCGCAAAGAAAGGTTTCCCATAGGAACTTACAACAAGCTAAAGCCCAAGAAATATGGTCCGTATCAGGTTTTGAAGAAGATCAACGATAATGCAAATGTGATTGACCTTCTTGAAACCATGGACATTTCCAAGACTTTCAACGTTGCAGATTTGTTTCAGTATCATGTAGAGGAATCCTTGTATCCTGATTTTGATCTGGAACCTAACTCGAGGTCGAGTTCTTTTCAAGTGGAGGAGTCTGATGTAGAACAAGTAGCGAAAGCATACATGCTTAAGAGGAAGCACCCGAAATTCAAAGGCAACTGAATTTCGGCAACCTTGGCGACGACATCGGATTATCGCGAAACTCACCTAGTCGATGCGTTTTGCCGTTTGCGGAAGATATCAGCGGTAGCCCCTGATGTCCACCGGTTTTTGGCCAAATTCCATCGTTTAGGCCCCGAAATTGTTATTTTTGTTATTTTTGGAAAGTTTTGTTTTAGCCATAACTCTTGATTCGTGAGTCCGAATTGACTTTCGTCAATTGCTGCTTGCTCAGGGATTATAGGCCTTTCATATTCTGCATTTATCTCAAAATTGCCATTTATGGTAAATTTATTGTGTAGTGTCGTTTCCTTTTCCGTCATGGGTTAGTCTAGGGTTTTGCTTCAAATTCCATTGTAAAGCCTCTCGCCGACAGAGCTATCAATTTTATTGAATAAAACTTTGAGTTTATTTGAGAGTTCCTCTCATTACCTTTGATTTACAAAATATTGACGTTGATCATATTTCTTTGCGATTTTCTGCTGCGGCAATAGTATCCATCCTAGATACAGGAGCAAATGTGTCATGGTAATCAATACCAGGTTCTTGAGAATAGACTTTAACCACAAGTCTTGCCTTGTTTTTGTTGATACTGCAATCAGCATTCAATTTAGTTTTGAAGATCCATTTCACCCCAGTAACCTTCCTATGTCTAGGTTTGTCAACCAGCTGCCAAGTATCATTTTTTTCAATCATCATTAGCTCCACCTTCATTGCTGCTACCCATACTTGTGAATTCATGACCTCTTCAACATCAGCTGGTTTAGTTTCAGCAATGTTGTACCTGTTATAGATGTCGCTTAACATCCTTGTTCCTCTCACAGGCATGTCTTCTTCATCAACTTCTGTTGGTTCCTCATTCTCAGCTAGAATTTCATTTCTTGTTTCTTCAGTTATTTCAGCCTCCCAATTCCAGGTTTGGCCTTCAGCAACTTTCACATTCCTTCCAGTCACAACTTTGTTAGTTTTCAAATCAAACACTTTATAGCCATTTAATTTTATGTTGTAACCTATTAGAATTCCTACCTCAACCTTTTGATCAAGTTTTCTCCTTTTAATTTCTGGTTGTAACACATAGCAAGGGCTACCAAAAATTCTTAAATGTTCTAAGTTTGGTTTGTAGCCATACCAGAGTTCAAAAGGTGTTTTTGTCTCCCAATGATCTTGAGACCATTTGATTCAGAAAGTAAGAGGTTGTGCTCACTGCCTCTGCCCAGAATTTTAGTGACATTTTTTTTCTCATAGAGAAGGCATTTTGCCATCTCCATCAAGGTTCGATTCCTCTTCTCACTTATTACATTCTGTTGTGGAGTGTAAGGTACTGTTAATTGATGTTTTATTCCTTCTTTAGCCAAGTATTCTTCAAATTTATGAGATGTAAATTCTCCCCCATTGTCAAACCTTACTGCCTTCAAAATGTTGTTTGATTCTCTTTCAACCGCAACATTAAATCTCAGAAATTCAGCAAACACATTGTTGCTACCCAAATTTTGACCCACTTATTTTTATATTTCGGAAAAAAGAAAAAAATATAAAAAAGAGGAAAATCCAAAAATATATTGTTACGGGGGCAAAATTGAACTAATTGAGAGTTTAACAGTCAATTGAGGGTCAAATCGCACAAATTGGAAATTAATGACCAAATTGAAAAGGCATGCAAGCTAGAAGCTGATTTTGATTTTTTACCTATGGAAAACTCTATAAATAGAGTGTACTATCACAAAAAAAAAGGACCAAAAAAAGACACCCACTCAAAAACCCTACCCCTAAATTTTTTCTCCATTTTAGGGCTGCAGCCGCCGCCCCCATTTGGGCAGCAGCTGCAGCCCCTCCCCGCTTCTCTTTCACTCTCCCCATACCAGCCCTCTCTCCGGCGACCTCAACACCATGACCCCCATCTCCTTCCCATGCTCCTTTTCCGTCCCAGCTACCATTTCATCTTTTTCTCCATCCATGACAGCACCCATCACGACATCACTCTCTCCTTTTCTTTACCAGCCCCTCAGCACCGACAGCCCCTTCCACGGCAACCCCACAGCCACGGTCACAGCAGCACCCACAGCCTCACTCCGGCCACACCATCTTTCCCTTCCCCAGCCGTGACAACACCCCCATGCTCACCATCTCATTTCCCTCATCATCTCTCTCTATCCAGCCTTTGCCTCCGGCCACTAGCCCACTGAAGAGAAGAGAGAACATGCCTGAGATTTTGAGAAGAGGAACGGATCGCCGAGAACAGAGTCAAGATTTCGAAGGAGAGAACTGATTTTTCTTTTTGCGTTTGTGTGGCTATGTTTTCTTTCTTCTTGCTTACAGGTCATGACGCAACACCTTGCTGGCGAGAAGAAGAAGAAGAAAAAGAAGAAGAAGAGGAAGAAACGGATCCGAGAGCAGAAGGAGCCGAGAAGAGCAGATCTGGAAAATTTTGAACTTGATTCTTGTTTGCTGCTTGTTTGTGTTTGTCTTCGTTTTGCAGGTCATCGTGAAGGTCATCGCCGGCGAGAGAAGGAAGAGAAGAGGCTTATCGGTGCACCCCCCCCCCTGGTTTGCACTTTATCCGGCGGCGGCGAGTGGGCGCGTGGAACCACGCGCCGCCAGCGACGGTGGCGCATTGACAGACGCGCCACCAGTTCTCCAGCTGCTGCCACCACTATCCCATCACTGTTCATGAGCCCTTTTCTGTAATTTTCTTGGTGTTTATGTGTTTATACTTTATTGTATTTTGAATTATTAGTTGAAAAATGTAATGAAAAATGGAAAAGATAATGTGTGTGAGTTGCATTTTTACTTTTAAAAATGTAAAAAGAAATAAAAAAGAGTGTGTGTGTGTGTTTTGTTATGTTGTGTTTTATTCATTCAATTTTATTTTGTTTTGTTAAGAAAAAAAGAATATAAAATGAAATAAAAAATGTGTTTTCTTTGCATTCACCCAAATAAGTTTTCTTTGCATTCGGCCAAATAAGTTTTTCTGAAAATTTATCTTAGATTTAATAACAAGTTTATTAAATCTTGAAAATTTGGCTAATATTAAAACAAATCGTGAAATTTATTCTTGAGAATTAATGGTTGTTTTCAGGTAGTAATTGTCGGATTTACGTGTAGGCTAACATTTACATATTCGGGAATAACCATCAAAATTGTCAGGATTATTCTGAGTGGTGGTCGATTTCTTTTATGGATTGGTCAACCGTGAAATTAATTCATGAGGATTAATGGTTAATTTCAGGTGGTGAATGAAGAAACTACAAGTAGGCTAGCATTTGCATATCTAAAAATAATCAATAAAATTCACAGGATTATTTTGAGCGGAACATTTTTACGAGGCATAAAATTGCGGAAAACTCATCCACGATAGGTGGTCCTTTTAAGGCATCTATGTGGATCTGTTTCTTGATATTTTATTTTGGGTTTACGAACTCATAATGAAATTTCAAAAGCTAGATTTATTCACACGAATAAATACGACCCGTTGAAGCATTTACAATCACATCAAGGTAGACAATGCAGCTTACCTCAGGTAAGGTGTACTAGGGGTGCTAATACCTTCCCTATACGCAACCAGTCCCCTACCCTTGAATCTCTGATTAGACCAATACAAATCGGGTGTTCCTAGCGACCCTCAACAACCAGGTGGCGACTCCTCCTGAACTCCATTTGCGAGACCCAGGATCCCTCCCGGGACGCCGCGCGGCGACGTGCGACACACATCACCCTTGGTTCTGAGAAAATAAACCCAACAAAATCTGTTAAAATCATCTACAAACAATAAGAAATACTTAGCACCATTCAAGGATTCATTATGCATTGGACCACAAACTTGCCTAACTTTACTGACTTTATTGAAACTAAGACTAAACACTCTAAATGAAATACTTCATCAAACTAAACACTACAGCTAAAACACACAGTCTTTGATTCTTCAGCTTTCCACTTCCAGTCCATTTGCAGTCCTGGAATCACTCTCAATATTCAACACACTTACTGTGTTCCGACCACTTTATTGGTATTGACTTCAATTTCATTTCCTCCAAAACTTCTAGCTAGGCCAAAGTCTGAAATCTCGGGGTTCAATTCATAATCCATTCGAATGTTGTTGGCTTTCAGATCTCTATGAATTACTCTTAGTCGTGAATCTTGATGAAGATAAAGAAGTCCACGAGCTATTCCATTGATGATGTTGTAGCGTATTGGCCAATCTAGTAGCGTGTCCTCTGTTTCATCTACACAATGTTTTTCACAGGTCAATACATTATCAAGTCTATATATGTGTATGAAAGGAAAACAAACAGCTTGTGATGATTAAAACTTGACTAATTTTAAGTTATAATCTCAAATAAATAAGGTGGTAGGTGTGACAATGAAAGTGTATCCATTAGCCTTTGCCTAAGGAACCATAGATAGACATTTCAATGGACTTTGTATTAGGTTTATCTAGGTCAAAACAAGATAGAGACTCAAATTTTATAGTTTTAGATAGATTTTTGAAGATGACACAATTCATACCTTGTTATAAAACTGATGATGCAACTAATATTGTTGATTTGTTCTCTAGGGAGATAGTATAGCTTCATAGGATTCCTAAAAGCATTATTTCTAATAAATATGTTAAGTTCCTTGGTTAGTTTTGGAAGGTGTTTAAGAAAAAATGGGTACTAAGTTTTTATTTTCAACTACATGTCATCCCTAAACAGATAAACAAACAAAAATAGCTAACAAGACTTTAACACAACTTTTATGTGCTATCATTCAAAAGAACTTAAAGAATGAGGAAGATTGTTTGTCATTCATAGAGTTTGTATATAATTGTAGTGTGTATTCTACTATTGATTTCTCACCATTTGAGATTGTGTATAAATTTAACTTCTCAACTCTTATGAATTTGATTCCTTTACTTATTGATGAAAAGGTTAATTTTGATGAAAATTGTAAAAGACAGGTGATGAAAACATTCCATGAGAGTGTGTGATAACATATTGAAAAAAAGAACCATGTGTATGCAAATAAAGCCAATAAATGGGGCACATAGGTTGTATTTTTTTGTTTGGTGGTGCCAAGTGGACCTATTTAAGAGTTAGGATAAATAAACTTAAAGGGACATTGAATGGGCTAGTTCAGCACACATAGAATAAGATGGACCAAGAGGGACAAATGATGACTATGAAGCATAATGGACAACTCTAATTTATCTAATCCAAGTCTAAGAAAGGTTTCATCCAATTTCTAAAGAGGGTTGATGTGTTCGGGTCCAATTCAACCTTGGCTTGGGCTTGTTTTCCTTATTATTACCTGGGGTCCAAGTCAACAGATGATTCTCCTAAAAAAGCAAGAAAGTTCGGTCAAATGATTTTTAGTATTCAAAAGAAGAAGCTTCCTAGTCTACGAAGTAAACTAATGAGTTCTCAAATTTGTTTCCTAAACTAGGAGGATTATTTAAAAATTCTCTTATTCCAGGAAGGGAACCTAAAATTCAGTAACATTAAAAACAAAATCAAACTTCTATCATCTTATTTATATGTGACCACAACTTAAATTTTTTATTTTAAATTTGTATTTTCTGTTTTAGGGTTAATAAAAATCAATTTGGCTTAGATACTTAGGAAATTGAATCTGATTGTAAGTGGGCTTTATACAAATCCACATTCTTGGGTATTCTAGGTTTATCTTAGATTAAAAACACATATGTAACCTGAATTTTAGATTATGTTTTTGCTTAAAGATATTCAGATTACATGTTGCAACTTTGTGTGCTTATGAGGGTGAGAAATCTCTCTTTCTTGGTTATCTAAAAGACTAAAAATGATTTATTAAGATTCAACAAATTTCATAGCATCAATTCATACTTCTCGTTCCTAAACTGTTATCCGTTGGGTAGGGGTTCAAATGTAATATTGTTGGTGCCTAGATACAAGTTATTTTCATATCACTCTCCTATCAAACCTGATTACTTGGTTTTTCAGGAGTTGAATCGTTTGTGCATGGATTGCTTGACGGTGTGATTAAGAGTTCCAAATCAGTATACCTGGTAGTATTTCTTAGTTCTACTCCTTAAACTAAACAAAATTTAGTGCAGTGGAAGACATTATGGAAAATGGGCAACTGAGTGTGCTTACCATAACAATATCACCAAATTGTCGCAATGGAACCACTTCTATGAAGCATGGTACAGATTTATAAAGGTACTAAGACAAACATCAAAAGGACTTGGAAGCCACTATAGCTTCTAGAAATACCCGATCAAGAACTTCATGAGCACACAAAATATCAACACCGAAAGCTATTTATCTTGCCTCCAACGAAATCGAGCACTCATTAGCCGAATATGGTTTGCTCTGGCTGGAACTTGATGTATAAGCTGCTTCAATCAAATCCCTTTCAGTGAAAAAACCAGGCTGTTTAGGCCGAGGCAATGCATCTTCATTACCCAACATCAAAACCACATATGACATGGTTGGCCTATCCTCTGGTTTCTCTTGCACGCATAATAAACCCACGTGAATCGAACGGAGAGCTTCAAATAAATTGCATGTCTCAACTATTGATTTCGAAACCAGTTCCAAAGGCCTGCCATCTGTAAACAGCTTCCAAGCCTGATACGACGAGACCATGTTGTTAGAAAGACATCGGTATTTAAAAATACGAAATGATACAATTTTTTCACTTACGTGCCCCAGAAGGTTGAGGCTGTGGTCAGGATGAGAGAATCCTCGATTCCTGTTCCCACTCAATATCTCCAGCACCAGCACTCCAAAGCTGAAGACGTCGGATTTTGGCGAGTAGAGTCCATCAATCGCATATTCCGGGGATATATAGCCACTGGAAGTGTCCATAAAATGTCAGGTCGATGCTGCTATCAATGGTAGCAAAACAAAATAAGCATCTGGAAACACTTACTATGTTCCAGCCACTTTATTTGTATTGGCTTCGATTTCATTTCCTCCAAGACTTCTAGCCAGGCCAAAGTCTGAGATTTTTGGGTTCATTTCATCATCCAATAAAACATTGCTGGCTTTTAGATCTCTATGAATTACTCTTAGTCTTGAATCTTGGTGAAGATATAGGAGTCCACGAGCAATCCCGTTGATGATGTTGTAGCGCTTAGGCCAATCTAGATTCAAGCTGGCTGTTTCATCTGCCCAATTTTTTGCCAAATTAAGACCTTTCTGGTTCTCATCAGATACATGAAGTAAATGGAAGAACAAGAATACAGGTAATGATAATGAACGTTTTGTAAATTTCCTGTCATAACTAAAATTAGATTATAGGGAAAACCTGTAATAATTGAATTTTGTAGTTTTAGGGAAATCCTAACCGAAAATAAAGAAGTTCAAGCTTTTGTTAGGCAGGAACTCGTAGATCAACATATACTCATCGCCTTCAATGCAACATCCTAGAAGCTTCACCAGATTCCGGTGTTGAAGTTTCACAATGTGTTTGACTTCATTTTTGAACTCATCAAGTCCTTGTCTTGAAGTTTTAGAGAGCCTCTTCACAGCTATTTCTTGTCCATCTTTCAACGTTCCCTGTAAATAACCACTCAATTCCAAAAGCAATTAGATCATTTCCCAGTGAAAGAACATTTTGTAATGGTCATTGTTTTAGTTACATTTTTCCATGAGTTTGTATCGTGAAATTGCGTGAATGTTTATTGATAGTACCTTATAAACTGGTCCGAAACCCCCTTCTCCAAGCTTGTTGTCTGCTGAAAAGTTATTGGTAGCAAGAGTCAAGGTATCCAAACAGAACAGTGGTAAATCAAGATCTTCTTTCAATGGATTGTTATTTGAACTTCTCTTAACAATTCCTGTGACTTTTCCTGCAAGCAGAACTGCTATGATTAAATTGGAAACAGTGAATCTCTATTTTCTTGTAACACAAATTTCTGAGACATCAAATTAAATGGGATCTTTAACAATTCGTGGCTGTACCTTAAATTACTAAAGTCAAATTGGAAAATATTCTAAACTGCCTATCAGACGTGCTGAAAATTTCATGATCTCAAGGACTTACCCTTTTTCTGCTGCTTCTTTTTCCAAATATACCAGAACAAGGCTAAGAGGAATAGAATCCCTGTAGACAACGCAATGCTTGCTATGATCCTCTTCTTCACATTGGATTTAGAATTAAACTTAACACCGCCACCATTATCTATACCAAGGCAGAGAAAACTGAAGTTAAAAGACAAAATAGGAAATGCCATTATTACGGGCAGAAAACTTTCACCAGCTTTTGGTGACGACGAAAGTGAATTTTAAATTCTCATTCTCTTGCATCTTATCTCCTATATTTGTTAGATAACATACCTAGTTCTGAAGCTGCCATCCTTACATAAATGTCTGGCTTATTGTCAACGAAAATTCTGGTATCAATAAGGTCACCAAACCAGAGCAAGCACCCACTTCCGCCATTCCTGATGTCCAAATTTGAAAAAGCAGTACAACTGCAGTTCTTCAAGCATGTGTTCCTGCATTCATCTAGGTTCATACTCTTGTTAAACCATGATTTTTTAGTCTCAGGCAACTTCACATCTGAGAGCCTTTGAAACCCATCTCCAGAACAATTTAGTGGAGTCCTTCTAAGGCAACCGCCTGACCAGTCCATCGTCTCCCATTCTATTAGAACATTCGGTACAAATCCATTCAAACAATTGCACACTGGTGAGTTGTCGATACTACAGATACCATTTGCACCACATAGTGCATAACGTTCACAATTATCGGTATTTACTGTGAGATAAAGCAGCCAGCTTTGTGTCCGAGTAATCCAGGCAAAACGCTGGATATCGCCATTTTGAGCTACCACGAGCCTTGTAAGCATCGAGTTATTATGAACATGATATCGGTAGAATATCTCCTTCTCATTAAAAACAAATTCAAATGTGTACATGGGATTTGTTTTCAACTGAGGCGAACTACTGAATCGCAGGCCGTTCCACGGTCCTGACCGATGCCTCACAATTGAATTCTCCACCACAAGAAACTCCGGATATCCATTTGGAACGAGGATTTCTGAGACGTTACCTCTTGAAGGATCATCCGATGACTTCCATGATGTGATGTACGTTTCCATGCCCGTTATTCTATTCCGTCCCAGCTTCATTTCTGGCAACAATGTATCACTGGGATGTTCAAAACTCTGCCATAAGGGATTTTCTAGGTTATTATCACCCTTCTCTTTCACAACAAGGTTTCCTGAATCCAAAAGCTGTGCAACTGCATTCCTTGCTGGTGTTGACGTGTTTGAAGACCAAATTACACCCCCACTACGATTGAGAAGGACAAGAATTCCTTTGTCTGTAAGCTGTAAAACACCCGATGAATCATTTAGTGGAGCCTCTGCGTTGGCAACCCAAACAGCAGTGAGGACAGATATTTTACCATACCATATCCCCAAGAACCGGTTTTTGGATTTTCCTGGGCTGAAAAACCCTAATACATAGTTTCCACCAGATGAAGTTATGGTATCGCCATCTCTAATGGAATTTGTGTTTATTGTGTCAACAGCTGTGGCTGTTTGTGTGATCAGCAAGAAAGAGGAGCAAAAGAAAAGTATGGGAATGTAAAACATTGGTACTCTCATGATTTTTCTGTAGCTCACTTTCTAATCTTAACGTGGCTGGCCTGGTTGCAAGAAGCTGCATATTTAACACCACAATTGGTTAGTCTGGAGAGTAATGTCCATTGATGAGGTAAACGCTACTTGGATTTATCTGTTGACGACAATCACATGGAAATTTGATGGTGAAGAGAGAATTGCACGCCTTAGTGTCGTGATTTGCTGTTCTGCCGAGGACTTTAGGACTTTAAGCACTAAAAAGTCTACCAAGTGGCATCTTATCTGTCTGATTAAACCAATTATTTTTTACATTAAGTTATAACCATACAATTGTAAGAATTTCTTTCATTGCTTGACTCCCTGTTCCAGCACTGATAATATGTCATTCTCTATGACTAAAAACAGGAGCAAAAAAATCTTAGATAATATGCCATTCTCTAAGATTGAATTTTTACAATGGTTATCCAAGCTTGTTGTTTGAAATGACTGTTCACTCAAGGATAGGCAACACATTTACATTGTCCATTCCCATGACGTTGCAGACAACTACAACCAATCCCATTCTACTTATATTTCTGAACTTACTTTCTCGGGCTTGTTTCCTTCGAAGTTTTGAGAGTAAGAAATTTTGGCTGGAATATTTGTCAGCTAGGGAAGGTGTACTTTTCTCTTTGATCTTTATTGTTTTAGACTTTTTGCAGTCTGTAACAGAAGAAGAAAAAAAAAGGAAACCATGGTATTTGTCACATGGTCAGATTTTTCCGCCCAAATCAGCCTTTACACGGCAGTCTAGTTCCCTTCTAGACTTAGTGTTTCGTAACCATTTGTTGGTTAATTATTTTAGTCCTGCAACATTTACGTTAATTGTGTTTTTTTCATCAGTCATTGTTACTGTTACATATGAAATGGTACTCTCACACTTTTCATTATAGAAATCAAACAACATATAAAGACATTACAACATGACTGTTACAAACTTTAAAGAACTTAATAAATATAGAAACTCTTCAATACTTGATATCGGTTATCTTATTCCTAATATGTATTAAAGTGCATTGAATTAACTTTAACGTACTAAAACTTAATAACCAAGTTTAATAACTAACATTCTCCCCTCTTAAACTTGTTCCCTCAATCTTCACGATTCCAATCTTCTTCTGCAGATAATAAAATATGTTAGTCTTCAGTGGCTTCGTAAACAAGTCAGCAATCTGTTCATGAGTGTTGACATGAACTAACTCCACATCTCCTTCTTTTATGTGTTCTCTAATAAAATGAAATTGAGTATCAATGTGCTTTGAACGTTCATGATGAATTGGATTCTTTGCAAGAGCTATAGCAGACTTGTTATCCATAAAAATCCTTGTTGCCTCGTTCTGCTTCTACTGCATATCTTCGATCAATTTCCTTAGCCATATTGCATGACACACACATGATGCAACAACAATGTATTCTGCTTCACATGTGGATAATGCAACAATAGATTGTTTCTTGGATGTCCACGCGAATGTTATTTCTCCCATGAAAAATATGAATTCAGTTGTCCTTTATCTGTCTTCCAAACTTCCTGCCCAATCACTGTCACTATAACCTGTGATTTCAAAATTCTGTGATGATGAATAACATAATCCATAGTTTAATGTTCCTTTAAGAAACCAAAGGATCCTCTTTGTTGCCTTCAAATGTGAACTCCTTGGTCTTTCTATGAATCTGCTAACCAAACCAACACCAAACAGAATGTCTGGTCTGGAACAAGTTAAATATCGTAAACATCCTACAATGCTTTTATAGTAAGTAGGATTAATCAAATCTCCTTCTCCTTTTTTAGTTAGTCTTGTTCCATATTCGACTGGAGTGTCTACTGCATCATAGTTTTCCATAGCAAACTTCTTCAACACTTCAGCTGCATACTTTGCTTGAGAAATGCAAATTCCATTACTGCATTGCTTCACTTCTAATCCCAGAAAATATGCCAGAAGACCTAAATCTATCATCTCAAATTCCTTTACCATGGATTGCTTGAAACCCTTGTGAATAGAATATCATCCACATATAAATAAACAAACATTATTCTACCTTGCAAGTTTTTCTTCACATATAATGCATGTACATACGGGCATTTTGTGAACCCCTTCTGAGAAAGATAGCCATCAATTCTTGAGTTCCATGCTCTTGGTGCTTGTTTGAGCCCGTAAAGGGCTTTCTTCAATCTGTACACTTTTTCTTCTTCTCCTTTCACTACAAAACCAGCTGGTTGCTCGACATATACTTCCTCTTCCAGAGTGCCATTCAAGAATGTTGATTTTACATCCATCTGAAATATCTTCCATTATTTCTGAGCAGCTAGTGAAATCACCAATCTCACGGTTTCTATTCTTGCTACTGGAGCAAAAACATCTTCATAATCTACTCCATATCGTTGCTTGTATCCTTTTGCAACTAATTTGGCTTTATGTTTTTCAATTTCTCCTTCAGCATTCTTCTTTGTCTTGAAGATCCATTTTACTCCAATTGCATTGTGACCTTCGGGAAGTGTTGTTAGTTCCCATTTATTGTTCTTCCGAATGGAATTGATCTCCTCCTTCATTTCTTTCTTCCACTTGTCTTCCTAATATGCTTCTTCAAATGTTATGGGATCATTTCTTGAAAACAAGCACAACATGTTAACATCATCAAGGTTCATTCTTTCTGTCGCATCATAGATTTCTTGTATGCTCTTTGTCTTTCTTGTTGAACTTGAAGGACTAGCAGGGCTGATAGTTGATGGGGCTGGATTGTTCATGATTTCTTCTTTGTCATTCTGCATTTGTTCTTCATCTACAACCAGTTTCTGCAGCTGATCCTCAGTGTTCCAATTCCATTCCTGCTCTTCATCAAACCTCACATCTCTTGACATGATCACCTTTTTTGTTACTGGATTGAACAATTTGTAACCATACGAATTTTCTCCATATCCTAACAGTATGCATTTCTGACTTTTATCTTCAAGTTTGGTTCGTTTTTCTTCTTGAATTTTGGCATAAGCTACACTGCCAAAAATCCTCAAGTGATCAACTCTCGGTTTCTTCATGCTCCAGGCTTCTTCTGGTGTAAGCATATGCAACATCTTTGTTGTAAATTTGTTCAATAAATACACAACACACACAACTGCATCTCCCCAAAACTCTTTAGGACAATTTTTTTCTTTTAATATACATCTAACCATGTTCATAATAGTCCTATTTTTTCTCTCCAATACTCCATTCTATTATGGAGTTTGTGGCATTGTGAGCTAATGTGCTATACCATTCTCTTTACAATAATCATCAAAAGCATGATAAACATACTCTCCTCCCCTATCAATTCTCAGATTTTTCAACTTGCATTCGCTTTTTTTTTTCCACTAGGTTTTTAAATTCCTTAAACTTGCTCAGCAATTCTTTCTTTTCCTTTAACACATATACCCATGTTTTTCCACTAAAATCATCAATGAATGTAAGGAAATACATGTTTCCTCCTATTGTTGTAGGTGTAATTGGCCCACACACATCTTAGTACACCAATTCCAAAGGCTAAGATGCTCTAAACTCTGCTTTGGAAAGGATTTTCGATGTTGTAACAACCCTAAATTTTTTTCTCCTATTTGTTTAATTTTTTTAATCTTTCCCCCTATAAAAAGGGTAGATGAAGCATGAGAATTTTTTTTGGTTTTCTCTCGCTGAAATTTTGTTATAAATTTCGGCAGAGTCTCTCCTATATCGGGAGATCCCAAGTTATCCATAACACAACCTGCACACAATTTGAATCACATCTCATCCACAATCACATCCATTTTTAATACAATCAACTGCATAATTCATTCCAGAATATGCTCAGGACCATATTCATTCCCAAACTCCATCTTAAATCACACACATAAGATAAAAATTAAAAGAGCCAATTCGCACACGAAGATTTCACATATAGATACATATATACATATACATCGAACATAACACAGTTTAATATTCTAAGATAATCTAGTACTTTCTAATATCCTGAGCGTAGGTTGATACATTTAATATTACAGAAACAAAATTTACAAATATACTATTGTATACAATTTACATGTTCTTCTACATAACAAAATTTCACCATAACTCTCTAAGTTCCTATCTTATACAAAAAGGGATTAAGGCTTAAAATCTATTCCTGACGAGAATGGGAAGAACCTGCAAAATATAGATTTTTCATATAAGTAAAACAATTAAGTAAATATGTGAAACCCGAGAATAAAGTATACAAAGAGGTAGGAGATTTAAAAAAAATTAAAATGTTGTTATTATACAAAATTTAGGAAAAAAAAAAGCAAAAAAAAAAAAAAAAAAAACAGGAATTAAGAAGAGATGGGACTATAAATACCCATCTCTTCTCAGCCATGTCCAGGAGAGCACAAAAGAAAGAGGGGAGAAGAATTTCGAAATTCATTCAAAGAAAAACAAGAGTAAACACCCAAACAATTGTAAACCCATACAAGCCTAGGATTTCTAAAGTGGAAGAGCACAATTGGGTGGAGAAATAACAAGAAGAAAGTGAAGAAATTGGGGAAGAAAGGAAGAAGAGTGGCTGGGTATTTCAAGGAGAAGAAGGCTAGGATTCTTCCAAAATTGTTAGATTTCATCCAAGTAAGGAGTTCTAATTCCAATTTCTATGAAATAAACTTCAATTTGAGTAGAAGTTCATGATTGTTCTTGAATTGGGAATTAGGGTTTTTAACACAAAATGTTAGGAAAATGCATAAATGAGTAGGATTTCATGAATAAATGGAAGACATGGCTGTTATTGATGAGAAATCAAGGATTGAAGATGAATTGGAGACACTTTCTTCTTATTTCAAAACTGGACAGTTTCGTTGCCCTTTTTGTGAGGGACTTTTGGACCTGAAAAATAAATAATTAAGGGAGGGTCCCTTCATAGAAGTTGTAGCTGGGAGTGTTAGCTTTCCAACGAGTCCAACCTCGTCTAATTTGGAGTTCTGTAACTCCAGATATGGGTAAAACTCTGAGGAGAGGTCAAGCTGTCACGTGTGTTGACAATTTCGGCCAAGTTGAGAAAATATCAAAAATTTAATCATGTTAAGGGTAGAAATTGTCCCTTTCCCTTCATAAAATGTGTCTTGATCTTCAGAAAATAAAAGAAGAGAATAAATGGTGATAAGAAATTGAATTCATGATGTCCATTTAGACTATAAATGAGCTGAAAAAAAAATTAAAGGATGATAATGAGGAATATAAGTAAGAAAGAAAAGAATTGGTAAAAGGGAAATGAATATTATTACCATTTTTATTGTTGTTGTGTGGGATATGTGGATTAATATAAAAAAAAATGGTGGGTATTTGTGGTTTCAGGAAGAACTGCAGGTGAAGGGCAACAACAACAGCAAAAGGGTAACGCAAGTCGAACCTTCACAGCAGGTAGGTACTTGGTACCTATATTTGCTTTATCTAATAATTATTTTCTTTACTAGTTATTGAACTATAAGTTATATTTTGGTGCTTATTGAAGAGGAAAAGAAAACGGGTAAAGGAAAGGTTAGGAGATGGAAAAATAGGTATATATGTATGTGTAGAAAGGAACAAGCTGGTCGATATCGGCGGGTGACGCCGATATCGGCATAATGTATAAACCTGATTAACTATTCAATTTTGGAATAGTTAATGGTATCGACGGGTGACGTCGATATCGGCATGATTTATAAACTTGATTAGCTATTCGGTTTCAGAATAGTTAATGATATCGGCGGGTGACGTCGATATCGGCATGATTTATAAACTTGATTAACTATTCGGTTTCAGAATAGTTAATGATATCGGCGGGTGACGTCAATATCGGCATGATTTATAAACTTGATTAGCTATTCGGTTTCAGAATAGTTAATGATATCGGCGGGTGATGTCGATATCGGCATGATTTATAAACTTGATTAGCTATTCGGTTTCAGAATAGTTAATGATATCGGCGGGTGAAGTCGATATCGGCAAAATTAATAGACTTGATAAGCTTTCTGAGATGAAAGCGAAGCAGTTAAAAGAAATAAATTTTCTTTTATATAATCAAAAAAAAAATGGTGTATATGGTTGTATATGGTGTATATGGTTGTATATGGTGTATATGGTGTATATGGTTGTATATGGTGTATATGGTGTAGATTGATGGATATGTTGTATAATTTCTCTGTAAATTGCTAGTATTTACTAAATTGTTTTACTTATGTGGAAAATCTATATTTTGCAGGTTCTTGCCATTCTCGTCAGGAATAGAATTTTAAACCTTAATTCCTTTTTGTATAAGTTAGGAACTTAGGGAGTTATGGTGAAATTTTGATATGTAGAAGAACATGTAAATTGTATAGAATAGTATTTTTGTAAATTTTGTTTATGGAATATTAAATGTATCCACCTATGCTCCGGATATTAGAAAGTACTAGATTATCTTAGAACATTATACTATGTTATGTTTTATGTATATGTATATATGTGAAATCTTTATGTACGAACTGGCTTTTTAATTTTTATCTTATTCGTGTGATGTAAGATGAAGTTGAGAAGGAATATGGTCCTGAGCATATTCTGAAATGAATTATGCAATTAATTGTGTAGAAATTTCGGAGAGAAAAAAAAAATCATGCTTCATCTACCTTTTTTATAGGGGTAAAGATTAACAAATAAACAATTAGGAGAAAAAAAAAATTTTTGGGGTTGTTACAGTTGGTATCAGAGCATTTGGTTGCAGTTTCAGGGATTGAAATACTAATGTGATTTTGAAAAAAAAAAAAATTTCAGGATGGTTCGTTCACGGGAAACTGCAAGGGTTGTTCCGTCCCCTGTGCAAGAAAGAGAGTATGACTCATTTTCTGGGAATGAAACCGAAAGGGATCCATTAATGGATACTGCCTCCCGTCAATCTGTGGCATCGGCCCATTCAGAGGAGGGAGATTCAAGGGGGCATCATAATGAACAATTTACTTCTCGGGCAGAAGTGTCGCCGGCGAAAACACCGAGTGGTCAAGGATTGGAAGATAGGCCACCACCAGTGACATCGACGGCCGCCCCGAATTCCTATTCAGACCCTATGTTTCTCGAGCAATTGGTCAAAGCAGTAGTAGCAGGGATGGCCGCAGGAACATCCCATGCCACTCCTCGGGTAGAAAAAGTAGTCACCCTGGTTCAATGGGTGAAAGACATGCGCGAAATGGGTTGTACGACCTATTCAGGGGAAGAAGACGCCGAAGTAGCAGGGCATTGGCTGAGGAAGGTGGAAAGGGTTATAGATCAATTGCACGTGCCGGAGGAAACCCGGGTAGACTGTGTGACCCAGCTGTTAACAGAGAGTGCCCACTCTTGGTGGGAGACCATCAGAGAAAGAAGGGCAGGTGAAGAATTGAAGTGGATAAACTTTCGAGAAGAATTTGAGGAACGATATTACTCCTGGCAGCACCGAAAAGAGAAAGAGCAGGAGTTTCTAAATTTGAAACAGGGGAATATGACCGTCCTGGATTATGAAAGGAGGTTCCAAGATTTATCTGTCTTTGCAAACACTCATCTCCCCACTGAGCATCATCGAGTGGAACGGTTTCGGGATGGACTCAGGCAGGAGCTAAAATTAATTTTGGTGGCTATGTCGTTTTAGTCAGTGCGAGAGTTAGTGCGAGCTGCTCAAGGAATAGAAAGGGTAATGAACGACACACCCAGGTTAACAAATGAGCAGAGTCAGACCACGGGATTCAAGAGAAGGGATTTCACACCCCCTATAGGGAGGGACCCTCCTCCGAAAAAAGGAATGAGTGGGTCATCATTCAGCCCATTACCGAAAAAAGGGGGGAGTTTTGTTCATGGTGGGAGTTCAGGAGGAGTTAGACAATTTAATCCTGGGGGATCCGTGGGAGGTCAGACCCGCCAAGGGACAAGTGTTACAGGGGGGTTCATGAAGCAGAGAGGACCTGTCTACCCGATATGCATGAGGTGTAATCAAAAACACCCCGGGGATTGTTCAGCTGCACCAGGGAGATGTTATATTTGTAGAGGGGAAGGGCATCGATGGAGGGACTGCCAGTACTTGGGAAGAGGTTGTTTCCATTGTGGGGAAATGGGTCATAGAAAGAAGGAATGTCCACATAGAGTTACTGAAGGAGTACAGGGACAGGGGATGACTACTCAAAGCCAACAACAGTCAGTAACGGTTGATCGACCTATACGACCCACTCACTCAGGGACAAGTGCCAATAAAGGCCGACCCAGATTGCTGGAGGAAAGGACTCGTGGCAAAATA
The DNA here is from genome assembly GCA_027405865.1 of Salix purpurea. Taxonomy (NCBI): domain Eukaryota; kingdom Viridiplantae; phylum Streptophyta; class Magnoliopsida; order Malpighiales; family Salicaceae; genus Salix; species Salix purpurea. The sequence goes on along the minus strand of JAOWLH010000043.1, from coordinate 3,540,384 downwards.
TATCACATGACTCAGGAAGATGTGGGGGCAATGCCAGATGTTGTAGCAGGTACACTACAATTGAGTTTAATACAAGTTTATGCTTTAATTGATCCTGGGGCTAGTCATTCTTTTGTGGCCCACCGAATTATTAAAAATTTAAATGTGTTACCAAGTAGATTGGATGTGGGAATGGTAGTTAGTACACCTTTGGGGAAAAATATAAACATTGATGAGGTATACAAGGGAGTGATACTAAATATTGAGGGGGTAGAGCTAACGGCAGATCTCATGCCTTTAGCATTAGATGATTTTGACTTAATACTGGGAATGGATTGGTTGAGTAGACATAGAGCACAAGTGGATTGTTTCACAAAGACAGTAAACCTCCAAGATGTGAGTGGGAAAAAGGTATTATTCAGGGGAGAGAGGAAGGTGATTCCAAACTCTATAATCTCGGTCATGACGGCCGAAAAATTGATTAGAAAGGGATGTCCTGCCTGGTTGTCTCATGTAAGAGAATTGAAGAAGGGGAGCATTGAATTAACAAATATTCATGTTGTAAAAGAGTTCCCAGACGTGTTTCCAACAGAATTACCAGGACTGCCTCCAATTAGAGAAATTGAGGTTTCCATTGAGACTCTTCCAGGAGTCAACCCTATAGCACAATCTTCTTATAGGATGGCCCCTATAGAACTAGCCGAATTGAAGATCCAACTTCAGGAGTTGTTGGACAAAGGATTCATACGGCCGAGCAATTCACCTTGGGGGGCCCCGATGTTATTTGTAAAGAAGAAGGATGGTACATTTAGGTTATGTATCGATTATCGTCAACTAAACAAAGTGACGGTAAAGAACAAGTATCCGTTACCACGGATAGATGACTTGTTTGATCAGTTGAAGGGTGCAAGAGTTTTCTCAAAGATAGATTTGAGATCAGGGTATCACCAATTAAGAATCAGAGAATAGGACATACAGAAGACTGCCTTTAGAACTCGCTATGGCCATTATGAATTCTTAGTAATGCCATTTGGGTTAACTAATGCCCTTGCAGTATTTATGGATCTAATGAATCGAGTGTTCCGATTATATTTGGATAAATGTGTGGTCGTGTTTATTGACGATATATTGGTATATTCGAGCTCCTATCAGGAGCACGAGAAGCACTTGAGGAAGGTGTTAGAAATATTGAGAGAAAATAAATTGTATGCGAAATTGGATAAATGTGAGTTCTGGCTTAAAGAGGTGATATTTTTGGGACATGTTATCTCAGCTGGGGGAATATGTGTGGATCCAGGAAAAGTAGAGGCAGTTCTAAAGTGGGAGAAGCCCACAAATGTGACTGAAATTCGAAGTTTCTTGGGCCTCGCAGGGTATTATAGGAGGTTTATTGAAGGATTTTCCACAATAGCATCGCCTCTGACCAAGTTGACTCGTAAAGAAGTGAGGTTTAATTGGTCAAAGGAATGTGAGGAGAGTTTCCAGGAGTTGAAAAGAAGGCTTACATCAGCCCCCGTCTTGGCCCTTCCTTCTGGAACAGAAGGGTTCATTGTTTATAGTGATGCCTCAAGCAGGGGTTTGGGATGCGTATTAATGCAGCATGGAAAAGTGATCGCATATGCTTCCAGACAGTTAAAGCCGCATGAAGTGAATTATCCAGTCCATGATTTGGAACTCGCAGCAGTAGTATTTGCCTTGCGAGTATGGAGACATTACTTGTATGGAACACAAGTACAGATTTTCATCGACCATAAAAGTTTGAAGTATTTAATGTCGCAAAAAGAATTAAATATGCGGCAAAGGAGGTGGGTGGAATTGATAAAGGACTATGATTGCATAATTGATTACCATCCAGGCAAAGCCAATGTAGTGGCGGATGCATTAAGTCGAAAAGGGAAAGCAGTGATGGGTGATACAGAAATTTCGGAACAAGCAAATATGATGGAATTGAAAAGGATGGGAATTCAATTAAATGTGGGTCCTGAAGGGTCAATACTAGCTCATATGAAGATCAGATCAGTGTTACGAGATAAAGTTCTAGAAGCTCAGTTAGTAGATGAAGGTTTAGAGAAAATTAAGGAAAAAATAAAGCAAGGCAAGGAGTTGTCCCTTCAAATGTTGCCGGGAGGGTTGGTTGTGATGGGAAAACGGGTTTATGTGCCTGAGAATAAGACCTTAAAGGGTGAGATATTGAGAGAAGCTCATGAATCTCGGTTTACAACCCATCCTGGGAGCACCAAGATGTATAGAGATCTCAGGGAATATTACTGGTGGCCGAATATGAAGAAGGAGATAGCCGAATATGTGTCAAGATGTGGGATATGTCAGCAGGTGAAGATAGAACATCAAAGGCCGGCAGGAGAATTTTAGCCACTACCAATTCCAGAATGGAAATGGGAAAATATAGCCATGGATTTTGTAACCGGATTGCCAAAGGGGAAAAAGGGCAATGATGCTATATGGGTAGTGGTAGATCGACTGACAAAGTCAGTTTTGTTTTTACCCATCAAAATGACAGACCCCATAGACAAGTTGGCCAAATTATACGTGAACGAAGTGATTAGACTGCATGGAGTTCCCATATCAATGGTATCAGATCGAGACCCGAGATTTACTTCAAGGCTATGGTCGTGCTTACAACGAGCTTTGGGAACCGAGGTGAATCTGAGCACGGCATTCCACCCCCAGACAGATGGCCAATCTGAAAGAACCATCCAAACACTTGAAGATCTTTTAAGGTCATATGTGTTAGAGTTTGGGGGAAACTGGGAAGACTTGCTACCGTTGGTAGAGTTCACGTATAATAATAGTTACCAAGCTTCTATCGGGATGGCTCCATATGAAGCCCTTTATGGGAGAAAATGTCGCACTCCGATATGTTGGGATGAAGTTGGAGAAAGGAAACTCCTGGGTCCTGAACTGGTACAAATAACAACTGATAAAGTAAGGGTAATCAGGCAAAGAATGAAGGAAGCCCAAGATAGACAGAAGAGTTATGCAGACAAGCGGAGGAGACCCTTAGAATTCCAAATAGGGGATAAAGTCTTCTTAAAGGTGGCACCATGGAAGGGCATCATTCAGTTTGGAATGAAAGGAAAGCTTGCTCCGAGATATATTGGCCCATTTGAGGTGATAGCTAGGGTAGGGCCGGTGGCTTATCGCTTGAAGCTACCAGCACACCTAGAGAAGATTCACAATGTATTCCATGTATCACTATTACGGAAGGCAAAAGTGGATCCTTCCCGAGTGTTACCTCCAGTTCCTATTGAAGTAAGAGAGGACTTGACACTCGAGACTAGGCCAGTCAAGATCATAGATCGTAGTGAAAAAACATTGAGAAATAAGAAAGTATCACTTGTCAGAGTATTGTGGAGAAACTCACAAATTGAGGAAGAAACGTGGGAGAGAGAGTCAGAGATTAAGGAAAAATACCCCCATCTATTCCTTGAGTCAGGTATGTAGTTTAAATTTCGGGGACGAAATTTTTTATTAGGAAGGGAGAATGTGAAACCCGAGAATAAAGTATACAAAGAGGTAGGAGATTTAAAAAAAAATTAAAATGTTGTTATTATACAAAATTTAGGAAAAGAAAAAGCAAAAAAAAAAAAAAAAAAAACCGGGAATTAAGAAGAGATGGGACTATAAATACCCATCTCTTCTCAGCCATGTCCAGGAGAGCACAAAAGAAAGAGGGGAGAAGAATTTCGAAATTCATTCAAAGAAAAACAAGAGTAAACACCCAAACAATTGTAAACCCATACAAGCCTAGGATTTCTAAAGTGGAAGAGCACAATTGGGTGGAGAAATAACAAGAAGAAAGTGAAGAAATTGGGGAAGAAAGGAAGAAGAGTGGCTGGGTATTTCAAGGAGAAGAAGGCTAGGATTCTTCCAAAATTGTTAGATTTCATCCAAGTAAGGAGTTCTAATTCCAATTTCTATGAAATAAACTTCAATTTGAGTAGAAGTTCATGATTGTTCTTGAATTGGGAATTAGGGTTTTTAACACAAAATGTTAGGAAAATGCATAAATGAGTAGGATTTCATGAATAAATGGAAGACATGGCTGTTATTGATGAGAAATCAAGGATTGAAGATGAATTGGAGACACTTTCTTCTTATTTCAAAACTGGACAGTTTCGTTGCCCTTTTTGTGAGGGACTTTTGGACCTGAAAAATACATAATTAAGGGAGGGTCCCTTCATAGAAGCTGTAGCTGGGAGTGTTAGCTTTCCAACGAGTCCAACCTCGTCTAATTTGGAGTTCTGTAACTCCAGATATGGGTAAAACTCTGAGGAGAGGTCAAGCTGCCACGTGTGTTGACAATTTCGGCCAAGTTGAGAAAATATCAAAAATTTAATCATGTTAAGGGTAGAAATTGTCCCTTTCCCTTCATAAAATGTGTCTTGATCTTCAGAAAATAAAAGAAGAGAATAAATGGTGATAAGAAATTGAATTCATGATGTCCATTTGGACTATAAATGAGCTGATGGAAAAATAGGTATATATGTATGTGTAGAAAGGAACAAGCTGGTCGATATCGGCGGGTGACGCCGATATCGGCATAATGTATAAACCCGATTAACTATTCAATTTTGGAATAGTTAATGGTATCGACGGGTGACGTCGATATCGGCATGATTTATAAACTTGATTAGCTATTCGGTTTCAGAATAGTTAATGATATCGGCGGGTGACGTCGATATCGGCATGATTTATAAACTTGATTAGCTATTCGGTTTCAGAATAGTTAATGATATCGGCGGGTGATGTCGATATTGGCATGATTTATAAACTTGATTAGCTATTCGGTTTCAGAATAGTTAATGATATCGGCGGGTGAAGTCGATATCGGCAAAATTAATAGACTTGATAAGCTTTCTGAGATGAAAGCGAAGCAGTTAAAAGAAATAAATTTTCTTTTATATAATCAAAAAAAAAATGGTGTATATGGTTGTATATGGTGTATATGGTTGTATATGGTGTATATGGTGTAGATTGATGGATATGTTGTATAATTTCTCTGTAAATTGCTAGTATTTACTAAATTGTTTTACTTATGTGGAAAATCTATATTTTGCAGGTTCTTGCCATTCTCGTCAGGAATAGAATTTTAAACCTTAATTCCTTTTTGTATAAGTTAGGAACTTAGGGAGTTATGGTGAAATTTTGATATGTAGAAGAACATGTAAATTGTATAGAATAGTATTTTTGTAAATTTTGTTTATGGAATATTAAATGTATCCACCTATGCTCCGGATATTAGAAAGTACTAGATTATCTTAGAACATTATACTATGTTATGTTTTATGTATATGTATATATGTGAAATCTTCATGTACGAACTGGCTTTTTAATTTTTATCTTATTCGTGTGATGTAAGATGAAGTTGAGAAGGAATATGGTCCTGAGCATATTCTGAAATGAATTATGCAATTAATTGTATACATGAATGTGATTATGGGTAAGCTGTGATCCAAATTGTGTGCAGGTTGTGTTATTGATAACTTGGGATCTCCCGATATAGGGGAGACTCTGCCGAAATTTCTGTAGAAATTTCGGAGAGAAAAAAAAAATCATGCTTCATCTACCTTTTTTATAGGGGTAAAGATTAACAAATAAACAATTAGGAGAAAAAAAAAATTTGGGGTTGTTACAAAATACTAGCAATTTACAGAAGAATTTGAACAACATATCCATCAATCTACCTAAATCATATGAGATTCTAAACACAACCATATACACCCTTTTAAGGTTATATAAAAGAAGATTTATTTCTTTTGACTGCTTCTTTCCCGTTTTACACATCAAAGAGACTATAGTCGACACTAATGACCTCCAATAGTATCTCTAGTTACCCGTCCTGAAATCAACTAATCAGTTTCATGAAAATGTTGACACGAACATAACCGTGGGTGTCATTAACTATATATATATATTATTTAAAATAAAAAAAAAAATAGTTAATCTTTGTTCCGTTATTTCCTTAGAAGGTTTTAGAGTATGCAGATGTCAAGGATTCTTGATATCATTAGCTTTCATCTCAGAAAGCTAATCAAGTCTATAAATTTTGTCGATATCGACGTCACCTGCCGATATCATTAACTATTCCAAAATCGAATAGTTAATCAAGTTTATATATTATGCCGATATCGACGTCACCCGCCGATATCTTTAACTATTCCAAAATCAAATAGTTAATCAAGTTTATACATTATGCCGATATCGACGTCACCCGCCAATATCATTAACTATTCTAAAATCGAATAGTTAATCAAGTTTATACATTATGCCGATATCGATGTCACCCGCCGATATCATTAACTATTCTGAAACCGAATAGCTAATCAATTCTATATCTCACCACCAATGTATCGGTAATGCCGATATCAACCAGCTTGTTTCTTTCTACACACACACACACACACACACACACACACACACACATATATATATATATATATATATATATATATATATATATATATTTTTTTTTTTTTTTTTTCCATCCCCTAACCTTTCCTTTACCTGTTTTCTTTTCCTCATCAATAAGCACCAAATTATAACTTATAGTTCAATAACTAGTAAAGAAAATAATTATTAGATAAAGAAAATATAGGTACCAAGTACCTACCTACTGTGAATATTCGACTTGCGTTACCCTGCTGTTGTTGTTGTTGCCTTTCACCCGCGGTTCTTCCTGAAACCACAAATACCCACCATTTTTTTTATATTAATCCACATATCACACACAACAACAATAAAAATGGTAGTAATATTCATTTCCCTTTACCAATTCTTTTCTTTCTCACTTATATTCCTCATTATCATCCTTTAATTTTTCAGCTCATTTATAGTCCAAATGGAAATCATGAATTCAATTTTTTATCACCATTTATTCTCTTCTTTTATTTTCTGAAGATCAAGACACATTTTATGAAGGGAAAGGGACAATTTCTACCCTTAACATGGTTAATTTTTTGCTATTTTCTCAACTTGGCCGAAACTGTCAACACAGGTGACAGCTTGACCTCTCCTCAGAGTTTTACCCATATCTGGAGTTCCAGAACTCCACATTAGACTGGGTTGGACTCGTTGGAAAGCTAACACTCCCAGCTACAACTTCTATGAAGGGAACCTCCCTGAATTTTTTCTTTTTCAGGTCCAAATGTCCCTAAGAAACAGGGAAACGAAACTGCCCTGTTTTGAAAAAAAAAAAGTATCTCCAATTCATCTTCAATCCTTGATTTCTCATCAATAACAGCCATGTCTTCCCTTTATTCATAAAATCCTACTCATTTATGCATTTTCCTAACATTTTGTGTTAAAAACCCTAATTCCCAATTCAAGAACAATCATGAACTTCTAATCAAATTGAAGTTAATTTCATAGAAATTGGAATTAGAACTCCTTACTTGGATGGAATCTAACAATTTAGAAGAATCCTAGCCTTCTTCTCCTTGAAAATACCCAGCCACTCTTCCTCCTTTCTTCCCCAATTTCTTCACTTTCTTCTTGTTACTTCTCCACCCAATTGTGTTCTTCCACTTTAGGAATCCAAGGCTTGTATGGGTTTACAATTTTTTTGGGTGTTTACTCTTGCTTTTTATGAAATGAATTTCGAAATTCTCCCTCCCCTCTTTCTTTTGTTTCAACTGGACATGGCTGAGAGAAGAGATGGGTATTTATAGTTACATCTCTTCTTAATTCTATTTTGACCCCGAATTTTTTTTTCTCATAAATTTTGTATTATAACAACATTTTAATTATTTTTTTTGTAATCTCCTACCTCTATGTATACTTTATTCTTGGGTTTCACAGATGTTGCTTTCCCATCACACACACACTTCACACAAATCGTTTGTGTGTTCGAGCTATGGTATTCCCAGAACCATCTTGTTTTTCTCCATCAGCATTAACGATCCACAATTCAGATGTCCATATCGCAAGTGCCACAAGTTCGTTAGGTTAAAGATTTCTGCCTTGAAACAGTTTGACATACACACATTTAAGTCAAGGGGAAACATCCTGTTTTTGGTCATTTTGACTGAAGCAATTAGAGATCCAAATTCATCAAAAATCTTCAAGTTCTTATTCTTCATTTGCACTTCAAAATCTTACTCCAGAAATTGTCCCAAGCTTAAAATGTTGTTCTTCATGTCTGGAACGTAAAATACTTCAGTTATGAATTTCTGCTCACCATTCTTGAGTTGTATAAGAATTCGGCCTCTTCCTTCAACTGGTATTTGAGAAAGATCTCCAAAAGTGATTTTGCCTTTGTAACTGTCATCAATATCTGCAAATGCTTCTTTCATGCCACACATATGATTTGATGCTCCTGTGTCTAGATACTAGGTGCTAGAGTTGTTGCCATCAAATTTTCCAAATGCCAGTAGTAGTGCAGGTTCTTCTGAATCACTTACCTTCTCAGCAAAATTAACAATTTTGTCTTCAAATTTGTATTGTGAGCAGTTAGAGGTTAAATGACTATCCTTGCAATTATAACATTGCCTGTTTGCATTGTTATTCCTCCAGTTTGAGTATCCTCCGTGACTTCTTCCTCTGAATCTGCCTCTGCCTCTACCATTGCAATTTTGATTTCGTGCACCATGAAATTCTTGATTTCTATATGATCTTCCTCCTCTTCCTCTTCTACGCAGAAACCTGCCTCTCTGGAATGCTCCTCTGTTGGATTCATTGGAATTCTTCAAAGTTAGTTGTGTTTGCAAAGCATGTTCAAGAGTTCTTCCTTCTCCTCTTCTGTCAATTTTCTGCTCATGGGCTTGCAGTGATCCCATTAACTCTTCTGCTGTCAGCTCTCATAAATCCTTTGATTCTTCAATTGCTACAACCACATGGTCAAACTTTGAATCCAGTGATCTCATAATTTTCTCCATCACATGAACATCATCAATATTCTCACCATTCATTCTCATCTGGTGAACCAAGGAGATTACTTTTGTAAAGTAATCTGAAATTGTCTCATTACCTTCTTTGTTCATCTTCTCAAAATCTCCTCTCAAAGATTGTAGCCGAACTCTTTTTGTTTTTTCAACTCCACTCTAAGTCTTGCTAAGCATTTCCCATGCCTCCTTTGACATATTTGTTGGTGCCACCATCTCAAGGGTTGCTTCATCAAGCCCTTGATAAATCGTGAATAACGCCTTGTTATATTTCTTCCCTGATTCTCTTAGTGTTTGTCTCTCTGCATTGCTCATCACTACATCTTCTCTTGGTTCAGTATAACCATATTCAACTAACTCCCATAACTCTTGTGATCTAAGTAGTGCTTTGTATTGGATACACCATAAATCATAGTTTTGTTTGGTAAGCAGAGGAATATGGAATTAGGAATTGTTGTTGGAAATCATTTTGTCTCTCGGGCTCTGATACCATATTTGTTGGAATATGACAGTAACAGAGGATAAGAAAATGAAAGGTTTAGGCTGCACTCTCTGTATTTGGTAGAATACAATACATATGAAATGGTACTCTCACACTTTTCATTATGGAAATCAAACAACATATAAAGACATTACAGCATGACTGTTACAAACTTTAAAGAACTTAATAAATATAGAAACTCTTCAATACTTGATATCGGTTATCTTATTCCTAATATGTATTAAAGTGCATTGAATTAACTTTAACGAATTAAAACTTAATAACCAAGTTTACTAACTAACATTTCTAGTCTGGTTCTTGATATATACTTGATCTGTATACGCTCAATGTCCTTAAGAACTTAATCAATTTCCTTTTCTTATCTTAGCATTGATTCAAGTTGCATATCAAATGAACTTAGTGCCCGTTTGAGAGTTTGGTTGAGGTTGTTTTTTAAAGTGTTTTTTCGTTTAGAAATGTATCAAAATGATATTTTTTATATTTTTTAAAAATTATTTTGACATCAGCACACAAAAATCAAGTATAAGGTGGTGTGAATCTGTGTGCAAGTTTCAATCCCTTCGGATTTTTACTTGAGAAAACGTGTTAAATAATAATATAAATCATATTTTAGGACCTCACTTAAAAGATTAAGCTTTTAGATAAGATAGTTCCTTAATAGTTTAAAAAGGATGTAAAGATGAAGGAATTGGAACCTTTATATCTTCATGATGTTCTTTTTCTACTTTAAATTTCTGGAAGAGATATGAATCTGAACCGGAATGCTTTGCATATATGTCCACTTGGTAATCTTGATGTTTATAGAACTTGGTTACATCTAGTCTTGTCTTTTTTGGCCTATGATTCTTTTTTCTTCTTTTAGCCCATGGTATTTCGATTTAAAAGTATTTTTGAAAATATTTGAAATTATTTTTTTATTTTTTATTTTTTATTTTAAATTAAATATTTCTTATATTTTTAGATCATTTTATATGTTGATGTCAAATAATTTTAAAAAAATAAAAAAAATATTATTTTGATATATTTTTAAATAAAAAACAACCTCGATCACAATTTTAAATATAAGATAACTTTAAGGACTGATTTGATGGATTTATAGGTTTACTTTCATGATTCCACATATTCATCTATAAATCTGCACACAGGAAACTTGTAATGAGTTTGTTACTACATTTTAATATTTTTTCTTTAAATTAGTTATTTATGTTTTCAGATTTTTTTATGCGTTAATCATAAAAATATTTTAAAAAAATAAAAATATATTATTTTAATTTATATTCGAGTAAGAAGTACACTGAAAGTGAAACCCAATATTGTAATTTTCCCTCTTTGTTCCAGAGAGCAATTTCATTGTGATGTCTGAAGATACTCTTTATTACAAACTTTCTTTGTTTATTACAACATTTTATTTCAGGAAAAAGGAGTTCTGTGATTATCAAATCCTCATTTCCAACGTAAGCCTAATATATATATATATATATATATATATATATATATATATATATATATATATATATATATATATGAAATATGTCGTATAAGATATATATATATATATATATATATATATATATATATATATATACATAAAAATATGAAATACTTCGTGTGTGTGTGTGTGTGTGTGTGTATAACTATACATAAAAATATGAAATACGTAATTAAACATTTGATTTGACTAATATGCTCTTATTTTATAGACTTAATTCCTCAATATTCAAAGACTTCAACATTGTAAGAATAAAATTATAAAATAAACTAAAAGAGATCAGGAAAACATTGTGTACTGTAATAGTGTATTTTTGGGTCGGTTATGTTGGTTTACCAATTCATTGATTTTTTTATCATTATTTGCACAGTAAATTAATGTTTTTATCCCTCGAAAAAGATAAAAAATACACTTAACACTGAGGGTCTTCACGAGAATTACACACTTTTTGAAAATGGCTAAATATTAATCTGCCCCCAATAAGACAAAACACAATTCTATCCGAGAGGGCTACCATGGGGATTTTCCATTTTTTGAAAATGGCTAAATACTAATGTACCCCCCAATAAGATAAAATTGAAGAATTGTAGGTAGGGGTGTTGCGGTAATTGACCACTATTTTTTATTATTATCTTATGAAATCGGCGCGCGCGTAACCCACACGCAGCAGGCGAGGTTTTGCCTCACGCCCGCTTCGAGCTAATATTTTCTTAAAAAATATCACCTCAAAAAATAAGAAAATAAGAAAAATTAAAAACCAAAGTTAAGGGCACACTTATATTCTTCCTCCGTCACCCCAAAAATACTCTTCTGGGGTCTCCTCCGGTGCGCCTCCGTGTGATCTTCCTCATGGTTCGGCGCATTTTGGACAATGGTGTCCGGATTAGTTGCAGTGGCGGGGTGAACTTTGTTTTTCTGTTTTCTCTCTCCTGCATGCAAAAGTCCAGGAGAGACCCACTGTTTTATGCTTTATTCACTTTAGTCCCTGCGCTTTTAATTTTCCGTGTGGTCCTAATATCTTTTAAATAGGTTTTGATTTATTTTAATTGGGTCCTTTGATTGAAATTAATTATATATTTAAATTTCAATTTGGTCCTCCATCTTTTAATTTACGGATTGAATTTAAATACCTTAATATATTAGGTATAGAAGTTTTGAGTTTTTCAATTTTATCCTTTGATTGAAATTGATAATATATTTGATTTTCATTTCGGTCCTTATACTTTGAATTTTTTATTTTAATCCCTATATTTGTTTTATATTTCTAGAATAGTCTCTATTTTTGTCCATGTATATATAAGTGTGCCCTTAGCTTTGGTTTTTAATTTTTCTTATTTTCTTATTTGTTGAGGTGGTATTTTAAAAAAAAAAAAGATTAGCTCTTAAAATTTTATTTTGTGTCTATAATCTTTTAAAAATTGATATTTATGTTTTTTCTCCCTTTGCTCTTGAATTGTTTTCACCTAATAATTTTTTTTTTTGATATTTTGTTAAAGTTCTTAGGATTTTTTTAGTCTTTCATTTATTTCTGTTTCATTCATAATAATAATAATAATACTAATAAGAATTTAATTGTTTTTCTTGCTTACTCTTTTGTTAATGTTTCTTAGTTTTGTTTTCTCGTGATAATTTGATAATTTTTATTATTTTGACAGTAATAGCAATGATAATTTTTATTTTTATTTTATTTTATTGTTTGATCTTTTGTTAAAGTTTGTAGGATTTTTTTAGTTTTTCATTTAGTTTGTTTCTTTCATTATTAACATAATAATGATGATGATGATGATGATGATTTAATTATTTTTCTTACTTACTCTTTTGTTAATTTTTTTAGTATTTTTTCTAGGGATAATTTAATAATTTTTATTGTTTTGATAGTAATAATAATGATAATTTTAGATGTTAAGACTTCGATGTTGCTATTATTATAATAGGGTGTGTTGATCTATTTTATGATATTAAAGTTTGCATATATAAATATTATATTTTAATTTTGATCCAGCAAATCCTATAAAAATTGTTTGTTCACCCTGCAACATAGGACGGATAATTTTTTTAATTTTCAAATTAAATATTTTTTTCAGCTAATAATTTTTATTTTTGTTTTATCATCTATTATATTTTTTTTATTTTCTCTTTTATTAAAGTTTTTATGTTTTTTTTAGTCTTTGATTTAATTTTTCTTTTTTCATTATTAGCTCAATAATAATAATAATAATAATAATAATAATAATAATTTTATTCTGTTCATTATTAGCGCAATAAAAATATGAAGGTTAAAGACTCTTAAACCAACGAGAACAGAGGAAAGACGGAAAAAGGATGTCCAAAAAAAAAAAAAGGATATTTTTTTGGTACACGCGCTACCCATTAATGGAGGCTATGGCATGAAAAATGAAACATCATCATGGAAGTGAGGTTTTGGTCGTCAGATGAAGTTTTGCATGTTAGATAAAGATCGTGTGAGAATTCACACTCATGCACAACTGATTTTTTAAAACTAATTTATATTTTATATATATCTTATTACTAAATTGTCACTTTACCAAACTTGACAATTATATAAAAAATAAATTGAAACAAATTTGGTTCTTATTTTTTTATTGCTATATTTTTATTTTAAATAATCAATGGAGTTAAAATTTTCTTTCAATTTAACCCTGTAATTTTTTAATTCGTATATTTGGTCCTTATATCTTTTAATTATGAAGTTTTTTTATTGCTCTCTTAATCAAATGTTTTTTTTTCAATTACATCACTCAATATTTTATATCTTTATCTTAATCAAATTATTATTTTCAATTTCTTCCCTCAATATCTTAGCTCATTTTATTTTAAGTGAAGTCTAGGCCTTATTCTTTTGAGTGTTATTTGTTTTGTTATAATATTTCTCTTGTTGAGACTTTCCTTTTTAATATTTTTTTCTCAATTTTACCCTCAAATGTTTTTTATAGGAAGGTTAAGTTTACTAATCCATGTCAATGCAACTTCTATACAGTTTAATTTTAGACTCAAGCTAAATGAAAAATCTAATATAAAATTTTTAGAGTTAATTTACTAAATCAAATGTAATAACAATATCAAATATTTTTCTATAATTTATATATTTTATATATTTTTTTTTTTAAGTTGTAAATTAGTTTTTCCTTATAGCGTTGCCCCTTATATTTTTGTTACAAGGCTGTTGACAGCCAAATCTAAGTTTGTCTTTTTTTAATTGTGTTTTTAAAATACTTTGTTTAAAATTAATTTTTTTAGTATTTTTTAATTATTTTAGTGTGCTGATATTATTAAAAATTAATAAATAATATTTTAATACATTTCTAAACAAAAAATATTTTAAAACAATGCATTACTAAATCTCAAATATGCACTGATAGTCCCTTGTCTGCCCTTTTCTTCTTTCCTCCATTTATTTCTCTTGGGTCTACTCTCTTCTCCTCTTTTTGCTTTATCCTTTCCTCTTCTTTATAGCCTTCCTTTCTGGTAGACCTTTTGCCTCTTTTTTTATCATTCCATTATCAATAATATATATATATATATATATATATATATATATATATATATATATATATATATATATATGACATCTCTTAACTAGAGTTATCAGTTTCGTTTCGTTTCGTTTCGTTTCGACTGAAATAGCTGAAATTTTTTGTCACAATAAAAAAACAAGATAAAATTGCGTTGTTTTTACCTCGGTAAAAATATCGGTCTATTCTGGATTTTTCGGCCAAATATCAGCCAAAACGTTCTAGTATCATTTCGCCTGTGTTGTTTCGGCTAAATAGTTTTTTTTTAAATAATGAATAATTTTACAATATTAATCATATCTCTTAATTCGACCGTTAGATTAAGATGAAAATTTACGAGGAGTCTCTTGACATATATATATATATATATATATATATATATATATATATATATATATATATAAATTTCAGAGCAATCTGAGAATGTACTTACCTTGCAAGATTGATGATGACATTCTCTTAATATTATACATGTTCATAATTTTGTTCAGAAAAATCATTTTATTGATGTATTTTTTTAGATTAAATTGCACAATTCTAAATAATTTTATTTTTAGATTTGAACTATTTTTTTTTGAATTAATATATATATATATATATATATATATATATATATAGACACACACACACACATAAACAGTACAACCCCGAAACGACATACCAAACCAAAACATTTTGTTCCAATTAAAAAAACAAAACATCAACCACACAGAATCGAAAACCTCGCTCTTCACACAAGGTCGAAACAAATAATAGTAGTACAAAAATAAACTCCCATTCAGGGAAAAAAAAGTTCTGGTTGAGGCAATGTGCCGTCACCACACAACATTGGAACTACAGCTTCTAAGATACAGAGCCGAACCCACCAAGAAAAAACAAAAGATATCAACACAAAACGTGAACTACCTTGCCTGTAATAATGTAATCGAGCATTTGTTAGTTGAATAATTTCTGCTGTCGCTTGTCGAACTTGCTTCAACCGGATCCCTTTCGATAAAGAAGCCTGGGTGTTTAGGCTCAGGCAACGCATTTTCATTACTCAACATCGAAACCACAGATGACATTTCTGGCCTATCATCTCGATTATCTTGAACGCAGAGTAGAGCCACGTGAATTGAACGTATAACTTGAGATATATTGCATGCTTCAATCACTGATTGCGTAACCAGTTCCATAGTCCTCCCTTCTTGGAATAGTCTCCAGGCCTGGAAAAAAAAAAGCATGTCACCATTTGCAGATTTGGTATTTAGAAGGAAGAAATGTTTGCATTGACACTATATCCCCTAGACTCTAGATCCAAATCCAAAAGGAGATGTGTGTCCGACATCCTTAGCCCTTCTCAGAATCGTTTTCTTTTCAATATTTGTTCATTTCTTTTATCAATGTAAGGCTTGCTATCAGTAGACATGACCAAGCCTATGAAAACCTGACACAGGTTTCAGAGTAAATAGAAATGATGAGTCAATTTAATATGGTTTTTGTTAGATAAATCATATTCTTTGCCTCATCTAACATATTAAATTTTTAGGTGAGATGGTTCCTTGACATGGTATCAGAGCCTTGTTAACCCAGCGGTTATGAGTTCGAAACTTACCACCTTCATTTTATTTGATAAAAATCAAGCACAAGACAATGTAAGTCTATGCAACTTTCAAGCTCAAAGAACTTTCATTTAAGGGAGTCTGCTAGTAAATAATAAAAAACATATTCTGGGACCTCATCTAATAGCTTAAGCTTTTAGGTGAGATGATTCCTTAACAGTTTTGACACTTACATGTCCTAGAAGGTTGAGATTGTGATCCGGATGACAGAACCCCCTGTTCTTATTTCCACTCACTATCTCTAGCACCAATACACCGAAGCTGAAGACATCCGATTTTACTGAGTAGAGCCCATCAATTGCATACTCTGGGGATATGTAGCCACTGCATGTATTCAACTTTTGTTAAGGGCTGCGTTTGCAGAAAATAAAGGTAAACTCGTATTATTGATGGAGTCACTTACTATGTTCCAACCACTTTATTGGTATTGGCTTCAATTTCATTTCCTCCAAAACTTCTAGCCAGGCCAAAGTCTGAAATCTTTGGGTTCAATTCATAATCCAGTAGAATGTTGCTGGCTTTCAGATCTCTATGAATTACTCGTAGTCGTGAATCTTGATGAAGATAAAGAAGTCCACGAGCTATTCCATTGATGATGCTGTACCGTGTTGGCCAATCTAGTAGCGTGTCCTCTGTTTCATCTGCACAATGTTTTTCCCAGGTCAGTACATTATCAGGTCTATATATGTGTATGAAAGGAAAACAAAACAGCTTGTGATGATTAAAACTTGACTAATTTGAAGTTATAATCTCAAATAAATAAGGTGGAAGGTGTGACAATGAAAGTGGAGGAAATACTCCCCACCAATCCTTTGTCATAAAGGCTAAATAAAGGAAGCTCAACAAATGGTTGTTTCTGGTGCTGATGGCAGCCTCTTTTTCCTCTGAACTGCTAGGAACCATTTCACCTAAAATCTTAATATGTTAGGTGAGGTCCTAGAATATAATTTATATTATTCTTTAACACACACCCTCAAGTGAAAGCTCTTCAGACTTGAAACCTGCACAAACTCACATTACCTTGTACTTGATTTTTATCAAATAGAATGAGGGTGGTGAGATTTGAACCCGTGACCGCTAGGTCAACAAGACTCTGATATCATGTTAGGGAATTATCTCATCTAAAAGCTCAAGCTAGTTATTAGATGAGGTCCCAGAATATGATTTTTATCATTCTATAACAAGAACTACCAAACTTAATTTTAGGTCTTGTCTCAAACCATTACTAACAGAGACTTGTTTTTGGTATTAGTACGATGTCAGTGATAAAGTAGTATGATTATTAGAATGGATTTGTACAGGTTTTCAGGGATTCTTACTGAAAATGTAGAAGTCCAAACTTTTGTTTGGCAGGAACTCATAAACTAACATCTTTTCGTCTCCCTCAAGGCAGCATCCTAGAAGCTGCACTAGATTCCGGTGCTGAAATTTCACAATATACTCAACCTCAGTCTTGAACTCGCCGATTCCTTGACTCGAATACTTAGAGAGCCTCTTCACAGCAATTTCTCGCCCATCTGTTAATGTTCCCTGCAAAAATCACTCTTCATCATAAGATGGGAATCATGATGGGATGTTGCATAATACTAGCAAGTCGCAGCTGCTGGAACTCTTTCCAAACGAAATGCTTTTTCAGTCATGTGGTGACAGGAGTTTATATCATGAATTTGGAAGCCATCAAGTGTTTACAGATTAGTACCTTGTAAACAGGTCCAAAACCCCCTTGTCCGAGTATATTTTCAGCAGAAAAATTATTTGTTGCGCAGGCTAAGGTATCCAAATCAAACAATGGTAGTTCTAGATCTTCCTTTTTGCGCTTTTTGTTTGACCATCTTTTCAAAGCACCTGTACTACTTCCTGCAAGCAGAACTGGTGTGTAAAACAAGAAGCAGGAGATTTTCATTTTTTTGTTATAATCAAATTTCAAATATAACAATTTGCAAGCACCCTGGAATACTCAAAATCAAATTCTCAATAAGGTGAAGTTCATGCAGTGCAGATATATACCTTTTTTCTGATGCTTCCTTCTCCAAACATACAAGACCAAAACCAGTCCAAGGAGAAAAATTCCTGTAGACAAAGTGCTTATTATGATTATTTTCTTCCCATTGGAGTTAGCATTGATATTTGCACCGTCACCGTTATCTGCACCATAACAGAGAAACTGAAGTTAAGAAACTATAGCAGGAGATGAAAAATGGCCATTGTATGTTTTTGGTTAGTGATTACTAACTAGACTGGGTGGAAAATTTTCTTCAGCCAATAGAATCCTTCCACTTCAGTTATCAACTCGTACATTCATGGATTAACACTGCTCTAGGCAGGACAAATCAGTCTATCATGTTAGAAAGTGACAACACCTTCGTAAATTATCATGTTTCATGTAATTTTATGCTCTGTAAAACCACAATAGAATGACCTGAAAGAATAGCAGGAGGCAGAAAATCTGCTTTTAATGCCGTTTGATTTTCACGTTATCTTTTGCTTGAGCAAATTTAGTATTAGAAAGGAAGTTAGCCTGGCCAATAAATGACTCATTACAACTAATACATTTTGAATTTTCTAGTCTGGGGATGAGTTCATACCTAGTTCTGATGCAGCCATCCTTACATAAATATTTTGCTCGTTTTCTGAAAGCCTTCTATTATCAATGAGGTCACCAAACCAGATCAAGCATCCACTTCCTTCACCCCTGATGTCCATATTTGAATATGCTGTACAGCTGCAGTTCTTCAAGCACGTGTTCTTGCATTCCTCGAGATTCAAATTCTTGTTAGACCATGAAGCTTTTGTCTCGGGCATTTTCACTCCCGAGATCTTTCGGAACCCATCTCCAGAACAATTAAGTGGAGTCCTTCTAACACAGCCACTTGACCATACTGTCACGGCCCAGTCTGTCGGAACTTTAGGTACGAATCCATTCAAGCATTCACACACTGGAGAACTATGAATATTACATAAACCATTTGCACCACATAGTGAATAGCGATCACAACTATCTATGTTTGCTGATTCGTAAAGCAGCCAACTCTGCGTTTGCTCAATCCATGCGAAGCTCGGGATATCGCCATTCTGATCTGTCATGAACCTCCAAAGCATTGACTTATCAACAAGATTTTCCCTGTAGAATGTCTCCTCCTCACTGATAACAAATTCAAAATTGTATACGGGGTTTTGTTTCAAGTTAGGAATCCCACTGAACCGCAGGCCATCCCATGGCCCTGATCGGTACTTTATTGTTGAACCTTGCATCACAACTAACTCGGGATATCCGTAAGGAATAAGTATGCAAGAAAAGTTACCTCTGGAAGGATCATCTGGTGAATTCCAAGATGTCATGGACCACTCGATGCCCGTTATTCTATTCATTCCTAACTTCATGCCTGGCAATATTGTATCAGTTGGGTGTTCAAAACTCTGCCACAAGGTATTTTCCAGGTTATCACCCTCCTCTTTCACAACAAGGTTTCCAGAATCAAGAAGTTGAGCAGCTGGATTAGAAGCAGATCTCGACGAGTTGGAAGACCAGATTATGGTCCCATTCAGATTGAGAATGACAAGAATTCCCAGGTCAGTTAGCCTTAAAACACCGGATGAATCATTAAGGGGGGTCTCTCTGTTGGCAACCCAAACTATAGTCCTGACAGGTATCTTGTCATACCATATCCCTACGTATCGGTTTTTGGATTTTCCAGGGCTGAAAAATCCTAACACAAAGGTTCCTTCAGCTGAAACTATGGTATCACGATCTCTAATGGAAGTAGTTGTGTTTATGGTGTCAATTGCTGTTGATGTTTCTACAATAAGCAATAAAGAGGAGCAAAAAACAAGTGCAAGAATGCAATTTTCCGCTGGTACTCCCATGTTTTCTCTCTCCCTGTAGCTCACTTTTGTATTTCAATGGCTGCCTTGGATGGTGAATATGATCTTTGCTAAAAACGGCATATTTGAGTTTGAGACAGCAAGGGATATGCTTTGATCAGCTGATGTGTAGTTAGGTGGGCCGTCGTTTTGAGTACCACCTCCGTAGAAAAACTGCTGACTATGTTACTATTTTCCAAATCAAAATCCATATGGCAATTTACTCAACGAAACAAGATACTTCAGTGAAAGCGTTTTGTCCAATGATTTCGTCCCTATACTCTTCGAACTGTTTTTATTTAATCCCTTTATTGGCTTCGATTGGATTGAATCCCTGTATATTATAAATCTTACATAAAAAATGATCGATAGTGAAGCTGTTAATAATAATAAATTATAAAAATTATCTCAGATGACATAAATAGAAATTAAAAAAATAAATCTGAAAAATAAAAACAAAATCAAATGAGGATGAAATTGAAACAAATTTTGATTTCATATGTTATTTCAAATCAAAACAAATATTAACAATAAAAAAGGGACTAAATCAAAATTAACTAGAAATTAAGGGGCTGATTTGAAATAGTGCAGGTCAAACGCATACGTAGTGGGAGGGAGAAAAAATAGAAAAAGAGAAAAGGCTACCAAAGTCAAACTAGAGTTTTGTTTTGTACGAGCATCATTATTACATAAAAAGACACAAACAAATCTAAAGATTTCTTTAAAAAAACATTTTTTATTGCTTGAATAATTAGCCACACGTGTCATATAAAGACGAGCTAAGATGCTTTTTAAATATGGTTAACTTATACAGCATATAATTTAGCTTAATTTTAATAAAATAATATATTATGTTAATCATCGTATTAAATTATGAAGCCGGATTGTGAACTGTGACCGAAGGCACGCTGGACACATTCATTGAACTGCAAGGCTGTTTTGTTTTTTTTAGTGGATAGGAAGTTAAAGGCTAAAAAAAACTATTCTTTTGGATATTTTTTGGGCCAGTCACTAATAATAATTGCAATATGTTATATTCATAAATATTTTTTGGTCCGAGCTATTTTAATAATAATTTAAAAAAAAATATCTCTCTCCTAGTGCGCCCAACTTCACATATCATTATTATGGGGGCAGTTAGTGCTTGTCTGCCTCATAGTCAATCTAGTTGTGCTCGAAATAGAAAAGAAAAACGTTGAATAAAGAAAGATATATCAGTAGTTGCAAGGTTGTCAATACCGTTCTGATTATCGTTTTGATTTTTTATTGGTACAAAATATTTTGGTTTTGGAGTATCTCAATGTGCCTTCATATATAATTAATTATATATATATATGAAAAAAAAATATTAATTTAACAAGCATAATTAAAATTCAAGATAAATTAACTTTAAATTATACAATATAAACACAAAGTCAAACAAACATAATCTCAAAATTAGAAACACAATCACAAGTTAATCAAAATAAGGAGGATTTTAAGGCCAGAACGGCATACCCGAAACAGTACCGAGACGTTCCGGCCGGAATTTGACCGGTATTTCCGGAACAGACCGGAATTAAAACCAAGAAGAAAACGACACAGTTTTGTCTTGGTTTTTTTAATGGCCGGCCGGAACGGAACAGTATTGACAACTTTGAGTAGGTGTGTAAAGATATGATTATGGATATTTTTAAAGTGTTTTTTATTTAAAAATATATTAAAATTATTTTTTATTTTTTAAAAATAATTTTTAATATCAAACATTAAAATACTTTCGGAGTTCACTCACACACCGCCTGAAAGCTGACTTCTCATAAAGATTAACGCAGTGAAAATTGACGCCGCCGTGATCGGCAACTTGGTATTTTAATAGTATTTCGTTTTTCTGTCGAAATCGTGTTTTATAATTTTCTTAAAATAATATTTTTCTTGTGTTTTTTAAATATTATTTTTATATATTAATATTAAAATTCCAAGCAAAGACTATTTTAAAAAATAACATTTCAAGAAAGGATAAATGTAAAGTGTAGTGGGACGGTGGGGATCGAAGAGATGTCACTCCATTGAGATTATTTTATTTTATTTTATTTTAGTTTTCAGCAGCCTTGAATCCGAGTCCTCGGCGTGAATGGCTTCGGTAGAAGGATTGGTCTCAACAGGCTGTCTAAGGTCTAAATCCAAACTCATTCATTACTTATGTGAATATAGTAGGAGGGTAGGAAAGGATGGATTGCTGATGACCTGGATAACTTTTGTAAGAAAAAAGAATATTTCTTTTTAGATTTTACGAGCCGATTTGCCCGCTTCGCTAGGCTTTTTTTATCTATGTAGAAAATTAATTGATTTTATAAATATTTTATTTTGTTATTTTCATATTTAATTAGTATAATTGTAATTAATAAAATTTGTTAAAAATGGTTTTTTTCAACCAAAATGTGATTGAATATTGCTATTGCTAAAAAACTTTTGATAAAATTTGTTAGAAAATTTGCTAAGAAGGTGAAATGATTTATTAGAAATTTGTTGTCACGGATACTCTGGTTAAAAAAAAAAACAACTGACTTGGACACTAAAAAATAAAAAATACATGTGAAAAAAATGGTCACCGTTTCTTAAAAGAAAAAAAAAAGTCTAAAATATAAATTTAAATTCAAAGCCAAAAGTTTTTTTTATAAGATTTATTCATCATATTATTATATTAAATATATTTAAGAGTACCGATATTAATTTTTTTTTGCAAGAAATCGTAGGTCATTTTTTCTCTCTCTATATATATTTTTAGGCGATAATATTAAATAAATATTAAACACATATACTTAGTCTCATATACTATATAGTGTGATCGAAATGGGAAGTGAGTTTTATATTTTTTAATTGTAGATAACCTAGATGAATTTGAAAAAAAAAATATGAGTTGTCTTTTTTCCCCAGTAATATTAGATTTGACACATTATAAATAAAAATATTGCAATTTTTTTTAAAAAGAAATATAAATTTTTTGCGTGCTATAATTACTTATTTGCCGTCTAAAAAGAACAGTGTAGTCGAAATGGAAAGTGTCTCGTATATTTTTTAATTGTAGATAATGTAGGCAAATTTGTTTATCTTTTGTTTTTTTGAGTTGTATTTTTTCCCATGTAATATTAGATCTTAAATATTAAAAATCTAATTTGTTTATTTTTTCTAAAAAATAAACTTGAAAAAAAGAGCACAAAATTAAAATTCACAACCAATTTTTTTATAAGATTTATTCATCATATTATTATATTAAATGTATTTAATAATAATGATATTAATTTTTTTCCTGCAAAAAATCCGAGGTCATTTTTTTTTCTCTTTATATATTTTTAGGCGATAATATGCAATAAATATTAAAACATATAATAATGACTTGTTTGCCGTTTAAAAGGAACAGTGTAATCGAGACAAAAGTGACTTGTATCGTTTTTTAATTGTAGATAACCTAGATAAATTTGTCTATTTTTTATTCTTGAGTTGTCTTTTATCCCCAGTAATATTAGATACAAAATGACTATTGCTATTATTGCAAAAACAATTAAAATTATCAAATTATCCCGAAAAAAAAAACACTCAAAAACATTAACAAAAGAGTAAGCAAGAAAAAATATATTATTATTATTATTATTATTATTATTATTATTATTATTATTATTATTATTATTATTATTATTATTGTGTTAATGATGAATAAAGAACAGAAATAAATAAAAGAAAAAAAATATGTGAAAAATAAACTAAAACAGCTTTAATGTCCTGGTCTTAGATTTGGCTCGATTTTTTTAACTGTTTTACTAATTTCTGCCACTTTCATTCATAATAATAATAATAAAAAAAAGGGAAAGCAACTGCTTTCCAAATTAAAAGAAAATGTATAATAATAATAATAAGAAAGGAAAAAAAAAAGGGAAAGCAACTGTGTGGGACAGTTGCTTTCCAAAATAAAAGAAAACGTATTTCAGAAGAACAGAAAAAAAAAAAAAAAACCAAAATCAAACGTGTTGGCGGAGGGGTTTCGAACCCCTGCGCGCTGGATTTTCCAGCGCGCAGGAAGCCGCTCGGCCACAGGTTTTGCTTTGTTATTTTCACCACAAATATTATAAAAAGCCTTTCTGTGAAAAAAAAAAAAAAAAACACAGACAGGTGCACATACACGCGCGAAGCAGGGAGACAAATATCCAGTCCACAGTGTTTTTAGTCTGCGTGAACAGTAAAAAACACTGTTCAAAAGGCCTACCTCTTTTAGATATATAGTAATATTCGTTTTCCTGAAAGATAAAGAATTCAAATAAGTTATAATAAATAATGCACGTGTTTAATCTTTCTAAAGTGTTCTAATTAGCCAATGATTATGATTTATTAGTAAAGAAACTAAAGTAGATCGTTGTTTTACTGTAGATCTATTATTCATGCACACTCAGATCCAGTGTGGACTAGGATGCGTGATTTGCTGCTTCAGATTTCATTGCATTGAATTGTAATGGCGAATGATAATTATTATATGACTTCTATTTATCCTGCATCAATTGTTTATGAGTTCTTGCACTGAGTTCATCGAATTAATTAGCTGCCCTCTCAATGGTTTTCATTTGCAGGCAGCTATCCTTGCAAATAATGATTTGGGCAGGAGATCTGATAGTTCTCTCAAGTGAGTTTTTTATTTGAGAGCTCTGACATATACGCAGACCACTTTTTCATACTTCAGAATTATTAACTGACAAGTAGCGCTACCAGCGACATCTGTTACTTGCTGTGCCAAAAAAAAAGAAACAGAAAAAAGCCTGCGTCATGAATTTGTGTGCGTGTGTGTGAAATGTGAAAGAGATTTTTTTTTTTGGATATCCTTGCGGAACGGGGGAACCACATGACCCGGAAAGCGCACTTTGTGGGCCCAGGGCATGCGTAAACCTCCGGCTGTCCCAGGCTCTTACTAAGGGGACGGTGACTCACAGAAGAAGCTTCGCCCTCAGGATTCGAACCCAGGACCTGGGAGGAATACCCCACGCAAGTCCCAAGCCTTCACCGTTGGGCTAACTCCTTGGAGTCAAAATGTGAAAGAGATGGTCAGCCAAAAAACGATAAAATGAAATATTGAATGTTATTTTATTTTTGCTGGCTATGTGAATGGTTTTTCAAAAGTGCTTGGTGGTATTATATAGGATAAAAGTGTGATTCCAAGATGGCAAATTCATTTTAATTTTTTTTATATTTTTTAAATAATCTTTATATATATATATACAAAGAACCTAAAAGAGATCGGCGTTCCACTGTAGCTTTAGACCCATTCCCACTGTTCACTCACAATTTACTCTGGTGCTTCGCGCGAGCACGTCCACCTTTTTTTTCCATGAATGAATAATATATTAACGAATCTGCCCCTCGAAAACGACAAAAAACGTCGCTGAATTGAGGGGCTTCGCAGTCATTACGCATGTTTGTCCGGTCCGCTTCGCCGCACTTTTCATTTTTTATTATTTTCTGAAATTGGCTAAATACGGATTTAGCTCCTAATAAGACAAAATTGTTGACTTGGGAATAGGGGCAGACCGGTAATTGGCTTTTTTATTATTAATATTTTCGATTTACGGTCGATGCGTGCGGAGCACGCAACCCACGGTATTCTACCTCACGGCCTGTTCAGATGGCGCGTGAGGGATGATACAGTCACCGGCGTCTTAGTCGATGCGCCTCCGCGTGGTTTTCCTCCCGATGCGGCGTGTTTCCACAAATTATAGGGGTAAACGCGGAGGTGGCCGGTGAAACCCGCTGGACCCCTTTCTCTCTCTCCTGCACGTACAAGTGCAGAAGAGGCCCCCGATATTTGGTCTTTTTCACTTTAGTCCCTCAACTTTCAAATTTGTTTTTGGTCCTGATTTCTGTTATATACGTTTTGATTTAGTTCGATTGGGTCCTTCGATCGAAATTAATTAAATGTGAATGTTTCACTTCGGTCCTCCTTCTTTTAATTTCCGGATTAGATTTAAATAACTCAATAAATTCGGTCCACAAGTTTCGATTGTTTTAATTTTATCCTTTGATTGAAATTGATAATATATTTGATTTTCATTTCGGCCCTTATACTTTTAATTTTTGATTTAAATCCCTGGACATTTGATTTTCATGTCGGCCCTTATACTTTTAATTTTTGATTTTAATCCTTTTTTTTAATGGAATAATTCATACTTTTATCCATGTATATATAAGTGTGCTTTTATCTTTGATTTTTAAATTTTTTTATTTTCTTATTTGTTAACGTGATATTTTTTCTTTTAAATTAGCTCTTAAATTTTATGTTGATCATTTGAGAATTGATATTTCTTTTTTTTTTCTCCCTATGTTCTTTCTTTTAGTTTTTTATTGGTTTTTTTTTTCTGTTTTCAAGTCAGGTTAAATTTTTTTACCTAATAATTTTTTTTTGTTTTGTAAAAGTTTTAAAGATTTTTTTAGCCTTTTATTTATTTATTTTTTCCATCATTAACACAGTAGTAGTAGTAGTATTAGTAGTAGTAGTAGTAGTAGTAGTAGTAGTAGTAGTAGTAGTAGTAGTAGTAGTAATAATAATAATAATAATAATTTTAGTTATTTTTCTTGCTTACTCTTTGTTTAATGTTTTTGAGTTTTTTTTTCTGAGGATAATTTGATAGATTTATTATTTTGACAGTAATAGCAATGATAATTTTAGATATTAAGACTTTGATTTTGTTGTTTTTATAATATGTTGTGATGATCTGTTTTATAATATTTTAATTTTGAACCAGTGAATCCTGTTAATTTCTTTAATCCCAACAATTATAAAAATTGTTTGCTCAGCCCGCAACGTAGTGTGATCAATTTTTTTAATTTTCAAGTCAAATGATTTTTTTTTCAGTTAATAATTTTTATTTTATTTTTTTGTTTAATCTTTTGTTAAAGTTATTTAGATTTTTTTAATCTTTCATTTTTTTTTATTATCAACAACAACAACAACAATAATAATAATAATAATAATAATAATAATAATAATAATAATAATAATAATAACAACAACAACAACAACAACAACAACAAGAGGAGGAAAAAGAAGAAGAAGAATTATTTTAATTATTTTTCTTGCTTACTTTTTTTAATTGTTTTTCAGCTTTTTTCTTCGAGATAATTTGATAATTTTTATTATTTTGACAGTAATAGCATTGATAGTTTTAAATGTTAAGACTTTGATTTTGTTATTTGTATAATAGGTTGTGATAACCTGTTTTATAATATTTTAATTTTGAACCAGTGAATCCTGTTAATTTCTTTAATCCCAACAATTATAAAAATTGTTTGCTCAGCCCGCAACGTAGTGTGATCAATTTTTTTTAATTTTCAAATCAAATGATTTTTTTTCAGTTAATAATTTTTATTTTATTTTTTTATTTTCTCTTTCTGTTATTTTTTTATTGGTTGTTTTTTTTTCCAGTCAAATAAATTTTTTTACCTGATAATTTTTATTTTATTTCTTTGTTTAATCTTTTGTTAAAGTTATTTAGATTTTTTTAATCTTTCATTTTTTTTTCATTATCAACAACAACAACAACAACAACAACAACAACAACAATAACAATAATAATAACAAGAAGAAGAAGAAGAAGAAGAATTATTTTAATTATTTTTCTTGCTTACTTTTTTTAATTGTTTTTCAGCTTTTTTCTTCGAGATAATTTGATAATTTTTATAATTTTGACAGTAATAGCATTGATAGTTTTAGATGTTAAGGTTTTGATGTTGCTATTTTTATAATAGGGTTTGGTGATCTGTTTTATTATATTTAATTTTGCATATATAGATATTATATTTTAATTTTGGATTAGCAAATCCTATTGATTTCTTTAATCCAAACAATTATAAAAATTGTTTACTTAGCCCACATCATAATGCGGTATATTTTTAAAATTTTCAAGTCAAATAATTTTCTTAAAAAATAGCTTTCCCTTGCATTTTTTTTTTATATAATTGGCTTCCTTTTTGTTTTTCTTTTAATAACCGAGGACCTTTTTTTCATATTTTTTAAATTTTTTTATAACCGAGGTGTCCAACTCAGTTTTTTTTTATCAGGTTTCTTTTTTTGTGTTTTTTTTTAACTAGAGTATCCGTGGCAACAAATTTGTGATAAATCATTTCATCTTCTAAGCAAATTTTCTAACATTTTTATCAAAAATATTTTAGCAATAGCAACATTCAATCATTTTTAGTGGAAAAAAAACCGTTTTTAATAGATTTTATCAATTATAATTTTACTAATTAAATATTAAAATAATAAAATATAAAACATATCAAATCAATCAGTTTTCTACATAGATAAAAAAGCCCAACGCATCGCGCGGGCAAAACCGCTCGTCTTTACTATATATAATCTATATTAACTGTTACAAAATATCAATTATCCTGTATTTGAAAAGAATATGATGTTGACATATAGCAATTTCTTAACCATTTAATTTATGAATTAACTATTATTTTTATTTTCATGCTCTTGACCCTTTTCCATTTAATATTAGAATCATTGGACCAATGATTCAATTATTTTTTTTATTAATAATGTGAAATCGTAGATTAATTGGTGAATATTTGGTTACAATATTTCTGTTTTTTTGAGCTTTGAATAATGTAATTATTAATTAATCACAAAGTTATAGCTATGAATAATTGATACAAACTAATTATTGAGCTCATTTTTTTTAGTGAGACGTCCTTGCCCATGTTGCGAATTTAACCAATAATTTGAAAAAGAAAAGGAACAGTACAATTAAACACTAAATCTACATATATAGATATTTATATTTTTTCCTCTTTTTTTTTTTTTTAATTTTTCAATTCTTGGATTAAATAGAGGATAGAGAAATTCTCTATAGAACAACAGCAAAAATATATCGGTTGTGCTAGTTTTCAGCGAAGAAACTCATTGTTCTTAATGTCAATAAGTTTTATTTAATGATAATGGTTCAATGGTGATGGTTTAGAGATCGAGCTACTTTTCAGTGATAAAAACTCATTGTTTTTGTAACTTTTAACTAAACAATAAAAAACTTGTTTATTGAAATGTCCAAAATACCTTCAAACAATCTAACAATAAATATTGAAAAGACCACAACACCCCCAAACAATTTGAAAATATTATACATGTCATCTAGAAATGTCCAGAATACCTCCGGTATTGAAGGTTAAATTTTGCAGTTTGAGGGACAAAATAATAATTTTACTATTAAAATCCGTAGTAATTTGACATCGCGAAACATCGACGCATTATATATACACATTTGAATATATTTGACATACTAATGAAAGAATATGTTTTTCTGTGGTGTTTTACTATTTCATGTTCATCTTTCTTTCTTCTTCATTCGATAAAGTTCTTTCATAGCATAATTAAATAAAATTAGATTTGAGATTATAGTCAATGTATCAAATAAAAAGATAAATAACTTAAATGTAAAGTATGTAGAAAAAACAGTCAATTTCAAATTCATTGTAAATTTTATTTTTGTCCTCTTTTTTTAATATTTCAATTCTTGGATTAAATATAGGATAGAGAAATTCTTTAGAAAACAACAACAAAAATATAATGGTAGTGCTAGTTTTCAGCAAAGAAACTCGTTGTTCTTTATGTCAACAAGTTTTATTTAACAATAATGGTTCAATGATAGTGATTTAGAGATCGAGCTACTTTTCAGTTACAAAACTTATTTTTTAAAAAAAACTTTTAACTAAACAATAAAAACTTGTTTATATCTACCATATATTGTTTTTTCCTTCTTCTTCTTTTTTTTTTTTTTACATTATGTCTTTTGTTTAAGCAATTTTATATTATCATGATGCATGTTAATAATATCTAAAACTTTATGATTTTTTTATCTTATTGCTAAAAAAAAATATGTTTGTATGCTTTGATGCATGTCTATCATGTCTTAGAACTTATGTTTTTAAATATTGTTTTGAATTTATATATATTGTATAAATTTGTTGGTATATTGTTTAAATTATTTATTTAATTATAGTATAAAGATATTTAAATTATTTATTTAATCAAATATCTGGATGCGTATAGATAATCTTCGAAAAAAATATTCAATGCAATAGCTTTTTATTTAATCTTAATTAAAAATTAGTTTTCTATATAATGTTATGCAAAAGACGAATACATACAGGGCTTAGAGCTCACATATCGTATTAGAATGGGACGAAAACCTATCTGACTAGGCCCATTACTGTTCAGGCCCATTTACTCCATACAACCTATAAAACGCAGCTGATTTTCCTTCCGACAGATATCTGTCAGTGTTCGACAAATGTCCTCAACGAGAAAAGGACTGCTCGGAGGTGGAAGAGATTTCATTTTACCAAGCATCAGTACAGCAATTTAGTCCCTCACAACGAGCAATTATGGCTTCTAAAAGGAAACCCAGGTAGAAATTCGATTTTTAGCTCTACAATTATGCCACCATGAAAGTAAATAACTTGAAGCTCTTGATCTTTTGAATTCTTGTATTACTCCAACGTGCCTGTGGTTTACTTGGCTGCTGGCAAGCGTAAAAGCTACGGGAAATGTCCACAACAAGAAAATGTTCCGCCTCCTGGACGAGATTCTGCATTACCAGTATACTATCATCGATCTAGTCTCTGCAACTTGGATGTCAAGTACGTCCTTGACGCAGAAAAAGAAAGGAAATGGAGGTAATAAATAATTTCACGCTCTATTTCCTTGTGTTTCATCCAGTGGTGGCATTGGTTTCTGTGTTTCTATTTTTGTTATAAGTACCATATGGAAGTCATATATTTTACTCCATTTCAGCTACTTTCAGTGGTTTTTTCAATTTCATGTTGCTAACAGAAGTATCAAACTGTCATTTTCGCACATAGACCCAATAATCTATACAGATAGCGGAGACGAATGAGCCTAAAAAGAACTATAGTTTCTGTGAACATGACAAGAAACAAAATATATCATTGAAAAAAAAATCTACTATCTTGCCTCTAATAGGGTTATGGTGGAATCATTGACTGAACATGATGTGTTTTTTATTGATGAAGAATTTGCTTCAACCAAAGCCCTTTCAGTAAAGAAACCTGGTTGTTTTGGCTGAGGCAATCTACCTTCACCACTCAACATTAAAACCACAGATGACATGCTTGGCCTATCATTGGGAAGACATTGGACGCATAATAGACCCACATGAATTGAACGCAGTGCTTCTGATAAATTGCATGATTCTGTTATTGGCTCAGTAATTAGTTCATAAGACCTGCCTTCTGTAAATAGTCTCCATGCCTGATGATTAAAATCATGTTATAGGAAAAAAATCGGTAGGTAGAATTATGAAAATGTTTCAACTCTTTTTGAAACTTACATGGCCAAGAAGGTTGAGGTGGTGGTCTGGGTGACAGAATCCTCTATTCCTGTTCCCATTCACCATCTCTAGCACCAAAACACCAAAGCTGAAGACATCAGATTTTACTGAGTAGAGCCCATCAATTGCGTACTCTGGTGATATATAGCCACTGCAGCCGAACATTGAATGTTAAATCGCATTTGCTAGTAATGGACATAAACTGCAAATGCCGGAGGTACTTACTATGTGCCCATCACCCTATTTGTTTTGGCTTCATTTGTGTTTTCTCCAAAACTTCTAGCAATGCCAAAGTCTGAAATTTTTGGGTTCATGTTGTTATCTAACAAGATATTGCTGGCCTTCAGATCTCGGTGGATTATTCTTAGTCGTGAATCTTGGTGAAGATAAAGAAGTCCACGAGCAATCCCATTGATAATGTGATAGCGCTGTGGCCAGTCTAGTAGTGCATTACGTGTTTGATCTGTGAAATTTCTGCTCAAGTCAGTATGCATACACAAAAGAAAGTCTAATTAGCTTTGAAATGGTATGCAAAGTTTCAAACCAAAAATAAAGATGTCCAAGCTTTTCTGAGGCATGAACTCGTAGATCAACATCCTTTCATCTGCTTGCATGCACCATCCCAAAAGCTTAACTAGATTCCGGTGTTGAAGTTTTGCAATATGCATGACCTCATTCTTGAACTCATCAAGTCCTTGTCTTGAGCTCTTTGAGAGCCTCTTCACAGCTATTTCGTGTCCATCTTCTAACATTCCCTGTAAATAATCATACCTTGCAATTAGCAAAGTCAGTTTGTATGTAAAATTTGAGAATTTGCTTAATGCTGCATGTTACTTGCATTTGTTTCAACTGATAAAAGTTGGAACACTTTGTAAGCAACTGCTTTTTCATCTATAAGAAAGGGTAAATTTAATCTATCTACTACATTTGAGATAGCTAGTACCATCGAACTACTCTGGTGGCCTGGAGTTGTTTTATGAATCTCAGTGCCCATCAATAAATTGCATGACTCATTACCTTATAAACAGGTCCGAAACCCCCTTCACCTAGTTTATTGGTAAGAGAAAAGTTATTGGTGGCACAAGCAATTACACCCAAATCAAACTGCTTAAGTTCTGGATCCTCCTTGTAGGTATCATCTCTTCTTTCAAGAATTCCTGTCACTTTTCCTACAAAGTAGAGTAGGAATGAAAAGGAAACATATCTATATTTTATGGCATGCACAAATTTGATTGTCATTTCAAATATAACAATGATTGTGATGTTTCACTCAGATTATCACAAATCAAAGTTCATTGTAGAAAATTGTAGTAGGGAGTGGAAATAGTTAAATTGTTTTATCTTAAACAACTTACTGCCCTTCTGCGACTTTTTTTTCCAAACAAATAGAACCAAGACGAGGCCAAGAAGCAGCATTCCTGTTAATACCACCGAGATCACTATGATCCTCGTATATTTCATTGTATTGGATTTAGTCCCCTCTTCATCATTGTCATCTGACACAAGGCAGTTGGCAGAAAACTGGCAGTTAAAAATCAACAAGATGAATGTACAGCCAATCACTATTTTCTTTTTTGGTTGGTTAGTATAGATGGAGAAAAGCACACAAGCTGGATCTGTCTCCTTCAGCTATCTACTAAATTCACAATAAACAGTGTCACTGAATATTTTACCGATCAGGATGGATCTTTATGGAAACAGCATGATTTTAATACTACTTTAGGTTTTAGAAGTTACAATTATCGCATTTGTAAATTAAATCAGTCCATCATGTTCCCAGATGATATGTGTACCTATTAATTTTTATTGTCTCAAGTTCTCTTATCCCCTAAGAATTTACTGGGTTTTCTGAGCTAAGTATTTACGCAATGTAGACCAACTAGCATCAACAAACACATGCTTCCACATACCTATGGCGTGTTATAATCTTCAATTCCCTGATTTAAAGATGTTAAAGAAAGCATGGAAAATTGGTTCACTTGCATGCTGCTTTCTTTCTATCCTTTCACATCAGTTATCTTGTGGTTAATCTACTTTATACATGAATTAAATTTTAATGTTATTACAATCTCAGAATTAGAGACTGTTTTTTCAGGTCATTGATAGCTTCATACCTAGTTCTGACGCAGCCATCCTTATATAAATGTCTTGCCCGTTATCATTAAATTGTCTAATATCAATCAAGTCACTGAACCAGAGCAGGCATCCACTTCCTCCTTCCCTGATGTCCAAATTTGCATAAGCTGTACATGAGCAGTTCTTCATACACATGTTCTTGCATTGCTCAAGATTCATGCTCTTATTAAACCATGAGTTTTTTGTCTCTGGCAGCTTTACACCAGAATACTTTTGAAACACATCTCTTGTGCAGTTCAGTGGAGTCCTTCTAGCACAACCATCTAACCAATCCATCATGTCCCAATTTTTTTGAACTTTCGGTAGAAATCCTTTCAGGCAACCACATGCTGGGGAGTTGTTAATATCACAGCTCCCATATGCACCACACAATGCATATCGGTTACAATCATCAACAAGTAGTGTTAGATAAAATGCCCAAATACCTGTTTTATCAGTCCATGTTAAACGCTGCACGTCCCCATTTTGAGTTAGCACTAGCCTTGAAAGAATTGAATTGTTAAGAAGCTGGTATCTGTAAAATATCTCCTTGTCGTTAAAAACAAACTCATATTTGTATACAGGATTTGGCCGTAATTGAGGACCGCTAAAACGTAGACCATTCCAGGGTCCAGACCTATACCGCCGAATTGAATTCTCTGTCAGAATTTGCTCAGGATATCCTCTAGGATCAAATCTAAAAGTAAAGTTACCACTAGATGGATCGTCAGTTGTCTTCCAAGATGTCAAGTGTCGATCAAAGCCTGTTATTGAATTCCTTCCCATCTTCATCCCTGGCAGGAGTGTATCACTTGGATAATCGAAACTTTGCCACAAGGAGTTTTCTGGGTCATTATCATCCTCTTCTTTGACAACAAGATTCCCTGAATCCAAAAGCAGTGCAACTGGATTTCTTGCAGACCTAGAGGTGTTGGAAGACCAAATGATGCTCTCGTTGTGATTGAGAAGGACTAGAAGCCCCTCACTAGTAATCTTTAACACACCTGATGAATTGGTGAGGGGGGTTTCCCTGTTGGCAACCCAAACTACAGTCATGTCGGATACCTTGTTGTACCATATACCCAAGTATCGTTTTTTGGAGCTGCCTGGGCTGAAAAATCCCATTTTAAAGCTCCCATCAGCAGAGACCATGCTGTCTCCATCTCTGATAGAGTGAGTTGTATTCATGGTGTCAATTGCAGTGGATATTTTAATGATCAACAGCAAAATAGAGATATAAAAAAGTGCAGAAATGCTATCTACATGTGAATTCATAATTTTTGCTGCGGTGAACTTTGTCATGGTAATGCTTGAATAAACTTTTATTTCTTGCCTTCTCTTACTTTTATTTTTGGTGAGCAAGTGATGAATCAGAGCAATGTAAGTCCTCAATTTCTATTGACTTTCCGTCTTCTGAATGATAATAGGTAAATAAGACTATTGGTTGGATATTTGATCCCCTTTGCGCGTTCCTATTCTCTACTAACAATGCCGACAAAACTGAAGTTTCAAATGTCTTCTGTGAGTCGTATGATTAGCGTATTTGACCTGTTTTCTCTCAATTCTAACAAAACGTGAATGCTCTCTTAATAGTCATTGAAATTGTCCTTCCTTTAGTCTTGAGGAGTTGTATGTATCTTTGTGAGCGGTAGTTTTAAATTTCTTTGTAAACTTCCATTAATATATATATATATATATATATATATATATATATATATATAAGATTGATCTGATACTATAAGATCATTTCTTCTAATTCAAATCTTAAGATTAATATTTAATAATATTTATTAGGTTTTTCTAGATGTACTAGACAAGTCCAGAGGATGATTTTTCAGAAAGAAAATTTAGTCTTCATTGACGAGTAGAATAATCTGGTATCATATTGAGATTTTATGGACAGAAACATGAATTTCTGCGAGAGAACCACCTATTTGTGTGAATGCTATTGTTCTTGAGCTGGATGTACATGACCAAATCACGTATGCAAATTCTGTGAACGAGAAAAAACTGCAAGGAAATAATTAAATATATTCGACCAATGCATTGTATGAAGTCTACGCTTATGCAGCTAGTCAATCAGCTCGTGTCATGCATACATGGGACGGATGTGAATTTCCCCCTTCTTCTTTTTTTCCAATAATATAAATTGAAAATACCTCTTTCTTGCCTAGTAACATCTCATCTTTATTGGAGGTGGCGTCCTGAGGTTCCCTAGCCATTTATCTCTTTATTTCTTTTATTTTCCTACAGTTTTGTAATTTTGATTTCAAAGATTTCTTGATTTAGTTAATTCTTTCATATTTATCTTGCAAATCTTTCTTCTTTTTTCTAGGAAAATGGATTCATATATAGGAGCATATTTAGTTCTAGAAGTGAAGGCGTCGCTTCTTCTAGTGCTTCAAGAGATCCTTGGAGGTAAAGGTTACCTGAAAGACTTCCCTTTTTAATTCTAACAGAGATTGTACAATATAATAAAAAGAAAAGAAAATAATGTAGTACAACATGTGAATACATTTTGATCCATTTATAGAAGATTGATACTTTTGCTAAGATTTTAAGGTTATCGAAATATCATTTCCTCATACATAAAGTGATGCTTTGATCAACTTCATTATATGTCAAAAAATGTAACCCTGCATGGAAATCATTAAAAAGACTTGGAAGAATCTTTGGTTTCTGTAGAAAAATGGTAGACACAAAAATATCAAGATAAAAATATCAGACCTTGATGTGTTGGAATGATGATTCCGTTGTGATTGAGGACTAGAATTCCCTCACCCGTAACCTTTTTCACACCTGAAGGATTGCTGAGGGGATTTCCCTTTTGGCAACCCAAACTACAGTCATGATAGATATGTTTTTGTACAATAAGTCCAAACAACGGTTTTTCGAGCTGCCTGAGCTGAAAGATCTCAGTTTAATGCTTCCATATGCTGCCACCATGGTGTCTCTATGGCTGATAGATTGATTTGTATTTATGCTGTCAGCTGCAATAGGTATTGTTATAATCAGCAACAAAGCTGAGGAAAAATGCAGCATGGGAACGCCATTCTCTGATATTCCAAAATTATAGCTCGTCTCATTGTTGATCCCTTACACTCTTTGAAATTGACCTTCATCTTTTGGATTTTATGAGTTGGTAAACCTGCTATTAATCAGCGGAGCGTGAGAAACCAAAAATCAGGATATATTTTCAAACTGGAAGCATATTTAGCTCGAAATACTGTCTTCACCAGGGAGCTCTTTAACTCAAATTTGGGGTGGAATATTTGTAAACTAGGCTAGGTGGTTTCTTCTTATTGGACCTACTCCATTGAAAGTTCAACAGGATAAGAACAAGAAATCATCATGCTCTAATGACTTTCTTGCAATATATCTTTGTTTCATTCTGTGGCTCTCTCAAATGCCATGGAAGTCAAGGTATTTGGGTGCCACTATTTGTAAACGTGTGGCCAAGTTTATTAAGAGCCTGATTATTCATTGACCTGCGGCAATGGTATTTTGTTAACCAGGTTCTTTTAAGCACATACAACAATTTAGTCTACATGGTTCAGAATTATGGATCCATTATATTCTATTAACTATTTCTAGTGAGTTTTGAAATTTTTGACTTTGTTGGATTAATTTTACAACTTTAAAATTCACAATTTTTCCAGCTAGTTTCGTGCTGTGAAAATAATCAAGAGTACCAGTGATGAAAGGAAGAACTTCTGGAAACGTATGACAGAAAATAGGACAAAAATGTTAGGATGCACTGATTGAAAATGAGATGCAATACCTAGTTAGCTTTAGCTTCTTTGAATTACTACCAGAATGGTCTGCTTTCTCGTACAAAAGAAAACCATGCTCTTCAAAGAAAACCTATGTCAAACCCAGCGGAGATGGTTTGGAGAATGACTTGGGACCTAAGTCGGTCTGGGTTTGTCGTTAGACCAGCTACGTTGTTGCCCATTATTAAGGAATCATCTCACCTAAAATCTTAAACTGTTAGGTGAGATCCTAGAATATAATTTATATTATTCTCTAACACCTCTCTTCAAGTGAAAGTTCTTCTAGTTTGAAACTTGCACAGACCCACACTACCTTGTGCTTGATTTTTATAAAATAGAATGGGGTAGTGAGACTCAAACTCGTAACCGTTGGGTCAACAAGGCTCTGATACCATGTTAGAGAACCATTTCATCTAAAAGCTTAAGTTATTAGGTGAGGCCCCATAATATGATTTATATTATTCTCTATCACCCATCAAAACCATCTATTTTCTCACAAACTGAATTAGATCAAAGGTCCTATATCTCCGAGAATGTTGGTGAAGTCTTGCCTTCAATACAAGATTGTGAAACAGTAAAAGAAATGAACATTCTTATAAATATAAAATCAGTTCTTGTTAAGAAAATAAGATTATCAAATTACTGGCATTTCACACAATCATCCAGAAAGCAAAAACTAATCTATCTTGCCCCTACCAGTGAAATCGAGCATTCGTTTGCTGAATATCGCTTGTTGTGGCTTGCTTGATCACTCGCTTCAATAACATCCCTTCCAGTAAAAAAACCTGGCTGTTTAGGCCGAGGCAGTTCATCTTCATTGCCTAGCATCAAAACCACATACGAAATGCTTGGCCTATATTCAGGCCTTTCTTGCACGCATAAGAGCCCCAATTGAATCACACGTAGTGCTTCAGTTAAATTGCATGTTTCAATCGTCGATTCCGCAATCAGTTCCAATGGCCTGCCTTCATTGAACAGTGTCCAGGCCTGTTAAGAGAAACCATGTTACTAAAAAGCAATGTTGTTAATTTCGTATCGTTTCGGCTGAAATGTTTCATATCAATTAAAAAAATGAGATAAAATAATGCAGTTTTTATCTCGTTTAAAATTTTGACCCGTTTGGAAATTCCGCCAAAATTTCAGCCATAAAATTCTGGTTTCGTTTCGGCCAAATAGTGTTTTTTTTTAAATAATGAACAATTTTACTAAAAAGAGATCTGGAACATACCCAGAACTGAAAAAACCTTGAAATTCTACATGGCAGTACTTACATGTCCAAGAAGGTTGAGTTGGTGATCTGGATGATAGAATCCTCTGTTCCTGTTACCACTCATTATCTCTAACACCAGTACACCATAGCTGAAGACATCTGATTTTAACGAGTAGAGTCCATGGAATGCATACTCTGGAGATATGTAGCCACTGGAAATATTCAAAGAAAGTTAGATGGCATCTGTCAGAATTGGAAGTAAACTACGTATGCTGGAAACACTTACTATGTTCCCATCACTTTCTTTGTTTTAGATTCAGTTTCATTTCCTTCAACCCCTCTTGCCAGCCCGAAGTCTGAAATTTTTGGGTTCATGTTGTCATCTAATAAAATATTGCTGGCTTTTAGATCTCTATGAATTATTCTTAGTCTTGAGTCTTGGTGAAGATAAAGCAGTCCACGAGCAATCCCATTGATGATATTGTAACGCTTAGGCCAGTCTAATAGCATGCTCCGTGTGTCATCTGCCTCAATCAAACATTTTTCACAAGCCAATCCATGTCCTTGTCAGATCCTTAAAAGCATTTCAAAGAATCACTTGGATCCCATTTAAATTATCTTTACAATGATGAAAATATTAATGATGTATAAATGATGAACTAAATCGGTATAGGTTAGAGATCCAAACCAAAAATGAAGAAGTCCAAGCTTTTGTTAGGCAAGAACTCGTAGATCAACATCTTCTCCTCTCCTTCAATGCAGCACCCTAGAAGCTTCACTAGATTCCGGTGCTGAAGGTTCACTATATGCCTGACTTCATTTTTGAACTCATCGAGGCCTTGTCTCGAACTCTTGGAAAGCCTCTTCACAGCTATTTCAAGTCCATCTTTCAGTGTTCCCTGATTATCATTAGCAACTAAATAATATGTTGTCCTTTGAGATCAAGTTGAGAATCATGGTATGATGTCGCATACAACAAAATATTAGTGTAATACCTTGTAAACATGTCCGAATCCTCCTTCTCCCAGCTCATTGTTAGGAGAAAAGTTATTTGTTGCAGAATCCAAGGTATCCATTGTAAACAATAATAATCCCAGATCTTTGTTCTTGTGCTTCTTATTTGAACTTATTCCCGAAACACCAGTTATTTTTCCTGCCAGGAGAAAAGAAAGAATGGATCTCTATTTTCTGCTAAATACAGATTTCTTAAGAAAATCCAGTATAGTGATCTCCTTAACAATTTCTGGTCGTAGATTGGATTACTAAAACCCAACTTTGAAAAACAAACTAAACTGCCTGTATCATTATGGAAATAAAGGGCAAGGGGCATGGGCATAGAAGAGATTAGAATTTCATGGTGTGAGTGTAACTTACTGTTTTTCTTCTGATGCCTTTTCCAAGCATAAAAGACCAGGGCCAGGCCAAGGAACATAATTCCTGTAGACAACACAATGCCTAGTATGATCCTTTTGTTCTCATTGGCTTTCGTCTTAATCTTCGCGCCATAACCATTGTCTGCACCTCGAGGAGTAAAAAGAAAAAAAAAACTAAGTTAAAAGATACTAATAGGTAATGCTATGTGAGTTTTTGGTTAGTTTATTGGCTATCTGGATCCTCCCACCACAGTTTATATGATAACTTCTTACCTAGTTCCGAAGCAGCCATCCTTATATAAATGTCTGGTTCATTATCAACAAGTATTCTAACATCAAGCAGATCATCGAACCAGAGCAAGCATCCACTTCCTCCATCCCAGATTTCTAGATTTGAATAGGCTGTGCAATTGCAGTTTTTCAAGCACGTGTTCCTGCACTCCTCAAGATTCATGCTCCTGTTAAACCATGATGTTTTTGTCTGAGGCAACTTCACTGCCGAGACCTTTTGAAACCCATCTCCAGAGCAATTTAGTGGAGTCCTTCTAACACAACCACTCGACCAGTCCATCAACTCCCATTCGCTTCGAACTTTCGGCACAAATCCTTTCAAGCAGCCGCACATTGGAGAGCTGTTGATACTACAGATCCCATTTGCACCACACAGTGCATAGCGTTCACAATCATCGGTATTTAAGGTGAGATAAAGCAGCCAACTTTGTGTTTGTTCAATCCATGTGAAGCGGTGGACATCCCCGCCCTGTGCTACCACGACCCTCCAAGGCATTGAGCTATTAAGAAGATGATATCTGTAAAATATCTCCTTCTCGTTGAAAACAAATTCAATTGAGTATTTGGGATTCGGTTTTGATTGAGGCATGCCACTGAACCTCAGACCATTCCACGGCCCAGACCTGTGCTTAACAATTGAATTATCCACCACAAGTATCTCAGGATATCCATATGGAACAAGAATTTCTGAGACGTTACCTCTTGAAGGATCATCCGGTGACTTCCATGATGTAATGTAGGAGTCCACCCCTGTTATTCTATTCCTTCCCAGCTTCATTCCAGGCAATAACGTATCAGCTGGATGCTCAAAACTCTGCCACACGGATTTTTCCAGGTTATCATCACCCTCCTCCTTCACAACAAGGTTTCCTGAATCCAGAAGCTGAGCGGTTGGATTAGTCGCAGGTCTCGATGAGCCAGAAGACCAAACTATGCTCCCGTTCTTGTTTGAAAGGACAAGAATTCCTTGGTCGGTAAGCCTTAAAACACAAGATGAATCATTAAGTGGGGTTTCTCTGTTGGCAACCCAAACTACAGTCATCACAGATATTTTGGCATACCATATCCCCAAGTATCGGTTTCTCGAATTCCCCGGCCTGAAAAATCCTAATTCATAGGTTCCATGAGCTGAAAGAATAGTATCACCATATCTAATGGATTGAGCTGTGTTTATGGTGTCAATTGCAGTGGATGTATCTATAATCAACAATAAAAAGAGAAGCAAGGGAGCCATGCGATCCATTGTTATTCTCATGATTTTTTTGCAGCTCACATCTCTTATTTCAATGTCAGGCTTGGATGTAGGAATATTCCATGTGAAAAAACTGCGAAAAAATTAATTATTTCCACTCACAGGAACAGTAACACTACCCACCAGTAAGCTTTATTTCTATATTTATTTTCAAAAACTGACATGCAAAGGATTTCTCATGACCAGTTGGACCTGGACGAGTAGAATTGCTCTCCCCTTAACTTCAATTCTTTCATTATCGAGCAAAACTTGTATACGAGATATTGCTGAATTTATTTTGGCGCTACTTGACATTCAATAATAACGATACAGATTGAAGAAACTGATTGGTTGTTTGACTTCAACTGCTATTGATTAGCCAGCATTCATTGACCTTTCTTTTACTGCTAGGATTTCTGATTCTTGGCATGGCGATGAACAAGGTTTTCAACGCCATTGTTTCCACGCCAATAGACTACTGTAATTTATATATGAATCGGGTTTTCAACGCCATTGTTTCCACGCCAAATCCTTTTTGGAGGTGGGCGGGCTGCAGTTATTTCTTGAGCTCATTAATCTTACTTGTCTTCATCGTTGTGGGGGCCTTCAAGTCTTCTGGACTTGAAACGTGAAGTCATGCAATCGTAAGTCAGGGGGGATGAATCAACGAACGACTAATCCTCCAAACAAAAGTCATGACAGGACTACAGATGACTTTTTGACCCAGTCACAAGCCTACTTGTCTGCAATTTTCGCTTAGGTTTTCTTTTTATATATATACCACGTTGATATTCTGACGTGCGAGATTTATGATATGAGCTATGAAGAGCAAATATTTTAAAATCTCTCAGTATTTGGCTTATTGTATTGAATATTTACCATACGTATCTGAGGCCAGAATTATAAAAAATAAATGTTGTTGAGCCAGAATTTATCTGAGTCCAGAATTGATATAAGGATAGTGATTGGATTTTGTTAAGCCAAATATAAATGTTAGAAGTTAGAACATGAAAATAAAATTATGGGGTATTATTAAGATACATGTTTAAAAATATCTATAAATTTTAGGAATTATTTTATATTTTTTTATATATCTTTAGCATAATTATTAACATAAACTCTGAAAGAAATGTAGGTTAAACACTATATATAAACTCTGAAAGAAATGTAGGTTAAACACTATATATATATATATATATATATATATATATATATATATATAGTGTTTAACCTACATTTCTTTCAGAGTTTATGTTAATAATTATGTATATTGTGG
Organism: Salix purpurea; assembly: GCA_027405865.1. Classification (NCBI taxonomy): domain Eukaryota; kingdom Viridiplantae; phylum Streptophyta; class Magnoliopsida; order Malpighiales; family Salicaceae; genus Salix; species Salix purpurea. Next base: position 3,497,887 of record JAOWLH010000043.1, on the reverse strand, counting down.
ATTAAGACTCAGGTGAACATGTATGGTCATGAGATGGATTTGTCTTGGGTGCATTGGGGTCCAAGAGTGGGGACATTTCTCACTATATTTTTAGTATAATTTTAAGGAGGACAAACTCAAACTTGCATACAAGCACTAACTAAAAAAAAACAAAAAAAAAAAAAACTTATCAATTACAACCGAAAGATCAAGTTTTGAAGGTACAACAAAAGTGACCAGCTAGCAAATTAGAAATCTGAAAATATAAATAATAGAAGGGGAGTTCAATAACTCATTAAGTAAATAATGTTCAATATATGTATATGAGATAATATGGCAATGAGAAACATATTTAAGAATATAGCATTTAAATTAATACAGGAAAGTTTCTCAAATGGGCCATAATAGGAATATTATAAGGTAAGTTTTGCCAGAAAATCAAAATTCAACGAGCATGAGACTCTGTGTTATAGGATGATCAATCCACGCAGCTTGGTGACTCCTTCGACCAACTAGGAGTTTAGATACAATATGCACAAAGACTAACATTACCTTGTAAGCATAGGTATTCTGACTAACATACTATAAGTTTATATCATAATCACACAAATATATTCATATCTCAAGGCTCAACTTATAAAATTAATCAAATGAGTAGCTATCAATTGATAAAATAATTCAAAAGTGTATATTGACTCATATCAAGAATTTAGATTCAACAATTGATAATGTTTTATTGTAACAAAATATGGTAATCAACATATATATTATATATTATCAAGAAGTATAATCCAATATGTATTAACAATTCAAATATTTATATTATTTCTAATGCATAGGAACAATTATCCACTCATATAACTAAAAAATGAATAGGATGCAAAAGCATATAGCTAAGGAAATCATATTGATGTCACACAAGCAAAATATCAGGATTATATGAATGCAAAAAAAAATATACTAAAAAACAAATTAAAAAGATAGTTAAATGTATTTAATGAAATTAACTAAGGGCTTAACTCATAATCCTAAATGTTTATGAACCAATTATTCATTTTTCCTAAAAACCCAAAATTTAAATAGTTTCTCAAAATCTAATTTAAAAGAAACAAATCATAAAATTGATAATAATTCACTAAATAAATCTCAATTATTCTCATAAACCAATTTGAAAAAACTAAAATATCATCTAGGGTCATTCAGAATTGTTCTGAGCGGTAAAAAAATGAAACCATAATATTTTTACAATGCATGAATTGCAGGAAATTCAATTTTCTCAAATTTTAGGGGTTAAATTGTAATTTTGTCAAATTGAAGGGCTAAATTGAAAACATCATAAATTCATAACCTTACTGAAATTCTGCCCATAATTCATCATTAACTCTTTACAGAATCTCTAATTTCACTCCAGGAACCAAACTGAAAGTTTTATAAGGTTCAGGGACTAAACTGTAGTTTTCAGAAATTAAGGGACCAAACTAAAGCTTTGGGTCTTCGACCTCAAGATCATTGTACAGATTTTCAGCAAGGTTTTTTTTTCATTATTTCTTAATATTTTTACACCCAATACATCAATTAACCTCAAAATCATTATTTCTACCTAGAATCTTCTAGATAAATCATTACCCAAAACAATTAATCAATAACATTTTAATCAATTTATCAATTAAACCGAAAATAAAATCTCCAAAACCCTAATCTTCAATAAAATCAAAATCCTAACTAATAACAATCTTTATACATATTAAAACATAAATATTACATTAATAACTTATTTCTTATATTTTTTTCCCTTTTCTTTCTTCTTCTCCTTTCTTTGTCTCTTTTCTTTTCTTCTTTCTCTCCTCCCAGATCTCTCTCTCTCTCAAAATTCATACCTCTTTTCTTTCTTTCTTTTTGTCCTATTTATATCTATCTAGCTTTATTCAATTACCACAATACCCCTTATTTATTTACACCTAATTCTAAACTCTAAGGGTATTGTTGCCTTTTTCTATTTTTTTAAAACATCACAATAACTAAGGATAAACAACTATGTTTGATCGAGGTTTATTCGGGTTATCCATAATCAAAATATTCAAAGTCAAAATAGAATTATTCAACCATGACCTAACATTCAAGACCAAATAGGAGTTGTTCGCTCGAAGTTGTTGGGCCACGACCCAATACTCCAAACTAAGAAGCTTTATTTTTGTCAAGGCTACCTAGCCAAAAAGTTGTTTTATGCATGCTCTAATTTATCAAGCCTACAAACACAATTGAATGGATATCCCTAAGTCAAATACTCAATCAAGTAGAAAAATAGATGAAAATTTAGCATGCTAACCAATATTCACGTCACAACCTTTCAAAATGTTAGTTAGGTGCCATTTGATGCCACTAAATTGCTTGTTTTATAAGTTATTGGTGTAACACCTATGGAATTCACATGTTGTCGTTCATATGACTTATATCACTTGTTAGACGCACAATCTATAATTCATTTACGATGTTGCTTACATGGACTTTACATTTCATTGATGCACTACGTGATCTCCATATTAATGCAATTGTACTCCAAGATCTCTCTTACACAACATGGAGGCTACTCCTTAGTGAGTATATCTATGTGATCCTAAATGACTTAAAGGTGTATAAATATCCAAGGATCAACAAGCATGATCAATTAATACATATACAAAAAAAAAACATCTCTAAAAGTATTTTTCTTGCATTTTTTATCCTCCTTTCATGTACTACTCTTATTTCTCGTTTTATAACTTAAATGTTAATGTTTTTCTTATCTAATTAGACGAATTGTTTTGTAAGAAAATAAAAGATAGCCTAAGCCTAGATACAATGACCCATAAGCAGTTGTGGAAAGCCCAAATATATAAAGTTGTTATGACTCTATAAGTGACATGTCTATGAAAAATGAGAAAAATCTAATTCATTTTCTTCTCACTTTTCTAAAAACTTTTGTGGCTAATAATATGAAAATGCTAGGACTTAAAAGAGTAATTGACCTCCATATCATTATTATATCAACCCTTATATATCTTCATCAGATATCCCAAGAACTAAAAGTACTCACTAAAGTTGTTGTAGCTACTAAAAAATAACTTATAATCATTCCTCTTTTATAGTATACAATACAAATAATTACCCCATAAATATAAAGAACTTTAGTTTTAAAAAGAAACATGATAAAATAACATATAGAAAAACAAACAAGTATACCATTGTAATCCCACCCTACTATGAAGCCACTCTCATTATTAACCTAAATGCTTTAAAACTAGGTCCTCTAGATATGATTTCTAAAAAAACTAGCAATGGTAAGTCATGGTAATCATTAGAAATCACCATCATTATAGTTCACAATCCTACTCGAGCAATCTTGGGTGGAACGAACACAAAGAGAAAACATTGTACATGCTCGAGAGAGAAAAGATTATACTTACTAGGTAAGAGACTTTTCATTGTATAAAAGTTTATTAGACACTCATCTTCAATTGGATCTTATCTTTATAAAGATGAACCTATACAACTATGATATGCTCACTCACCCTTGAAAACATGTATAATATATACAAAGCAACCTAGAGAAGATTTTATAGCATATCAAAGCAATGTGTAAAATCTTCCCCATCATGTTCTATGGATCTACACTCGATTCCATTCTTAACTTTTCTAATTTATGTGCCAAACTTATTATCCATTTCATAATCATGCCTATCAAAAACAACTTAACATAAAAGTTACCGAAGCTTATTGGAAAATATTTAATAAATAATTGTTTAATATGGAAGGTTTTCTAGAATCCATTGCTATTGAGAACATAGTTAGTGGGGGTACACAACTACTATTTATGAAGATAGTTATTCACTAACCAAACTGAACTCTTAAGAAATCAAATGCTTGACAACCCTTATCCAGGAACAACGCTTCACGAACTTTTAATGTTTTTAGAAATGACATTCTTACAAGCATATATATATATATATATATATATATATATATATATATATATATATATATGCTTGTAAGAATGTCATTTCTAAAAACATTAAAAGTTCGTGAAGCGTACCGGTTAAGTTATGCTTACCAATGAACTAAATAACTATACTAGCCACTTACTCACACCTCGTCGTGACCAAAACCATATTATTTTCAATGCAAAATATTAATTGTGTGATATTTAATTGCACAAACAATATAAAATCATCTAATATGAATCAAAATTTCCATTGAAGAAATCAGGAATAAAATCGAAATCAAAAGAACATGGATTAAAAAAACAATCACAAACATGAAGGATTTACATGTATTTTATGGCGGCAGGAAAGAGAAAAGGAAGAAAAAATCAAAAACCATCCACCGGTGACTAGCAACCACCATCACACGACACGCGCCGTACCGGGAGGTAGAGGACATGGCAACGCGTCAAGTGACATGACGACCGAACAATTTCCACGGCCAAACGACTTCGCACGCGTTGCCTAAAGTACAACAATGCCCCTATCTCCAAGCCTTTATTTTTGTCTTTTTAGGGGTATTTGCGTTGTTTCATTGTGCACGAATATATGAAAAACCGAAAACACCCCATTGTTTTGCGTCATTTTGTTAGTTCTTAGGGGTAAAATGATAGTTTCACTGTGCAATTAAAATGAAAAATACCAGAAAACCCCAAACAATTTGGGAATACCATACATGTCCCTAGAAATGCCCAAAATGCCCCCGGTTCTGAGGGTTAAATTTTTTGGCCCGAGAGGTAAATTAGTAACTTTACTGTTGAAATCCACAGTAACTTATGTCTAGATACACAGTAAAACAACCACGCCTTTTAGTTGTGAATAAAAGAAAACAAAACAGATAACAAAAATCTTTAGTATAAAGCCTAAACAAAGACGTTACTTTTACTTTACCTGTGAATCAAAACGTAAGCTCAAAAAATACTTAGGAATATTAAATACTTTCCCTGGTACAGAAACATAAAAAACACTCTGAAGCAGCTAATAAGAGTAATTAACTGGGAGAACCTGGAGCACGGCATCGAAACGTTTCGAACACAGAATGTAATCTATCTTGCCTCCAACACCGAAAAAGAGCATTCATTCGCTGAATATGGTTTGCTCTGGGATGATGAATAAGTCACTTCTATGAGATCCCTTTCAGTAAAAAAACCAGGTTGTTTAGGCTGAGGCAATGCATCTTCATTTCCCAGCATCAAAACTACGTACGACATGCTTGGCCTGTCTGCTGGATTTTCTTGAACGCACAATAGACCCAAGTGAATTGAACGGAGCACTTCAAATAAATTGCATGATTCAATTATTGATTCCGAAACCAGTTCCAAGGGCTTGCCTTCTATGAACAGTCTCCAAGCCTGATTGATGAGTGAGACCATGTCATTGGAAAGAGATTTGGTATCATTCAATGTTAGAATTTCGAGACTTACGTGGCCAAGAAGGTTGAGTTGGTGGTCTGGATGGGAGAATCCTCTGTTCCTGTTCCCGCTCACTATTTCTAGCACCAACACACCGAAGCTGAAGACATCTGATTTTGTCGAGTAGAGACCATCGAATGCGTACTCCGGTGATATGTAGCCGCTGGACATGCACCAAAAATGTCAGGTTGAATTTGCAAGCAACGGAAGTAAACTTCACCCTGAGGAGACACTTACTATGTTCCCATCACTTTGTTTGTATTGGCTTCGGTTTCGTTTCCTCCAAAACTTCTAGCCAGGCCAAAGTCTGAGATTTTTGGATTCATTTCATTATCTAATAATACATTGCTAGCTTTCAGATCTCTATGGATTACTCTTAGTCTTGAATCTTGGTGAAGATAAAGGAGTCCACGAGCAATCCCTTTGATAACTTCGTAGCGATTAGGCCAGTCTAGTTGCAGTCTGTGTGTTACATCTGCAATGTCAATTCATTCAGCTTCCTGTATGAAATCCATAGATGTAGATGAAAGGAAATCACGAAAACAAGGTAATGCATACTTATTTTGATGAATTTTCAAATGCATATGGCAGTACGAATAGGTATGAAAGGAGTGAAAGATCTTCCCGAACATTTTTTACAAGGGTTTAGAGGGAAACTAAATGATTTTTCTCTCTGTGCTTATGAGTTTCCATTTCTTCTCTGACCTCTGTCTCCAAATGATCTAGGAAACATACCTTTGGGCATCTGGTCAAAGCAAACTCACTCATAAGTTAAGCAATTGAACGTAAATTTGTACAGTTTTGAGCGATCCTAACCGAAAATAAAGAAGTCCAAGCTTTTGTTAGGCAAGAACTCGTAGACCAGCATTTTTTCATCTCCCTCAATGCAGCATCCTAGAAGCTTCACTAAATTTCGGTGCTGAAGTTTCACAATGTGCTTGACTTCATTTGCAAACTCATCAAGACCTTGTCTCGAATACTTAGAGAGCCTCTTCACGGCTATTTCTCGTCCATCTTTCAATGTTCCCTGAAAAAAGTCGCTCGTTATTGTCAGCAAGCCATACATTGTTTCATGAAAGCTGAGAATCATGGTTGTAAAGCCGTACATTGGTGGCAGTAGGTTGTACCATGAAATTGAGAAACCATAAATGAATTGCAGGATTGTGTATAGATCATCAGTACCTTGTAAACAGGTCCAAATCCACCTTCTCCCAGTTTACTGTCGTCTGAGAAGTCCATTGTTGCACCAGCCAAGGTATACAAATCAAACAACGGTAAATCCAGGTTTGCTTTCCTGAGGTTGCTATTAGAATTTCTCTCAAACCCACCACTCGCTTCTCCTGCAAGCGGATCAGTAATGAGTAAAAAGGAAACGAGGATATCCATTTCCGGTGTGCAAGTTTCATTTGAGACTGTACTTAAATTGTACCTTAAATTACCGAAAAACAAAATTCAAAATAAATTAAACTGGAGGGGATTGGTTAGAATTTCATGGAGATAGTGACGTACTGTTTCTCCGTTGCTTTCTATATCGAATATACAAGACCAGGGCTAGGCAAAGGAGAAGAAACCCGATAGATAACACAGAGCTTAGTATGATCATTTTCTTCGTGTTCGATTTATCATTAACCTTTGCGCCATCATCATTACCTACACACAACGGAGAGAAAAATTTCAGTGAACTGACAGTAATAGAAAATGCCAACTTGCCCTTACATTTGTCTGGTTAGAACTATACTATTCTGGGCTGGCAAATTAGTCCCTTATGCTACAAGTTTATATTTGATACTAGAGAATTTTCTTGTCTAGCAACATATTTCTGATCCTATCATTTTCTTGAGTTACCTGGTATAAGACTTTTCAGCAATGTACTAAAGTCCAAGTATTAGCTAATGATTTATACAGAGGGTAACTTTCGTACCTGGTTCTGAAGCAGCCATCCTTATATAAATATCCTGTTGATTTTGACTAAATTCTCTGGTATCAACAAGGTCGCCAAACCAGAGCAAGCATCCACTTCCTCCATCCCTGATATCCAAGTTTGAATATGATGTACAGCTGCAGTTCTTCAAGCACATGAACCTGCATTCCTCGAGATTCATGCTCTGGTTGAACCATGATGTGTTCGTCTGAGGTAACTTCACCCCAGAGAGCTTTCGAAACCCATCTGCAGAACAATTTAACGGAGTTCTTCTAACACAACCACCAGACCAATCCGTGGCTTCCCAATCACTTCGAATTTTGGGCACGAATCCATGCAAGCAATCACACACTGGAGAGTTGTGAATACTGCAGATGCCATTTGCCCCACATAGGGCGTAACGCTCACAATTATCAGTATTTGCTGTGCTAACAAGTAGCCAACTTTTTGTTTGATCAATCCATGTGAAACGCTGGAGATCGCCTTCTGGGCTTATCACAAGCCTCCAAAGCATTGAGTTGTTGACAAGATGATATCTGTAAAATGTCTCTTTCTCATTATAAACAAACTCGAATGTGTATCTGGGATTCTGTTTTAATTGATTTGTACCACTGAACCGGAGACCATTCCATGGTCCAGACCGATATTTCACTTTTGAACCGTCGATCACTAGAATCTCCGGATAGCCATTAGGAGAAAGCATATCTATAATACGACCTCTGGAAGGATCATCAGGTGACTTCCAGGATGTCAACGACCAGTCCATTCCTGTTATTCTGTTCCATCCCTGCTTCATTTCAGGCAATAACGTATCAGTTGGATGTTCGAAACTCTGCCACCAAGAATTTTCCAGGATTTCATCACCCTCCTCTTTCACGACAAGATTTCCTGAATCCAGAAGCTGTGCAACTGGATTCCTCGCAGGTGATCTCGATGTGTTGGTAGACCAAATTATGTTCCCGCTGCTATTGAGAAGGACAAGAGTTCCTTTCTCGGTAAGCCTTAAAACGCCGGATGAATCATTAAGGGGTGCTTCTCTGTTGGCAACCCAGACCGGAGTCACGACAGATATTTCGCCAAACCATACCCCCAAGTATCTACTCTTGGATATGCCAGGATTGAAATACCCTAACACATAGGTTCCATCAGCTGAGATTAGGGTCTGACCATCTCTAATGGACTGAGTTGTGTTTATGGTGTCAATGGCCATAGCTGTTTCTACAATCAGCAGTAAAGAGAAGCGAAGAACAAGTGCGGAAATGTAATCCATGGAAGATCTCATCTCATTTTTCTCTTCTTGCAGCTCAATTTTTGTATAGATAGGTGGGCTTCGATTAGAACACAATCAAATATTCATCGTAATATAGTACTGCATGCTTTCAGCCTGTCTTGTCACTGTCATCAAAGTGCCGAGAGAGAAATATCTCATGGAGCATGACAAAATATTGATGGTCAACAAAAGGCTGAAGGAAGTGGGAAATATCACGGCCGCGGCCGTGGATTGTAAAAGTCTAGCCACCGGCCCCACTGCATCATTAAGTCTAAAGGTTGATCAGATTGTAAACTACTCTATTTTCGTTACCTTCCACCGTTGATTGACCGGAATTTCCATTGTTCTTCGTGGAAAAAGATGTATAATCTATTTTATGTGACGATTTTTTCTTTCTTTGAGTCAAGTCTACTAGAATAAAAATGTGAATGTAGCGTGAGAATATCAAATTACCATTTGTTTATGATTTTAATATATTAATATAAAAAAACTATTTTGAAATATTTTCAAGTAAACAAATATTTTACAAAACACTTTGTACTATATCGTCAAATACGAACGAAAAGTTGTTAAAGACAGAGATGATGAAGTTTCAATAACACCATTATTCGGATGGTTTGTCACAAGTTATTAAAAAAATAAAATAATTACTTTATCAGTATACCAATTTATGAATTTACAACGTGGAATTGTGGTTGAAGTTGATTATAAAAGTGATTTTATTTAAAAATATATCAAAAAAATATTTATTTATTTATTTAAAATTATTTTTAATATAAAAACATGAAAATGATCTTAAAACATCTATAAAAATTTAATTTAAAATAAAAAATTTAAATTTTCTAAAAATATTTCAAAAAAAAAATACCAAAAAATCACTTTACATCATTATTGTTCAATGAAGATGATAAATTTTAATTTTCTTTCTTTTGGTGCCCTAATGTTTTTAAAACTTCCAATCAAGTCTTTTCATTTAACGTTTTCGTTAAAATAACTTCCAATCAAGTCTTTTCAATCAACTTGATGAATATTTACAGAAAAAAAATCCAATCAAGGCTTTCTATTTACGAGCCCTTAGGCCTTTAGCATGGTAAAATTTCTTGGTTGGTTGAGAGGGATAGTTTAGGTTGTTTTCAAAATTGTTTATTATTTAAAAATATATTAAAATATTTTTTTATTTTTTTAATAATTATTTTTAATATTAATATATGAAAATGATCTAAAAAATTTGAATTTATAATAAAAAATAAAAATAACTTTTTTAATTTTTTTTCAAAAGTGTTTTTGAAGTGCAATATCAAACACCCCATTAAACATTGATACACCACATTTCAAATTTTCTCTATCAATTGCATGAATTTTAAGTTTTTTTTAAAAAAATTCTATATACAGAGTTCTTTTGAAATATAATCTCAAACACCCCCTTAAACATTAATACACCATATTTGAAATTTTCTCTATCAATTGCATGAATTTTAGGTGTTTTTTTTTTTTTTAATTTCTACATACAGAGTTCTTTCTTCTTTCAATCGAGAACTTGTATGAAAATCCGCTACTTATTTATGTTTATTTTGCAATCACATGATTTCATTTATTTTCTTTAAATAAAAAACTATTTAAATTCTATTAATAACTTTCTAATTAGTTTTGATTAATCATGTAATATATAGTTTTAGACTTCGATGTAGAATGTAGACAGTCTATCATTAAAAGAGTTTTCAATTTAAGACTATTTATCTTAATATAAAATAATTTGGTTTATTATATATAATATTAATTTGAAAGGTATTTTTTCTAACTAAAAAATATTTTATAATTGTTTTTTGAAGAAATCACTTGACATAATAACATCATCATCAACAACAACAATAATAATAATAACAATAATAATAATAGTTTGTATCCAACTATTGAGTTGTATTTCGATTTTGTTAAGAGATTTTATAGTATACGAAAGATGTCTTGTTGTAACCAATTGTAATCCAAATAATCTTCAAATTCACTATCAAAATTAATGGTTTTATTGACGAACATATCCATTAGTATTTAAGTTTTTTGTCTGTTAGTAATTATCCTCGTGAATAAAAATCTTCCATCGATAAAACCCTCATTAGTAATTTCTATTTTTTTAGTAAATCCATTGATGTTGAATGTGTGTTTGGTATTGTGGTTGGAGGTGAGATTGAAAAAATATATTGTATTTGATGTTTGGTTATCTTTTCACCTCAGCTTTAGTTTACATGGGACTTACCTTTTGTTGCCTGCAAACCACGATTTTGAAAAGGCAAAAACAAGTTGTTTCTCATCTCATGGCTGAATAAAAGCAGTCACTGAAATGAAAACGCAAGAAATTATCGTTCAAAAATTTATTCCAAATTAAACCCTCACATTTGCGCCCTCAACAAAAATCACTACTCCCTTTCTCTTTTGTTCATCTGCAAAACCAACTGAACAGATCCTCACTGCGTGTGTGTGTGTGTGTGTGTAATAATATTAACTCATGAGAAAATTATTTAGATGAAATCAACATATGAATATGATAAATAAAAAATCAATTAAATGCATCTTTATTTAGACTTTTTGATGACTGTTAATCACAAAAATAACATTATTTGCATTACTATTAAAGAGTTATCAAGAATCATTTTATAATTTTAATTAAATAGATTTAATAGAAAATAATGATTATATCTTATTGATTGTAGAAATTTTGTTTGTTTTGCTCCCCAATGATACTTGATAATAACCATACAAATAAAATTATTCTTAAACTTAACATAATAAATACCTATTGTAATTTGATTGATCAGCTAAATTAAAAAGATAAGTAAATTAGACACTGGAATTATTAAAAAATGTTTAAATGATAATTGAAAAGCAGTAAGAAAATTATTAACTAAATAAGAAACTCAAAATTGAGAATTTCAATGCATCCATTCCATGAATACCTCTAAAACTCTACCACTAGAAACAATAATACAAACTTTCAATAACAATAATACATGTTGAGTTTTTATATCAACTATCTCAAGCTCAATTATGTCACATATAATTTGTTTTTAATTCAATCTCATCATATTAATATTAATGTTAAAAATGGTTAATGCATTACTCCTTGAATACAAAGTAAATGTTTAAACCATAATTATTAAACCTAGTCTAGAATTGACATGGTCAAGATTGCATAAGTTGACCCGGGTCAACCATTGTAAATGAAAAAAAAACACATATATTTAAAGTTTTAATATCCCACATGAAAGTTTTTTGGAAAAATGCATGTGGATGTAGGTTATAAAAAAACATATAAAGTATAGTACACCTATCCCACGTTAAAAAAATAAAAATAATAATTTGTATTGATATAGGCTATAAAAAAATAAATGTAAAGTGTAGTTTACTTATCTCACATAAACAACTTTAAAAACAATATATGTGGATGTAGACTATGAAAAAAATCAAATAAAGCATACTATAATATATTTATCAAAATATGGATGTAGACTATCAATATATATATATATATATATATATATATATATATATATATATATATATATATATATATATATATATATATATCTGTGTGTGTGCGTGTGTGTGTGTGTGTGTGTAAATGTATGTATGTATAGTTATTTCACATCAAAATATTAAAAAACAATTAATGTGGAAGTAAGTTATAAAACATATATACGAGTCTAAGTATTCATGAATCAATTTTATATATTTTTATTTATAAATATAAGATTATAGAAAAATCAAGTCTTACTAGAATTGAGTTACATTGGTCTATTTCAAGTTGACCTGGAAGATTGTCTATGGTTTGATTGAGTCTATTTCAAGCCAGACTGGATTAAAACACATAAAAACCAAGACCCCGAATCAACCAATCAGAAAAATGGGGTTCATAACCATGATTAAAACATAGAAAGCTTGTGATAAAAGATAAAAAATTAATAATTTGAATGCCAGAGATTCCACGACAATGGTAGTTTGTCCATGGTAAGGCTGGTTGCCTTAATGGACCTATAAAAAGGAAGAAACAAGTGGAAGAGACAAACAAGTTGGGTTGGTTGATATTTGATAGTGGCTTATCTCTACAATGATACTTGTAGGACTCCTCAGACTTTCAATTTATTTATATTATTTTCTTGGATATGTTACAAAAAATTAATATCGTCAAATAATCCATTTAAGCACTTAATTAATTAAACAGTTAATTAATTAAACAGCTAATTAAGGTGGCTTGGGGGGGTTAAAATATTTTTTACTTGAAAATAAATTAAAATAATATATATTTTATTTTTAATATCAAGACATCAAAACAATAAAGAAATATATAAAAATTAATTTAAAACAAGAAAAAATAATTTCTTTTATAAAAGTACCATGCCGCAACACCAAATATCCTTAAGTGTCACTGTAGTTGATATTTATTTTAAAAGTACTTTTCATTTATAAATGCATCAAAACTATGTTTTTATTTTTAAAAAAATTATTTATGAAATCAACACGTGGAAATTATCTAAAAACACTAAAAAAATTAATATACAGTAAAAAATAAAAATAAAACTTTTTTTTTCAAAAACATTTTTGAAATACAGTAAAACATGCTCTTAATTCTAATGCAACCATAGTAGTTTATTTGTCTTCTATTTAAACTTGAAATTCAGCTTAATGTTTCTATTTGAATTCCATGATAAAAACCAGAGGGGATTTAGATTTAATCCGTGTTTTAATGCTTATTTTTATTAAAATTTAGAAGATTCAAAATGTTTTATGTTTAAACCCCATTTATGTTGATAAAAGTGTTTCTCTTAGCCCTATAGTCTTAACATTTTCAAATATACCCTTTAATTAAGGTTTACTACATAAAAATATGCATCAAAATTAAATATTACTCTACAACCATTACTTGTTTATTTTATTTGGTAAATCTACCCTAATATATTTTATATTTTGTTTTAGTATAATGGAAGTAAGCATCAAGTGACCAAAAAGGGAAAGTGAGGTTTTAATCGAAAACATCATTCATTGAGGGGTCGATTTGACAAAATATAAACAATAGAGGGACTGATAATGACTTTTTGCCACTAAGAACTGAACCAATATAGCTCTGGCCATTCATTTTCTCTGCGCACCCATTAAAAACTTTTGATTTTTCAAGAGATCCTCAACATGTCACTAAAAGGGTATATAAGAGTCGTTTTGAAAAATATTGTTGATTTTTTTTATGTTTTTATATTGTTTTACATCATGATATGTCAAAAATAATTTTTTAAATAATAATAATAATATTAATATATTTTCAAACAATAAATATTTTAAAAGACAACTTCTACTAAACTAATCAAATACAGCTCAAGTGTTCGATCAAAATCCTCAACGAATATATGGGCCACGGCTGGAAGAGAATTCTCTAAAAATGGGCGGCTTGTACGCTAGCAATTCAGACAGAGAAAGGAAACGGACCTCATTCTGCAAATGTGCCACCAAGAAGGTAAACTACTACGACATCCGTTTCCTTAACCCTTTTTTTCTGCTACAAGTTAACTTCTTCAAATGATTGATATCTGCTAGTCATGATATTTACTCCATATGAACCACTTCCCGTGCTTTGTCTCATGCATATGCTTTGAGATACTTTCCTATGCTGTTGAGTCACAAATGTCCGACAACATTGGAAGTTGTTTTAACATGTAAATGAGAATGTTGGCAAGTTCTTGCCTTCGAAGTTCTGACCGAGATAAAGAGAACAGGAAAGAAAGTACTAATATAACATGAAGAGATTCTTTTCCATGTTTAAAAGAGTTCTTGCTAGGATAACAAGGTTGTCGAATTCTCATTTCGGTATATAGGCTCGTGTTCGTATATAGCAAATATGGTCAGATTCGAGGACTACTGATCTGGATCATCAAGACACAAGATACCGATCACAGAATGTAATCTATCTTGCCTCTAACAATGAAAGAGAGCATTCATTAGCTGAATATGGTTTGCTCTGGGATGATGAGTAAGTCACTTCTATCAGATCCCTTTCAGTAAAAAAACCAGGTTGTTTAGGCTGAGGCAATGCATCTTCATTTCCCAGCATCAAAACTACGTACGACATGCTTGGCCTATCTGCTGGATTTTCTTGAACGCACAATAGACCCACGTGAATTGAACGGAGGACTTCAAATAAGTTGTATGATTCAACTATTGATTCCGAAACCAGTTCCAAGGGCTTGCCTTCTATGAATAGTTTCCAAGCCTGATTGATGAGTGAGACCATGTCAATGGAAAGAGATTTGGTGTCTAGAAATCATTCAATGATACAATTTCGAGACTTACGTGGCCAAGAAGGTTGAGTTGGTGGTCTGGATGGGAGAATCCTCTGTTCCTGTTCCCACTCACTATTTCTAGCACCAACACACCGAAGCTGAAGACATCTGATTTTGTCGAGTAGACACCATCGAATGCGTACTCCGGGGATATGTAGCCACTGGACATGCACGAAAAATGTCAGGTTGAATTTGCAAGCAACGGAAGTGAAGTACACCCTGAGGAGACACTTACTATGTTCCCATCACTTTGTTTGTATTGGCTTCGGTTTCGTTTCCTCCAAAACTTCTAGCCAGGCCAAAGTCTGAGATTTTTGGATTCATTTCATTATCTAATAATACATTGCTTGCTTTCAGATCTCTATGGATTACTCTTAGTCTTGAATCTTGGTGAAGATAAAGGAGTCCACGAGCAATCCCTTTGATAACATTGTAGCGCTTAGGCCAGTCTAGTTGCATTCTGTGTGTTTCATCTGCCATGTCAATTCATTCATTCATTCAGCTTTCTGTAAGATTCATAAATGCTGGTAAAAGAAACAGGATAAAAGCTTATGCACACAAAATTTTGATGGACTTTCAAATGCGTTTTTCTAAATACATGTATCTCCAGCACAGATTTCCCATTTGTAGACACTGCTCACACAGAGTAGATTTTAGTGCTTGAATGATGACAATAAACTAAAATATAATATTTGAACTAAAAATTTATGGGTTGGGAGTGATACTAACTGAAAAGAAAGAAGTTCAAGCTAGTATTAGGCAAGAACTCGTAGATCAACATCGTTTCGTCTTCTTCAACGCAGCATCCTAGAAGCTTTACTAGATTCCGGTGCTGAAGTTTCACAATATGCTTGACTTCATTTTTAAACTCATCTACTCCTTGTCTTGAATTCTTAGAGAGCCTCTTCACCGCTATTTCTCTCCCATCACTCAACGTTCCCTGTAAAGAATATCAGAAGCAAACCAAACATTGTCCCATGAGTAGAGAATCATAGTTATGTAGTTACAAAAGGTCCAAAGATACTAATACCACAGAAATACAGTGGATCCAGGAGTTTGTCTCATTAAATTAGGAAAAGAAATTGCATGATTGTCAATTGATTGGTACCTTATAAACAGGTCCGAAGCCCCCTTCGCCTAGTTTATTGTTAACTGAAAAATTATCGGTTGCCCGAGCCAAGGTACCAAAATCAAAAAATGGTAAATCCAGATCTTCGTTGTTTCTCTTGTAATGTGAATTTCCTTCAATAACACCAGTCATATTTCCTGCACACAGAACTGATGTGACTGAAAAGGAAACAACGAATCTCTGCCTTTTGTTATATTCAATTTTCTTTGAAACATCAAATATAATGAGCTCTTAAACAATTTTTTTTGTTGCAAATTTTAAAGTAAACAGAGTTTGCTATCCCTAAAGGGATGGTGGAGGAGAATGGTCAAAATTTCACAGGGTTAGTCACGTACTGTTTTTCAGCTGCTTCTTCTTTCGAATATACAAGACCAGGGCTAGGAGAAGAAGAAGAATTCCTGAAGACAACACAGAAATTACTGTAATCCTAACGCTTTTCTTCACACTGGATTTCGTCGCACCATCAATATTATCTACACCAAGGCAGAGAAAAAGTGGAGTTAAAAGTGAACAGTAGGAAACTTCAAAATCTTTTGTGCTAAATGAAATGCTCTGTAATGCATGCAGACTTGTGACACTTGCGTAGACAGGCACTCTTCAGTGTATCTAGTCATAAGATGTTTTAAGTAACAGAATTGAAAATTTTCTTCTGTTGCATTTTGAATCCCAACTCAGCTTCTAGTTGAGCTAGTATTTGAAAAAAAAATCATATTAACAATTAATATACTCAATTTGTGACTTTACTGTAACTAATAAGAAACCAAGAGTCCCCAAGAGACGTGACACGATGGTAAAGGACTGAAGATCTGCAGAGCAGGTCTCGAGTTCAAGTCAGGACGTGCACCTCTATAAGAGTCTGGGATAGCCGGGGTTTTGCTCGCTCACCTGAGACCACAAAGTGTGATTTCCAAGGAGTGGTTCCTCGAATAAAAAAAAAGGTACTAGAAATTGATTTTTCCATAGTTTAACTTCATACCTAGTTCAGAAGTAGCCATTCTTAAATAAATCTCCGGCTTATTTTCAACAAATACTCTGATATCAAGTAGGTCACCGAACCACATCAAGCAACCACTTCCACCATCCCTGATGTCCAAAATTGAGAAGGCAGTACAGTTGCAGTTCTTCAAGCATGTGCTCTTGCACTCCTCGAGATTCATGCTCTTGTTAAACCATGATGTTCTTGTTTGAGGCAACTTTACACCAGAGAGTTTTCGGAACCCATCGACAGAACAATTTAGGGGAGTTCTTCTAACACAACCACCTGACCAATCTGTGACTTCCCAATCACTTTTGATTTTTGGTATAAATCCGGGCAAGCAATCACACGCAGGAGAATTGTCAATTCTACAAATACCATTTGCACTACATAGGGCATAGCGTTCACAATTGTCTCGATTTGCAGTGAGATAAAGCTCCCAACTTTGTGTTCGATCAATCCAAGTGAAGCGCTGGATATCACCAGCCTGACTTACCACGATCCTTGAAAGCATTGAGCTATTAAGAAGATGGTATCTGTAAAATATCTCTCTCTCATTGAAAACAAATTCAAATGAGTATACGGGATTTGGTTTTAATTGCGGTACACCGCTGAACCGCTCGCCATTCCATGGTCCAGAACGGAACTTCACCCTCGAATCCTCCATCACAAGTATCTCAGGGTAACCATAAGGAACAAGTATGTATGAAATGTTACCTCTGGATGGATCCTGAGGTGACTTCCATGATGTCATGTACCAGTCCATGCCTGTTATTGTATTTCGTCCTTGCTTCATATCTGGCATGAAGGTATCGCCTGGATGTTCAAAACTCTGCCACAATGAGTTTTCCAGATTATTATCACCCTCCTCTTTAACAACAAGGTTTCCTGAATCCAAAAGCTGTCCAAATGGATTCCTTGCAGGTCTCGAAGTGTTGGACGACCAAATTATGCTCCCACTCCGATTTGAAATCGCAAGAATTCCTTGATCCGTTAGCCTTAAAACACCCGATGTATCATTGAGTGGAGTTTCCCTGTTGGCAACCCAAATTACTGTCTGGACAGAGATTTTACCATACCATATCCCCAAGTATCGGTTTTTGGACATGCCCGGGCTGAAAAATCCTAATATAAAGCTTCCATTGGCTGAAACCATTGTTTCCCCATCTCTAATGGACTGAGTTGTGTTTAGGGTGTCAATGGCTGTCGTAATTTCTAATATCAGCAATAAAGAAGAGCTGAAGAGAAATAGGGAAGTGTAATTCTTTGAGATTCTCATAGTCTCTCCTGTACTTCTCTTTGTTAATTCTACGGCTGACTGATATGCTAAAAATAATCACTGGAGAAGCTCTCTGTATTGCGTTTTGACAATCAACTCTTCCAGTCATTATCATCTAGAAATAATGAATGCTATTGTTTTCAACTGATAAAAGGAAAGTTTCCCTCCCACCAGAGTGATTTTTGCCTAGCTAGGCTAGTTGCCTTATTGGACCCTGCTGTAGTACATGTTTTCTAGACCAGAAATGGAAATACAAATGAGCGGTATTGGTTTGATAGTGGCTTGTCCCCACAGCTCCACCTTTAGGACAACTAGTTTCATCAACTTGAAATTCAGGCCGGAACTTTTGTAAGATTGACATGATCCCCACCCACCATGATATCAATAATAATAAATGAAAGAGAGGACTTTTGGAAGCATGCTATTGTAAGAAAAAATGGAATTGAAAGCAGAGGAGGACTCCGAGCTTTAGAAGCATGTAACTGAAAGCAATGGAATTGACGTTGGATTTGCCTAAATTGAAACTGAAGAATACAAAAATGGGAGATATCCATATTGATGTAAACATGAATTTCGTTTTTCTTTTTCCTTTATATTCAGTAGATTGCAAAAGCCTGGACAATTGTCATTGAGTGGGGGAGGTAGCAAATGCCTATACAAATGATTGTATAACTTCATATTTTCCCAATGGTGAAAAAAATACAAAAAGAACAGAAATTAAAAGAACTGTTTTTTTATGAACAGTTCAGTCCCAGGTATGATAACCAAAAAACTGTAATTACAAAAACTCAACTATCTTGCATCTAGTTGTGTCATGGTGACTTCATTAGCTGAAATCTTGCTCTGCATTGATGAAGAACTCGCTCTACCAATATCCTTGCTGGTAAAAAAACCAGGTTCTTTCGGCTGAGGCAATTCACTTTCACTACCCAACATCACAACCACTAATGGCATGCCTGGTCTGTCTCTCGGACTTCGTTGCACGCATAATAGACCTATTTGTATCGAACGCAGCGCTTCATATATATTGCATGATTCTGCAATTGATTCTGCAATGAGTTCTGAGGACCTGCCTTCTGTAAATAGTCTCCATGCCTGGCATCAAACATTTATTAACAGGCAGCTTGGTATGCACAGATATTAAAATGTTTCTGCAGTGAAAACTTACATGTCCAAGAAGGTCCACCTTGTCCAGCTTGTCGTCTGGATGATGAAATCCTTTATTTCTCTTTCCACTCACTATCTCTAGCACCATTACACCAAAGCTAAAGACATCTGATTTCACGGAGTAGAGCCCATCAATTGCATACTCTGGTGATATGTAGCCACTGCAGGAGGTTATTCAAAGTTAGAAAATGCTAAATCACATTTCAGGGACCAGAAACAACTGGCAAATAGAAGAGCACTTACTATGTTCCCACCACCTTATTTGTATTGGCTTCAGTTTCACTTCCTCTGACACTCCTAGCCAGGCCAAAGTCTGAAATTTTTGGATTCATTTCATTGTCTAACAAAATGTTGCTAGCTTTCAGATCTCTGTGAATTATTCTTAGTCTCGAGTCTTGGTGAAGGTAAAGGAGTCCCCGGGCAATCCCATTGATAATGTGGAAGCGTTTAGGCCAGTCTAGTACCTTGTTCCTTGTTTTATCTGCCAATATTTATGTTCATTATGTGATTAGTATCAGGCTAGTCAATGCATGGAAAGGAGAGGAACGAGAAAAACAAAACTAATATTTAAATGTATTTTCAATAATAAAAAAATGCCAAGGCAGCATGTGTGACAAGGAAAGCAGAGAAACTCCTTCCCCGATCCACAGCAGATCATTTTCAAATGGAGTTTGGAGGAAGCTTAATAGGGTCAGGCTGAGGTACGTATGATTTACCCTTCATCTTGATACATATTTTAACAATTGATATTGTTATGAACATTTCTTTAACAATGTCTTCAATCAAAGCGAGTTAAAGAGAGTAGGATATGGTGTTTGCATGACAGCAAAACTATGTAAAATACACTCGCTAAATTTGAAAGGGTGTTGAGATACAAACCAAAGATAAAGTCCAAGCTTCTGTTGGGCATGAACTCATAGATCAACATCATTTCATCAGCTTCAATGCAGCAACCTAGAAGCTTCACTAGGTTTCGGTGCTGAAGTTTCACAATATGCAGGACTTCATTTTTGAATTCATCGAGTCCTTGTTTTGAAGTCTTTGAAAGCCTCTTCACAGCTATTTCTTGACCATCTTTTAGTATTCCCTGTAAATGGTCATTCCATATACATCATAAGCATGTCTTCTTACGAAAACTAACACCACGCACAGAGCTATGTTGGTGCTGCCAGTAGTTTGTACCACAAAATTCAACAATTCATATCCCTGTTTAGTGAAGTATTACCTTATAGACAGTTCCAAAACCACCTTGTCCGAGTATATTGGATGCAGAAAAGTCATTGGTTGCATGAGACATAGTACTTAAATCGAACAGCGGCAATTCTAGATCTTCCTCCTTACCTTTCTTATTTTGACTAGTTTCCCGAATATCTTTCTTTTTTCCTGCGAAGTATCATAACAATGAATCCAAAAGGAACAAACAATCCTCTATATTCTGTTAATAATTCAAACGTAATGAGTTCCTTTACATATTTTTGATATATCACATATCCGTAAAATCCAAGTGTAAATGTTCCCTGCGAAGCTTGAAAAAGACTAGAATGAGGGAATCTAATATTCGAAGGATTGAATAACTTACTCCTTTTCTGCTGCTTCTTTCTCCGGAGAAGAAGGAACAAGGCTAGACTGAGAAACACCATTGCAAAAGATAGCACTAAGACTATTGTAAGCGTTTGTTTTTTCTTTTTGGATTTAGCCTCCACGCCTCCAGCTTTGCCTAGACACAAGACAGTTAAGAGAAGAGACGCTGGAAGTTAGGAGTCAGATAGGAAATCTCATCACTGCTTTAATAGAGTAGTTGAGTAGTGCTGATGGACAAAATCCATCTTTTCAGGTTCATCAGTTTGGTACCGAAAAGTATACTGTTTTTTAACATCTCCAACAATCTCCCCCTAAGGAAGGATTTTATTAGTTGAAGCACTTTCTTGTTGAGGCAAAACTAATCCAATTCATTAGTTGTAAAGCAAATTGTGCAGGTATGTCTATGGATACAGAATGAGTAAGAGCTCAATCTAGAATAGGAAATAAACCTGCAGATAGTTAGTTCATATAATATGCAGTGCATTTGCAAGTTAATAGAATCTCAGCATTAGAGATTTGCATCTGAGGTGAGAGGATTTCATACCTAGATCTGATGCAGCCATCCTTATGTATATTTCTTGCCCATTTTCATTGAACTGTCTCATATCAACAAGGTCACCGAACCAGAGCAAGCACCCACTCCCTCCATTACTGCTAATGTCTAAGCTTGCATAAGCTGTACAGGAACAGTTCTTCAGGCACGTGATTCTGCACTCCTCAAGACTCATGCTCCTGTTAAACCAGGATTTTCTAGTGTCAGGTAACTTAATCCCAGTGAAATTTCGAAACCCATCTCCAGAGCAATTCAATTCAGTCTTTCTAACGCAACCACTTGACCAATCCATTGTTTCCCAATCTTTAGAAATATTAGCTCTAAATCCTTCCAAACAGTTGCATACAGGGGAGTTGTTGATACTACAAGTGGCATATGTACCACAAAGTGCATAGCGATCGCAGTTATCAGTCTGTACTGTGAGATAGAGTTCCCAGGATTGAGTTCGATCGATCCAGGTGAAGCGCTGGACTTGACCAATCTGATTTATCACCATCCTTGAAAGAAAAGAGCTGTTAACAAGCTGGTAGGTGTAATATTCCTCATCATTATCATAAACAAATTTGTATGTGTATATCGGATTTAGTTTCAGCTGAGGAGTCCCACTGAACCGCATGCCATTCCATGGTCCAGACCTAAACCTCTCGGCCGAGACCTCTCTCACAATTAACTCAGAATATGCAGCAGGATCAAGTCTGAAAGTCCAATTACCTCTCGAAGGATCATCAGATGCCTTCCATGATGATAGGTACCGATCCAGACCGGTTGCAGTGTTCCTTCCAAGCTTCATCTCTGGCAGGAACGTATCACCTGGATAATCGAAACTCTGCCACAAGGAATTTTCCAGATTACCATCACCCTCCTCTCTCACAACAAGGTTTCCTGAATCCAAAAGCCGCGCGACCGGATTTGTTGCAGACCTTGATGAGTTGGAAGACCATATTGAGCTCCCAGTTTGATCGAGAAGGTGAAGAATTCCTTGGCTAGTAATCCTTAAAACACCTGATGAATCATTGATTGGGGTTTCCCTGTTAGCAACCCAAACTATATTCGTGCTGGAAATCTGGTTATACCATATGCACAAGTAACGGTTGGTGGAAGCGCCAAAGCTGTAAAACCCCAATCTAAAGCTTCCACCAGCTGAAACAAGAAAATCTCCATCTTTAAATGGTTGGGTTGTGTTTATGGAGTCAACCGCTGTGGATGGTGCTATAATCAGCAACAAGTAGAAGCAAAACAGAAGTGAACGAAAGCAATCCATTGATATTCACATAGATTTTTCCTGCTCTGCAAATTATTATTTAATCAGGATTGAAAATAACCCATGGAAAGAAAAGGGAAGAAACAAGATCTAAGCCCCTAGAAATAATGGTATTCTACTTTCCCGGTGAAAATGTGACGAAAATAAAAAAAAACTACTGCAAATTGTAAATGTCATTGTAGATGTGCAGCCTGGCCCATAGACTGCAAAAAGTCTAGACCCCATCTTCCATCAAGAGTTCAAGACAAAAATAGTTTAAAACGCGGATCCTACCATCTTGTCATTGACCTGAACGTTGTCTTTTTTGATTTGTTTACTGTTCTTTTAATCTATCTCTTTGATTCTCGTTCAGAATAAAAGAAATCCCCGCCCCGGTACAATCATAGGAGACTGATTTTAATCAGCACCTTCAGACACGCTTCCCCTTCCAATCATCCTCAAAATAAATCTCTGGGACCATCAAGAAAACTTGTGCATCTGATAAACTTGCTGTAAGATTTTGAGTGAACTCAGTAACTCGTGGGAACCTTCATGTTCTGGTGAGATATCTTAGAGCTAGCTCGTCCTGAATGTCTATGTCCATCATTTTCATTAACTACCTCTTCTTAAGCTAACACAAAATGCAGAGCCCTTTGTTGACTTTCTTTAATGATGGTACATGGGATTATCCAGTTTTTTTTAATCTCATGGTGTCCATTGAAGGAAAATAAAAATCACACGTTTTAACCACTTGCTTCAAGTCCGTATTCCAACCAAGAATATGGATCATCCTTTTTGTAATATATTATTTTCCATAAGCATCCCTTTCTTGATCTCTGTGTACTGCATTAAATGTTTGTAAGAATTAGGAATTTTTTTTATGTTTGTTAGAATGAAGATTTGTTTTGGATGATAGGAAACTTCAAAGTGTGTTTTATGGGTTTAGGTGAGTGAATAAAATCTTGATTGTTCTAGGTTCTTACAAGAGATACATGCTCTGACTCGAACTCGAAACCTTTTATACTTATTACAAGTTTTTTATCATTACGTCACGTCTCTTTGGGACGAATTAAGATTATTATCTATAAAAACACTTCAAATTTATCACTTTCATTGTTATAGTTTTAGTTTTAAATTTGATGTCCGAACTAGCTTGGATATACTTCAATTTAACTTTTAGGCTCATGTGTTTATGCACACATAAGTTTTTCATACAAAAACAGATTAAATCATTAAATTTTACACAGAAAGCATGCTCTAAAAAAATATAACTAGTGTGAGATTCAAATCATGAACTTTAAAGGAAACATAACTCTTTAGTCCAAGATCTTTTGCCACTAAATTAACCCCTTAAAATTTATATAGTTTTAGATGTATTTTTTTTCTTTTACAAGTTTTTTTTTTAAAAAAAAATAAATATTTGGTGATTGTTTATGACTATAAAAGATATAATCAATAGTTTTGAAATTTTTATTCACAAGACTTGATAATCTTGTTTATTCTCTTATTGGTTTACGGTGATTCAAATGTAAAACACATGTGTGAAATGCAATAAATTATAATATATAGTCTTAATAAGTATTTTTACCATTTCAAATTATTAAAAAGATTTATTATTGTTAACAAAATAATCCAACGTTGCTGATGTGGTCACTCTTTCGAACAAAAGATGCCTTGAATTTGGGGGCTAGCAAATGAGATGAACGACGGATTGTGTCGGAGCACATCCTCTATCGTAAACGACGTGTAACTAACAAGTCTTTGCTTTTATTTGGTGCGGCCGTCTAATTTGAAAAGCCAGTGGCTTTTCATCATCAATAATGGGTGGCTCATACAAACGACATGTATTCTAATCCACTGTGCAAATATGGACGCTCTCTTCCATTTAGGGTTCTGATATCTCGTATCTTTTTCAACCAAAAACAACTGTCTTAATAGTTATTTGTCTGTGTTTCAAAAGTATTTATAAAAAAATATTTTTTTTTTAATTATTTTTATATGCTGATGTTAAAAATAATTTTAAAAAAATAAAATAATATCACTAATAAATTTTTGAATTAAAATTACATAACCACACTCCTAAACAAACACTAAAAACTGACCTAAAACATAAGTCCTGGAGCGAAGCCAGGAATTTTTTTTTTTTAATGTAAGAAAAACTAAAAATATTCTTTTACATGTCAGAAATCTAAATTTCACTAGATCTCAGCTCTAAAGTTTTAATTTTATTGGATTTATGAAGGGAATATCATCAAAAAAAAAAAAAAGGAGATGGGGCTTTTACTATCCTCCTTTTTGTCCACTATAAATATTTAGATTATTAAGTATAGAGTCAGTTTAATATTCAGATTATTTATTAGTTTTGATTGAATCGATTAGAATTAACCAAATCAATAATTTATCTAATTTGGTAGCAAATATGATGATTTATGTTTGTAAATCAATTTATTTAACTAACTATATGCTTTGGATGACCATTCAATTTATTCCTTAAGTTGACAAATTGTTGTTATAGTCTTGATGTCAATCATGTATGTCTAATAATTTTTCTCCATGAGGAAAAAAAAAAAAGTTTTCAGTCAAGAAACGTATTAAAATAAAATAAAAAATGAAGAATAAGAAGAAGCAAGTCTTTTCTCGCCTGTCCATCTGTTCTTAGGGTTAATAATTTGACTTCATAGTCATCTGCGAACAATAATATATATATATATATATATATATATATATATATATATATATATATAATTGGTCCAAGTCAAGTCTTTCGGCTCCATTGTCCAATGCAGTAGTATTTAATTCAAATGCATGATTGAAATGTTACAGCTTGACTGACTCATGATATCTCAGGAATCTGAATATTAAAACAAAACGTTTTTTAATATTTGAATGATAGTTAATTAATATATTCCAATTATTATTTATTTTCCTTTTTTTAAGTAGAGCACCGTCCTAGTGGTAAAATCTTCAATATATGCAAAAGTAACCTCAGTCAAAGAAAGTTAAATACCCCTATGATATAGTCAATAAATCTTTATGTAAAAAACAATGAATGGCATAAAATATCTTTAAATTCAATAAAAAAATATCTTTATTTTTAAATTAAATAGGGTTAATGTTCTAAAATATATGCAAGTTATTTTAGTGTGGAAGAAGTTCTGGATCTCTTACTAGGTAGTTTAAATAGCATTTATAATCTTTGAGCTCGAGGTCATCAATGAGAGAGACATATCTCTTACATGTCATTAATGAGAAATAAATATTTATTATATATCATTAATGAGATGATAATTATGGAAGATCTTTTAAAAACTATTTAATGCATCTATTGATATAGACATCTATTAATATAGAGAGATCTTATAAAAACTATTTAATGCATTCATTGAGTTTGACAATATTTCAAATCCATGTTACCTTGGGTTCGTCTAATGGTTGAACCCTAGTGTATTAGATTTGACAACACGTGAGGTCTAAGTTACATTGGGTGAGTAAAAATATTTAAAGCTTGTTTGAAGGTGTGGTTGTCGTTGTTTTTTAAAGAGTTTTTCATTCAGAAATATATTAAAATATATTTTTTATATATTTTAAAAATTATTTTTGATATCAACACATAAATATAATTGAAAAACATAAAAATATTTAATTTAAAATATAAAATAAAAATAAAACTTTTCAATTTTTTCTTAAAAATGTTTTTAAAACGAAATAACAGATAGTATAGTACATGGTGGTTGCCTCCCAAGTCTTTAATGTGGATGACGAGTAAAGTCTTAAGAAAGAGTTGGGGAGACAACTGGCTAATAAATGTTTTATCTTTCCATGGGAGAGGCTTTACAGCTCTGATGATTTGGAAGAGTATGCCACGTGTTCATCATTCATTGCTAGCAAATGGCATTGACTTATATATATGAAAACCCCGCTTCTCTTATCTTCTATTTATTTTTTTACTTTTACCGAAAACAATTCTCTACATTCCTGGTCATAAGGCATGTTTGGGAAGGTGTTTTAAAAAGTATTTTTTATTTAAAAATATATTAAATATTTTTTTGAAAACTTATTTTGGATATAATATATCAAACTGATCTATAAATATATAAAAAAATTGATTTAAAACAAAAATATTTTTCAAAAAAGGATATTTAAAACGCAAAGAAAATAGGGGACTTAATAACAAAATAATTTTATTGCAGAAGGATTATTCCTATTTAAGTAAACCAAATCTTCCTCTTCTTCTTCTCTCGTAAACTTCATAGTTTTTTCTTCTTAAAAGAATTAAATATGGATTCCAGAAAAGAAAAGAAGAATGTACCCTTGTATGAGGATTTTGCCTCTAGGGTGGAAACTGGTGATGCTTTCAAGGGATCTACGAGTACTAGGATTGGTTCTAGATTTAAGGTCGGTTTATTATTGTGTTTTAAAAATATATTTAAAAAAATTTGAAAAAAAAATATTTTTATTTTTATATTAAATTATTTTTTTTTGTTTTTAAATTATTTTTATATATTGATATCAAAAATACTTTTTTTAAAATATATTATTTTAATATATTTTTGAATAAAAAATAATTTCAAAAACAAGTGAATTAAAGATTGAAAGGAAGGAAAATAAAAGTTTATTGAAAGGAAGGGAAAATAAAAACACTTTAAAAAAAATATTTGTCAAAGTATATTAGAATAAATTACAAAGTTTATTTCTCAATTAACTCCATATAAATGATAAAATAAAAAGGAAAAAATCAGTAAAAAAAAATTCAAGTTAATCGAATTAACATTTCAAACTTACGGAGTCTAAGATAATCTCACAAAAAATAAATTAAAAAACTTATAAAGCTTAATCTTTACTAAATTAAATATTGAAAAAAAATATATATATTAAAAGCAGCAAAACAAAATAAATATAAAAAAAACACTATCAAACCTCCTCTTCTTTTATTTTATTTTTTTGCTAATGAACAATATTTTTCTTCTCGAATTAGATTTTGTTAATGATAATTATACATGCAACGAAACACCTTTGATTACAATCACACTCTTGTTCATCAGAAAAAAAAAAAAAAAAAAAAAAAACTTCATTCTTCATCACATTTTTACAATCAAATGTAATTTATCCTTTCTCTTCGAAACTTCATCCTTGAAACGTGCCAGCCATGGCCATGTCCCTTCCCCCGAGAAGATTCAAAGCTCTCGAGAATGTCTAAACTCGAAATGAATTTCCGCTCATCTAGCATCAAGTAACGTGACAGTAACTTCATTGACAGAACAGGATTCTTGCTTGCTTGATGAAGAACTTGCATCAATCAGCTTTCTTTCCGTGAAAAATCCTGGCTCGTTCGGTTGAGCCAATGTCCCATCACCACCCAGCATGAGCACCACTGCTGACATACTCGGCCTGTCTGCTGGGGAATGCTGCACGCAGAGCAGACCAATATGGATTGACCTCATCACTTCTGTTAGATTACAGGTTTCCATTTTTATATCATCAACCAGCTCTAAAGCTCTTCCCTCTTTGAACAGTTTCCATGCCTGAAAATTTTAAGACAGTTGTTTTAACATAGCTAATTGTTAGATAATAATACAGATCATATTTTGGTAAGATGGTTCCTTAACATGGTATCAGAACCTTATTGACTCAGCGGTCACGAGTTCAAATTTCATCACCCCCATTCTATTTGATAAAAATCAAGCACAAGGTAGTGTGAGCCGGTGCAAGTTTCAAGCCCAAAAGACTTTCACTTGAGGGTGTGTGTTTGAGAATAATACAAATCATATCCTGGGACCTTACTTAATAGATTAAGTTTTTAGGTGAGATAGTTCTTAGTACTAATAAAAGAGATAGAAGAAAAAAGAAGAAGAAGATCACTTAGCCCTTACATGACCAAGAAGGTTGAGCTGATGTTCTGGATGATTAAATCCCCTATTTCTCTTCCCACTTACAATCTCTAACACCAAAACACCGAAGCTAAACACGTCGGATTTTATCGAGAATATACCGTCAATCGCATACTCCGGCGACATATAACCACTGCAAACAATATCAGCAAGTTGATCGATGAATTTCAAGAATATATGAAGGCGATTCTAAACATTTTATTTTCTTCTTGAGATAAAAGAAATGAAGAAAAAGAATATCAGTTTCTTACTATGTCCCAACTACTCTTTTTGTATTTGCTCCTGTTTCATTCCCTCCGAAACTTCTAGCCATGCCAAAGTCTGAGATTTTAGGGTTCATCTCTTCATCTAGCAAAATGTTGCTCGGTTTAAGGTCTCGATGAATGATTCTGAGTCTGGAGTCTTGATGGAGATAGAGCAGTCCTCTTGATATGCCATTGATGATTTGAAACCTCTTGCTCCAATCCAGGGCCTTGCTTTGGTTTCTATCTGTCCATTACATATTTATGCTCATTTCAATCCAATAATCCATATAATTATACACCTGATAGAAGATTATCAGTTCAACAGGTTCTTACCATTTATGTAGAAGTCTAGGCTTTTCTTGGGCATGTATTCATATATCAAAATCTTCTCATCTAGTTGAATGCAGTATCCTAGCAGCTTTACAAGGTTTCGGTGCTGAAGTTGCGCGATGCATTTAACTTCATTCATGAACTCGTGAAGCCCTTGTCTGGATTCCTTGGAAAGCCTCTTCACAGCTACTTCTTGGCCATCTTTAAACACACCCTGCCAAATATAAAAATATATAATGAAAATGCCTAGATTATTTTTTAAAGATTCAAACTATTCTTCAAATTCAATAAAAATACCCTAAATTTTTCTTTGGATTTCTATATTTAGGTTTTTAATCTCTTAGAGTTTGGAAACCTTAGTTTTTGTGTCGAAAGCTCAATGTGTTACCTTGTAAACCGGTCCAAATCCACCCTCGCCAAGCAAATTATGGAATGAGAAGCCATTGGTAGCATTAGCTAATGTATTGAAGTCATAGTGTGGTAGATCAAAATCTTCGTCCTGGCCAGGTATTGTGAACTCATCTTCTGCAATCTGCTCCTTCCCTGTGTAATGGTAAAGAGGGTATAAACAAAACAATGTAGCTTTAATCTTCTTTCTAATCCCACAAGTTCTAACCTCATCCATCTCGATCTTCACTACAAAAATATTACATAGCTACTTGCATTTTCAGTGTCACAGGTTTCCATATTCAATCATGCATGGTCCAAAACAAACATCCCCACAGAAAAGAGAGAATCAGAAAATTGATTTAAGGGTAAATGTTACATACTTAACCTGTTAGAATAATATAAATCATATTTTAGGGTCTCACTTAGCCGCTTAAGCTTTTAGGTGAGATGATTTCTTAACATGGTATCAGTGTTGACCTGGTGGTAACGAGTCTAAATCTCATCACCCTCATTGTATTTGATAAAAATCAAGCACATAGTAGTGTGAGGCTGTGCTAGTTCCAAACCCAAATGACTTTTATTCCAGGGGGTGTATTAGAATAATATAGATCATATTCTGGAATCTCACTTAATAGCTTAAGATTTTAGATGAGTTGGTTACTTTAACAGTCCAAAACAAACATCCCCACAGAAAAGAGAGAATCAGAGAATTGATTTAAGGGTAAATTTTACTTACTTGACCTACCATGACTGGTATCAAATTTGCTTTTCTCCATCTTTTTCTTCCGTATGAGCAAACATATGCCCAGGCATACGACGAGCAACGGTGCCAATACTGAGCCCGCTATAACAGCAGCTTTGTTATTCCCTTTGGAGCCCCCTTGACCTTGATTTGCTGAAGCTGAAAGAAAAATGGCCATTAGTCAGTGCTTAATTGAAGAAATATTTCCACCATAATGCAGACAGTGACACTTGAACATATTTTTAATCTCATTGTCAAGATAAGATTTGAACACAGTTGACTGTGGCACTTCAAAGTTTGCATATGTGAGTATGAAAGCAAATAGGAGAGATGCGAATAGAGATTATCGAGTCAATTCCAAAATCTCAACTTGATTCTTTTTCTCCTATCTAGAAAACAACACATCCAAATTGGATTCAAACTCAATCCTCTAACATTTCAATTTAGGCGGCTGGTTCTTTCATCATGTTCTAGAAAAAGAAATTCTAGAACATGATGAAATTCCCGAACTTAATTTGCTTCAAAATAATTATGTAGGGAAATGTGTTCTTAGATACCAAGCAAAAAATGTGTACTTACCTGCTTCAGAGGAAGCCATCCTAATGTAAAGATCCTGCCCATCATCTGTGTACTGTCTGATATCAATCAGCTGTTCATCAAACCAGAGAAAGCATCCACTTTTTGCTACTACATCTGAATTGGCATAAGCCATGCAAGAACAATTCTTCAAGCATTCCGTCCTGCATTCTTCCGTGGTCATGCTTATATTAACCATCCAATTATTCGCTTGAGGCACTTTAACGTTGGAATACTTGATAAATCCATCTCCATTCTTGCAATCCAATGGAATCCTTCGATCACATCCACCGGACCAGTCTGCCCTTTGCCATTGTTCTTGGTTTGTCGGCACGAATCTGTCCAAACAACTGCATGCAGGAGAGGTGCCAATATTACACCTTCCATAAGCACCGCACAAATTATAATTATCGCAGTTGTCCGCGGGTGCGCTCGCGTACACAATCCAATTATTAGTTCGATCAATCCAAGTGAGCCGATTCATGATACCCTCTTCAGACAAAACCAATGTTGTAATAACAGAAATATTATACAGATCATAAGTGAAGTATGCCTCCTTGTCGTTAAAAACAAAGGTATAGTTGTAAATTGGATCTGGTTTCAAATAAGGCAGGCCACTAAACCCGATGCCATTCCATGGCCCTGAACGTGACTTCAAATCTAGATTATGATTGACAACCAACTCTAAACGCTTGGGGTCTACCTCAAAAGTATAATCACCTGGAGAAGGATCGTCTGTGCTCTTCCATGACGAAATCATCACATCCAAGCCTGAAGCTATGCGTCCAACTTTCATCCCCGGTAGAAACGTATTGCCCGGATGGTGGAAACTTTGCCAGAAGAAGTTTTCCGGGCTTGGATCTTCTATATTTCTGACAACAAGATTTCCTGTTTCCAGAAGCTGCGCAACAGGGTTTCGAGCTTGCCCTGATGAGTTGGAAGACCAAATAACACTGCTGTTCTGGTCGTAAAGCATGAGGTTTCCCCTTCCATCGACTTTGAAAACTCCGGATTTATCAGTGATGGGTGTTTCTCTGTTGGCAACCCAAACAACTCTTCCTTTAGATATCTTGTTGTACCATATTCCCAAGTATCGCTGCGTGGAGCTTCCCGGGCTGAAAAAACCCATTCCATAGTTTCCACCACTTGATACAATGGTCTCCCCGTCAGTTAGGTTCTGGTTTGCAGCTATGGTGTCTGCTGCCAAGGATTTTGTGAAAGAAGAAGAAGAGAAACATGAGCAGATAAGAAGGGTGAGGCGGAGGCGAAGGCTTAGGCTTTTCATCTCTGTTTTAAGCCTGGGTTTCTTTCAGCTTGAGACTACCCGGCAATGGCATTAAATGTGTAATGGAGACCTGGTCAGTAGCCATCCCCTCCCCCGTGATATATTATATTGTTTATTATGGTATTCAAATTATTTATTTATTTTTATAAAGATTATCCTTTTTTTGGATGATTATGATCACAAAAGTGAGAAACTGAGAATGCTTTTCTTCTTCCAATTCATCGATTCTTAATTTTTTTTTAATATAATAATTATCTATCGTCAAGTAATCTGTAAGGGTAATTTCTTAATAATAAATAGTCAACCATTGGAGTTTCTAGAATATACCTCTTCATGCTTGTTAAAACACAAGATGATATCAATTTGTGAAAATTAAAAATTCAGTGTGGTTCGAGATTATAATGATTTTTGCTTGAAAATATATTAAAATAATTTTATTTAGATTTTTATTTATTTATTTTCTATATATGCACTTCAAAATCATTATAAAATATTAAAAAATCACCAATTTGATTTGTTTTTCAAACTGGGAATATTTTTGAAAAAAAAAACAGTCAGAATCACAAAAAGAATCTGTCCCGAACACATCATTTGATCATTGTTAGCCGATTTTCCTTACTTTTATTCATCATAGTTTGGACAATACAGATTTTGCACGACGTCGGTCCACAAGGATTCGGAGTTAACTTTGACCAATGAGTCATCGGTGGGGATTGGAAATGTGGTCTTCAAAACAATTATTTTTTATTTATTTTTTAATTGTCTTCTTAAAATAAATTAAAAGAATATTTTTTTCAAAAAAGTATTTTGAATAAGAATCTAAATCAAAGTTCCTCAGCTGGCACCACACAGGCCGGTGGGGAAATTGATTGCAGTCGGCGGGTTACTGCAATTTAATTACAGGTGACGGTCGGCAAAGTCATCACTTATGTCAAGAAGTCAAGATGCATTACTTTCTTTTAGTTGGTCAAACTTTGTATGCTGACCGTATGTTTTTTCAACAATTTTGCATGGGAGATTTGAACTTGTCATAGCAGGTGATCCATCTCAATTATTTTCTTTTAAAAATATAAAATGAAAACGACATGTTTTGACAGATTGTTTTTTTAAATAAATTAAATTTTAACATTTTTAGAAGAATTACTGAGATTTTTTTTAAATTGCATTTTATTTAGTAATGTATCAAAATAATATTTTTAATTTTTGAAAAATTATTTGAAATCAGTATATGAAAATGATTTAAAAACATCATTTTTTTAATTTGAAGTAAAAAATAAAAATAAAAATTTTCATTTTTTTTCAAAAGCGTTTTTGAAACGCATTGTCAAACAGAACCTACACGTTGATTCATTGAATAAATTAAATTTATTTTAAAAATGATTTTTAAGAAAAAAAAAACATAATTAGCTAGATCAATCAGATTTCATGTTAACATCAAAATCAAATCATATTTAATAATTACAAGTCACTTGCCCTGCGCTCCGTCACAATTAAAACCAAATGTTCTTTAAATATAAAAACAAATGCTAAAAATGTGATTTTTTTCATTAAAAAAAAAAATCAATATGGGCAGAGCTTTATTAGCATAGATATTATTAGCATAAAAAAAAACATTATTTGATATGAAGAACAAATGAAAATAATTAAAGAACAAAAATAAAAGTATTATATATAATGTTTCAAATCCAATATCTTGGATTAACGATCTAGAAAGATTCCGTGACTTGATATTGTCTTTAATTTTTTATCTTATTTTTTAACAATTGTATTACTTAACATCAGTATCAAATAAATATTTAATTTTTGTTTTGCATTTCGGTTCATATTCTTTTTATTTTTTGTTTAATTTTGAATTCTTTAATTTTTTCGGTTCTCTTAGGATAGTTACAATTTTTTTTTTCATATTTATGTATTATATTCTTAGTTTTGGTTTTTAATTTTTAATGCTATTTATCTTTGCATTAAATGTAACTTGTTAAGGAACAGAATAAGTTTAGCTCTTTTAGCGTGAAATAAGAGTGAAACTCTCTCTTATGTATATATAGTGGATGTTTTGTTGTCAGTGATCTGTTATCCCTGTGTTTTTCTTCATTCGTTTTGTCTACGTGTAACTTGATTTATTTTTAGTTTAAAGTGATTTTTACTTAAAAAATTAAAATATTTATTTATTTTTTAAGATTTATTCTTGATATTATTACATTAAAAGTATTTAATAACACTAAAATTAAATTAATTTGAGATAAAAAAAACTCTTAGTTCAGTGTTTTTTTATTGGTTCTGCTTATATCAACATTGTATTATAAAAATAGTTTTTTTTTAACTAGCGGTGGTGTTTATGGAGCTTTAAATAGAGTTTATGAAGTTTTTTCTTAGGGTTTTTTATATTATTTTAATATTTTAATATTAAACAAATATCAAATATATAATTAGTCTAATATATTTTAAAGAGAAATAGTTTAAAAATAATCATTATCATTATTTTCAACACCTTATCCATAATAAAATCAATATATATATATATATATATATATATATATATATATATATATATATATATATATATATATATAAATACAAAATAATCAAAAGTTTTTTAGGTATCAGTAAAAAAAATAACACATTAACTTAGATTGTGTTTGATAGTTTGTCAATGTCTTATAATGATAATAATATTAATTTTTATTTTATCCTTTAATTTTGTTCTTCAATTATTTTTATTTGTTATTCTTATCAAATATTTTTTTTCAATGTTGCTAATATATATTTTTTGTTTTACTTTCAATCATAATAATAACAATGAGAATAATAATCCAGGTAATTTATCATTCGGTGTTGTATTTATTAAGAATTAAGTTTTGCAACATCTCTATATATAATGTTTCAAATCTAATATCCTGGATTAATGACCGAAATATTTTTAGAAATTAAAATTAAATAAAAAATTAAAAGTATAAGGGCCAAAATAAATAACAATATAAGGTCATTTTTAATTAAATGACAAAATTGAAAGAAGTCAAAACTTCTATACTGAAAAAATGAAGGGATTTAAAACCAAAACCAAAGTTAAAAAATAGGACCAAGATGAAAAACAAAACATGGTCAATTTCAATCGAAGGACAAAATTGAAAGAAGTCAAAACTTCTTACTGACAAAATAAGGGATTTGTAACCAAACCCAAAATTAAAAGAATAAGGACCAAAAAAAATATATGATCAATTTCAATTGAAAGACTAAATTGATATAAATAAAAACTTATATAGCAAAAATCAGGACGAAAAAAAATAATCAAAAGACCAGGGACAGAAATGATAAAACCATAAACCAAGAAGACTTTCATATAATTTAGGCTACAGGAGAAGAGAGAAAAGTGAAAAAAAAGATCAACATACCACCATCATGTCTTCGACCACCATGAGACAACATGCGAACCACCATGGGAATGGAGACATGTCAGAGCACCCGTTGAGAAGACAGATGAACATTTTGCACCACCGCAAGACTTCTCACAAGCCGTTTAAAGGGCAAGGACATAAAAAATTGCCGGTGTGTCGGGAAGATGCACCAACAAGGTTTCTTAAAAAAAAATTAAATTATCAAATTACCTAAACACCCCCCAAAGCCTGTGTAATAAGAAAAAAAACTTATATGAAAATAATAATCTACTCCTACAACAAACTCTTCAGTTTTGTCTTTTTCGGGGGTAAAGAAGTATTTATGTTGCTCACAAATAATGCTTATGTCGGTACCACTTATTTTTTGTCTTATCGAAGGGCACAATAGTTATTTAATTGTTCATCAAAAACTAAAATGTCTATAACACACTTGAATAGACAACATTTTTTTTATTGCACTCGGGGATAAAATGATAGTCTTACTATGTACCGAAAATTAAAAGAGTACTTAAAATTTATGAACCGAAAGGTATAATAGAAATTACACTATTCTAATTCATATTAAACCGTGTCTATAATTACAGTGGAAATCCGATACAATTTAGCTTTTGTATAATGGGAAAAACCAAAATAGGATAAAAATCATGTTGCCCCTCAGCCTTTACTTTTCATCAATCACATATAGATGTTGAAATTAAGGGTTTAAAGGCAACTAATTAATATAACAATAAAAGGTATTACTTAAACACCTATAGAATATTAAAATATTATTTTCTATTAGGTTATATACCAGTCTCATAAATTTATTTATTTTCTTGATTTTAATCTTCAATACTAGATTTATTATAAAAGGAGTTTTTTACCTTTTTAATTGTTTTCTATGAATTTATTATAATGGCATGACTCATGCCATAAATTTAACAAATTAACTTACGTTAACTCCATTTATTTTTCTAAGCCGTTTTTTCTAATTTATATTTTTTTCAATTTCATCTTTTAGTATTGGGTTTGTTGGAAATTAGGCTTTGTGTTTTTTTTATAAGGTTATCCGGATCTCATAATCCAGATAAACAATTTGACAGGTTGATCTAGATTGATTGTGATAATAATTTTTTCAAGTCCTTTTTTTAATTAGAAATTATAATTATTATGTTTTACAAGGTTATCTCAATCTCATACCCCAAATTGCAAGTTTGTTAGTTTAATTCGTGTTGACTCAATTGGTTTTCTTAGTTTTTTTAATTGATTATTATTTCTTGAATTTAACCATTTAACAATTTATTTATTTAATTTAATTTTATCCTTCAATATTAGCTTGCTTGAAATTGATATTCATGTTTTTTTTTTTATTTGCTTTTTATAGATTTATCTACTCTCATGGATTTAGTTTTTTATTAGATTTCAACCTTCAAGATTGGATTTGTTGGGAAATAAACTTTGTAATTTGTTATATATTCTTATAAAGTTATTTAGGTTTAATGATTTAGGTCATGGGCTTAACATGTTAGCCTATGTTGAATTGGATTTTTTTTCTTTTATTTTATTATTCAACATTAAATTGAATAGAAATTAGGCTTTGTATTTATTTTATATTTATTTTGATGAGGTTATTCTGATATCAAGACTTAGTTACTGGTGTTGTAGGCTAACTCACACATTTTTTTTTCCTTTCTAAATTTAATAATGTTTTTCAATTTTATTCTTTAACATTAGATTAATTAAAAACTAACCTCTATAATGTACTTTGATTTTTTTATAGGTTTATCAGGATCTTGTGATTGAAGTTAAAGATTTTAGAGGAAGGCCCAAATTAATTTAATATGTCATTATCTCAATATTTGAAAACAAATATTATCTAATATGTCGCCACTTCAAAAAAATCATTTAATAAATATCATATTTTAAATTCATAAACAGCAATCCATGTGAAACATTTATAAACGCATTTATCTTTTATTTTACCATGCAGATTAGCCTTCCACTTTAATATTTATTTTGTATTAACAATTATTATTTGATTTATTAGTTCAATATTTCTTAGTTTATTTTTGAAAACATACACAACATCTTTTCATTTTTCAATTCAAAAAATAAAATAAAATGATATATGAAAACATCTTTATAATTTAATTATTTTTTATCACGTTAGAAATTTATTTGAAATCATACCCGCAACATTAACAATATATATATTTTTTTAATTAACACAATTTATTATATTTAAAATGAACTTGGAATTCTATTTTTTATATACTCTTTATATATATATATATATATATATATATATATATATATATATATATTTATGTGTTTTGAAAACTAATCCTAAGGAAAGGGCCGACAGAGACTGGACCCTAACCACAAGGGCTCATACATTCGATGGGCTCGTTACAGAAGGCCCATTCGAAAAGGGAAAGTTCTTGTGAACTCAGCATTGAGTGTTGGACTCTTTGACCGGAAAGGGTAAGCTCCACGCGGGTTGACTAGATAGCCTTCCTCCCTGGCCCTCGCGTCATACACGTTGATAATGGAGAGTCACTTTCCCTTTTTCTCACAATAATATACTTTGAATATTATTAATTATATAGTATTATATTTTTTTAAGAGAACATGCGTCCCTGTTATTAAAAAATAAAATAAAAGGTTTAGTATACTTTTAAGACCTTAACTTGGATGATGTATTTATTGTTGTATAGAGTTCTAATCCTAAGGAAAATCATAATAAATCATTTTCTTTTATAAATATATTTCTATAAGCTATAATTTTTTTAGATAAAAAAATCAATCTTGATTTGCTAAAAGATAGCTGAAGTAGAATCATAAAATGATATTTGCAAGTTGTAACCTGCAATTGTATCATTTGATAATTTGAAAACTAAGTTGTAACCTCCCATTTGTTTATTTTATTTTTTTTTTAATTTATTTTGATGTATCATGTAATGATATCAATAATATTTTTTTAAAAATAAAAATATATTATTTTAATATATTTTAAAAAACATTTTAAAAAAATAATTTAGCCACACTTTCAAACACATTACTAATTCTCTTATAAAAAAAAATAGTTTCAATGAAAAGTCTTTATTGTTCCACAATGACATGTTAATGTATCTGTTTGAGAACGCAGTTCAAATTATTTTTAATTTTTTTTTTGTTAAAAAATACATTAAATAATATATATTTTTTATTTTTTATAAATTATTTTTCATATAATATATAAAAATAATCTAAAAACACATATTTTTTTAATTTAACTTAAAAAATAGAAATATTTTTTTTCTTTTTTAAAATATACTTTTAAGACGAGAACATGAAATTGTCTACAAAAGTCCAAAAGAGAGTACCTACTTTTCACAAATTGTCCATTCTACCCCTACTCACTAACCGAAAAGTTCTCAAGAACAAGCCTGCAAGCTTCCCATAGAATGACCATTTTACCCCCGATCAACCTTCCCCGAAACTCGTGGGCGCTAGGCGGCAGCTTCCCCAGGAAAAAGAATGTGGTCTTGACCTTCCTTCATGACCTTTCCCATAGCTGTCTCCCATGGCCTCTCCTTCTTCGAAATCCCATTTCCCTGTCTCTATATATGAACCAAATCCATCAACCTAAACCATCCATCTCTCAAACACCCACAAACCAAGTTTCTAACTTTCCTCTGATTACAGTTCACACCTTTCTTTATTCAGAAAAATGGCTTCTTCTTCTTCACATTTTGAAGATTTCTTGCCTCTTATGGCCAACAAGCTAGGCGGTGACGGTCTTATAGGGGAACTATGCAATGGTTTCAATCTATTGGTGGATAGTGAAAAGGGTGTCATCACTTTTGATAGTCTTAAGAAGAACTCAGCTTTGTTGGGCTTGCAGGATTTGAGCGATGATGATCTAAGGTGTATGTTAAGAGAAGGTGATTTTGATGGCGATGGGGCACTCAATCAGATGGAGTTTTGTGTTTTGATGTTCAGATTGAGCCCTGAGTTGATGGAAGAGTCTCAGTTTTTGTTTGACGAAGCTCTTTTACAGGAATTCAAGCATTATTGCTAATTTCTTTTTTCTTTTTTCTTTTTTCTTTTTCACTACAATTGTTCCCATTTTATGGGATATATCTCATATTTCTCTTTATTGGTTGTAATGACTTTTATTATTGGATCATTGAATATAGTGAAAAAAATAGAAATTGAAACAAGTTGCCATTTTCACTTCACGTTATATGTCGTTTTTTCCCCTACATTTTTTCATGTTTTTGTATTTTAAAAATATATTTTTTAAAAAAATTAAAAAATACTTCAAGCTAGAATTTTTCGGTGTCACTAATAAAATAAATATTAATTTAATATATTTGCAAAAAACAATTTACACAAAATAAAACTCTTAATTTAATGAAAATTAAAATATTTGGACAATCCTAGTATTTTTTGTTGTTGTACTCGAAAATCAGAAGTATTGGATGCAAGGAAAGTATGGATGTATTTCAAAAAATTAGAAGATATATTAAAATAATACTTTTTTTATTTTTTGAAAAATATTTTAAATATTTATATACCAAGATTATAAAAAAATTAATTAATTTTTATAAAACGAAATGCAATTCCAAACGAACCATAGTAGTTTATTCTTCCTGTCATGTGTTGTGGCCCCCGAATTTAAAGGATATGCTTCCAAGAAGGTTGCAGATTACAGACTCTAATCTAGATCCTGAAATTACATACAGGTGCTTCTCAGAATGTTGGGCAGCCACTAAAGTTTCTGTGGAAAAATTGAGCACGTTAATGGAAATAAAACGTATTTCTATTCGGAGAAGGATTTCTATTTGAGGCTGTGAATCACATAATCCAAAAGTGATTGGGGTGTAAGATGTTGTTGCCTGCTGGTATTGAGCAACAGACGAACCAGTTCCAGATGAAGTACGACTAATGAGGGTAGAGCACAGATTATACTGACTGAAATCTAGGAAGAACACCAGCAATTAAATGCAATCAAGGATGAAGATCAGCAATTAAATGCAGAAGAATATATGCAGCCCACATGCAGAAAGAAGTAAAATGGAGTGTAGTTTTCTTTGTGGAGGAGTAAGCACTCGCGCTTCCAAGGTTTCCAATCAATGATACTTCCTTTTAGCCAAATTCTGCTCCGATATGGATACATGAACAGCAAAAACTTCAATGTCACAGCTTAAAGCTTCAGATGTATTCCTCGATGAGCTAGACTTTCATCAATCAGTTCCAATGGTGCCCCTTTTACCCGAAGTATCCATGCCTAAGAAAACAAGGCAAATAATAGGCAATTGGATTTTTGATGTGTCTAATAAGGTGTGGACCTTTAATGTGTAGAGATTAAAGGATTATTCCTATTCTAGTGATAGACTAAAATAGGAATACCAAATGGTGAGAATGCCAAAAGACATGAATATCAAAAGGTATATGATTACCTATATATATAGTAATGGTCCCTAGATTACGCGTGCTATTTCATTTTCATTCTAACATCCCATCATCAGAGAGAAAATAAGGTTAAGGTAGAGAGAATCAAATGACTCTCAAAGGAGAACGTGTTAATCTGGAAGGTTATCCGTACGACTCTAGAGAGCGATTTTCGGATATGGATTCAGGTATGCTTCTGCTTTATTGTTTATGCGTTCTTGATAATTCGACATGAATATTTCTATATGTTATGAAATCTAGTCCTACCAGAAGCAACTGAAAGTCTCCCTGGTTCAAGATTTCCTTCGTTGCTACAACTCGAATCAAATCTGGTAATGTTTTATTTCGAGTTGAGGGAAACGGAAGAAGAAGAAATGAAGCGGAAGTTCATCATAGTTATGTTTTGAAGAGGGAAAATAGAGTTGAAGAAGTGGACATAGCAGCAGAGTCTAGATTTCCTAGTTTCTATCCGAACATAGAAGTCTTGTTCATTCCCAGTTAAACTCACATCAATCAGGTCACCAAACCAAATTAGACAGCCACTTCCGTCGCCCCCTGATATCAAAATTACCATAAGCACTGCAAGAGAAATTCTTCAAATATAATCTCTCACATTAATCCCTGGGACCAATGCTCTTTTCAAACCAGGAAGAAGATGGAGCTGACAGCTTATTGGTAGTATACTTGTGGAAGCCATCTTTATCTTTTCATGTACAACTCCCTGACCAATCTGAAAAATTCCAATCTCCCAACACTTGGGTGGAATCCATCCAAGCATATACATATAAGAGTTTTACTTATCTAGCAGCGTGTTAGTGATGCGGTCTAACAGAAATCCTAAAACTAAGATTTCTAAAGCTCTAAGGTTACCTTTGCAGAGAGGAAACTTGATGTAGTTGGACTTGTCATAACAGGTAATTCTGGGCAGTCCAGTATGGGTTTGTCCTAACTATATAAGGATCTATCCTAGATAGATAACATGGATAGTCTGACAGATATATTTATAGAACAGTGGGATAGATCTAGGCCAAGAAGCGGTTTGGTCACGCTAGACCCGAGTGACGACTCAAAAAAGCTGTAACTTTTGATCCAACCGTTGAATCACACTCAAATCTTACCACGAGCCTTGGTTTTGATAGTTTTTGTAATTTTTCCTTGTTAGTTTCAGATTTAATGTTTTTTTTTGGATTTTATGCTTCCTTCCTTGTAAATTTCAACTTGATCAATAATTAGATTTAATTTTATGACTGTTTTTATCGCACTTCTTCAATGTCAGCTAGAACTACAATCACCCAATCTTGAATTCGTTCATTCCATGTGAAGCTCTGGAAAAGGACCAACGAATTTCATGTAAGCCTTGAAGAAACTAACTTCTATCCTGTACTCGAAATAAACCTCTTTGTTGATGAACACAAATTCATTTGTGGAAATTAGATTAGGTTTCATTCTAGGATTTGATGTAAATTTTATGCCATCCCATGACCCTGTTCTGAACTTTGTTTTCAAAAGTAGGTGTGATACCCGTGAGGATCCATACCATAAGAAAAAAGCTTTTCCAAGATGGCAGAAACCTTTCAATACGTCTTATAAAGTTGATTCCCATTCTTATCCCAGGCAGCAAGGTATCACAAGGATGATCAAAACTTTGCCACGAAAAGTTTGCAGAGCTATCATCATTTCTTCTCTGACAGCAAAATTTCACTACTCCGAGAGCTATATATGCCAGAGTTATCAATATTGTTTCGTTCCGGCTGGAATGGCTAGAACATTCCGTGTCATTAAAAAAACTGAGACAAAACAGCGTTATTTTCATCTCAGTTTTAATTCCGGCCCATTCCGGAAATTCCAGCCAAATTCCGGCCGGAAGGTCTCGGTACCGTTCCGGCCTTAAAATCCCCCTTATTTTGATTAACTTGTGACTGTGTTTCTAATTTTGAGATTATGTTTGTTTGACTTTGTGTTTATATTGTATAATTTAAAGTTAATTTATCTTGAATTTTAATTACGCTTGTTAAATTAATATTTTAATTTTTTCATATATATATATATATATATATATATATATATATATATATATATATATGAACAGTACAATCCCGAAACGGCACGCTGAAATACTCCGAAACCGAAACGTTCCGTACCAATAGAAAAACCTGAATGACGACCAGAACGGTATTGACAACCTTGATATATGCAACTGGATTGTGCATAGTTCTTGATGCATTGAATTTGATGACCAAACAATATGGTTTTTGGTATTGAGGGGATGAGAATCCATTGAGTGGTGATATTCAAAGCTCCCAAATTTTTAGAAAATAATTTTTCTTTGTCGGCTACACATAAAACTGCACGCGGAGACTTCTTGATCCACAATCCTAGTTTTGTTCCATCTAGTGAGGTGTTTGAAAAATTAAAGCATGTGTAGATGAGAGAGTGGATAAACAAAGTGACATCCAAAAATAAAAATAAAATAAAATGCCAGCAGTTATAAGAGGATAAAAATGGTTTAGAAGAGAGTCATGTTTAAGCAAATACAATTGCTAACTAAAATAAAATAAAATAAAGAGATGACAAAGAGATATCATTAGCAAGTCATGACAAGATATATTGGGACACATTTTAAATTCCAAGAGTTTCGAGACTTTCAAAGTTGAGAGTATCCGACTGTTTGAGAGTATAATCGATTTTGTTTTGTAAAGTGATTTTAATTAAAAAATATATCAAAATAATATTTTTTTTATTTTTTAAAAATTATTTTTGATATCAACACATGAAAATGATATGAAAAAACTATTTTTTAATTTAAAATAAAATGAAAATTCAATTTTTTTCAAAAATATTTTTAAAACGCAATACCAAACTAGGCTGAAGTATTGAGATTATTTTTAAATTTGTAATTCAAAATGTCTCTTAGTTACGTATAACTATTAAAGATGAGTTTATAAGTCTTTTGGATTATCCTACTAGTATAAATATTTGTTTTCAAGTATTTCATTCAAATCCAGGTATATGAGATTTCCTCTATTAAAAGAGTAATATTACATGAATGAGAATAGATAATAGACAAGGTCTACAAATTCGCCTTCCTGTATTCTAGAAGAGGCTAGCCATGTTTCAACAAAAATAGAGGAAGAAATGACCCACCTAGCAAAAATCTTGGGTTGACTAGTGCGGTCAGTTTGGATAAAATCCAATCAAAACCAATTGTTTTTTCCAAAATAATATTAAAAATAAAAAAAATTAGGTTGACCCATTTGAACCCAGACCAAACCACTTGCTCGTGACTTGCCTTGGGTCGAAGCCGAGTTGATTTTAAAAATTATATAGGAAAGTACTTAAAATCCAGATAAATAGCAACAATCAATTCATCAATTGTAGTTTTGAGAAAGAAAAAAAATGGAATGTTGGCCTTGATTTTAGACTAGTCTGCATCATGATATCAGAAACCATGTCATGTAAAAGTTATAATAGATATTTCAAAAAACTATCTCGTAATGGTAAAATACTTGATAAATTTGTAACCATTGAAAATTTATTTTTAAGAGTTACAAATATAAGTGTTATCATAATTTAAATTTTATAACGGACATATTTTAAATTATTGTAACTGCTATTTTAATTTTATAATTAAATTAAATGTGACCTTTACATTATGGTTGTCTATAAATACTATGCAAATTTTCAAACAAGGTACAATCCAAAAATAACTTTTCTTTTTCCTCTCATTTGCTAGTATT
Source organism: Salix purpurea (assembly GCA_027405865.1). Taxonomy (NCBI): domain Eukaryota; kingdom Viridiplantae; phylum Streptophyta; class Magnoliopsida; order Malpighiales; family Salicaceae; genus Salix; species Salix purpurea. The sequence continues at coordinate 3,453,041 of JAOWLH010000043.1, read as the reverse complement.
TTCTTTTATTTCCAAGCTGTTTATGTGTTGCCCTCTACTCTTGAGGAAGAACTTGTTGAATCCTAGATGATATCTTATTGTTGGGGAAATATCCTTAATGATAGTGCACAAGCACGCTTCAAGTTTTATTTTTTGTTTCCGTTTCCTTGTATTTCATTATTTATACAACATAAGCAACATACAATTTTATCAAATGAGATCACCATATAAAAGTATTAATTTCAAAAATTTATTTTCTTATCATTCTGTCTAAAATTGCAACAAGAGTTACTATAATCTTACAATTTTCATAAACTACTGGTAAATGAGGAGAATATATTACTACTTGATCTTCAAACTTCTTTTAGAGAAATGAGACATCAAAAACAAGATGGATCAATGACCCTTCTAGTAGCAGTAATTTACAGGCAAGTTGAACTAATTCTCGTAAACTAGCTTTTAACACATCAATATCAGCAATAATTGTAAAGAAACTGGTACTTAATTCTATGCATTTATTGCTTATACCTTTTAACTACAACTACTTCTTCTTTATAATATGTGTGTGTGGTAAGAGCTCTTAAAACTATAACTGCTAAAAATAGTTACAATGATTTGATTTATTGGTAGTATAATTAATGTCAAAGCATATATTTTGGAGATCACGAAGATATGGTTTGGTCATTTAGTTTTTATTTTTTATATATATAATTATGAAACTTCTTCTATAGTTTAGCTTAAATTTTCTTTTCTTTTCATACGATTTCTCTTGTTGTCTCGTAAATCTAAGTCATCCCAAACCACCAGCGTAGACTTGTATCTATCAATAGTATCAACATCACTAATCTATTGGTTAAATTTCTATTATGATGCAATTGCAAACCTAAAGGCATCACAAGCTCAGAGATAACAATGGACAGTTGACTCTCCTTTTTTTTGAACTCCCAATTCTTTGTTTATCATTGTCAAGTGACAAACTGATCGGTGATTGCCGTTTCATTAGGTTTCAAGACACTTAAATAGGACAACATACCCTTTCTATCTAGGAAACAAGGTAAACATGTCTTTCCTAAACTAAAATAAAAACCTATCTAGGAAACATGGTAAACATGTCTTTCCTAAACTAGGAAGTATAAAAAGAAATCTGAAACTAGTGTGCTCTTGCCTCCTTTTAGTTCTAGGCTTTTTCTACTCGTCCATAAACACATAAGCTAGGTTATCCACTTGATCTGCAAGTGGCATATCCCTATCTCGTTGGGTCAGATCCTCGTTAAATTGCTCAAATGACTTGGAGTTTAGATTGATGTGATCAAGTGCGATCATGCCTTCTTTTGGGTTTAGACTTTTCCTATTAGTCTATAAATACATCAGCTAGGTCATTCATACAATCTGCGGCTGACAGATTCCCATCTGGTTGGGTCACAACCTCACTAAATTGCTCAGAATGACTTGTTTCTACAAGCTTGGTTGCATCTGCACCAAGTAAATATACTTATTTTTTGTGATTTATTTATATTTTAGGTTAATTTATTAAAATATTTTATAGTATTTGTAGTTTACTTGTATATTTAATTGTTCTAGAAATTTTTATTGTATTAATATGTAATTTGTATGTTTAGGAGAAATTGATTTTATTTGTCATATTTGATGAAATTGAGTTTGATTTAATAATTTATGTGTGAAATAATTGAAAAAAATAATGAGTCAATTATTTGAGTACCCATTACATTTTATCAAATTTATTGTCAAGTTTAATATTTGAGGAAATTGATTTTTTTCCGTGGAATATATAAAGGAAACCAAACCATTATAGGATTAAGAATAGAGGTACATTATGTCATAACCCAAGTTTTGGGTTACTCCCTAAAATAAAATAAAAATAAAATAAAAGAAGCCGGCGTGGGTAGAAAAAAAATCAATGTGGAAATTTTGGTTGTTTTCGCAAGTCCAATCGTATCTCTTTGGTTCCAAAAATACAGATTTAAGGCAAAAATAATTTATCGTTAGATGAATCTGTGTAAAAACTAAGTTAAACGACATAATTATATTTTTTATGGGTTGATTCGATTTAATCGTTGACAAATTTAAAGTTTAATTATGATCGAGAATTAATTTAAGATCCAATTGAAGGATTTAATTAAGTGCAAGGACTTAATTATACTTTAAATTGGTCAAATTAATTTTATTAAGGGCTTAGTCAATGATAAATCAATTTCTTGAATTTAATTCGGGCTCAATTGATGAGAATTGAATTTTTGGAGACCGAATTGAATTTTTAAGTCAATAATGCGAAATCAGGGGCCAAATTGAACGAATTGAGAATTTAACAGTCAATTGAGGGTTAAATCGCACAATTGAGGGTTAAATCGTGCAATCAGAAACCAGAGACCAAAATAAAAAAAGGGCGCGCACATTTAAGGTTGCTATTGAAATTTTGAAGGGGATACAATTGCATAAAATTAAAAGTTTAAATCTAATTGGGGGTGTAATTGAACCAATCAAACATTGAAGGACCAAATTGTAAAAACAACACAGCCATGCCCACGGCCTCTCTGCAAATTCTTTGCAAAGGCACCCTCAGGCTGCCCTATAAATAAAGAAGGGTCTTACGCAAGGAAAGGGGGAGGGGAATGAGGTAACAGAGGAGAAGAAAAGAAAAGAAAGGAAAATAAAAAAGAAAGAACAGAGAGTTACGTAAAAAAAGAAGAAAAAGAGAGAAAACCAGAGAAGAGGAACGAGAGAAAAACAGGGAAGAAATTCTGAAATTTCTCAGGAAACAAACAGGAGAAGAAGAGAAAATCACACGAAGTAATACCCTCACCATCATCTTCCCTGACGACCAGTCCTTCTTCTTCTCTCTCTCTCGGTCTACAGGCCCCCCTTTCTGTCTCTATACTCAGGCTGTCTCTCTCTCTCTTTCTCTCCACCGTTCAGCCCAGTCAAACTCCCTCAGACCACCTCGTCATCACCGGAATCCTCCCCTCCACACCAGCAACCCAGCCGTGGTCTCCGTTGAAGCAAAGGCAGAATACCCCGCAGCGACTGTAACGCCACCGTGCACCTTTGGAAGCTCCCTCCGGCCACCACAGGCCACCGTTGACGACACCACAACCACCAGGACAACCACCTCGACCTCAGCTACCCGACCATACCAACAGGTGCGCTTTTCGCCACATTTGAAATTTTTACTATTCATTGCCTTCAACCTCCCGTCCCTGCATGCAGTGGGACGTAATCGTCCCACTGTTCATGGAGGGCCGGGCGTAAGTGGATTGGGCTGGGCTTTTGCGCCCGGCCCGAACGTGCAAGAAGATGGGTCGTCATTTCGGCCCAGACCCCGAATATGTTTGGGCTTCCAGCCCACGATGGCTGGAAGCCCAGCCCATATCCTTTGGGCTTCCAGCCCACGATGGCTGGAAGCGCAGCCCATATCCTTTGAGCTTCCAGCCCACGATGGTTGGAAGCCCAGCCCAGCGCAGCCTTCTAGGCTTCCAGCCCGTGAGGGCTGGAAGCCCATCCCACTAAGGCTGGCTGTCAGCCCATTGTGGCTGACAGCCCAGCCTAGAAAAAAAATAAAAAAATACAAATTAAAAAAAAATATTTTTTTTACTACTCTTATTATTACAAAAAAATATAAAAAAAATGTATTTGTTTTTTATGCATACGGCCAAATTCCATGATTTTTCCATATATATTTTTCGTAAAAATTATATTGCATCTTTCTCATATTTTGAAACGAAAATTGGATATCGTAACCGGTTTATGATTATGCGTTGAAATTTGGCCAAAATGTTAAAAATAATTATAAATATTTTTGTTTCATCTATTAGGGTGTAAATTTACATTGTAAAGTACACCCGCGGATAAAAATAAATAAATTTTACTACGGTGTAAATTTACATTGTAAAGTACATCTGTAGATAATAAACTTGTAACTGCGATGTAAAATTACATTGTAAAGTACACCCGCAGACAAAAAAAAATGTATTTTTGAAAATGCAATGTAAAAATTTTAACTTAGAAAAACAATCAAACAACAATGCAGCTTACCTTAGGTAGGGTGCACTGGGGGTGATGTGTCTTTCCCTTGCACAACAAGTCCTCTTACCCAAGATTCTCGCAGACCAATAGGTTTCCTAGTGACCATAATACTAGGTGGCGACTCCTTATAATTATAGTCGTAAATTTTACAGCTATAAATAACCCCCATTTCACCGCGCGTCGTTGTCTCCCCCAAACAAAGAGGTAATGACGGGGTGTGAAGCGCGAAAAAATCGCCGCCGCGAGACATTATATTAAGCTTTAAGCTGAAGAATCTATAAAGTACGTAGAAAACAACATTTGTAATTAAGAAGAATATACTTATTTTATTCTATAGTTCTATCTTATATGCCCTTCTAAAATGGCAACCATTGCTGCCACTCGTTGGTTTCAGCCAAGAAAGAAAGGTGCAGCCATTTCTATATATACCTTTCAGCTGTCGCTTCATTACAAGCGCATTTGTGCCGGAACCATGGTCGAAGTCTTGGAGAATTTCCTGCAGTCTTCTTGAATACATTGTCGAAGAAAAGTAAGAGAGCAATAAATGATTAAATACCTTGTTGACTCGGGCATGCATTATAGCAGATGTAAGAAAATCATCTTCTTGTTTTTTTTTATTAATATTCAAAACTCATGTTTCCTCAAGTCTATACTGCAATCATTCAGATAGCTTGCCGTGTATTTTTCTCTATATAACCAGCAACTGGTTAAGCAGCTTGAACGCTAGACAGCAATGGGTATGATCCTTTTACTCACATGTATCAGTACTAATGTACTTTTTTTGCTTTTGAAATTCTCCAACGCGCTTGAAAGCATCAGTCCATCAGAATCTATGGGTGATGGAAAGACATTGGTCTCCGAAGATGGAACCTTTGAGCTGGGTTTCTTTAGTCCTGGCATTTCGAATAACAGTTACTTGGGAATATGGTACAGGAATATCTCACCTAGAACCATTGTCTGGGTGGCAAACCGGCGCAATCCTGTCAGTGGTTCTTCTGGCTTGTTGAAGATAGACGACACAGGAAATCTCGCACTACTCAGCAGGAACAGTAATATTGCTGTTTGGTCTTCAAACTCGACGATAAAAGCTCAAAGTCCAATAGTACAGCTTCTGGATTCCGGCAATCTGGTCTTGAGAGACAAACAGGATGCAAACAGTGGAATCATATGGCAAAGTTTCGACCATCCGTGTGATACACTGCTGCCAGGAATGAAGATAGGATGGGACCAAAAGACAGGATTTGATCGTCGCCTATCATCTTGGAAGAGCCCGGATGATCCATCTCCTGGAGACTTTACTTGGACACTGGAACTTCAGAGTAACCCTGAGGGAGTTAACTGGAAGGGATCGAAGAAATTCTACAGAAGTGGCCCATGGAATGGCATTGGATTCAGTGGTGCCCCAGAGATAAAGGCTAATTCACTTTTTAATTTTAATTTTATCTCAAATGACCAGGAGGTGTCCTATTCGTATGAATTCAAGTATCGATCTGTAATCACGAGGGAAGTTCTGAACCAAACTACCTATCATCGTCAGCGATACACATGGAGTGAAGATTCTCAAAGTTGGACTCTTTATCTTTCTGTGCCAAGAGATTTCTGTGACAATTATGGTCTCTGTGGTGTAAATGGAAATTGCATTGCTAGTGCGATGCCGATCTGTCAATGTTTAGAAAAATTCAAGCCCCGGTCGCTAGAGGCATGGAACACAATGGACTGGTCTCAAGGATGTGTGCGGAATAAGGAATTAGAATGTCAGAAAGGAGATGGATTCATCAAACTTGATGGGCTCAAATTGCCGGATGCTACAGATTCTTGGGTCGACAAAACTATGAATCTCAAGGAATGCAGGGCTAAGTGCTTACGAAACTGTTCTTGTATGGCATATACAAATTTAGATATCAGAGGAAGAGGCAGTGGCTGTGCTATTTGGTTTGGCGATCTGATAGATATTAGACAAGTTCCAATTGGAGGCCAGACACTGTACGTTCGATTGCACGCTTCAGAAATAGGTATGTAATTGCCATAATTTTCAGTAATCCATGAGCATGTGAATGTGAATACGATATCAAGTAATCATCTCATCTAAAAATTTAAGCTATTAGGTGAAGTTCTAGAATATAATTTATATTATTTTCTAACACATTTATTCAAGTGAAAGCTTTTTGAGCTTGCACAGACCCACATTACCTTGTGTTTTTATCAAATAGAATGGGGGTGGTGAGATTCGAACCCGTGACCGCTGGGTCAATAAGGTTCTGATACCATATCAAAGAACCATCTCACCTAAAAACTTAAACTTTTAGATGAGATTATTCCTTAACATAAGAAGACACTGAAGCTAACCATTGTTTCCTTGATCACAGCTTTTTTACTTCAGTTTTAGCAGAATTCTAACTGTTCTTCATTTTGCAAATGAACATGAAGAGGCGAAAGCTAAACCTAAGATAAGGATTGCAGTGATAACTGTAGCTACCATTGCCGTGATCTTGGGGATGCTTGTGGCCATCTATTACCTCCGCAAACGCAAGGCAAAGGGCGCAGGTAAGCTAATTAAACCGATCGCTTTCACTAAATTGCAAAGTGCGCAGGTAACCTAATTAGACAGATCGCTTTCACTAAAATGCAAAGTGCGCAGGTAACCTAATTAGACAGATCGCTTTCACTAAATATATTACCTTAATTTTGGTTTTCTTTGAATTTGGTTTAATGTTATGAGTGCATAGATGGGATTAGTTTAAAGAATATATACTATGATAATGATAAGTGATTTTTTTTTTGTAACGTGTAGCCTTATGATAACAATATAATTTTTTTTAATCTAATTGCTGGATGAAATTGAGATTTTTATTGAAGATTCTAAAGGTTTTATTTCTTATAGAGTTAAAATTTCATAGAGATGGGGAAAATCTTCAAAAAAGATCTATAAGTTACTATTCATGAAATATAATTTTCTAGTTTATTTAAAATTCTTATTTTATTTAATTTACAACTCTTTTATTATTTTCTTAACTTTTTATGATGTTTTTCTAATATAAATAGAATTATATAATTTATATTTCAAAAGAGAACTTGAAAAAAGAAATTGAGTAATAAAAAAATTTAAAATTTATGTTTTGTGGTGTGACATTATTTGGGAGTTTATTTATTTATTTGTTTATTGTGTTTGTTGTCTTGTTTTGTAATGTTTCTACCTGATTTTCACTCAAGAAAGAGATTTAAAAACTAGTGATAAAAGACATGTAGAGAAAAATTATAAAATTAACCCATTGGATGATGATAATAAATATGCAGAGAATATCTAGAGAATTAAATCGTTGATTAGCGGAGATGAAGAACAAGACAATATAAGATCATGAGAAGAATGTTCCTTGATTCAATTTCAAATACAGGAGTAGAGATCCAATTTTTAAATAATTATGATATTAAAACTAAAATTTTAATGACTCTGCTTTTTTGGATTGGAATCAATCAATAAAATTCTATGAAAATGAAAAAGATGATGCTAAAGAAGAAGCTTTCAATGTAATTTTTTTAGAATGTGATGACTTTTTTTGAGCATGCAAGAGATTTTAATGCTAATGAATAAATTGGTTTTGATCTTAACGGTAAGACTTCTAGAAGAGAGGAACATAATAGATGAAAAGGATGTGCCTCCTATGTGCTTGAGAAGAATTCTAGAATTGATTGGGTTAAAGTTAATATTCATGGATTTTGGATATAATTTACAAAACAAATGTCTAGAAGTTTTTGAGTAGAAAAAACTATCACATATTTTCTTGGTGATGATATAAAAGATACAAGGGTTTTTGGTTCTTTTAGTATTAAGTCTTTGATTGAGTTAAAGTTTAAGAAGGTTATTGCAAGAGTTGTTGCATTTGATCTTCAAAGTAATGCTAAGATTGAGTTTCGTTGTTAGGGAGAATGAACATGTTTCTAGTAGGTATGATGCTTTTAATGAAAAGGCTAAGCTTGTAAAAGGTTGTAAGATTTCGAGTGGACAAGCATGATATTAAGCCAATAGCAATTTAAACTCAGAATGAGTTTGTATTGGAAACTACTTATACAAGAGATTTTTTTCCTAACATGCAACCTTATATTAATGGACATAACTTTTGGTTAAACTATTATATGTCATTGAAATTTTGATATGAAATTTTAAATCAGGCCTTATTTCCTAAAAACATTATATTTCATTATAAATAGAGATCAACAAGGCCTTCAAATAGAAGTTAATATTTGAGAATTGTTATAATTTCCTAGATGATTTATAATTCATTTTTGTATTTGATTAAAAGTTTTTAATTTATTATGTTTTATAGCTTTGTTTATGATGGTTTTTTAGTATAAATAAAGTTGTTAAACATGTGTTTTACCAAGTAACTTGAAGATAAAATATTAATTAATAAAATTCTGAAAAGTGTTTTCACGATATGATTTTATTTTGGAGAATTTTACGTTGCTTATATTGCTTGTATTTAATATTTTTCATGTAGTTTATGTCTAATTTACCCTGTGAAAGAAATTTATGAAATGATCTTCAATCAGTAGAATTTCCAAAACTAACATGTTAGCTATGTCAATGTTATAGTTAGTGCCTGTTTGGGAGTATGGTTGAGATTATTTTTTAAAATATTTTTCATTTAAAATGGCATCAAAATGATTTTTTTTTTTAAATTATTTTTGATATCAGCACATGAAAATGATCTAAAAACATCAAACAAATTTAACTTTTTTCAAAAATATTTTTAAAATAGAGTTCCAGACAGAGTTTTAAAGGCTGACGAATTTACCCAAATCAGTTACTTCCAAATCACAACCATCAAAACTTGTTTTAACCATAAGGGTTGTAGGTCTGTATTGCATTTCATTTTGGTTACAACTCAAAGACATTATAGCTTGTAACAAAATCTAATCATCATAGGATTCATCTAATGCTAAGGATAATATTTTCAGCACAATCGAACATTTTTAGGCCACACAATCGAACATTTTCTTCAGTGATTGAAATTAATATTTCAATAATATTAAGGAACCATCTTACCTAAAAACTTAAGTTGTTAGTTGAGGTCCTAGAATATGAATTATATTATTTTCTAACACACACCTGCAAGTGAAAATCCTTTGGGCTTGAAACTTGCATAGACTCACTATCTTGTGCTTGATTTTTATCAAATATAATGGGGGTGATGAGGTTTGAGCTCGTGACCGCTGGGTCAATAAATTTCTGATACCATGTTAAGGAACTATCTTACCTAAAAGCTTAAGCTATTAGGTGAGGTCGCATAATATAATTTATATTATTCTCTAACAAATAACATGTAACCATCCATTCCTATCCTTTTCTTCTTCTTCTTCTTCTTCTTCTTCTTCTTCTTCTTCTTCTTAAAAATATGGTGTTGATATTACCCTGTTTTAGAGAGAACAAAAAACTACTGGCAAAATGGTCATGAGAATGATAATGGACAAAAGGAAGACTTGGAGCTACCACTCTTTGAGTTCTCTGCAATTGCTAATGCCACCAACAACTTTTCTATCAGCAATAAGTTAGGAGAAGGTGGATATGGACTTGTGTACAAGGTAAACTTTATAAATGCATACCTAGCAAATGTACATCCTACATGACAACCAGCAGCGCAAGCATTTTATAAACGTTTTCTTCTAGGGTGTGCTGGAAGATGGACAAGAAATTGCTGTGAAGAGGCTGTCAAGAAGTTCTAGACAAGGATTAAATGAGTTCAAAAACGAAGTGGTACTGATTAACAAGCTTCAACACAGAAATCTTGTAAAGCTTCTTGGTTGCTGCATCGAGAGAGAGGAGAAAATGTTGGTTTATGAATACATGCCCAACGGAAGCCTGGACTCGTTCATTTTCAGTACGGATATCTCGTAACCTAATTAACTTAGTTGGTCTGATATGAAAAAAAGATTACAGGTTTTTGTTGCTATTAACTTCGTTATTTTGAGTATTCCAGTAGCAGTTTGACTTAATATTAAACCATGATTTATCAGATGGGACAAAGGGTAAACTGTTAGACTGGTCCAGGCGTTTCAACATCATTTCATGCATTGCAAGAGGGCTTCTCTATCTTCATCAAGATTCCAGATTGAGAATTATACATAGAGATCTCAAAGCAAGTAATGTTTTACTTGATGATGAAATGAATCCAAAAATTTCTGATTTTGGTTTGGCCAGGATGTTTGTGGCTGATCAGACTGAAGGCGACACAAGTAGAGTTGTGGGAACTTAGTAAGACATCTGATTCATTACAGTTCTAATATTCTTATATTACCATTATGTATTCTTATGCTAATAGCTTCAAGCAGCGGCTACATGGCACCAGAATATGCTACTGATGGTCTCTTCTCAACGAAATCCGATGTCTTCAGTTTTGGTGTATTATTGCTAGAGATAATAAGTGGAAAGAGAAGTAGAGGGTTCTACCATCCAGACCATAGCCTGAGCCTTATCGGACATGCAAGTATTTTTCAGAGATAAATTATTTTGATTGACATATTATATGTGATGAACTAATGACTAACACCAAGTTTTTTGTACGTCTTAGACATGGAGATTGTGGAATGGAGGAAAAACATTGGAGTTAATTGACATTTTGAGAGATAAGTCGTGCAATCCATCAGAAGTGTTGAGATGCATACACATTAGCCTCCTGTGTGTGCAGCAGCATCCTGATGATCGGCCAAGCATGGCCTCTGTCATATGGATGTTGGGTGGAGAGAGTGTGTTGCCTAAGCCAAAAGAACCAGCTTTTCTTAATGACAGAGGTCCACCTGAATCAAGTTCCTCCTTGTACAAGATCAGATTATCTTCAACCAATGAGATTACTTTCTCTGTCTTGGAGCCTCGGTAGCTGTTTTTTGGATGAATTTTTTCATAAGTTGTGGTAATATTAAGTATTGAGCCTATATTAATTTAATTAGCTAGTAAGCTTAACTTGAATTGAAAAGGAAAAGTGATAAACCTTATTGTGTTATATTATGTTCTCTCTCTCTCTCTCTCTCTCTCTCTATATATATATATATAAATGTAGGGTTGTATATGATACTAACCATGTGGTGTACTATGCATGATCAGAAACTTATATAAGGTAAATACAAGATAAATATATATACATAACATCTACAAGTTGATCATGAGAGGAGATGAACTGAACCTCAATTTCCTTTTTAGCAACGCGATCACGAACAAATTGGTAATTGACTTCAACATGCTTAGTGTGAGCATGAAAGATAGGATTGACAAACAAGTAGGTAACACCCAAATTATCACACCAAAGTCATAGGATCAAAGGAAAAATGAAGATCGGATAGTAGAGCTCGAATCCATTAAATCTCAGCAGAGCATCTGCAAGAACCTTATATTCTACTTCATTCGATGAATGAGCCATTATGCATTTTTTTTCTAGACTTCCAAGAAATAGGTGTGTTGCCAAGATGTACCAAGTAGCCACCGATGAATTTTCTGTCATCAAGACTACCAGCCTAATTAGTATATGTGAAACCATGTAACGAAATAGAAGACCCCCGAGTGATGTGTAGACCATAAGATGTCGTTCCTTGGAGATACTAGACAATTCTTTTAACAAGAGACCAATGGCCATCGGTAGACGAGTGTATAAATTGACAAACTTTATTTACAGCATAATAAATATTCAAACGAGTAAATGTGAGATATTGCAAAGCACCAACAATCCATCGATAATGGGTAGGATCAAAATATTGAGTATTCGAGGTCAGCAATAACTTACACTAGGATAAAGTAGAAGTGTCGATAACTTTACATAAAGACATATCAACTCGCTAAATAATATCGAGAGTATATTTATATTGTGAGAGCATAAGTCCGATGGTAGTTTTGGTAACTTCAATCCTCAAGGAATATTGCACAGAGACTAATTCCTTGATTTTGAATTCTGAATTCAGTGAGGTAATCAAGTGAAAAAGTAGAGTTGAATTATTCCTAGTAAGTAGAAGGTCATTCATATACACAAGCAAGTAAATGACATCATGACTGTCGCACCCCAAAAAAATGAGCGCGGCGTCGTGACGACCCTCCCCGTGAGCGGGGGATTAAATGTCGGAGGGAAATTTTATTTTCGTAAAAAAAGGAGTCGTCACCTAGTATTATGGTTACTAGGAAACCTAAAACTGGTCTTTCAGAGATTCTAGGGTAAGGGACTAGTTGCGTAAAGGGAAGGTTTTAGCACCCCTAGTACGCCCTACCTAAGGTAAGCTGCTCGACGTTTTGCTTTGCTTATGATTTGCTATGGCTTTAAGGTTTCAAAACACATGTTAAATAAATGGCAAATGGGATATTATTCCCGCCGAATATTTTGGATATTAACCCCTTAGAATTTATTTATCCAAACACCGACAGTGAATAATAGCATATTATTCCCGCCAAATATTTTGGATATTAACCCCTTAGGATTTATTTATCCAAACACTGACAGTGAATAATAGCATATCATTCCCGCCGAATATTTTGGATATTAACCCCTTAGGATTTATTTATCCAAATATCAACAATGAATAATACGAATCACAAAAAAACAAGGTTTTTTATATTTTTGGAATATTGGCCAATACCCTTTGGATTTTACAAACATGTTGTAAAATCCAAAAATGCAAGAAATGATTTTTTCTTTGCGAAATCCATGCTAAAACTGATTTTCTCCTCAAAACCCAAGATAATATATATTTTTTCAAAAGAAAAAAAACAATTTTTAAAATATGCTAGTGTATTGGCCGTATGCAAGAAAACAACACATTTTTTCTTTAATAAAAATATTTTTTTGGAAAGTTTATATTTATATATTTATATATTTTTTTATTTTTTATTATATTTTGGGCTGTCAGCCCGTCCCTGGTGAGCTGGGCTGTCAGCCCGTCCCTGGTGAGCTGGGCTGTCAGCTCACCCTGGTGAGCTGGGCTACCAGCTTGGCCCTGGTGAGCTGGGCTGGGATGCCAGCCCGTCACATGGGATTGGGCTTTCAGGCCGGTTAAGGGAACCGGGCCGGGTCTATCTACTGGGCTGGGCTTGTCTACTTATTTCCAAGCTGGGCTTCGGCCCATGAATCCTCTCGGGTCGGTTTTAAAACCATTAAAAAAAAGGGTTGGGCTTCAAGCCCATTAGGACTGGAAGCCTTGCCTTCTTCTGGGCTGGGCCGGGCACAAATCTCGGCCCGGCCCGACCCGGCGGGGAGTGAATGAGTGAATGAATTCACTCCCCGCACATGCAGATGAAGAAGATGAACAGTGATATCATGAATTTTCGAGTATGATGGAAGGCTTACTTGTTAACACCTTTGTGTAGAGGACGTCGAAGTGGTTCTTCTGGTCGTGGTGGCGTCGGGAATAGTGGCCTGTGGTGGCCGGAAATGGGGACTGAAGGCGACGAGCTGTGCTTGCTGGCGTCGGGGTTGCTCTGTTTTCTTCGCCGGGGTTGAAGAAAATGGCTGAGCTGCTGGGGTTGAGGGGTGGCTTATGGTGATGCCGAGGAGGGATATGGGTGGTCGATGGTGGTGATACTTGGCTGGCCGAGAGTGAGAAAGAAAAGCATAGGTCTGGTTCTAGAGAGCGAGAGAGGCAGAGTAAAAATGAAAAAAAATGCTGGGGATCTCTCTTATTTTTCTGCGTCCTTAACACAATATCTCTCACGTAAATCTATTCTCCTCTCTGTGTTCTCTTTTTCTTCTCCGTTCTTCACCATGCAGACTGCTATCTATAGCAGAGAAGACTTGAATGCAAGGAAGGTAATTAGAGGAGAATCAGGGATGAAGGGTGGAGAATCAGGATGTCGATTTTTCAGAGATAAATTTGGGAAGAAAATCATGATTTATAGGAAGAAATTTGATCTGTTGTGCTGACTGATAGAGATGAAACGGGAAGAAAATCACAATTGAAAAAGGAAGAAAAATTTGATTGATCTGTTGATCAATGCGCCTGAAAAAAATCAATGAAAATGCATGCCGGAACAGTGCATGCTTATTTAAATGCAGATTTCAAGATTTTTGAAGGTAAAAAATCCGATTTGGTCCTCCAATTTATAAATTCTTTAAATGCACCCAATTGGATTTAAACTTGACTTTATGCAATTAAATCTCATCAAAAATTCAATCTCAACCTTGGCTTTGCGCGACTTTCTAAACTGGCCCTTGGGTCCTGATTTTCACGATTTAACCCTCAATCGATCATTAAACTCGCAACTTACTCAATTTTGCCCTTGCACCAAGATATGTATTTCAGAAAAATAAAAGAGTCAAAAATGGGGTAGCAACAATGACCATCAGAGTAAATAAACATAGAGGTGTCAACAATAGAGACGCGAAAACCAAGAGAAATGAGATAATCACTGAGTCTGGTATACCACTTGGGCAGCTTGTTTTAAACCATAAATAGATTACGCAAGTGAGAAACATTAGATGATAGAGTAGGGTGAGAAAAACCAGGTGGTTGTTCAATATACACCTATTCTTGAAGAATCTCATTCAAGAAAACATTGGGAACATCAAGTTGATGAATAAACCACCTGTCGCACCCCAAAAAAAATGAGCGCGGTGTCATGACGACCCTCCCCGTGAGCGGGGGATTAAATGTCGAGGGGATTCTTTATTTTCATGAAAAAGAGAGTCGCCACCTAGTATTATGGTTACTAGGAAACCTAAAACTGGTCTTTCAGAGATTCTAGGGTAAGGGACTGATTGCGTAAAGGGAAGGTTTTAGCACCCCTAGTATGCCATACCTAAGGTAAGCTGCTTGACGTTTGGTTTGTTTATGACTTGCTATGGGTGTAAAAAAAAACACATGTTAATTAAATGACAAATGGGATATCATTCCCGCCGAATATTTTGGATATCAACCCCTTAGGATTTATTTATCCAAACACCGACAGTGAATAATAGCATATCATTCCCGCCGAATATTTTGGATATTAACCCCTTTTGGATTTATTTATCCAAATACCGACAGTGAATAATAACATATCATTCCCGCCGAATATTTTGGATATTAACCCCTTAGGATTTATTTATCCAAACACCGACAGTGAATAATAGCATATTATTCCCGCCGAATATTTTGGATATTAACCCCTTAGGATTTATTTATCCAAACACCGACAGTGAATAATAGCATATTATTCCCGCCGAATATTTTGGATATTAACCCCTTAGGATTTATTTATCCAAATACCGATGGTGAATAATAGCATATCATTCCCGTCGAATATTTTGGATATTAACCCCTTTTGGATTTATTTATCCAAATACTGACAGTGAATAATAGCATATCATTCCCGCCGAATATTTTGGATATTAACCCCTTAGGATTTATTTACCCAAATACCAACAGTGAATAATAGCATATCATTCCCGTCGAATATTTTGGATATTAACCCCTTAGGATTTATTTATCCAAATACCGATGGTGAATAATAAATTCCAAAAATATAAGATTTTTATATTTTTTGAAAAATTGGCCAATACCCTTTGGATTTTACAAACATGTTGTAAGATCTCAAAATGCAAGAAATGATTTTTTCTTTGCGAAATCCATGCTAAAACTCATTTTCTCTTCAAAACCCAAGATAATATATTTTTTTTTTCAAAGAAATACAATTTTTAAAATATATTAGTGTATTGGCCGTATGCAAAAAAAACAACACATTTTTCTTTAATAAAAATATTTTTTGGAAAATTTGTATTTTTATATTTTTTTAATTTTATTATATTTTGGGCTGTCAGCCCGGTCCTGGTGAGCTGGGCTGTCAGATCACCCTAGTGAGCTGGGCTACCAGCCCGGCCTTGGTGAACTGGGCTGCGCGCCCGGCCCTCGTGAGCTGGGCTGCGTGCCCGGCCCTCGTGAGCTGGGCTGCGCGCCCGACCCTCGTGAGCTGGGCTGGGATGCCAGCTCGTCACATGGGATTGGGCTTTCAGCCCGGTTAAGGGAACCGGGCCGGGTCTATCTACTGGGCGGGGCTTGTCTACTTATTTCCAAGCTGGGCTTCGGCCCATGAATCCTCTCGGTCCAGTTTTAAAACCATTTAAAAGGGGCTGGGCTTCAAGCCCATTAGGACTGGAAGCCTTGCCTTCTTCTGGGCTGGGCCGGGCACAAAGCTCGGCCCGACCCGACCCGACCCGACAGGGAGTGAATGAATTCACTCCCCACACATGCAGATGAAGGAGATGAACAGTGATATCACGAATTTTCGAGTATGATGGAAGGCTTACCTGTTAACACCTTTGTGTAGAGGACGTCGAGGTGGTTCTTCTGGTCGTGGTGGCGTTGGGAATAGTGGCCTGTGGTGGCCGGAAATGGGGACTGAAGGTGACGGGCTGTGCTTGCTGGCGTCAGGGTTGCTCTGTTTTCTTCGCCGGAGAAGTTGGCTGAACTGCTGGGGTTGAGGGGTGGCTTATGGTGATGCCGAGGAGGGACATGGGTGGTCGATGGTGGTGATACTTGGCTGGCCGAGAGTGAGAAAGAAAAAGCAGAGTTCTGGCTCTAGAGAGAGAGAGGCAGAGTAAAAACGAAAAAAATGCTGGGGATCTCTCTTATTTTTCTGCGTCCTTAACACAATATCTCTCACGTAAATCTCTTCTCCTCTCCGTCTTCTCCCTTCTTTCTCCGTGCAGGCTGCTATTTGTAGCAGAGAAGACCCAAGTTCGGCCATGCATAATGTTTAATGCAGTGTTGAGGAAACAGCTAAGCAAATCGATAAAATCAGGAAGGAGATCACGCTGGAGATAATTTGGGAAGAAAATCACGATTGACTTAGGGACAAATTTGATCTGTCTTGCTGTGATGGAGCTGAATTGGGAAGAAAATCAAATTGAAAAAGGAAGAAAAACTCGATTGATCTGCTGATTGATCACCGTGAATTTAAATCAAATGTAACACGCCGGAACAGTGCATGTTTCCTTTTTTATGCAGATTTCAAAAAATCAAAAGAAGGTAAAAATATGATTTGGTCCTTTAAAAATTCTATAATTGCACCCAATTGGATTTAAACTTGACTTTATGCAATTAAATCCCATCAAAAATTCAATCTCAATCTTAGCTTTGCGCGATCTCCTTACTCTGGTCCTTGGCTCCTGATTTTCAACTTTTTAACCCTCAATTGACCATTAAACTCTCAATTTGCTCAATTTCGCCCTTGTACCAATATATATTAGAAAAATAAAGAGTCAAAAATTGGGTAGCAACACCACCCATAGGTTGCAAAAATAGTAAGTTATAACCTCTAAGTGGAAAGCTTAGCAACCAGACTTAAACTCTCAAGGTAGTCTATTCCTTCTTGTTGAGCGAACTCTCCGACAACAAGATGGGCTTTATACTTGTCAATACTATCATCTGCTCGCCACTTGATTTTTATAGACCCAATGACTGCCAACAACATTCATAGAGAAATAATAAGGAATTAGAGTCCACATACAGTTTGATTGCAATGCCTGAATCTCATTTAGCATCACTTGTTGTCATGCTAAATGTTGAGAAGCATCTTTGAATGTGATAGGTTCACGTTCAAGAGAAGCAAAACACACGGTAGTAGTAGACTAAGTAGGAGATACAGTAGTAAGGGACTAAGACACACTAAGATGCGCCTGTTTGGGGTGGCGAGAACAAAATGTTATGTGATGGTTGTGAGATAAGGCAACTGGCAAAGTTGATGAATTATGAGAAACTTGCTAAAGATCAAAATTAGATAAATCAGGTACCAAACACAAGGCAAGAGAAGAGCCAAAGGAATGACCCGAGGTGGGACGGTCAGGAGGTTGATAGGATGCCATAATAGGAAAGGAGTTCGCTGACAATGGGATTACCATACCTGGAGAAATAGAGACCATACTTGGAGAATAATCAGTAGCATAGTAAAGTGGAGATAAAGTAGAGGGGTTGGTACTCACGAGACAAGTTGAATAAGTGGAGGCAATAGTCCTTTGATCAGGCGTTGGAGAAGGTGACAAAGATGGGGTAGATGGAAAAGGCAAGGGTGTAGGAAAAACAATTAAGATTAGGAGTGTTGTTTGTAGAGATGGAGAAGGCAAGGTTGTTGAGTATTTAGAACAAGTAAAGGGAAATGTAGTTTCATGAAATTTAACAAGTCATGCAATATACATACAAAATGATGACAAATCAAAACAACAATAACCCAAATGAGAGGAACTATAGCCAAGAAATACACACGGGGAAGATCAAATATCTAGTTTATGGCAGCTATAAGGACGAAACAAATGAAAACATAAACACCTAAAAATATGAAGAAAACTATAATTAGGGGAAGATTTAAACAAATGTGCAAGAGGTGTACAACTATTGAGAACAACAATAGGCATACAATTTATGAGATAAACAACCATTTCAAAAGCATAACTCTAAAATTTTAACGAATACTTACACTGACCAAGGAGCGTAAGACCTGTTTCAACAATATGACAATTACAATGCTCAATAATACCATTTTGCTCATGCATGTGAGGACAAATGAGACAGTGATAAATACCAATGGTTTTAAAATATGTGCTTAACTTCATATATTCACCACCCCAACTTGTTTAGATGAATTTAATTTTGGTGGCGAATTGTCGTTCTATAAGAACTTGAAATTGAAAAAAAAATTAAACACATCAGATTTAGCTTCTAAAGGGAAAAAAACAAGATATATTTAGTAAGCATCCACAAAAATCACAAAATATCGATAGTCATCAATAAATAACATAGGAGAAGTTCCCCAAACATCACTGAAAACAAGTTCAAGAATAGCACAATTTTCATGACCAGTAAGGTCTAATGACAAACACAATGCTTTCCTAAAGAGCATGATGAACAATTATAATTAAAAACTCTAGATATACATGTAATTTTATTATTGGATACTAAAGACCCTAAAATATGAGAGCTAGGATACCCAAGGCGAACGATGCCAAACATTAGCAGTTGAGGACACAAATGTTATCAAGAAAGCTTGAGGTACAGGTATGGCAGAAGACTTAGATATGACAGATAGACCACCACTACTCTAAGGGCAAGTCCAATGGCAAGAGCCATTTTGGAGAGCCAAATCTTTAACATAGCTCTTTGAATATTGTATATATGTTTTTTTTGTTGATATGTATTCCAATAGTAAAAGCTATTTTGGAGAACCATTTTTTTTTATATTCTTTTAAATATAGTGCAATTATTTGTATGTAGTTTAGTTATGCAATTAATTATACAATGAATAGGAGTAAATTATATAATTAAATAATTGCTTTTAAAAAACTCTCCAACAATATAATTATTAATTTTTTAATTATATTTAAATTAAAAAATTTGAATTTAAAATACAAAATTCCACAACAATTTAAATAATGCCGAAACAATCAATGCAAATGAAGATATTGTTGCCATTATTGGAGGGAAACTACAACCAAGAGAAGGAAGGACAGGAACTGATGCAACTGCCATTGATGACGCAAAAAAATCTAGGTAGAGGTTTCATTGACAAACCTGACTTAGGTTGCATAAGTGAAGAATTAGGAAGGAGAATAGAGATTGTTGCAACTGGTATGCTTGCTGTGAGGAGAGAGGAATATTGAGCTATGGTAGAATCCATGAGGAGAAAAGGGAGGCGCCGATGGAAGCTTTGTAAGGAGAGAGGAAGTTTGCTTTGTTGATGACGCAAACTGGTCATAAACTTGAGGAAGTAGATCGAAGAGCAATGTGATTTGTTTATTGCCGAAGAGTGATGTTGCTACTATTCTTGCTTAGTTCAATGCTCGTTTGTGTTGGAGGAGACAGCTCAGACAAGCCTTGTCGTTGCTGTTGACGACTGTTGTTACAAAAACAATTTCTAGAACTAGGGCAAGAGACAGTCAATATCGACGACTATGATATCAAGTTGAAGTTAAGGGAGAAACAGGGTCTTGGAATATATTCTAGAGGTTGTAGTGTGTTGTAAACAACACTCCCCTTATTGAAGTTTAAAGAAATTGGTATCAAATTAAGATAAATTAAACACAGATTCCTGAATTAATTTGTCCTTGATGTGTGTAGAGTCTTGGATAAAGATCATTTATTGTTATATGTATATATATATATATATATATATATATATATATATATATATATATATATATAGGGTCTCACTTGATACTAACCATGTGATATACTACATATGATCATAAACTCATATAAGGTAAATACAAGATAAATATACATACATAATAACATTCCATAATAATTATGAGTATAAGATTTTATCAATGTAGTAATGTGTATAAAATTCCATTAGTAAGATGATTCTTAGATATAATTACATTAGTTTTGTAGATAATAATCACTTGCTTAAGTTTAATCAACCAATTAGTTGATAATGTGTTTTAGACAGGCTCATTTCATACTGTCAGAATGTGCATGAGATGCTGCCTTGAAGAAATGTTGTCCTGAAGCTGACGTGAAGATCAAGTTTAGATTAAATGTGTTGTTTAATTTTTGAATTTTAAATTTCATATAAGCAGATTTGATTTGTTGATTATCTGCCAATAATCTCTCATGGTTGTTGAGAGTTTGATTTTGATTGTAATTCATGTTATTGTAAGCCTAAATATTAGGCATTTCAATTTGAATAAAACTAATTCAATTCAATCTTCAATTCGGCTTTGTTTCAATTTCCAATTTTTCACTTTTCCAGAATTTGATCTAAACAGTACCTGTTACAGCAGTTACTGTTCAGATCATCAATTTCCAACAGTGGTATCAAAGCAATTGATCTTACGGGCTGAGGGGAAATTTGTGAGTGAAAACACGAGAGATTGTGAGTGTAAACACCTGGGGGTTGAGAGAAACACTGAGAGATTAATTTTTCTAAGAAATCAATGGCATCATCTTCATCCTCTGGACACTCGCACTCATCGGTTCCAATTTTTGATGGTGAGCATTATCACATCTGGGCCGTGAAAATGAAGTTTTTCTTGCGATCTCTTGGATTGTGGAATGTAGTGGCCACAGATGCTGATCCTCCTCAATTACATGGAAATCCCATAGTAGCTCAGTTGAGAGCTTTTGAACAGGAAAAGCTGAAGAAAGATAAGGCAATCACCAGCCTTCATTTTGGGCTCGCTGATCATATTTTCATTAAAATTATGGACCTGGAAACACCAAAACAAATTTGGGACAAGCTCCAGGTCAAATTTGAAGGCAGTAGCATAGACAAGACTGTGAAACTGCTAGCATTTAAGAGAGAGTTCGAATTGATGAAAATGAAAGACCATGAATCTGTCAAGGTTTATTCTGGCAGATTGATGAATGTAGTAAACCAGATGAGACTCCTTGGGGAGACATTTGAAGATCATAAGATTGTTGAAAAGCCCTGAAAAATTCGAAGCAAAAATCTCAGCAATTGAAGAATCTTGCGATTTGCAAAATCTTACCATTGCTGAGTTAATAAGCAAGCTGCACATCCAGGAGCAAAGGGTGCAGATGAGGGATGATGAGGTAATTGAAGGGGCTTTTCAAGCAAACAATAAAGGGAGGAAAAATAGAAGCTTACCATTAAAAAAATTCAACAAAGGTAAACAATTCTCTCTAAATTTAAACTTGTTGTACCTGCTAACAAACAAAATTTTCTTCCCTGTTCTTATTGTAAAAGAACAAACCATGCCGAGGTGAATTTCTGGTTCAAAGGGAAATCAGTAATTCATTGTGATTTCTGTAAAAAGGTGGTCATAGCGAGAAGTTTTGCAGGCTGAAGAAGAAACCACCTCAGCATGAAATTCAACAGCATGCAAATGTTACTGAAGAAAGTAAGGTCGATGAAGAACATTTGTTCATGGTGACTTGTGATGAATACAATTCCAAAAGGGACACTTGGTTGATTGATAGTGGTTGCACAAGCCACATGACCAAATTCCTATCAATTTTCTCCACAATTGACAGGTCAATCAAGCCCAAAATTAAACTGGGAAATGGAGATGTTGTTGAAGCAAAAGGGAGAGGAACAGTTACTGTGAGAACAAGCAAAGGTACGAAGACAATTACAAATGTTTTATACATTCCTGAACTTGATCAGAACCTATTAAGTGTTGCTCAGATGCTGCGAAATGGTTATGAAGTGTCATTTAGGGATAATTTCTGCTTTATTACTGATTCACATGACTCAATAATTGCAAAAATTAAAATGGAGGGGAACAACTTTTATCTGAATTTAAATGCAATAGAAGGGCATGCATTAAGTGCTAAAGTTGATGAAAGCATTGTGTGGCATAAGAGGTTTAGGCACTAAAATTTTAATTCATTAGTGTTGCTGCATAATAATGAATTGGTAGAAGGAATGCCTGAAATTTGTGCTAGCAATCAGATATGTGAAAGTTGTGAACTTGGAAAACAACATAGAAGACCATTTCCACAGATTGCATTGAGAAGAGCAGCAAAATTTTTAGAACTGGTTCATTCTGACATCTGTGGACCTATGAATATTGCATCCTTGAGCAATAATCTGTATTTTATGCTATTCATAGATGATTTTAGCAGGATGACTTGGGTTCATTTTTTGAAGAACAAGTCACAAGCACTGTCAGAATTTAAAACCTTTAGGTGCTTGACTGAAACACAAAGTGGACAGAAGATCAAGGTGCTAAGGACTGATAATGGTGGGGAGTATACTTCAAAAGAATTCCACTCTTACTGTCAAGAGGCTGGAATTGTGCATCAATTAACAGTTCCCTACTCTCCACAACAGAATGGTGTTGTGGAGAGGAAGAACATAACTGTTATGGAAATGTCGAGATGCATGTTGCTGGAAAAGAATTTGCCAAAATTCTTGTGGGCTGAAGAAGCCCTCTGTTCATCATTTGAAGATGTTTGGTTCCCTTTGTTACTTCCATGTTCCAGCTGCAACAAGAGGGAAACTTGATGCAGTAGCTAAGAAAGGAATTCTGGTGGGATATGCAGCAGAATCAAAGGGATATAGGGTGTATAATCTGAACAAAACCAAAATTCGGATTAGTAGAGATGTGCAGGTGGATGAGTACAGCAACTGGAATTGGGAAATGAATAAAATTGATCAAAGAGTTATAACTCTAAGACCAGAAATTGAAAGAACAGTTGAAGAAATTGAAGAGCAGACTGGTATAGAAGATACAACTGACTCAGATGTTGGTAAGATAAGGTCCCTAGCTGATGTTTATGAGAGATGCAACCTAGTGCATTCTGAACCTACAACTTACACAGAAGCTGCAACATTTCCAGCCTGGATTGAGGCTATGAAGGCTGAAATCGATTCCATTGAAAGAAATGGAACCTGGGAGTTGACAGAATTACCTGATGACAAGAAGAAAATTAGAGTGAAATGGGTGTTCAGGACCAAATTTAATCCTGATGGTTCAGTGTTCAAGCACAAGGTTAGGTTGGTAGTCAAAGGTTTTTCACAAGTGGCTGGGGTAGACTATGGTGATACCTTTGCACCAGTTGTAAGACACGACACAATCAGGCTTCTTCTTGGTCTTGCTGGGCAATTGGGGTGGAATGTATACCACTTGGATGTGAAGTCAGCCTTCTTGAATGGAATTCTTCAAGAAGAGATTTATGTCCAGCAGCCTGATGGATTCGAAATTGCAAGAGAAGAGCACAAAGTATACAAGCTTCACAAGGCTCTTTATGGGCTAAAACAAGCACCAAGGGCTTGGTATAGTAGAATTGATTCCCACTTGATTCAATTGGGATTTAAAAGAAGTGAGAGTGAAGCTACTTTGTACTTGAAAGAAGAAGATGGTGGTCAGCAACTCATAATCTCTCTTTATGTCGATGACATGTTAGTAACTGGAAGCAATTCCAAGTTACTAACTAAATTCAAGCTGGAGATGGAAAATGTGTTTGAAATGAGTGATTTGGGGGCTATGAGTTATTTTCTGGGAATGGAAATACACCAAAGCAATTCTGGGATTTTTGTATCTCAGAAAAAGTATGTTGTTGATGTCCTAAAGAAGTTCAAACTGGACTCATGCAAAGAAGCTGCTACTCCATTAGCACTGAATGAGAAAATTTCGAAGAATGATGGGGATAAGCTTGAAGATCCTTCTGCATATAGAAGTCTGGTTGGCAGCCTGTTGTACCTCACAGCTACCAGACCAGACTTAATGTTCCAAGCTGGATTATTGTCACGGTTTATGAGCTCACCTAGCAGTGTTCATATTGGTGTTGCTAAGCGTGTGTTGAGGTATGTAAGAGGAACAAGTGATCTGGGAATTTGGTATTTGAAAACAGGAGGAGTGAAACTGACTGGCTATGCAGACAGTGACTGGGCAGGGAGCATTGACGATATGAAGAGCACTTTTGGCTACATTTTTACACTTGGTTCAGGTGCCATTTGCTGGAATGCTAAGAAGCAAGATGTGGTGGCACAATCAACTGCTGAAGCCGAGTATATTTCAATGGCTGCTGCAGCCAATCAAGCAATTTGGTTAAAGAAAATTCTAGCAGATTTGGGTCAAAGTCAGGGTACACCAATTGGGATTTTTTGCGATAACAAGTCAGCTATTGCAATTGCCCAAAATCCAGTTCAACATGGAAGGACTAAGCACATTAATGTGAAGTTTCATTCTTTAAGGGAGGCTGAGAAGAATCAACTCATTAAAATCACTTATTGTTCAACTGATGTTCAATTGGCAGATTTAATGACCAAGTCTCTTCCAAAGTCACGACTGGAATTTCTGAGAATGAATCTTGGTTTATTCAAGGCAAGTCTCAAGGAGGAGTGTCAGAATGTGCATGAGATGCTGCCTTGAAGAAATCCTGTCCTGAAGTTGACGTGAAGATCAAGTTTATATTAAATGTGTTGTTTAATTTTTGAATTTTAAATTTCAGATAAGCAGATTTGATTTGTTGATTATCTGCCAATAATCTCTCATGGCTGTTGAGAGTTTGATTTTGATTGCAATTCACGTTATTGTAAGCCTATATATTAGGCATTTCAATTTGAATAAAACTAATTCAATTCAATCTTCAATTCGGCTCTGTTTCAATTTCCAATTTTTCACTTTTCCAAAATTTGATCTAAACAGTACCTGTTATAAACAGTTACTGTTCAGATCATCAATTTCTAACACATACAAGTACAGGAAATAAAAACCATAGTCTTAGGAAACAAATTGAATGAAAATTGCATTTGTTATCATATGAGAGTAAATACAGAAAGCCTGTAATTAAAACAACGCGACCTGATGGCAGTTAACTTGAAGATTTGTTGATGCATCTATGTGTATGAACACAGCGTCCAGACCAGCATTGGCTTACATGAGCATGAGGTCATAGGAGCATCAGCATGAGGTCATAGGAGCATCAGCATGCATGCATGCCGTGTCCAAAACTCTTTATTAAAAAATTGCCGAAGCCTGTCAGGATCGATCCAGTCTTCCACTTCTTGGTCAAAGCTTATCGTTATATGTGATTTAGGCAACAACGACCTTTGTATTAAAATAAATAAATAAATAAAGCTGTCATACTTGTCAAGGGAGGCTAGGATCGATCATTTTAAACTAAACACAACTAACTAAATTATATATATATATATATATATATATATATATATATAACTAAATTATATATATATATATATATATATATATATATATATATATATATTTATGATGGTATTTAATAATTGAAGGAGGCTAAAATTTCTATAAATGTACAATGGTTGCCAGAAAAAAAAAGATAACTAGTTAGAAATTCTGGAAAAAAAAATTAAAATCACCTGAAAATATTTGTTAACCTTAAATATTTTTATTTATTTCAAAGCATGTCTTTATATCCAATTATTACCTGATTTTATTTTCAAGATATATCTTTGTTATAAATTTAGATTTAATCTTATTATTAATACATCATATTTTATTATGTTCGGGCTTTTGAAACTCAAATTTGGCATTCCGATCATTTTTTGGATGACGACTCTTTGGCTGATTAGGAAAATTAGCTAGGTTAAAAACCAATACATAAATCTATAAAATCCTGAAAATTGAATATCCCATTTACGCAATGATGAAATTTTTTATTCAAATCTTACAATATTGCTTCTCATGTCTTTTATAAAATACATGAAAAAAGATAAATAAATCTCGAAATTGGATCTAACAAACTTTAAAAAAATAAAATGCGTGTGGGAAATAGAGAAATTTCATCCAAATACAAATTTTGAGATTCAAATAATGGTCCTTATCGAAATGTAAATAAAAGAAAAGGGAGTTTATGGCAAGCGAAGATGCAAGAAGACAATGACAACATATTTTATATAAGAATATTATATATATCATTAAAGCTGGTTCTAACTTATGACACTATATATATCGAAGACAAGGACAACAAATTAAAACACAGCTTATGACATATATCTTTGATGTTTTTTTTTTTTTTTTTTAACTTTACTTTAGTTGTAATTGTGGTATATTTTTAATAAACATTGGATAAAGATATTTTTTTTGTATATTCTAGAGTCTCATCTAATAGTTTAAATTTTTAGGCGAGATGATTTCTTAACATAGTATTAGAGCTTTGTTGACCTATCGATCATGAGTTTGAATTTCATCATATCCATTCTATTTGATAAAAACAAAACACCAGATAGTGTGAGCCTATGCAAGTTTTAAGCCCAAAAAAACTTTCACATGATGGGGTGTGTTAGAGAATAATATAAATTATATTTTGAGGTCTCACTTAACAACTTAAACTTTGAGATGAGATGGTTTTTAAAAAAAAAATCATATTCATTATCATTAAAGTTCTATCATAAATCTCTAGTAAAATTGATACTTGTCTTTAAAATATAGCAAATGCCGTTGGGTATGTAATACAAAGACAACTACTTACTTATGATAGCATTTTACTCAAAATACATTAATATTTTCTGAACAACTAACAATAAGCTAAATCATGTGAGGGAAATCATTGTTGCTCTCCACATATTTTCTTGTGGATTGCAACAGTGCTTTACCTTCTTTTTTTGTTTTTTTTTTTTGCTTTTTTTTGTTTTTTTCTAATTACGTTCTCTTTTTGTTTTTTTTAATTCCATGATTTTTTTTTCTGGTTATATTTTTTTTATTCTTTTCTTTTTTCCACTTTTTTATATATATATATATATATATATATATATATATATATATTTGTTTTTTTTTTTTATAATTGGAGTGTCTTAGCTAGCTTAAGTGCACCACGATTAATCCTTAGATCAAATTTTTTTATTGTTTTTTTTTTGTTTTTTTTCCTGATTATGTTTTTTTTTTCATTTTTCTCAATGAAACATTTTTTTTGCTAGTTATACTTTTTAATTTTTTTCCACTTATATATTGTTTTTTATGATCTGGGTGTCCGGGTTAGCTTAAGCGCACCACAATTAATCTCCAGATCAATTTGTTTTTGATAATCAGAGTATCCAGATCAGGTTATGCGTACCACGACTAATCCTCAGATCTATTTTTTTTTTGCTAAAGTGCTTTCCTGCTGGTATAATTTTTTTCATTTTCTTTCTTATACTTTTGTTTTGTTCACCTATACATTTTTTTTTATAACCGGGGTCTACGGGCCAGCTTAAGTACACCACGACTAATTCTCGGATCGAATTTGTTTTTAAAACAACATGGAATGCTACAGTGCTTTCACGCTTATATTTTTTTTTGTTTTCTTTAACTTATATATATTTTTTTATAACCATGGTCTCTGAGCCAGCTTAAGCTTTTTTTCTTTTTACTTGTATATTTTTTTATAACTAGGATCTTCGAGCCACCTTAAACGCAGCACGACTAATCCCCGGACCAAATTTGTTTTTGATAACCAAGGTGTCGAGGCCAGCTTGCGCACCACGACTAATCCTCAGACCAATTGATTATTTTTTTTTGAATTTTTTTTTTCTTATACTTTTTTTTTCACTTATACATTTTTTTCCTTATCTCCGGACCGAATTTTTTTTAAAAACAATATGGATTATAAATGGTGTGGGGAAAGCACTGTAGCTCTCCACACATAACATTGTTGATTGCAGCCGTGCTTTCCCACTACTATGTTTTTTTTCCTGTTTTTTGCTTCTTCTTCTTCTTCTTTTTTTTTCTTATTATGTTTTTTTTTTTCATGTTTTTTCTTATTATATTTTTTTTCTTTTTCCACTTATATATATTTTTTTGTTTTTTATTTTTATAATCGGGGTGCCCGAGCTAGCTTAAGCGCATCACGATTAATCCCCAAGATCAAATTGTTTTTTATAACTAGGGTGTCCAGGCCAACTTATGCGTGCCACGACAATCCCCAATTTTTTTTCTAAAGTGCTTTCACGCTGGTACATTTTTTTTCTTGTTTTTTCTTATACTTTTATTTTGTTCACTTACACATTTTTTTTTTATAACCTATGTCTTCGAACCAGTTTAAGCATACCATGACTAATTCGTGGGCCGAATGTTTTTAAAACACAATATGCATTGTTACAGTGCTTTCACACTTATATTTTTTTTTCCTTTCACTTATACATTTTTTTAACCAGGATCTCCGGGAAAGCTTAAGCGCATCACCACTACTGCCCGGACCAAATTTGTTTTTTTGATAATCAGGGTGTCCAAGCTAGCTTGGGCGCACCACGACTAATCCCCGGACCAATTTATTATTTTTTTTCCTTATATTTGTTTTTGCTCACTTATACATTTTTTTTATGACTGAGGGGTCTCCGATCCAGCTTAAGTGCACTACTACTAATTTTCGGACTATTTTTTTATTAAAAAAGTATGGATTGCTAGAGGCTTATACTTTTTTTTTGTTTTTTTTATATTTTTTTCATTTATATATATTTTTTATAACCGGTGTCTCCAGGCCAACTTAAGTTTTTTTTTTTATCACTTATACATTTTTTTTATAACGAGGGTCTCTAGGTTAGATTAAGTGTACCATGACTAATCCTTTAACCTTTTTTTTATAGTCGGGGTGTTCAGGTCAGCTGATGCGCACCACGAGTTGTATAAGTACATATATACCCCCTATAAGACAAAATCCAAGAGTTGACAATAGGGGGTGTATTGGTAATTTACCAATTTTTAATTATATTTTCTATCGTGGTGTTGTTGGCGTGTCTTTGAGCATGACGTCAATTTCAAAGCTCATGCACATTTTTTATGACGCGTGCGACGTCGTAGAACTTCTAAAAATATATATTAGCTTTTTATATATTCATTTTATTATGTATACTGTGTTTAAAATAATATCATGGTATCAGAGGTATTTCTACTTTTTTTTGTGCATAATACAATAATCATAATATTCTCAAATAAGACAAAAACCAAGAATTGTCAGTAGGGGTGTCCCGGTAATTTTACTTTTTTAGTGCACGTAAAATAACTTTTGTAGCCTCAAATAAGACAAAACGGAAGAGTTACTTGTGGTGGTGTTTCAAACATTTCACGTTTAACAATACATGCATAAGAAAGAGTTTCACTCTCATTTTACACCACCAAAGCTAAACTTACTATGTTTTTTCAACACAAGTTCCATTTAATATAAATACAAATAATAATAAAAATTAAAAATCTAAACTAATAGTAAAGATTTATAGATACAAACAAAAAAATTAAAATTATTTTAGAAGGACCGAGAAAATCAAGGGATCGAAACTAAACTAAAAAACAAAAAAATAAAAACTAAAAAACAAAATAAAAAATAAAAAATTATATATATTAAAATTAGATAAGAAAAAATTTTAATCTCTACGGCGGAGTACGGTTTATGGTTCGTTGCTACTAAAATTCTATCTTGTCAGCTAAATATTACCCATGCGTGATTTGAACAGCAAGACCCCACGTAAGCCATTAGCTGGTTCAAGGAGCATCAGCTTGATGTAAGCATTTGCATCCCAGAAACTTGGCTGCAACTAAATACTAAATTAATCATCAGAGGAGGCAATCTTGACAAGATCAATATTTTTTTTTTTTAAGTGTCTCCATGGATCTACCTTTTTTTTTAAGCCAAGCTTGGCAAGTTACGAGGTCCCATAAATGACCATTTCTTCCATTTTTGTTTTATTACAATATTCCAGGTTGTGAAGCCCTTCCAAACTCTTATCCTCATAGGACAAGCCACGAAAAAGACCTCTCTCATTCATATTTTTTTATTAATATGGTTTCCTGATCTGTTTGTATATATTTCAACTAATTTATAGATTTTAAAGTTAACAACTATAAAAATCTTTAATAATTATTATATTAATAACCACATGACTCAAACCTGAAATCATAAGGGAACAACCATCTTAATTCTAAACTTTTTATCGGTGAATCACTTATTAAATAATTAGTTCATTGTTTTATATGGATGGGACATTGTGTAGCTCCGAAGAGAAGTAACTAACAGTTCCGGTGGCTCTAAAGGATAAGTCTGTGTTGCAATTAAGACCAGCTTTACATATCAT
Organism: Salix purpurea; assembly: GCA_027405865.1. Classification (NCBI taxonomy): domain Eukaryota; kingdom Viridiplantae; phylum Streptophyta; class Magnoliopsida; order Malpighiales; family Salicaceae; genus Salix; species Salix purpurea. The sequence continues at coordinate 3,422,590 of JAOWLH010000043.1, read as the reverse complement.
ATGACTTTTCTTAATAATTAATAATGCATGTAATATGAATTACTTCTATCTGAGCAATATGTGGAGCCAATAGCCTCTTCTCTTTAGTTACAGCTCCATAAATGAATCACTTGATGAAGTTCAGCCGAAGCAATATATTAATTAATCTCTTTCTAGGGTTTTGGAAAAAGAAAAGGAATCCTTCTAATAAACGCAGAACAATTGATAATGTGATCTTGTTAGGTGAAGAAGGATCAGCATGCATGCATCCTTGCAAACTCGTTCAAATATCTTAGATCGACTAAAGTTTATTATAAATTATTAAAATTCACCGAAAAGGAGGTGGGTTTTCTTGACAAACACCACCACTTGTCTGCTATATTGCTGCTGCAAATTAGTTCTTTGATTCTATCAAAGTTTATCACATGGAGCATGTTCTTGGTATTCTTCTTTTCTAGTAACGTTTTGCATGTGTGGGACTCTTTCTAGTACAGACTTTTGCAAGAGAAATATTATTTTAACGATTATATATATATATATATAGACTTCAATTGCAGTTCTGCTTTAGGTTCATGCCCACTGCAACTTTATTTATTTAATTATTATTATTATTATTATTATTATTATTATTATAATAGATAGGTGCTTTAGGTTGATGCCCACTGGTCTTCTCTACCTCATTTTTTTAAGAAAAAACTTTTGTTAATCTACCCTATCGAGTCGAGCTAGATCTAACTCTAAAAATACTATTAGAAAAACTCAATACGGTATAAAAAAATAGCTACAAATAATAAAATCTTAGGGTTTTTGCATCGAGCCTAATTCATAAAATATCAAGTTTTCAAAATTATTTTAAATAACATTGGATATAGAGATATTTTTATCGTGGCGTTTAAAATATATTAAGGAATAATATAAATCATATTCTAGAACCTCACCTAATAACTTAAACTCTTAGATGAGATGATTACTTAACATAATATCAAAGTCTTGTTGACCTAGCGGTCACAAGTTCGAATCTCACCACTCTTATTTTATTTGATAAAAATAAAGCACAAGGTAGTGTGGGTCAGTGTAAGTTTCAAGCCTAAAAAAGCTTTCACTTGAGGAGGAGTGTTAGAGAATAATATAAATCATATTTTGAGATCTCGTCTAACAACTTAAATTTTTAAATGAGATGGTTCATTGACAAAATAAATGCTTTCATATTCTATATCATTAAAGTTCTATCATAAATTTCTAGTAAAATTGATACTTGTCTTTAAAATTAAGCAAATGCCGTTGGGTATGTAATACAAAGACAACTACTTACTTATGATAGCATTTTACTCAAAATACATTAATATTTGCTGAACAATTGCTACTAAAATTCTACCTTGTCAGCTAAATAATACACCCACGCGTGATTTGAACAGCAAGACCCCACGTACGTTAGCCATGAACTGGTTCAAGGAGCATCGGCTTGATGTAAGCATTTGCATCCCAGTAACTTGGCTCTAACTAAGCACTAAATTAAGTATTAGAGGAGGCAATCTTGATAAGATCAATTTTTTTTTTTTTTATATTTCTCCATGGATCTACCTTGGCATGACAAGTTATGAGGTCCCATATATTGCCATTTCTTCCATTTTAATTTAATTACAATATTCCAGGTTGAGAAGCCCTTCCAGTTTATCCTCATATAGAACAAGCCACGAAAAAGACCTTTCTCATTCATTGTTTTTTTATTATCAACATAGGTGTTCGATCAGCATGCGCGTATCTCTATTAATTCTCATAAAATCTAAGTTAACGATCATGAAAGTCTCTAGTACCTATCATAATAACAACCACGAGGCTCAAACCTGAGATCATAAGAGGAACAAACTCTTTAATCTCGAACATTACCACTATACTAAATAATTATGTAGCTCCGAAGATAAGTAATTAACTAGTTCCGGCCGGTGGCTCTGAAGGATAAGTCTTTGTTGCCATTAAGACAAGCTTTACATATGACTTTTTTTAATAGCTAATAATGCACAGTTACAAGTACAGTAAAGCAGACATTTGGTCAAGAAAATGTAATATCAATGGAAGGAAAAATATTTTCGTGTCTAATAGGAATACTTTTAATAAACGCAGAACAATTGATAATGTGATTAAATAATGTTTTATAAAATATCAAGTTTTCAAAATTATTTCCACTTTTTTTATAATTTTTGGTTAAATAATTATCAAGCTAAGAAAATGTGCTAGCTAGGTAGCTCGCTCCGGCTGCTGTCTTCTAATTTCTTTTTCTCCCAAAATCTGAAACGTTGACTGGATCTGGTAAAAGTGTTTTTTCTCTTTTCAAAAATTAATGGCATATTTGAAAATTCGATTACCATTTCAGGTTTGGGTCAGCATGCAATCTATTTTACGTCATCCACTATTCACATGTGTGTGTAAAGTAAAAGTCAATCTATGAATATTCCATTTTCACACATAAAAAGAAAATAAAATATTCCAATTGGGTCCCTCAGTGGTTCCAAAACTCTCGAAAATCCAAATGTATAGTCCAAAAAAGTAAGCGGGTCAGATGCCCAAACGCATCTCATGTCTTCATTAAATGTAAGTTGTAGTCTGCATAACATATAATAATTTAATAGTATGATAAATAATATTATATAGTTAGTTGCCTCTAAGTTGTCTTGAAAGGCACCACGATACACATTATATTTTTCAAGCTCACGATAAACACCTAATTATTACTTTTATATTATTTTTCTTGATGAAAATTAAAAAAAAACGCTTGTAAAACAAAAGAGTAGAGGGACTTCTTCTAAAGAAAAATACATAGGTGACTCGCCCTATGTCGCAATCCAAGCTAAAAAATAACTTCAAAAAACATTTAGTGTTTTAAAGAAGTTAAAAAAATATATGACTCGAGTTCTAAACTTCACTTAGTTCAGTAATTTATTTTCTTTTAATCATATGATATAAAAAAATAAAAACAATAAATAAATTTAATTTTAATAAATAAAAAATGACCATAACGATCTTCATAAAAAGAATGTCTTCTAAAAGAGATACAAATCATGAAGTTTAATTATTAAATAACTCAAATTTGAATGATAAAATTGAAATTAAAAATTTAATATAAAATGACAAAAAAATATGTGTATTGACCCAAGATAGCATGTCAATCTGACAATCCGGGGTGTGAGGTTGGAAAAACTCTATAGAAAATAGATCAAAAAAGTTATGATCTCTAATTCTAAACCATTCAAATGCATAAGAATAAATTAAAAACTCAATTAATAAAAAAAAAACACAAGTAAACCTCGGGCAAGTTCACCTAATCTCATGAGATGGATCATCCAAATGAGATAACCTAATAGAAGACAATTTTTTTTTTTTAAAAAAAAACTAACCTAAACCTAATAAGTGTTGATGGATGAATAAAAAGAACTTTTTAAAAAACAATCTGAAAAAGACCGAGTTAACCCTCCTCGATCCACCGAACCCTCAAACTATGTCATGAAACCAAGTTAACTCTATACAAAGTAAAGTAAAGAACATCATGAAGTCTAATTTTCAACAAAACTAACACCAAATGGATAAAATTAAAAAAGAGAATCAATAAAAAAAATTAATATTAACTTATATTAGCTTTTCAAGCTTATGATATAGGTCATGAGGATAGGATCACCTCACAAAGAAAATAAATCATAAAACTTAATTATAAATTAATAAAATATTTAATGATAAAATTAAAAAAAATCAATAAAAAAATAAAAATCAAAAGAATGATAGCTGAAATTAACATAAAAGTAAAATGATAAGACATTCTTTTTGGTTGAACTATTATAGATCTTAAATATAGAAGATAACAAAGAAAAGAAGAAAGAGAAAACAATTTTTTTTTAAATGATCCAAATAAAAAAATATAATTAAAATAATAAAAAATAAAAACTAAAATAATAAGATTTTTTTTTTATCTTGGCTAAACTAATATAAAAATTTAGAGAAATTAATAAAAAAAATCATGTCATCGCCTAACCGCCAACCATATACTAACACAAACATCAAAATTAATCCTTGATCTTAGTAACAAAAATAAAGAATGAATATATATGTCTAAGCCTCAATTTTGATTCTTAAACTATTTTTTTTAATTAATAAAATATTTTTATTTTTGTAAAACCAAGCATCAACCAAGAAATAACAAAATATTTCTTGACATCCTGAAATCTCCTTACGTAGACATGAAAAATAAATCACAAATAATAATTACAAATCAAAGCAATAACAAAAAGAAAGAAAATGAAATTGAAAAATAAAAACGTAAAAAACCTTGGAAAAAAGAAAAGAAAAGAAAAACAGGAAGCATTATGATTATAAGCATGACCACAACATTTCATCATCATCAAGAATCATTAATTATTTCCTTTGAAAATTAATTAAATGCATGGCATCCCGTTTCTCTTCACGGCACCCAACACAACTTAAGAAAATAACAAAAACACGTATATTTATTTCTAGCCAGCCAATATTGAATAATTATTTATTTGTCCTTTTCCTTTAATTATTTAATTCTTAATAATATTTTAATAAATAAATAAAATTGGTCTCCCTCCTTCTCCCTCCCCTCTGCCAGGCGTGCGGCGCAACTATAAATACCCACACATTTCTATTCTATAAAAATCATCAACGTTTCTTTTCCTTTTCCCCTCCTCCTCCTAGAACTACACACAAAAGTTGTAGATCGCTCGCTCGCTCGCTCTGCAAAACTCTTCCAAATCCAATGGCAACCAAAGTCTATATTGTGTAAATCTCTCTCTTTATGCTCTTAATTTTCTACTTCTAATCTCTTGTATCCTTGAATTTAGTTTATTTGTATTCAATCGCGATTTTAGCAAGGGTTTATTTTATTGAATCATTTGCTAATATTTAAAGCCTGCATTTCGTTTGTTTGTCTCTAATAAGCTCTTCTGATTTTTAGAGTCTGATCTGTATTATATCTCTAATTACTCATTCAGTTTAGATTTTTTAAAAAAAATATTTTGTGGATTAAGTAGTGTTGCCAAGCTCATCTCCTGCTTGATGACATAAATATGCCGTGTTGAGTTTTCGGGTCTTTGACTGCAATGCAATGCAATGGAGTTAGAGGTCTTGTCGGTGTTCACATGATTCTTGTTTTCATGTCAGTTGAACATTTAATCCAATTTTTTATTGCGTGAGTCGCTCTCAAGTTCAATCTTCTCCTTTGTAATCCAAAAGAATAAAAAATTAATTATTGCAGCTCTTTTATTGTTCATCTGGCAATCCTTTCATTACTTGGTATTTTCCACTTGTAAATCTTTTTAAATGCTCTGAAGGAAGTAGTTTTTTGTTGCTAAGTGTTGAACTTAGAGTATATATAGCTCTTTCGTTCCATAAAATTTTGATAGAGTAGTTGAGATAATGATTCTCTGGAGATCCAGTCCAAGTCCCATTAAAAGAAAGGTATATGCTGCAGCTACAGAGTACACAGACTACTGTTTTTCATGATTTTCATCACTTGCATGGATATCGTACTGGTTTGCAGACGCTTTATTGTTTCACTAAGAATGGTCAATTTAGCTGGTAGTTCTTGCCATGTTATTTATATGAAGTCTTTTCCAATCTTATACATAGTGGGCTAGTGGGCACAATCTAGGCATCCACTATTTCGTGGGATGTTCTCTTGGGGTCAGTTGGTTTATTGCTAACATAATACAAAACACAATGAGGGAAAGTATTTTCTTTTTTTATTTTCCTACTTTTTTATAGGGTGTAGGGGATGTTTGAATGGGGATATGTTTTCACATAAATCTAGTTTGCAGATCTAGTATGCTTAGAATGCAGATCTTACAGTATAAAATGTATAGTGAATCAATTCTTTGAAAGATAGGATGAAATGATGTGGTGAGCTTGTTGGCGCTGTGTATCCGTATAGGCATGACAAAGCATGAAAGTCAATCTTATCTAGTTTCTCATTGTGTCCAAAGTAACCATGACATCTGACTCACTCATTTTAGTGGCCTGATGGTCTTCTGTTGTAAACTTTTGGATGTAATGGGTTTGAGGTCCCCTTTTATTTGTCATGTCTTTAGGACTCATCTGCTGTACTGTTTGAACATTCTGTATGGTATACCAGGTATTGCTTTCTATATTAACCATTGCTAACTAAGGTTTTCGCAATTTGCAAACACTTTCTAGTAGACCAACTTCTGGTTTGGATTAGATGATCTTATGGACAGATATTCAATTGGGTTTAATAACATGATGGAAAGGCATCACCTTTAAAGACTGTTTTAACAGCTAATGTACATGCGATCTCATGCAAGTTATTCTTATATGCTACAATCGCTCCTTCACATTCTTTCTCCTTACTGAGGTTTTATTTTTTGGAGGGGTTTAGGGATGAGGCTATGATGAAGCATTGGACTTCTCTCCACATAATCTGTCTCATAAAATTTCTTACAACTTCTACAGGTACTATTCCATGTACGGACATGTAGAGAAACTGGCAGAAGAGATCAAGAAAGGGGCTTCATCCGTTGAAGGTGTTGAGGCATTATTATGGCAGGTAAGGAAGTATATGTTGAACTACTGAGTTTACCTTCATGTTGTACCCTGTATATGATGATACCATCAATGTTGTTGTGATGTTGAACCATATACTTTACCTTCATGCTGTAGCCTGTGTGTGATGATACAAAGAAGTAGAATGCCACTAGAATTTTATATTGAAAAGGAACTGGGATTCCTTTGAGACTCATGAATCTAGACTAGCATATACAAATGTTGTCTGCATGTGAAGTTCTGTGGTTAATTCATCATCAACATCATGGATCCCATGCTTTATGTGAACTTGCTGCATGTAGTTTTGAAGGTTTTCAATGTTATTGCAATTATGACGATCGGTGTTTGCCACTTTTAATCTCTCCCTTAATTAGGCTTGCTCCTACATTCCAAGATTTTCCATGTCAGTCAGTTTTGTCACATATAAATATTTATAGGGTTGTGAAAGCATAGCTGTTTATAGTTTTCTCATCTTGTTTTGCCACTCAAGTTTGTAATCTAATAAAATAGGAATGCAACTTGATAGCTCAACTGGTGTCAAGGAAATCCTTTCAGCTCAGTTTTTCTGAAGTTTTCTACTTGAATTGATTGGTACAGCTTCTTATCATTTTAAGTACAAAATTCCACTAGCTGCCACGGTCTGCTGCTTAGTACGATGGTTTTGGAACAAGCTGAAATATCTTGGATTATGCCCTTCCTTGTGGTTTTTAAGATTTGCAAAAAAAAAAAAAAAAAAAATACTTATCTAGTCCTTATGTGTAACAGGTTCCTGAGATACTGCCACAAGAGGTGCTAGGAAAGATGAGTGCACCACCAAAGAGTGATGTACCAATCATTACACCTAATGAACTTGCTGAAGCTGATGGCTTTGTGTTTGGATTCCCAACAAGATTTGGAATGATGGCTGCCCAGTTCAAAGCTTTTATGGATGCAACTGGAGGTCAATGGAAAACACAGCAACTTGCTGGCAAGCCTGCCGGAATCTTCTTCAGCACTGGATCCCAAGGTGGTGGCCAAGAGACCACAGCGTAAGTCCCTTTTTCACTGTTAGCAAATCAAGATTTTTACTTGAAACCTTGCTAGAAAGTGAAAGCAACGAACGTTTTATGAAAATGTTGTGATTGTGACAGGCTGACTGCTATTACCCAACTCGCTCACCATGGGATGATCTTCGTTCCCATTGGCTACACTTTCGGCGCTGGCATGTTTGAGATGAACGAGGTTAAAGGTGGAAGTCCTTATGGTGCCGGAACTTTTGCCGGCGATGGGTCAAGACAGCCAACCAAGCTTGAATTGGAGCAGGCTTTCCACCAGGGCAAACACATTGCTGCCATCACTAAGAAGCTCAAGGGAGCTGCATAAGTTTACTCGATCACAAGAATACAGGCTGCTCTTCCATTTTATTTTTTTAATCTCGTAGATTATGCTTTCGCAAAGAATAATTCTTGATCTGCTGGCTATTATAGTGGCTATTAATTGCCGATGATCACAAGGCTGGTTGTGCTTCCATTTCTTCCATTCCCAATGCATTATAATTTGATTTCTTCCGTCCTCTGTGTTTCAAAGTTTTTATTTATTTGGAAATTGATGAAAATAATATATTTTCTCTAAGAAAACTATTTTTACAATCCCATCCCGAAAAACCCCTCAGGCCGGTATGCGAGGGGTGTACAACTGTTGCGAACACATCTTTTTGCCTGGTAAAGAAAAAAAAAATGATGTCAGAGAAGGCCCAGGAGAAACAAAGCATCAAGAATAATCATATCTAACAAAAGTTATATGGTCAAAGTCCCACCATCTGTAAAGTATACCCAAACCTTCATGTTCATACTTGAAAGAAATATATAAAACACGATGGTACGGTAAATATTAGGAGGAATTTGATTCATCAATCGTTTATGTTTTTTTAGTTATTGTTCTTCGAGCTGATACGATCAGAACCAACCTATTCTCAGAATACAATTCCCCCAACAAGGCTATATATTTTTTTTCTCTCATTAAAAGGCCTGCCCTCGAGCAAGCCTCACTCAGCCACTCGGTTGTTCTAGCATGTAAATTATTGTGTTACACTACATAAAAGGGTTTTGGCTTCTTTGCAATCAATGAAGTTATAATTATATATTGCAATCAGGCATCTGTTCTGAAGACCTATCAGCCGCATGATTCTCTCCCCATATCTCTCTCGAAGATTGTGATCCTCTCCTCCCATCATTCTTATATCATATTAGTAATATTACCATTCCTCTTCTACTTTAAACATTTTGCAAATAGGGTTCTACAAGTTGTATTCTTGTTTCCATGCTATGTAATCTCTGTATAAATGAAATAGTGTATCGCAGGCATGTTTCAATAAAGATTGATTTATCGACGAGTTATCATAAATTTGAATCTTATAATCTCTAATTAATTCGAAGAGAATTAAACACAAGAGAATATAAATCTATAAAAGTTTTAAATTCAAAAAACTCACACAAAAAATAATATAAATAATATCTTGAATTGTTATCCAATTCGGCCAAACAAAAAAAAAGTGTTGTAACTCTCAAAACTTGTTTCTTCCATAATTCGGCCAGCCACTTCTTACTGTATGCTTGACTTCCTTTTTCTGCTTTTGCTGTAATCAATTCTCATACCATTAAATTAAACTTTATACGGTAGTATCTTCAACTTAATATATGATTCAAGATTAAATTATGTGCTCAAATTCCAAGGTAGCCAGGTGATGTAATGTATTACCTCATATCTTCTTCTCTGCTTTATGCTCATGCTATGCTTCCATGGTTGGATGCCCATTAGTAGTGATAATAAAAATCTCAAGCACTCATTGTTTTGCAAGTTGACAAATAGAAGCTCTCATCAAAACATTTTTAACTCCACTGCACTGCCCAGAACAAGAGTCTTAGGGCAATCATTTTTACCCTAAACAATTACAAGATTCCACTTTTCTTTCTAAACATGATTCTTCTTTCCGATATATATATATATATATATATATAAAAGTATGCAGTGGTAATTTTGCTGCAGCACTGGCTGACAAAAAAGCTCAAGGAACTGTGAAAATAAGGTTTCCGGTTAATGAAATGATCAAAGAGGGAACAGTTGCTTCCAACTAATTCCCATGATGACTGATGATCCAATTACGAAGTTTAATTGGTAGAAACTGAACATGCGCAGGCAAAAGTTATACTTAAATGCAAGATAATGAAGGTATTAAACTATCTGAAACTAAAGCCAATGCTATTTGTTGCAGTCTCATTGGATTCGATTGGGCTAACATATATATATATATATATATCATTCTAGTCTAGTGGTATCTAGCCCTGGAATTTTTGTCTTTAATTTATATAAAAAGGGATATGATACTTGTCAACATTGAAAGTTTCCTGTATTTTAAGAGAAAAAAATATGTTTTAATTGAAAGAATTAAATCAAAGAGTGATTAATCTTTGTCTGTTTCCTTTTTCCTTGAAGGGTTTATACACATATGCCATCGTTTCTTTTGTGGAAAATCTTCTACTGCCTGAAGAGGTCCGATCCAGTGCCCAGCATGCATGTGGAAGTGTGATATCCTTTTTTTCTATTATCCGAGAAAATCTTACCTCTCGAAAAATGTATTTTATGAGACCAGGTGATAGAGTAAAACATCAATTGTTCTAGACTCTTACAAGAGGTATACGTCATGACTCAAACTCAAGATCTGTTATGCAGATCACAAGATATCCCGTATCTTGCAATATATGTATGTATGTATATATTGCCCAAAGACATAATTAATATAATTAATTCGTTCAAGCAAGAATATTTGTAGACATCAATGTATTGTAACTCAGCTGGGCAGGATTGGAGGTTGAAAGTGCATTTAAGAATCAATAAAAGCTTGTAATAGAAGACAAATATATAGATTAGAAAGTAAGCTTTTGATATGTTGAAGTCACATGGAAGACTGTAATATTGGTGAAACAATAATCAACTCTTAGATTCTATGTTTTTTTAGTAAAGTTGATGTAACTTTAAAGTAGCTGATTTATATTATAAGGTCCCGAATCAGGTGCTGAGATAAAAAATAATAAAAAAAAAAATACAGGTTTTTTTCCTGATGTAAGATTATATACATAATTTATTGCATAATTAGAGGATTAAGCAACAAATTAATTCCAAATGATTACTTGGAAAGATTCTCTCTATTTTTATCTTTATTTTTCTAACTTGTTCTTGATTGGCATCTCGACACGATCGATTTCCATATTTCGTATACAGATGTGTCTTGAGAACAAAAATCATCACGACTTGACCCCTTGTTTGCTCAAACTTGCACACAAATTTCTACACAGAAATCATTAGTACGATTGGAAGGAGATAAATGGTTTCTCTCAATTCCCTCCTTATGATCATTCAATTCAAAAACTTTTACTCATCTTCTGGTTGCGTTCTTCAGAAGAATTCAGCTTCAAAGTTTTCACTTTTTTCCTAAAAATTTAAGCTTTTAGATGTAGCTCTAAAATATGATCTATATTATTCTTTAACACTCTCTCTCAAGTGAAAGTTCTTCGGGTTTGAAACTTGCACAGACCCACACAACCTTGTGCTTGTTTTTTATTAAATAGAATGAGGGTGGTAAGATTCAAACTTGTAAACACTGAGTCAACAAGCTCTGATTCCATATTAAGGGACCATCTCGCTTAAAGTTCTGATATAATGTTAAGAGACCATCTCGCTTAAAAGCTTCAGCTTTTAGGTGAGGTCCCAGAATATAATTTATATTATTCTCTAACAACAAGCAACCCTTGAAATAAGTAAAAAGGATTGATCATGTATTTATAGTTTCCAGCAGTCTCGAGCATGAAATTCATAGATTTTTTTTTGTTTTTAATGTTTCTACATATGAAATTAGTAAGAGAGATTAATGGATAATTGTCTTGCCTTCCCCTTCCAATGGAAGCTCCTCAATGTGGCCATTGGATGAAAAGCACAAAAACATAGACTGACAGCATCTAGACATCCATATATACCTCCCTCCATCCATCCCTAACATTTTCTGAAATGAATTAGAAAATAAAGGTGGAAAAATAAAATAAAAACCTGAAAGAGAGGAGCTGTGGACCACCTTCTGACTTCCACTAACAATATTCCAAGCACATAAACAAATCAAAAGTGAGATTTCCAATCAAATGACATCCCCACACTCACTCCCTGTTGTGGAATTCAATTATTCCCCTCCCCTTTCTTCTCTCTTCTTCCTGTTCTCTCTTAATTAAATTGAAACTGAAGCTAGTGCCAGTCCTGTTCACAATATACATATAGATAGATATAGATAGATAGAGAAAAATATATATATATATATATATATATATATATATATATATATATATATATATATATAAAAGGTTTCTTATATCTATAACAAATTAATGTTATCTAAACTAAATCTTCTTAACAGTACTCTCTCTAAAATCAGCACCTATTTTCATTCCTGACCCACGTTTATTACAGCAATTAAGATACTTCCAAATGGTCCAAATATAGGCCATATGAATCATTTGACTTTCCGAGAAATGTAATAAATTTCTTTGAATGTATGATCATATGGTAAGTGTGCCTGCCTTTAAGATTATCTGAAGAGAGGATTTAGTCTCGATTAACACAGAAACTGGTGCTAAGATACTTCCTGCTGTCGAACCAAAAATATCATTTGTCTGTAGCTGGCTGCGTGTGCCTTCGAAGGGTCATTTCCTTTTCTTTCTCTTTCACAATTGCTCTGCATAGTATTCTTCTCCATCCAGAACTACAGTTAATATGGGGCTTGTTTGTTTTCTGTTCCTTCTTTTTTCCTATCATTAATCTTATCATTCCCAAGTTGGCTAGGGTTTTGATAAGATCATATATACTAGTTGCATAGAATCTGTTCCCATTCCTTTTATCTGAAAGTCCCTCCGAATGTTGGGGTCCAAAAATCAACTGTGGTCTCATGAGTAACCGGAAAAGTGCTCGATACCGGTACTAAACATAGCCCTCGGCTTCTAAGATCTTGTTTTTGTCCTTCTGAGTCCTTGGACTTGTCAGAACTCTACAATAGAAAAAGAAGATGCCATATATCAATCCATGAACAGCGAAAATTTTTTTTACTGTTGAACAATTTACAGTTAGTATTGAATTATAATCAATATTGATATAGTTACTGTATGATTATATACTTCTGCAAGGAGAATATTATTGTACCTGTTGGTGGTGTATGGGAGCTCCATTTTTCATGTATGGGGCGCTCATGACCTGAAATATAAAATTAGAAGATCAGTATGATAGAAATGCTAGACAAATCTGCACTTAATGGATGAATGCATTATTTAAAACTCATGTCCTTTATCATTTCTTTAGTATAGTTTTCACTAGAAGGATTCAAGATTTGTAATAAGATCACTTACAGTGACTTGCTCATGGAGGAATTTGATGTATTCAATAGCTTCAGAGAGCACCGAGGCTGTATCAGTCTGACATGATCACAGGCCAAAAAGATAATCATCGATAAGCTTTAATTATTCAAGAATGCAAATGATCTGTCACTATTTACTCTTCGTGAAAAGTGAGCAGCAGAAAAACCAGAGAGTTATCTTACCTTTCCGAAAGGTGAAACCAATTGCTGGAGTGCAGTGATTCTGTCCCCCATCTTCTCTTTCCTCACCTATGATCAAAGCTACCGATTCTCATTCATGTCTATAAATGATGGAAAGGATAAAAAGCCTGTACAGTCTCATCTTGTCAAAATCTTTTCTTAAATTTTGTTGTACCTTAAAAGCTGGCGAAGGTGATGGTGTTTCATTTCTAGGCCTTTTTGCTGCTGTTTCACCCCCACTTTTCTTTACTGATGTATTCGAATCCCGTACTTCAGATATATTCTGCTTCAAAAAAACGAGTGATCCGAAAACTTTCAGTCTCAATAGTCCAAACCCTAATCTTGAAAACACTATTAATTACCATAAACTGAATATCTATAAATTGCATTTATATATGTAAGGCGTAAAAATGCCTGGTTGTACTATTCCATTATCATTTTATATTTGCATACCTTAGGTTTTTCATCGAAGTTGGATGTGGTAAACTGCGGTTGCATCGACGGGAAAAAGCTAGGACGGACATCGCTCATGGCGCCTGAAGATGCATTCCAGAAGGGAGCATTATTGGAGAGGTGCAACTGGTTATGAGGAGGCTGTTTAGGTGGTGAATTTCTCAAGAATTGAGGTGTTTTCGACCATGGCAGCAATTGATCATTAGTGCTAACACCATAATTTGCTCCATATGAATAACCCATCGATCGGTTCTCGAACGAAGACTGCTGTGCTTGGCTATCTGATCCCAGCAGTCCTTGCAACATAGTTGAAGGGCTTCCATAAATACCTGATGAATCCATCGGGAAACTAGACTGCAAGCCTTGGCCTGTCACCGTACTATCACTGGAGCTCCCATGAGGACTAAACTGTGGTTGTTCGGAAGAGAAACCCCGATTCATTTGCTTAAACTCATTCATAGAGGAATCTCCAGCACTGACGCCAGCGAAAACTCTCTCCGATCTCCACTGAGCTTGAGATGATCCAATCCCAGTTTCCTGCTGATAATTGGTGCTTGAACTCAAATTATCTTGTAGCATCGATCGGAAACTGCTCTCAGACTTGTCTCCGCGACTGCCAAATAACTTGAACTTTAAATTCGATACACACACACACATACATATGCATACAAAGAAAGAAAGAAAATATGCACATGAAGAAAACTCGCTTTGTCTGTATGTGAACTTACAGTAAGGCTTGGTTCCAATCAATGGCTTGTGAAGGGAGGCCTAAACCCATCATATGCAAGTCAGCAGAAGAATCATGGCCTTGCTGCAGCTTCTGGGAATCATGGAAAACAGCAGAACTATCCGAAACCGAAACAGTTTCCATGGAAGACCTTCCTTTGACATCAACCATTTCTGTTGGCCAAGCAAAGCTGCCTAAACTAGTAAGTCCTGAAGCTGTAGATGATGATCCAGTACTATCAAACCTGTTCCTGCTTGATGAAGATGAAGCCCACCAGTTTATGCTCGTGTACTCATCTGCCATGGCTAGCTTAACTATAGCTCTCTTAAGCTGGTCTCTATGTGGTTGCTGTGTGCAAGATTCTTGGGCTTTGTCTCTTGATTTCTTGAATTCTTTACTTAGCTTCTATGGTTACATAAAATGATAGAAAAAGTTTCAGTGCAAAACTCGAGTATATATAGAAGCGGTGGCCATTCGGGTCCTGTGGTGTACTAACGAAAGAACTAACCGGAATGGTGGTGGTTGACTTTTCTCTCTGTGTGAGTGTGTGTGAGAGAGTGACCAAGGAAATGTCTTTTTGAAATTGAATTTCACTTTATTAATATTTCTTTTGTTTATTTTATTCATTTGTTTGGCTTGGCTGCCTCGTTTTTACAAAGAATATATATTTTTTTTTCATACGGTATTGCTATGCATATGAAATCATGCCAGCTTACAATCCACTTGCTGTAATTGGAGCCACTGGGCCAATCATGGAGCTAGAAAGAAGGGAGATGCTACCCCTCTCACCATTTTTTTCTATCATCCTCTGCTCTAACATACTCGTATTTTCCTCGAAGCAATGATTTCTATGTACAGAGCCTGCAATTTTTTTTATTTTTTAACTGTTGTTTTCATGGGTTTATTGTAGAGTTTAACAAATGGAAATTTATTTTCATAGATTTCACATCAAATGTTTATAGATTTCCGCGATTTATATACAATATGAAAATGTTTTGATGGTTTTTTTGGATAAAGGGAATATTTTATTAATTAAAGGATTTTAAAAAGAGGACAAATTCAATTACACATGATTAAAATTATTCCTTAATAAAAACATTCCCACAGGGATACATAGCAAAAGGGGCAACAGGTTGATAAAATAAAAATCACTTCCAGTAATTAATTGATACCTTCTGTCATTATTTTAGAAATTGAACAGCCATGGTTAATTCACACTACATTGCTGAGAAAGTGCTAGGCACCTTAGCACACGTACATTGCACATAGTGCTATAACGAGTTAGTTATTATTTTGGAGTGTGATTGAGGTTGTTTTCAAAAATATTTTTCATTTAAAAATACATCAAACTAGAATCAAGCTTGATACTGTGATTTTTTTCAATATTGCACACATGACAAACAAAAACTTTATAAGCATTTATGAAGTTTTTGGAATCAAACCAAATCAAACCTAAGAAAACCTTTAATTCAAAACTTAATTTTTCTATGACTTATTAAAAATCTTATAGAAAATATTTTTGAAAAACTACCTTTTGAAACTCATAATTGAGATAGTTTGATGAGAACCACCCCTCATCTAAAGTGGTGTGAGTGTTGGAAAGCCTTTGATTAATGCAAAGTATCCTTAACATAGTCCTCTCTAGTGCAAGTTGAGGATTGGATTGGAATCAATCATGAATATATTTTTCTATCAATTAACTAAGCTCGATTGAAAACATTTCATGTATATTTCAAATGACTAATAAGAAGAACAATTACAATTGACGAAGCCTAATGATCAAAAGAGAAACTAAAAGGACACAAATCCTAAATGGTGACCTTAAAATGAAGCTTATTGGCAAGGTCATTGAAAAGAAAAGAGTAATTGTTGGTAATAATAATTTCATTAGCATAAATAATAAAATAGATAATATATAACTGCTTATAAAAGATAAATAGAAAAGTGTCAGCATAACTACAAAAAAATCAAGTTTAATTAGAAAAGTGTTGAAGCACTAAAGCCTAGCATGATGACCTTACTTAAGACAATAAAAGGCTTTCTTCAGTTGAAAGACATGATTAGGAAAGCATGGGTCAGTTGTTCTCTATAAACATTTTCAATGAAAGTTTAACTGTGAAATGTATTCTTAACATCAAGTTAATGAAGACATCATTTGGTGGTCATAATAATATAAAACTCAACTCAGACGATGGTCGCCTTGATAACAACATTTCTTGTTAGCCCAAATGAATGCATATCAAGATTTTGGTTGAAAAGAGTCTTTACATTGAGATTTCAAGTTAAACGAGATGAAATTAAATCAAGGTTCTGGTAATAGGGGATCGTCGGATAGGAGAGAGTGAAAAGGAAAGATCACACCAACCTCACTAGCATGACGGTGTTTTCATTCAGCACGATTCTTTTAGGCAAATGTATATGGAAAAAAATGATGATGAATATAAAAGGTGCAAAGAAAATCTTTAAAGAGAATTAGTAACTTCACCCTTGCTACTCTTTGAAAATCTTGATACAAGGAGAAAATTAATATTCCAAAAATTGAATGAAAACATCATAAAAGTCATATTTGAATTTCAAAGGATAAAACCAAGTAAACCGTGAATAATAATCAACAAAGATAATGTAATAAATAAATCCTAGATATGATTTAATCAGGGAAGATCTCTATATGTTGCAATGTATAAGATCTAACACATGAGATGACCTATATTAAGGTTAAGAATATAACGTGTTGATTGTTGGAAAGCTTTTAATTAAGGCACCCCTCCTTCCCAGCACAAATTAAGAGCTCGATTGGAATGTACATGAATCTTGGATCTGAAAAATTCTAAAAAAGGTTGTGAAACACTTTTGTAAAGATATTGGTAACCTATAGGTGAGAGAGGGCACGTAATATGTTTGAAGTTTTCCAATAACAACAAGTTATGTAAGAAAATGATAGTCTAATTCAACATGATTGGCCCACTTATGAAATATAGGGTTGAAGAGTTATTTTCTGTTATAAGCAGTTAGAATAAATAAACAGAAATAAGGGAAATTAAAATGTGTGGGATTTCTGTTGTAACTACTTTGATTTTTCGGTTATTTTAGTTTGTTCAGTTGTACTTCAGCAGTGGCTATATAAAGCCTAAATCATGATGAATAAATATCTTTTCCTCATTCTTCTTCTGCACCCTTTTCTTCTCATTCTGTTCTTATCCATTCTCTCTTCATCTTGCAATCGATCTTAGCTCCCAACAATTTGGTATCAGAGCCTCTGTCACTCTGAGATTTCTGTAGCAAAGATAACCACAGAAGGAAGCTTTGTACAACCAGCCATTCCACGATTCAATGGTTACTATGACCATTGGAGTATGTTGATGGAGAATTTCCTCTGATCCAAGGAAATATGGGAATTGGTGGAATGTGGATACACTGAGGTGGCTAGTGGATCAACACTGACTGATGCACAGCAAAAGAAAAATGATGAGATGAAGTTGAAAGATTTGAAGGTAAAGAATTACCTATTCCAGGCAATTGGCAGAAATGTTCTTGACACTATTCTTCACAAAGACACTGCCAAGAACATATGGAATGCAATGAAGAAGAAATTCAAAGGGAATGCAAGGGTTAAAAGATCTCACCTGCAAATGCTTCACAGAGAATTTGAGACGCTTGAGATGAGGTCTGGGGAAGGGGTTACTGAATACTTCTCTAGAGTCATGACACTAGCCAATAAAATGAGGACCTATGGAGAAGACATGCAGGATGTTAAAGTGGTAGAGAAGATTTTGCGTTCCTTGACTGAGAAATACAAGTACGTTTTATGTTCTATTAAAGAATCAAAAGACATAGATGCTCTCAGTGTTGATGAATTGCAGAGTTCTTTGATTATCCATGAACAGAAGTTTCACAGACGAAAAGGTGAAGAACAGGCATTAAAAGTGGCATATGAAGGAGGTAGAGGGCGTGGCTCAACTTCTTACCGAGGAAGAGGAAGAGGCAGAGCTTTTAATAAGGCAACTGTGCAGTGTTACAGATGCCAACATCTTGGACACTTCCAGTGGGAATGTCCAAGTGGATCTTTATCATCAAATTATGCAGAACTTGATGATAAAGAGGACATGCTGTTAATGGCATATGTTGAGAGACATAATGCCAGAAGAGAAAATTCATGGAACAAAGGGACTGGATATGCAAAATTTGATGATGAAGAGGAAATGCTTTTGATGGCTTATGTGGAGAAACATAAAGTCAGAAGGGAAGATGCATGGTTCCTTGATTCAGGATACTCGAATCACATGAGTGGTCATCAAGCTACATTCTGTGATTTCAATGAGGATTTTCGGACATTTGTTAAATTAGGTGACAAACAAGAATAAGGGTAATTGGCAAGGGAAGTGTGAAGCTTCTGCTAAATGGCATCAATCACACAATTTCTGAGGTATACTATGTCCCAGACTTGAGAAACAACCTGTTGAGCATAGGTCAGTTTCAAGAAAGGGGATTGGAGATTTTGTTTAAGGATGGAAAGTGTAGGGTGTTCCATCCAAAGAGAGGGTTGATATTTCAAACATCTATGAGTATCAATCGCATGTTCATACTGTTTCCTGACTCACAATCTAACCAAGAACAAGCTGGGGAATGCTTTCACACGGGAACTCAAAATCTCAGCAACCTTTGGCACAGGACGTATGGGCATCTAAGCTACAAAGGTCTGAGAACATTGCTGCATAAAAATATGGTGCGTGGACTGCCAAAATTCCCATTTTTAAACACAATATGCACTGAGTGCATCAAAGGCATGCAACACCGTGATCCAATTCCAAAGAAAAGTACCTGGAGAGCAGCACAGAAATTGGAACTTATCCATTCCGAAATCTGTGGACCAAACAGTCCAACCTCAAACAGCAACAAGAGGTATCTATTAATGTTCATTGACGATTTCAGTAGGAAAGCTTGGGTGTATTTTCTGGTGGAGAAATCAGAAGCTTTTGATTGTTTTAAGAGATTTAAAACAATGGCAAAAAAACAAACAGGGTTGTGTGTGAAGGGTCTTCGCACTAACAGAGGGGGAGAGTTTTATTCGAATGAATTTAACAGCTTTTGCAGCCAAAATGGGATAAAAAGGCAGATGACCACTGTCGTAACCCAATTTTTGGGTTACTCCCCAAAATAAAATAAAAATAACAAAAATAAAATAAAAGGAGCTGGCGTGGGTAGAAAAATCAATCTGGAAATTTTGGTTGTTGTCGTGAGTCCAATCATATCTCTTTGGTTCCAAAAATAGAGAAAAATATAGATTTAAGACAAAAGTAATTTATCGTTGGATGAATCTGTGTAAAAACTAAGTTAAACGACATAATTATAATTTTTATGGGTTGATTCGATTTAATCGTCAACAAATTTAAAGTTTAATTATGATCGGAAATTAATTTAAGGTCCAATTGAAGGATTTAATTAAGTGCAAGGACTTAATTATACTTTAAATTGGTCAAATTAATTTTATTAAGGGCTTAGTCAATGAGAAATGAACTTCTTGAATTTAATTCGGGCTCAATTGATTAGAAAGGAATTTTCGGAGACCGATTTGACTTATGCGAAATCAGGGGCCAAACTGAACGAATTAAGAGTCTAACGGTCACTTAAGGGTTGAATCGCGCAAATCGAAAATCAGAGACCAAAATAAAAAAGGCGCACAAAGCTAAGGATGCTCTTGAAATTCTGACGGGGCACAATTGCATAAAATTAAAAGTTTAAAACCAATTGGGGATGCAATTAGAACAATTGCAAATTAAAGGACCAAATTGCAATTTCTCAAAAAAACCAAATTTGCATGTTCCTGCACTGTTCCGACGCCTGAACAGTGCAGGAACACAGTGCTGCTGCCTTCTGCCCTCTGCAAATGTAGAGGCTGCAGCCCTCTGCAAATGCAGAGGCAGAGGCAACAGCCTCATGCAATGTGCATGAGGAGTGCCTCGGTCCCCTATAAATAGAGGAGAGAGGAAACTGGGCAGAGAAGAGAAGAAAGAAAGGAAAAAGAAAATTTACGCAAAGAGGAAGAAAAATAGGGAGAACACTTAGAGTGAAAGAGAAAACGAGGGAGGATCACAGAACAGAAGAAAAAAAAGTAAAAAACACAAAAAAAACAGCTCCCAGTCACAGCTTCTCTCTCTCAGTCTGCACATCCTTTCTCTCTCTAACAGCCCCGTCAAGCTCTCTCTCTCTACCATTACTGGCCAACCGACCACCCAATACCCCCCATTTCACCGCGCGTCGTTGTCTCCCCCAAACCAAGGGAAGATAGCGGGGCGCGAAGCGCGTAAAAATCATCGTCGTGACAACCACTGCCTACACACCGTAGCCAAACGGTGTCGCCGAGAGAAAGAATAGAACCGTGATGAACATGGTTCGATCCTTGTTGGCTGACAAGAACATCCCAAGAATTTTCTGGGCAGAGGCTGCAAATTGGGCTGTTTATGTCCTTAATCGATGCCCCACATTGGCAATGAAGGAGATGACACTAGAGGAATGTTGGAGCGGCATAAAGCCCTCAGTGGACCATTTTAGGGTGTTTGGCTGCAAGGCACATGTCCATGTTCCCGAAGAAAGAAGAACGAAACTTGATAACAGAAGCACTACATGCATTCTGTTGGGGATCAGTGACGAATCAAAAGGCTATAGGTTGTTTGATCCCACTGCTAAGAAGATTATTGTGAGTAGAGATGTTATTTTCGAGGAAGAAGAGCAGTGGAAATGGGGTGAGAACAGTGGGTCATGCTCAGTAAGGGAATTGGAATGGGGTGATGAAATTGACGAAGAAGAAGACAGTAACCCAGAAATTGAGGCAAGAGATGTGGAACCCAATGGCTCGAGAGAAGTTGAAATTGAAGTGAGGGAGATGGAACCCAGGGGAATGGGAGAAGGAACACAGCTCGTTGGTGATCAATTTGTCATTGATGATCAAATTGATGCTGATGAGGGTGAAATTGAAACAGTGGACAGAGGTGAAATTGAAGAACACGAAGAGAGTTTTGTAAGACACAAACGGGAAAGATAGCCGCCAGCTTGGTTAGAAGATTATGTCAGTGGTGAGGGTTTGTATGAAGATGAATCGAACATGGCTTTGGCAGTGTCTACAGATCCCTAGTTCTATGAAGAAGCCGTGAGGGTTTGTAACTGGAAGGCAACCATGGATAGAGAGATTGAAGCAATTGAAAAAAATGACACGTGGACTCTTATGAAGCTGCCAGCTGGCACGAAAAAAATAGGGGTGAAGTGGGTGTATAAAACAAAATACAATGAGAATGGCAAAATTGATAAATACAAAGCCCGGTTGGTGGCCAAGGGGTATTCTCAAAAAATATAGAGTAGACTACACTGAAGTGTTCGCACCTGTGGCAAGGATGGATACAGTGCGAATGATTATTGCCTTGGCAGCGCACAAAAAATGGAGAATTTCTCAGCTAGATGTCAAATCGGCTTTCCTTCATGGTAAGCTAAGCGAAGATGTTTATGTGGAGCAGCCGAAAGGGTAAGAAAAGAAAGGTGGTGAGTTTTTGGTTTATAAGCTGCATAAGGCGCTGTATGGATTGAAACAGGCCCCACGAGCTTGGTTTAGCCGGATAGAAGCACACTTTATTGGGGAAGGATTTCAGAGTTGTGAAAGTGAGCAGATTTTATTTACAAGGAGGAGCCAAGAAGAAAAAATCATCATTGTGAGTATCTACGTTGATGACTTAATTTTTACTGGAAATGATGAAGCAATGCTTTCCGAATTTAAAAACTCTATGTTAAGGGAGTTTGATTTGTCTGACTTGGGAAGAAAGAGGTTCTTCCTTGGAATTGAGGTCTTACAGCAGTCCGATGGCATTTATATATGTCAAAGGAGATATGCCTTGAAAGTCTTGAAGAGATTTGGCATGATGGAAAGTAACCCGGTGGAAAATCCAATAGTTCCAGGTGCAAAGATAAGCAGGGATGGCAATGGAATTATTGTTGATGAAACACATTACAAACAGCTGATTGAGAGTTTAATGTATCTGACTGCTACGAGGCCTGATATGATGTTTGTCATTTGTCTTATAAGCAGATATATGGCAAAACCTATGGATCTACATCTACAGGTGGCTAAAAGAGCACTACGATACTTAAAAGGAACGGTGAATTATGAAATTCATTACAAGAAGGGGGAGGACGGAGAATTGCTAGCCTTCACAGACAGTGATTATGCTAGAGATATGGATGACAGAAAAAGTACATTAGGTTATGTTTTTC
Source organism: Salix purpurea (assembly GCA_027405865.1). Lineage (NCBI taxonomy): Eukaryota > Viridiplantae > Streptophyta > Magnoliopsida > Malpighiales > Salicaceae > Salix > Salix purpurea. The sequence continues at coordinate 3,400,001 of JAOWLH010000043.1, read as the reverse complement.
TTATGGGATCAAGTGCTGTTTCATGGTGTTCGAAAAAACAGCCTATTGTGACTTTGTCAACCACGGAAGCTGAATTCGTAGCAGCAGCAGTGTGTGCGTGTCAAGGAATCTGGATAAAGAGAGTTTTGAAGGAGTTGGGACAACTAAATGAGGGTTGCACAACCATAATGTGTGACAATAGTTCGACTATCAAATTGTCGAAAAATCCTGTTCTACATGGCCGTAGCAAGCATATTGGTGTGAGGTTTCATTTCTTAAGAAACCTTACTAAGGAGGGTACAATTGCATTAGTTCACTGTGGAAGTCAGGATCAAATCGCAGATATAATGACTAAGCCGTTAAAGCTTGAATCTTTTCAGAAACTTCGAGCTTTGATGGGGGTCTGTGAAGTGACAAGCTGCGATATAAACTAAATTGCTTAGCAATTTGGTTTAAGGGAGGGAATGAAGAGTTATTTTCTGTTATAAGCAGTTAGAATAAATAAACAGAAATAAGGGAAACTAAAATGTGTGGGATTTCTGTTGTAACTACTTTGATTTTTCGGTTATTTTAGTTTGTTCAGTTGTACTTCAGCAGTGGCTATATAAAGCCTAAATCATGATGAATAAATATATTTTCCTCATTCTTCTTCTGCACCCTTTTCTTCTCATTCTATTCTTATCCATTCTCTCTTCATCTTGCAATCGATCTTAGCTCCCAACAAGGGTTATATTCATCACAATAATAAAAGCATAAACAACAACATAACAAGAAAAGAAAAGAGTTGGCATAATGGTTCATTAATATGACTCATCAATTCTTGGCTCGGAAAAGGGAAAAGAAGTTGGCTTTTCCAAGGAAAATTGATGGATAAAAACTTGGATGATGATCATGTGAATCAAGGTGCTGTAAGAGAGGAGGGTGGATGAGGATTGGGTAGCCATTGAGAAGGTTTCAGAGGTAAATAAAAAATAAAAGAGGGGATGAATCCACTCAGTTCAATTGATAACTAAGAACTTTCAGTAGCTATATAATGCATGCATTCCAATTACTATATAGTTGACACACGAAATATTTATTATATTAAAAAATCATTTTTTTCTTCTTATGTTTTACAAAAAAACACATACTTAATCTCTTACATCGGCGGTCTTCTTTCTGAAGACATGGGTGCTTGGTTGATCATCGAGACGAGACCATTAGCCTCTTCAATCACCTGAAGGAATGTCAAGAACATCTAGTGGGTAGGTCAAATTGTTGTCGATCACGTGAATTCTGTCTGCTAATTATGTGAAACTGTAAATTAATTGAAAAATTAATTTCTGTTATCTGGGATTCTGGACAATTAGGATTAGCATATACTTTAATTAAAGGAAGATTAAATATCCATGTCATTCTCAACTATCTTAGAATTGAATGATTACGTGTGGTGTAAGATGATTTTTTATTTATTTTAGTCAAGGATAAGATCATTTTGACCTCTGATAAAAGTCAAAGATATTTTGGAAGTAACTGTTTCCCGTGCTCTTTGTTTTCCTTGCAACGATAGCTGACTCCAAAATATTATTTTTTTACTTTGAGAGGCCGAAGCTTCGTCTTCTACAAATCGTTTTCTTTTTCCCTTCTCCACCGGAATAGTCCTGGAAAGTGGTATTGCTAATAGAAAATTCTGCCGTTGATTACTTATATCGGCCAAGGAACCACCACCATTGTAAGTATTAAACACCGGTTATTTGTTGCATAAACTACATATATCTTCTTTATTTTTCAATTACAAGAGTTCTATTGATTAATTCATAAAATATAGGAGGAGGAGGAGGAGGAGGAGGAGGAGGAGGAGATTTAATAAGATTTAATGTTTTGAAAATAATTTTACTTCTACAAAACAAAAATATCCCTATAGAATTAATATTTTTCAAAAAAAAAAAAAACCTAATAGGACCAAATTTATTTCCATCAATAAAGAAGAGAATTGACAAGCACTAACACACATTGTAATTGTGTCACTATTGAAAGAAAAAACAAGTATTAGAGAATGTATTATAGAATAGTTATAAAACCACATACAACTTCGATATAATACAGGGATTGAGTATATCAATTAAATTAAATCGAATCAATTTAAAATTAAACTATGTTATTTCAAGTTTTTTTTTAAGAAAAATATATATCAAATAAATTGAAGATAGGTTTTGACTAAGTTAATCAAGAAATAATTAACTCACTTGATTAATCAGATTTTATCGGGTACATTTTTATTGAATTTAATATAAAAATAGAAATGATTATTTATATAATAGAAAAATATTGAAAAAAAAAGGAAGAAGAAGAACAAGCATTTAGATTTTGACTTTTAATATAGGGTGATCGACGAGGAGGGGCGGCGGGAGGAGGAGGTGGGGGAAGATAGTGGTGGAGAAGAGACTCCAGGTGGACGCAAGCGTCACATGGTAACAACAATATGACCTTTGTTTTTGAAAATGTAAGTGAGTCAACGTGCGGGGTCCACGAGACGTGCACGCGTGCACGACAAGTGGGACCCTCGACATAAGCCTCCTAAATTCCAAAGCCATCGACAGGTCAGCCAGCTGCCGCCTCCAAGTCAGAGCCCAGAAATTGACACTTGCAGTAGGACTCGTACATATTAAAAACAATCGTGTTATCTTCTTCAAATTCTAATCATTTGGCCTCCCTTTGTTCACATTATCTTTCAACCTTTGAAGAATTTTATATGTCAAGGACAACACCCGGATTGTTTGAGGTGGTAAATTATTCAGTTTTTCATACAATTATTTAGCACAAGAAAAACAAATTATGAATACATGATTCCAATAATGAATTTAATATATTCATGACATTCAAAACTTTGGTAAGACAATAAGTGTGGATTTTATATATATATATATATATATATATATATATATATATATATATATATATATATGCGAGAAAATTTCACCCTCAAAAAATATACTTTAAGAGTCCAAGTAAGCGAGTAAAACTCTGATTGTCACAGCCTATTATAAGGGGTGCACGTCCTGACTCAAACTCAAGATTTGCTATCTAAATCGCAAGCCCTTTGTCATCACTCCACTTTTCTTGGAAACTAAATACACACACAGGAATGTAAATTTGTATTATATAGATATATTTATAGAATATCTAGATTTTCTAATATATCATCTAGATTCTTTAATATAATAAAATTTGTATACCTTAATATTAACTTAAAACACACACACATATGTATGTATGTATGTATGTATGTATGTATGTATGTATGTATGTATGTATGTATGTATGTATGTATGTATGTATAATATTTAGATTTTTTTATTAAGTGATAAATAATAGTAGATACATAATGAGTACATATTATTCATGAATATCTAGATTTTTTTACCTAATAGATAAAAGTAAAGTATATAAATTAAAAAACCTAACTTATCAACCTAATGATGAGCAAGAGATGAATACAAGAATGACCGGAATTGAAGTCTCGTGGCACCACCTGGGATTGTTACATTTGCTGTGCTTTGTAGGTGAGTTGTGGCCAGTTGCTTATAGTTTATACATTCTTTTCTTGGAAATCAGTGGAGGTAGTTGGCAAGTGGCGAGTGAGAGGTCCAAGGAGGATACATCCCTGTTTTAAGAACCTGATGTATGTACATGGACTTAACTTTATTGGGAACAATTTTGTCTAAGAATATAAATCTAAATCATTAAATTAAACTATAGGATAAGTTTTTATATATGCCCCACTTGAATGAATGAATGAATATGCACGTATCTTTTATTGGGGACGATTTTGTCTAAGAAAAAGATCGTACAATACAAGGATTTAGACTGTTTATGATATTAATTAGCTCTTTTCTCTCTCTCAAATTATATGATTCCACCTTCGAATAAAAATAAATAAAGTTATCGATTAGCTAAATAAACATCTTGTATACAATTTGTTGTTGAAATTCAAATATTGTACATGAATATATACGATATGATCTTATAAACAATTTTGTAAGCTTTATATATAAATACGCAAGTGGAATATCCCTGACTATCAGTTAATTAATTGAATTTTTTAAGTTTTGTTTGACACTGTGTTTTAAACTATTTTTGAGAAAAAATTAAAAAAAAAAAGTATTTTTTTATTTTTATTCTTACTCTAAATTAAAAAAAAAAATGGTGTTTTTAGATTATTTTCAAGTGTTTATGTTAAAAATATTTAAAATAAAACATTTTGATACATTTCTGAACAAAAAATATTTTTAAAAACAATCTCAATCACACTCCTAAATAGGCACTTAATAGCGGGGTCATATAGCAATATTTTTGTTAGGCTTTAAAGTAGTTGATACCAGAGAGTAATATTAAATTATTTTTAATTTTTAAGTTAAAGATGAGTGTTTTTTTACATTACATCAAGTAGTTAAGCAATCAAAAATTCAAATTTGATCTCTATATTATATCTAATTAAAGTACAAATAAGGTTGTGGTATGAATGTGTGCAAATATAATCCAATTTTTAGACTTTTGAGTTAAAAATGGTTTTTTCATATGATATCAAGCTCGTTAAGCAATCAAAAATTCAAAGTTTATCTCTCTATTATATCCTATTAAATTAAACATAAAGCTGTGATATGAATATATATAAATTTTAAGTACAAAAAGTTTTTAGTTGAGACAGTGAATCCTAAAATATAGAAAAATCTATTTTCTATTTTATGCCATGTAAAATCATAAATAATAGAAAATAAGTTTGTAATTGATTCCTATACTATATAGTGCCATTTTTTCAAAGAAAACTTGATCATTCTATAAAATCATAGACGCAGAATGCTTCATTCCAAAGGGGACAAAAAAATGTAGCGTCTTGAATTTCCTATGATTTGAACACGCTTCATTTCTCGACCTCCACTATTATTTGCTACATTCAAACGGGTCTGAAATTGGACCATTTTTCTTTTAAAATCTCTTATTTTAATGGCAGGGGCAAAAAAAGAAAAAAAAAACACAGTAAAAATATATTAAAATAATATTTTTTATAAAATATTTTTAATATTAATATATCCAAATGATCTTAAAATATTAAAAAACTTTAATTTATAATAAAAAAAGTATTTTTTTTAAACATTTTTAAAACGCGGTGTCAAACACTCTCTAAAAGATACCTTTTTATACATAAATGAATTTTTATGGGAATGTTGATACATAAAACAATCATTAATATTTACACGTCTGAAATCATCAAATATTCGAGTTTCTTTATTCAATCTTTTTCCTTCATATTTTGTATTTTTAAATTATTTAAATATGTTAATGTCAAAAATAAATTTTTAAAAATAAAAAATAATATTTTTAAAAATAAAAAATAATATTTTAATATATTTAAAATGAACAACATTTTGAAAAAAAAAAAAACTATTACCACTATCCCAAACACCTCTTAAATCATCCATGTGGAAACAATTGACAATTGATTGGTAAGTTCTTAAAAGACAAACATATGGTTATGAAATGTGAATTTTAGAACGAAAGGTCTTTAAAACTATTTTTTATTTTATTTTCACAAGTTTTTATTTTTTTGTTTTCAGATATTTATAATACAAAAAAAAGGTAAAAAGAAAATCACAAATGATACCAAACTGTTGATAAAATAAATATTAAATATTAAATATTAAATTATCTGCATCTTTTTATACGTGATTCCAGACTAAAGTGTGAAGACTGAAGAGTGATGGAATGATTGTAATATGAACTAAAAAAATAAATGATGATTGAATTCCATCTTCCACTTATTACGCTGCAGAAATACATGACACCATGTAAACGTAATTTGAAGCTTTTCAGCTGATTAAAATTTATTTAATTTTAAAAAAATAAAATAATATCTTTCTAATTGATCCAAATCAACGTTTAATTACTAATCAAAATTAGTACCCGTGATATAGATTTGTGGTTTTTCTTTTTGTCAAATAATAAATATTTTGTATCCGTAAAATTCATTATTTTGTGCATGTACACATGTTGTTTCTATGTATAAATAACTTATTAATTAAAAAATTACGACAAGCTTGTCTATTTAATTTTAAGAGTATTTTTAGTACTTTTTTAAAAAATAAATATTATAATTTTAAAAAACTTTCTTCTAGAAATACACATATGTCATAAGACTATAAATAAAGAAGAAAAAATAATTAAAACATCAGTATTTTTTAGCTAATAGACTATTATATAATTTAATTAAAATTCATATAAACTGGGATATAATATAATCAAAATAAAATAAATCAGATTCGTAATTTTTAAGGCTGTTGCCCATGTAGTTAATTACTAGTCAATTACTATGTATTAAATAAAAATAGTAAAGTTAGTTAATTTAAAAATTATTTTTTCAAAAATAAAATTAGTAGTACTCCATCTCAAAAAGCATCATTTCTCATACTTTTTTTTTAATGTAAGCTAATATATTATTTTTATAAAATTAACTTTTCATTTTCAAATGTTTAGCCGCCTATTTTTAAAACCCTAACTGAATTCTTTTGAATAAAATTAAAAATTAATTCATCATTGTAAGAAAAAAACTAAAAAAACAACAACGTAAAACACGTTAATCAATGTAAATAGAAAACCCATTTGCCATTTTGTTTCCGAGTCATTATTTCATCAAAATGATGTCACGATGCTGTCAGCTTGAGGTGTGAAAGCGACAAACTAGACATCCACACTTGGATTTGGACAAAACATGGTGACCTCCATGTGTAGCCTGCAAGTGAAAGAGAGGGAGAGGGGGAGAGAGGGAGAGGGGGAGAGAGAGAGAGCCGCACGAGTGAGTGAAGGATACCAAGAAGTACATAGCAGCAAACCGTGTGGGGTCTTCGGGAATTCACTGAATGTAATATACATACATACACACACATACACATACACATACACATACACACAAGCATGAAACACGTACTAACCTACCTGTTGGCTTTGTGTTTCAACTACATGTGTTTCTAGTCCTTCTACACGGTGATTGATACTATGTTTTAAAAATATTTTTTAAAAAAAAATTATAGAATTTTTATTTTTATTTTTATTTTTATTATTTTAAATTAAAGTTTTTGGTGTTTTTAAATAATTTTCATGTATTATATCAAAAATAATTTTTTAAAAATAAAAATACATCATTTTGATGCATTTTTATACAAAAAATATTCTTAAAAATAATTTTAACTACACTTTCAAACAAATACTACAACTCCGTGCCTCTCCTGACATTCTTTGTGTCTGCTTGGAAGTGTGGTTGAAGTATTTTTTAAAGTGTTATTTGTTCAAAAATATATCAAGATAATTTTTTAAAAAAATTTATTTTTAACATCAGCACGTGAAAAATTATCTAAAAATATTTAATTTAAAGGACGAACTAAAAATAAAATAAAATTATTTTTTTCAAACTATTTTTGAAACGCAAGGTAAACCACCGCTTTTATATCTTTTCTCCAATGTTTTAGTCAATTCAAGTGTATATGATCACAACGGGCATGTTTACTTCTTGGATATTCCCCTGAATAATAAAATGCACCATCAAATGCTAGGTGTTTGAAAGAATAAAACGTGATGTGGCCGAGGGGAATTGATGATCTAATTTGAGGTGATGGATTCTTGTAGATGGGTGATGCTAGTTTGACGAGTCTCAAGTCAATGAATTCTAACCATTTAAAAGAAGCAAGTACTGGTCTTAGTCAATCGATATAATTTAGGAAATTGACTAAGGGAAGAGGTGAAATTGAGGGAGCAAGTTGAGTGGTTTCAATTTATATCTTCGTTTATGGATTCCACCGCTTGGATTTTTCGTACTACGACAGTCCATGCTGATTTCTAATTTCTACATATTTATTTTATCTTATTTAACTTGCCATTTAAGCCCATATATTCGTGGAGAGAGTCTTGAACTTCAAGATGCTGAGGTATTCGATTGATTTTATTTATTTTTCAATTACAATAGCCTAGTGAAGTATATATTAGTCAAAAATATTGCTAAGGAATTTGTTGTGTAGCAATCTCCTAACTTATATATATATATATATATAATCTTAAGGGACTAGCTCGATGTGCCAAGGAAGAAATTATCATTTGGCTTTGGAAAATATATATCTCAATAATCGGTGTATATCCACCGGATGTTGGGGTTAAACTTTTAAATTAAAGAAACATTTTCAATTTTTAGTCTTTACAATTTGGTCATCAATCTCTTGATCTCTTTTCACTTTACTCCTTAAATCTTTTAGTATTGTTTAATAATTGAATTCAACTCCATTTAATTTTTTTTGGATGTGAGAAAAATTTCACCCTCTAAAAAGTTTATTTTATGAGCATAGATAAGCGAGTAAAACCTAGTTATCCCGGATTCTTACAAGGGATGCGCATCCTGACTAGAACTTGAGATCTATTATACAGATCACAGGTCCTCTATCATCGTGTGATGTTTCTTGAGACCAGCTCCATTTAATGTTAACCCCGTAGAAGCATATACAATTCATTCAATGCAACCACGTAATGGAAGTGTTTTTTTGTTGTTTTTTTTGGCATTTACATTTTTTTACGAGTCTTTTAAAGTCTCTTTTTCTCTCTTTATTTGCTACTTAAAGTTTCTCTTTTGGGTTTTCAATTTCGATTATTTTCTTAGATGCAGTCCGGTAGATGGAGTCTTGAAAAATATTCATGGTTATATAAGGATTCAATTCACTTATTATAAAAATGACTTATAAGGATAAAATATGGATCCATAAGGATTCAATTGATTGATTTCAAGTTAAAAGAGCATAAAATAAGCCTAATAATCTACAAGGACATGAACAACTTTGTCCTTAACATTATGATAGAGCAAGAAAATTTTCAAGTGATGAAATATTTATGAATTCTTTTATTACCAATTAGTAAAATCCTCAAATCTATAAATGATGATGCAACTACATAATCAACACGTTCAATGCTTTGGCCCTCAATTAAATCACGAGAACATAGGCAGCACTTGTTGCTTGGAAGATCATCAGGAGGTTAATGCACGAACTATTATGTTTACAAGAAGAAAATGAAAATGCAATCAATTGAAGAAAAGATACTGAAGAAAAGCTTGACAAATAAGTAAATTAATATCATTTCAAGAAAAAATAAAAGGAAAATAAAGAGTAGACACATAACCATAGCACTTGGCACATTGTTGTGGGAACTAATTAGGGGATATTTATGATGGTCTCCAAAGAATGTGACGTGATGATAAAGAGTTTGAAATCTACATAGTAGGTCTCGAGTTCGAGTCAAGGTATATACCTCTTGTAAAATTTTAGAACAGCTGAAATTTTACATACTTACTTGAGCCCACAAAATGTGTTTTCCGGTATATAAGATTTCTTGAAATAAAAAAAGAAAAAGATATGTATGATGATGATACCCATGCTTCTTGCTCCAAGAACGTTCTGGTTCTCTCTTTCTTGCACATTGTATATTCTTCTTCTTCTTCTTCATCCTATTAAATAAAAATATAAAGTATGTTTTACTTACCAAATTTCTGCAATTAATTAATTATTAATTAGAGTTCTAGTCCTACAAAAACCAGCTAAGATTTCCACTTTGTGATCTCACACTGCTTGCCTAAAACCCGTGTGATACACAAAAGACAATTTGCCAACCTTTTAAAAGCAGGCTGCCCAAGAAATGCAAGTGGGGAATGGATATAAATATTTAAACAATTCAATCGAGTTCATTAAAAAAGCAATTAGGTTTTGATCCGTGGTTTCTTGTTCTAGCTAGTACGATCCACTAGTGGTTTTAGAAAGTAATTTTAGTGAGATCATTAATAATATGTAGTGTCTAATTATAATTTCACGCAGGAAAGGACAAGTTATGCTCTTAATTATAGAGGTTCTTGGTTATTATATTTTAATTGTATACTAATTAATTAGAATTGTGAATAGATTATAATTAAGCTTGCTAAATATATATTTTGTATTCATGCATATTTTTAGAGAGATTTCTACCATATTTACATACAAGAATTATAAATAAAATAACAATATGAAATTAGGTCAATTAATCAAAAGTATATATTTAACCCTTTGAAAAAGTTAATGACCCTATCGGAACCTAAAATCTAAAGTTCTAAACCAATTTCTTGCAAATATAGTTAACTTGTATAAATTGTTTAGTTTATACTCGTCACCAACCATCTCCAAATACTCCTACTTCTCAACAAATACCCTCTCTTTGGATTTTAAAATATATTTTCCTCTTAATTTATAAAAGGCAAGACAATCTTAGCAAGAACTCGTGTAAAAGAGGTGGAAGATTTGCAGGTTCATGCGTAGTGACCTCTCTTTTTCATTGACTTGTTTGAATTTCAGCCCTTTGAAAATTGCTGTGCAATTCACACCATCTATAAAAAAACACCTCCAATTCATCTTTCAACAAGATATGATAATACTCTATGTATATAAATTTTTTTTGACTAGTTAGTGGGCTGTCTTTTCCACTAATTTAACCTATCCCCTCCCCTGGTGGGGGTTGACATGGATCTTGACCTTCTCAGTTGAAACATTCCTTTGGTCATCATTTCAGCCCCCACCTATTTCAGACTTGTTTATAATCCTACAATATTTGATGACAAGGGTTTGAATTTGAAATTCAATGCTGCTGCTTCAATGGTTGTCCTGTTATGCTTTTCTGATTAGAAAACAATTCTATTATTTCTTGTCCACTGGCTGTGTTTTCAACAAGAGTGATTTATGATGAAAGTGGTCTACTGCTACAAATTTGAGACTCCGGGATTTGTTTTTTTATGGTTGAAAATTCAAGCATTATAGTTATTAATATGATAATTATTTTAAGTTTATATGGTTATTAATTTTAAAATTTATTAAATTAATCAAAGTACGTGCAAACCAATCAAAAATTAATATTAATAATAATAAAAAGTGAGATTTAACGAATAGAAGGAAAAGGGAGTGAGAGATACAAAGGGAGATGAGACTTTGCATCGGAAGCATCAATTTTTCTCTCCTTTTCATGGAGATTGTACTATATTAATATTATCATTTCATAATGATTGCTAGCTAAATTCATTAATAAACATGTCTTGTGATAATCTTAAGTTCAAATTAAAGTTTATTTATACGTACAAGCTATATAATTAGAAAGAAAAACAGCTATAATTGTACAGCCATCCTCTAATCGGACTCGAGGCTGGACCAATGATAGGAATGCCCTCCCTTTACCGATTCTCTATGTAACTCTTTGTGTATTAAGAATTAAAAAGAAAGAAAATATCTAATTTTTAATAATCAATTGTCATGTTACCTTTGTCTACTAGAAAATTAAGAATTATTTTTGGGTTTCAAGCTTAATAAATTCAATGTAGCTAAAGTTATATTAGTGTGATATGATTAACTTGTAAGAACTTTAAATTGAGTTGATTCCATACTTACAATCTTGAAATTTGTGAAATAACTGGACTTGGTATAGTAGGTTGACGAAATGAGTTTCACAACCTTTCTAGCGAAACAATTTCTTATCAAAACAAGAGAGATCATCGGGTATTTAATTTAGTAAATTTAGGTTTTCTTTTGCCTGGCATGGTATGTTTTGCTTTGTGTTTGGAGTCCTGCGGATTTGGTTTTGACTTTTGAGTTATGTTATGTTATGTGTTAGCTTACCTAATTATCCAAGATATTTATAGATGTTGATCGCATGTAAGCTTATATTATAATAAAATGAAGTAATTATAAAGAGTACTCTCGTGACGAAAGAAAAATGAATATACTTGGTGAAGAGATTGACATTTATAATTGGTTGTGATGATTTATTGTGTTATTGGTGAAGAGGTCATTGATTAACAATTTAAAAAAAAAAATGATATTTGGATAAAAAATAATTATTGATTAGAAATGAAATGTCTTTAGTGCACTGAAAATTCAGTGTGCTATAGTAAGTGGTGAACGACAATTTTGTCAAAGAACCATCTTATCTAAAAACTCAAGTTATAAGGTAAGGTCCTATAATATAATTTATATTATTCTCTAACATATCTTCTTAAGTAAAAGTTTTTTGGGCTTGAAAGTTGCACATATCCATACTATCTTATACTTGGTTTTTTTCATCAAATAGAATGAGGATGGTAAGATCTGAACTCGTGATTGCTAAGTCAAAAAAATTTTGATACTATATTAAAAAACCATCTTATCTATAAACCTAACCTGTTAAATAAGGTACCATAATATGATTTATATTATTCTCTCTTTTGACATCTCGAAACTAGAAAATACACGTCGGTGCCGGTGTAGCAAGGGTACTGGGTTAAGGCGAGGAAGGCATGATGGGCAACTCGTTAGGGCTTGATGAAGGTAAGATGAGATTTTTTGGGCACCATCATCCTGACGAGAACCCTAAAGAGAAGATTTCCAACTTTCAATGAGATTTGGCCGAGCGGCTGCGATTCAATCGAAGCCACCAAGTGCACAGCATGATCTCATATATGCATCATAAACATATTAGCTGTCTGTTTTCGTTTATTTTGAGCTTTAAATAACTATGCATAGGGCAAATGAATCCACGACGGAGCCACCAATTCTTTAGTCTTCCCATTCCCTTTCGTCATGATTGTTGTTTATTAAAGAAAAGCCATGGACAGGCCGATTCTAGTCAACGGACCAGATCAAGTCTTAGCCCCATAAGATCGCAAGCTTGAATTTTACAAATGGAATAAGCCGAGAGGAATGAGCATCGACCGAAAAAAAACTAAAATGTGAAACTGTAAATGATTTTCAGGAAAAAAATAAATAAATTCAAATGCTTAACAAAGCGAACAGATAAAAGTTTGCGTACAAGGGCATGCATATAATTCAAGCAATAAATAAATACATCTATATGCATAAAATCTTATGTAAAAATTCTCACAAGGATCATGTCATTTTCTTTTTTCTTTCCAAATCTCAATATTGATATCATTGCCGTCTAACTAAATGTTGTTTTACATTTGAAGGTTCCAATTCGATCCAAATAATAATAACGTATTTTTAGTGGCACAAATGTTTAGCAAGCACTCTTGCTATCAATGACGAGTTGATTTATCTTTCTATGATTTCAAGTTCAAGATTTATGATTGCTAATATGATGATAACTAATGATTTACATAATCCTTAATTTCAGGGTTCGTAGGATATGTGTGCACAAGCCAACCCAAAAACCTATGTTAATAAAACAATAAAGAGTTGATTTATGATCTCATATAAATAACTGAGAAATTAAATTAACACTCTAAGAATTTCTTTTACCCCTCTTAGATCATATAAAATCTAACAACATTGTATTAAAAAAAATATAAACTATGAAGTGAAGCTGTGTAGAATAACGTTAATTTATCGAATATTGTTTTGAATTCACTTCTCAAAGATCTCATTTACTAAATAGATGGTCTCACCAATGGAGAAAATAAAACTTTTGAGGTGTGAATTCAAGAAAAAAAAAAACTTTGGGGTGTATATGATTAGCATTTTTCTAACGACAAATGATTTTGAAGACTTTATATGCAGCTTTTGTTGCAGCCATTGAGCTTGAGCGAATGCCTTGTGATTTCAGACCTCAACCTATATGTGGTTTCGGTTATAATGTTTATGAATTGGGATGATCCCCTGAAGAAATCATTCACAATTTCTTGAAATCGTGCAGCTTTGGTAACTTTTTAAGGGTCAAGCCTATATTTTATGGGCTCAAACCAGAGTTAATTCTTGGAGGCTTGGTGAGGCAAGCAAATAGTTTTAGACTGCGATTGAGTTAGATTTTCATTTTCTTCTTTTTTTATTTAATTTATTTTCTTTTTTCTATATCACAAGAGATAAAGGAAAAGCTTAGAAGAATCTCAAGAAAATAATAAAATTTAAAGAGTCTTTCACCAGGCTACCATAGTGACATAAAACATTTCTTAAACTAATATAACTGAAAAGCTTATTAATACTCGTAGATAGTATATGCGCAACATGAGCAACTCAAGCTTTCTTTCTCAATTAATTTAATTCATCCTCTCAAAATTCAACTTTCTTATTTTATAAAGAATTAATGGCTATGAAATGAACAAAATCAATTCAATGACTATAAAAAAATAACATGGTATAAAAGACAAAAGAATATAGGAAAAGAAAAATAGTCAAAATAAAATAAAAACATAAAAATATTAATCAGAATAATATATGTATATCATGGAAATCAAATATAAGGTTGATGATGAGATGCCAACAAATGAGTGTATAGTTGTTTTTATACATCAAGTGTGACTCATTACTAGTTTCAAAGTTGATTTTTCATGATATCTATTAATCTGTTTTGTTAATTTCCTTATGATGACATCTAGAGTATTGTCATCATCAAAGTTATTGATCCCGTCCCGGTCCCGGTTCCGGATTTGTGTTTGGAACGGGACGTCCCGGTTTCGGTACCGTTCCGGGTACCGTTCCGGTTTTGTACTGTTCATTTTTATTTAATTATATATATGAAAAAAATAAAATATTAATTTAACAAGTATAATTTAAATTCAAGATAAATGAAATTTAAATTATACAATACAAACATAATCTCAAAATTAGAAACATCTTTGAAATTCCAAAATATTATGAAAGTAAAATGTTCTAAAATAAAAGAAAAATACATCAAACATCCTCTACTACATCATTAATATAAAAGTAAGGATCTTGATCTGGCTGTGGAAAATAAGGAAAGTCGTCAACAAGACATTCCAATAGCTGGTCATCTCCACCAAGCTCATTCTCCTCATTTACACATGTCTCTTCATCATCTAAATTTAAAGTAGCGAAAGGTGCTTCGATACTCTCCCAACTTATGTCATCTCCATCAAGAAGACCGGGTTCTTCACAAATCCATTCATTCAATAGATCAATGTTGTCAAGGCTAATGGGATCTAAAGCATCTCTTGTTCTGCTCATATTCCTACAAAGAATAAACACGAAAGAAATTAAAAAATTAATAGCAATGTAATAGAAAATAATTACTAATATAATAATATTGATATTTTACTTACCTCTGTTTAATCTTTAGATTATAGCGAACAAATACTAAATCGTTTAATCTCTTGTGCTCAAGCCTATTTCGCTTTTTTGAATGAATGAATTCAAATACACTCCAATTTCTTTCGCACCCAGTTGCACTACAGCATTGACTAAGAACTCGAACTGCAAACTTTTGAAGTTCTGGAGTATCAATGCCGAATTGCTCCCACCATGAAACTAGATAACAAATTTTGAATAAATCAAATATTATAGATAAAAAAAAAGACATTGTATTGTAAAAAATAAAAGTTATTACCTGGATTTAACTTTTCTCTATTACGAATAGCCATGGTTACACCAAAAAGACCAGTTGCTCTCTTATACTCCTCAATTTGGGCAATGATGTTATCTTGAGTATCACAATCAGGAACCAATCTCATAATTGTGGTAAGCAAACCTCGAGTTACCTCCCTTTGTTTTGAAAAAGAAGGCCTAAAATATATTCCAGGATTAAGAAAACATCCTGCTGCATGTAATGGACTATGAAGTTGCTTATCCCATCTAGCATCAATTACCCGAATATATGGTCCATATTGAGACATTCTATTTTTCAACCTTATTTTGATGGCTTCTTTTGCTTTATCCATTGCCTCATATAAATAGCCCATTGATGGTTTTTCTTCACTGTCTGCTAACCTTAGAACTCGTACTAAAGGCTCGCTGACGTTGACAATATGTGCACATCTCGGCCAAAAGTCGTTATCTTGTAAAATTATAGCAGCAATTTCGTTTCCAACCCGACTTTTGCCATGACTTGATTCAACCCATTTTGTGCAAGTAAACATCTGTCGAAGCTCCTTCTTAAACTTCAGTAAACATTGGAGGCTTAAGAAATGGGTTGCAAACCTTGTTATGCCAGGACGACATAAATCATGTCCATTTGTGAATTCTTTCCTCATCAAAGCTAGAACCCATGCATGATTATATATAAACTTGGTTATATTTCTTGCCTTTTTAATGGTTTCATCAATCATTGGAAAATATCTCGGATCACATATATTTTCTAGCATTAAATCAATGCAATGGGCAGCACAAGGAGACCAAAAAAAGGTGCCATACCTTTGCTGCAAAGCTTTCCCAGCAGCCTTAAATGAAGCCTCATTATCACTAACAAATTGGACAATATTCTCTTGTCCAACTTCTTTGACAACTTCATCAAACATCTCCAGCAATGTCTCTTTATCTTTTCGAAGTCCTGAAGTGTCAACAGACTTCAAGAATACGGTGCCTCTCGGAGAATAGGCAAGGAAATTCACAATTGGTGCATTCTTCCTATTTGTCCACCCGTCAGCCATAATTGAACATCCATAAACTCTCCAATCAGCCTTGATACTTAAAATGTATTCATGGACATTATGAACTACATCCTTCAAAAGTGGTCCTCTTAAATCATGAAATGATGGGCCTTTAAACCCAGGTCCTATGGATGCTACGGCATCTAGCATTGGCTGATAATAATACGAATTAGCACTGTTAAACGGTATATTAGCATCATACCACCATGTTGCTACGGCTATTCTTGCATTGTGTTCCATCTCTTTAGTAGCCATTGCACTTCTAATACTAGGCTGGGAACCCGGGGTAGTTCGTGGAGCAAATAAAGGAATCCTTCTTCCAGATGTACTTGTTCCTTGCACTGTCGTTCTTCTACTTGTTTGTGAACGTATATCACCCTCTGCTATTTCTTCATCATTGGAAGCTGATTGAGAATTTCCAATATCGGTTCTAATTCTTTTTCTTCTCTCTTTCTCCGTTGTCATCTCATCTACCATTTGTTTCATTTGCCACTTAACCTCCGGAGGGACCTTTTTACAAGCTTCAACTTCACCTTTAATACCAGCAAGGTGGTACTTCAACCGAGTAACACCACCACCATTGATCCGTTTATTACAATAAATGCATATACTTGCGGCCTTTACACCAGGAACCACCTGTCCATGAGCCCATGCTGGATCATCTGATCTTGTTGGAGCTGAATACATGGAAGTCCCACCACTAGATGAGTTTTCAGCCATGTAATTTAATCTGTTGTAAAAAGATAACACAAGTTAGGCATGTAAAAAGATAACACGATGCACGAAAACGAAAAGCATTTCCATTATCAAGCATCAACAACATCAAGCATTCATTATAATTTTTCATGAATTTGTTCATGAACTTTATCTAATCATCCTGAACATTTAATATTTGTAATCCTATATTCCAACACTTCCATTATTTCATGAATTTGTTCATCCATTTGGGATTTGTTATCTCATTTCACTCTTATCATCACATCAATTTGTTAACTTGTCTTCCACGACAAACTATTTAGCTTCATCAATCAAGCAAAGTTGATAACCATGGACATTAAAATAAACCGATTAAGCATCACTGCACATAAGCAAATTTATGTTGTTCTGTGGTGACTACATCTCATCAAAGTTATTACAGAAACATTTTGATGCAAGGGAGATGTTCACAACAAAATTTGAAAGTTTGTTAAATTACTGCTAAGTGAACTTTAACCTCTTTAACAACTCCATAAATTACTGGGAGCATCTGCAATCAGTGCCTTTGAATAATCAAATACCACTTCATCCATTACTATACGAAGCCCAATGAATGGATCTCTATGTAGCATTTTCCATTAACAATCTATCAAGAGCACCAGTCCCACAATCCAGATTACCAACAATCTTGTGCAAGAAGAGATCCCAAGAATCAGCATCTACTTCTCTGCTTTCCATGGCCATAGACACAACCTTATCCACATCTCCTTCCATTCCCAATTCCTGTAACCCCTCAATCAATAATGTGTACGTTGACTTGTTAGGCAAGCACCCATTATCCAGCATCTCTTCCAAAATCCTAATTCCCTCCTTCACATTCCCAGCCTTCGTGAAACCCTTAATCAACATATTATATGT
This sequence comes from Salix purpurea, assembly GCA_027405865.1. Classification (NCBI taxonomy): domain Eukaryota; kingdom Viridiplantae; phylum Streptophyta; class Magnoliopsida; order Malpighiales; family Salicaceae; genus Salix; species Salix purpurea. The sequence goes on along the minus strand of JAOWLH010000043.1, from coordinate 3,382,015 downwards.
AAAAGCATTGGGCCTGCGACGCTTCTCCACCATATCATCCCACAATCTGCCTGCCTCATTCAACTCCCCTCTCTCACACATCCCTGCAATGAGAGTATTATATGTCATGAGACTCGGAATTGTACTTCGCTCAAACTCATCAAACAATTTCCTGGCTTCCCACACTTTCCCCTCCTTACAAAGCCAATGTATAAGTGTGCTCATTATTGCATTATCTGGCAAACAATTCTTATCTAACATCCTCTTCCACAAATGACAAGCATTCTCCACCTTCCCATCCTCACACAACACATCAATAACCTTACAACAAAGGGTCGAACTTGGCAAAAACTTCTTATCAAGCATATCATCAATCAAGTTACGAGCTTCACCAGACCTCTTCTCTTTACAATAAGCATCAATCATGACCCCATAAGTAATCTCATTCGGCTCCATCCCGTTATACTCCATATTATCCATTACCTTAATAGCATCACTCAACCTCCCTTGTTTACAATACCCAACCATCAAAACTGTGTAAGTAATCGCATCCGGCAACCACCCTTTATGCAAAGCTATAACGCTAGATCTCATTAACAATCACACAGCAAATCTTAAACCCATCAAACAGATACGAACACCATAATTCAGCAAGCAATAGTCCTCTCATAACACCCATGATCATTTATTCAATTCAAACTGACATTCATTACTCAATAACAATTAGCTCATCTAAAGTTCTAAACTGTCGAAAATTTATTTCTCCATTCAGCTCATCTAAAGTTCTAAACTGTCGAAAATTTTTCAATAAATTAAAGGATTTGGTTCCTCAAATGTGTACCTTTAACTGGAGATTTGGGGAAGAAGAACTACTGAAGATTTTGTGCCGCCGTGTAGAAGAAATTGCGCCGCCGTGTGGAAGAAATTGTGCCGCCGAGATTTTGATTTTTGATTTAGGGTTTCAGAAATTGAGCTGATTTTGGGGTTGAGGATTACAAATTGAACTTTTCAAGTGAGGGATTTCTGGTTTATGAATCGAAAACAAGGGATTTCTGGATTAATTTGAGATTGGGAGAAATCGGGAATAGATTGGGGGAAAAAATCGTGAGTCTGGGACTGGGAGCGGGAAGAAGAAAGGGTGATTTGTTTGCCCGTGTATTGGCTAAACGACGTCGTTTGTTGCTTATCAAAACGACGTCGTTTTAGTCCGTACCGGAACGGAACGCCCGGTACGGAACCGGGGCGTTCCGGCCGGAATTCGCCCGGTTTTTCCGGGACAGGCCGGGATTCTACCCGGGACAAAAACGTCGCCGTTTTGTCCCGGATTTTGCAACGGGACGGGGCGTCCCGCCCGTTCCGGCCGGAACGGGACGGGATCAATAACTTTGGTCATCATAGCTCTAATGTATTAGCTCTAGTGTATTGTCATCACTTATTCATTCATTCTTTTCCTTTTCTTTTTCTTTTTCTTTTGTTTTCATTTTGTTTCATGTTATTTTTTTCATGGCCATTAGATTATTATTATACATTTCAAACCCTTTGATTCTTTATAAAATATGAAAGTTGACTTTTAAAATTATGGATTAATTTGATGAAGCAGGGAAAATTGAGTTGCTCATACAACTCATGCATATTCTATATGCGGGTATTGACTATTATGATAGTTTGAGAAATATTTTATTTCATTGAGCTAGTTTATGAGGGGGGGAAATCAAATTTAAAAGGCTAAAATTTAAGATAGTACAAATGAGGCCTCAAATGCATTTCTATTTAAGGGTGAATAATATGACTCAATTTCATATCTTTATTATCCAATGTGATCTTAGAAAGATTCAAACTTTAGAGAATTTCTAAAAAAAGAATTGATGCCATTGATGGATTGAACTATTTGATTTTTGTTGCCCAATAATCCTTAGCTATCATTTTCTAAAATAAAATCACCAAAATGAATTGATTATGTGTTTAGAAATTGTTGTTACCCAACAAGAAAATATATATCATGATTATGTCATAGTTATAAAATCTAAACCGATCAATAACTTATTGAGGAAAAAAATAATCTTATTTCATTTGGTTAAAAACTTGAGTTAATCATTATCGAGTTCATACTAGGTAAAATATTCATTGACATTTTTAAAAGAAATTAAAAGTTATGTTTTATTTTTTAGAAAATAATTGGATACTAGATTAATCTTATTGAGAAGTTTTCATTTGAAAATATTTTATTTTTTTTTAAATAAAAATTATGTTTTCAAATTATTTTGATATGTTGATATCAAAAATACAATTTTAAAGATAAAAATATTTTTTCTAAATATTTCTTAGAAAAATATTATTAAAAAAATCACTATCAAAATACCATTTAAGAACTTTGATATATATATATATATATGGGCTAAAGGTGAAGGACGGGTTGAATGGGCTATTGTGTTCTATGTTGGGCCCGAAATAACTCAGATCCATCATTTTTGGCCCTCTTTCATATATCAGAAGCTCAATTTGCAAATCCAACTCCAAATTACATTGCATCTGTCAAAATCCTTCAATTACGAGGCCTTTTCAAGAGTATGTTGTCCATAAGAAAATTAAATTGTGGGGTCCCGGAAATTTCACTCCATCTTTCCATTTATTTTCTTACACTTCAGATATACAAACTAATTGCTAAAACTTATTTTTTTATGCTTAAAATTATTTATTTTTTTGGGTTTTTTAAATTCTTTTAATATATTAATATAAAGATATTTAAAAAAAAATATTTTAATATATTTATAAGTAAGTAAATACTTTAAAAAACAAACGTCACCAAATATGTTTGTCAATTATATTCAACTATGAGTATTTTAGATAAATTATTGTTCAATGAGGTTTTAAATATAAAATAAATAAATAAAATAGATTTTTATGACTAAAAACAGGACATTTTAATTAAAAATATAATTATTAAAATCAAGATTATTTTCTCTATAATTAAAAAAGAAACTAAAAACCATCACAATATCAAACTATTATTTTATAATTCCAAACTCTTGTTAGAGTTTGAATTATTTTTATTCAAATACTATTATTATAAATTAAATTAATAATAATAACCAAACTAATCCCTTCCCATATTTGTTTTGCTACATTAGAGTTTGGTTATGATTATCGTAGATGCTGTAGTTAAGTAAAGTGCTGAGGTTTTTTTAATATTATTTTAATTTATAATTCCAAACTCTTGTTATCATTTATTGGAAGTTTTTTTTCTTCTTATTTGTTATTATAGTAATGATTGTTTTTTAAAATATTTTTTGTTTGAAAATACATTAAAATAATGTTTTAATATTTTTTAAAATTTTATTTTTGAAATCAGCACATCAAAATAATTCAAAAATACAAAAAAGAATTAATTTGAAACAAAGATTTTTTTTTTCTTTCAAAAATGCCTTTATAATGCAAAAAACAAACAGACATGATTTGAAAATAGTAAGCGATGCTATATATGTTAAATAACTATTTTAATCTAAAAGTTTGAGTTTGAACTAAAATTCAAAAATATAATTTATATTATTCATTATAGATCTCTCAAGTTAAAACTTTTAAGTTTAAAATTTATTTTCTATTTAATAAAATATGATAATCAGATTTAAATTCATAATTATTTAATTTATCATATAACTATTTCAACTCAACAAGAGGTATTGTGTCTGTTTGAGAGTGTGATTATAATTGTTTTTGAAAGTATTTTTTGTTCAAAAATATATCAAAATGATATTTTTTTTATAATTTTTTTTTGATATAAGCACATAAAAATAATCTAAAAATACTAAAAAAATTAATTAATAAAAATATTTTTTTTTCAAAATCGTTTGACAGGGTATTATACAATATTATAGTACAATACTAGTTGTTGAGAAAAGCAAAGGCCGAGCATCGCTATGTCAAAAACCTGAAAGGCTAGCTGTGGATTTGTGAAGACATATACTCGTATGACATGCGCAGATAGTCATTTCTTTGCTATTTTTCTTTTTCTTTTTTAACGAAAGCAGAGGAAGAGAGGGTGGGGAGAGGGATTGTCGAATAACTCAGACTGAAAATCAATGATCAAACTCGATTATTTGATGTATTTTAATTATTTTTTGGATATCTGTTTTTTTCAGTTTTATTACCATATGTTTGTAGGTGTTTTAATTTAGAGGGTTGCCTGTGTCCAGGGGTCTCCAGATGTTTATATTCTTAGGTTTAATCGTGCGTTAGCCCTAAAGGATAATATTGTTGTTAGAGTATAATATAATCATATTCTGGGGCCTCACCTATAAGCTTAAGCTTTTAGGTGAGATGGTTCCTTAACATGGTATCAGAGCCTTGTTGACCCAGCGGTCACGAGTTCGAATCTCACCACCCCCATTCTATTTGATAAAAAAAAAAAAACTAAGCACAAGGTGATGTGGGCCTGTGCAAGTTTCAAGCCCAAAGGGCTTTCACTTGAGGGGGTGTGTTAGAGTATAATATAATCATATTCTGGGGCCTCACCTATAAGCTTAAGCTTTTAGGTGAGATGGGTGCGAGCATGAAAGACCGGATTGGAAGCCATGGATATGGAGCTGATATTGTCACACCAGATGCGAGGAGTGGAGAGAGAGACTCGCAAATCATGGAATAGGGATCGGACCCATGATATTTCGGCTGCAGTGTAAGCAAGTTGCCGATATTCAGCCTCAGTGCTTGACCGTGATACAGTACGTTGTTTCTTGGCACTCCAAGAGATAGGATTACGACCAAGATAAATACAATAGCCACCTGTAGAGTGACGATCATCCGGGCAGCCTGCATAGTCGGCATCAGAATAAGCTTCTAACTTTAAAGAACCAGGTTGATAAAAGAGGCCATGAGTAGGAGTAGCTTTCAAATAACGCAGTATACGTTTCACAGCAGTCCAATGATGCGTAGTTGGTTGGTGTAAAAATTGGCATACTTGATTAACAGCAAAGCATATATCCGGACGCGTGAGGGTCAAGTATTGTAGAGCACCAACTACCCTTCGAAATTCTGTGGGATCGAAAAGAGGGTCGCCATCATAAAGACTAAGTTTCTTTCCAACAGTAGCAGGAGAGGAGAGTGGCTTAGCATCCAAAAATTTTGTACGAAATAGTAAATCCATGGTGTATTTGGTCTGCGTGAGATGTAGGCCTGTTGAGCTGTAAACCGCCTCTACACCAAGAAAATAGTGTAGTGGTCCCAAGTCTTTCATTGAAAACAATCTGCCCAGATTCTGAATAAGACTGAAAATGTGAGAGGAACTGTTGCCAGTAATTAATATGTCATCAACATATATAAGTAGAATAATAAATACTTCACCCTTATGAAAAGTAAATAGAGAATAATCAGCTTTGGATTCACAGAAGCCGAGATCCTCTAAGTAATCTGAAAATCTCGTGAACCATTGCCGAGGTGCTTGTTTCAAACCATAGAGAGACTTGTGAAGCTTGCAAACATGATTAGGATAGTTTGGATCAATGAACCCGGAAGGTTGTCTCATATAAACCTCCTCCGATAAGAGACCATGTAGAAATGCATTCTGAACATCCAATTGTCGAACCGGCCATTTGTGATGTACTGCCAAAGCAAGTATAATACGAATGGTGGAATGCTTCACAACTGGACTAAAAGTTTCTGTATAGTCAATTCCCTCCTGTTGGTGAAATCCATTAGCCACAAGACGGGCCTTGTACCTCTCAATAGTACCATCGGAACGTCTTTTGATTTTGAACACCCATTTGTTAGGTAGAATGTTCATAATCTCAGTAGGGACTACTAGTGACCATGGGCCGCTTTGTTGCAAAGCATTGAACTCAACACCCATTGCTTTACGCCATTCCTCATATTTTGCAGCTTGAGTGTAACTTGTGGGTTCTAGGAGAGTCGGATCATAAGTGACGGTCAATGCATATTTTGGATTTGGCTTAGACACTCCAGCTTTACTTCTAGTAACCATTGGGTGGGGATTAGTGTGGTGGGTAGAAGTGGAAGTACTGATAGGGTTAGGGATTGTAGTAATGTTTGGGTGGAGTGGTTCTGTAATAGCTGGAGGAGGAACCAGGGTAGTTTCTGTGTTTTGATGAGTGGATTGGATATGGGGCAATGGTTCAATAACTATTTCTAGTGGTGGATCAGGAACTAGGGAAGTCGTCGCTGCAGGAAGAGTGTTAGTGGTCTCTTGAAATGGAAAGGAGGACTCATCAAAAATGACATGACGGGACAAATAAATACGACTTGTATTTTGATCAAGACAACGATATCCTTGGTGATTGAGAGAGTATCCCAAAAACACACATCGTTTGGAACGAAATTGTAATTTATTTGTATTGTAAGGTCGTAAATAAGGGAAATATGCATAACCAAAAACACGAAGAGTATCATATGAGGGAGTATTATGAAATAATTTTTCATATGGACTAAGATACTGTAAGACACGAGTTGGCAGACGATTGATTAAGTATAAGGCAGTTTGAAATGCATCAACCCAATAATTGGAACTCATATGAGCATGAGCAAGAAGTGTGAGGCCAGTGTCAACAATGTGACGGTGTTTTCGTTCCGCAATCCCATTTTGTTCGGGATGACTTGGACAAGAGGAGCGAAATCCAATTCCATTTTGAGTCAAGTAGTTTTGAAATTTTCTTTGAGTATATTCACTCCCACCATCAGATTGAAACATTTTTATTGTGGATGAAAACGTATTTTCAACATGTAGTTTAAATTTGATAAAAATATCAAATACTTCATGCTTATATTGCATTGGAAAAATCCATGAGTAGCGTGAAAAATCATCCACAAATAAAACATAATATTTTGATCCCTTGGTGGAAAGAGTAGGAGAAGTCCAAACATCGGAATGAATTAAATTCAAAGGAAATTTTGACATAGAGTTTGATAACGAAAATGGTAACTTAGTACTTTTACCCAAAGGACATGAGTTACAAAATGGGATGGAATTATTACCATTCATGAGAAGACTTTTATTTGAAATAAGACGTGACAAAGTGGCGTTAGCAGGATGACCCAACCGAAAATGCCAAATTGGGGCGCTAACCCGAACACCAACCAGAGCAAAGGAAGGGCTTGATTTTCTGGAATTTTGAGAGTGAATGCGAAAGGGATAGAGACCATGTTCACTCTACCCGCAGAAAAGCGTTTTCCCCGTTGTTACATCCTTCACATAGAAATAATCAGAATAAAGAACAAAGTAGCAGTTATTATCTCGGGTGAATTGATATATTGACAAAAGATTAGCAGCAATTGAAGGACAATGCAAAATATTTTTCAAGGCAAAAGTTGAGGAACCACAAGTAATTTTACTAGAGCCAGTGTTAGCAATTGTCAAACCTGCACCATTACCCACAGCCACATGATCTTTCCCGTGATTTTCATTGTGTGCATCCATATTAGACAGATCAGAGGTAATATGGTTTGATGCACCAGAGTCTGAAATCCATGTGGTCGGTTGATTATTGGAAGAGGCAATAGCAGCCATAGCTTTAAGCTTTTGAGTAGGAACTCTGCCTTCATACGCATGATTCATGCGTTGATAGCAGTCAAGCGCGCTATGCCCACTTCGATTGCAAATTTGACAAGGAGGACGTGAAGACATAGGAGCAGAATTGCCAAAAGACATTGAGGCATATGGCTGAGACCAGTTTGAATTTCGACGAAAACCAGAGGACCCCTTTCCTCGCATATTTGATCCACGGTGAGACATAGATTGACGACCACGATTGTTGCTGTGAGGAGCTTTGGGAGCATACATGGCAGTGGGGTTTGCTTCAAGAGATGGGGTTTGCTGCGCCTTAAGCCTCATTTCTGCATTAAGCAACAAAGCAACAAGATCATCATAAGAGATGGGATTATCACGGGCTTGTGTAGAGCTGACCGTGATTTCATATGCAGGACCAACATTGTTGAGGATGATGTTAACGAGTTCATCATCGTCAACTGGTTTGCCAGCTAAAGCAAGATTGTCTGCAATCTGATTTATTTTGTCCACAAAATCTGTGATGGACAGACCGTCTCCTTTGACGGTGAGTAGATCATGCCGAAGTTGCAAGATTCTATTTTTCGACTGAGAGGCATATCTTCTCTCAAGTGAAGCCCAGGTAGTTTGTGAAGAGGTAAATCGAGCCACTGTAGACAATACAGTTGGCAAAAGAGAATTGTTAATCCAACTCAGGATCATCTGATCCTGTTGATGCCAGGCAGTGTACCGAGGATCAACCTCAGTAGTGATGGTGTCGTCCGAGTTGCGTGTAAACTCTGGTGGACAAGGGTTTGTTCCTGTGACAAAACCCATTAGGTTCTTGCTTTTTAGAATCGGGACAATTTGAGCAAGCCAGAGTGGATAATTGGTTCTGTCAAGCTTGATAGACATGAACCCAGAGTGACTGGGTACTACAGCACCAGCAGTTGCAGTAGAATTGATGACTTCCATGGAGGAGAAGAAGAGGACTGGCAGAAAAAGAAGAAAAAATATGTAGGTTGTCGTTAGACGTGAGGCTCTGATACCATGAAGGATAATATTGTATTAGATTGTCTTTGTACAAGATACACATTGTGATGTTTACATGTGATATATATACAACAATATTCCCTAAACTGAAGGGATTTGATACTGAACTAAATGAAGGTAACGGGGGAATTGATACTGAACTAAATGAAGATAACGGGCATCAGCAGAGACGATTTGATTCTGAACTAAATGAGGTAACGGTCATCAGCAATTATAGTACAGCTGGATGATTAGGTAGGGAGCTGGAGGTCTGACTTTCCATTGTTATCAAGCCCCGTTTTATCACGCTTGTATAGTAAAATTGTAGGGAGAAGTCCCTCGTACCATGCCATTTCACAATAAATAAACAGGAAAAGATGAACAGACCTGATACAGAGTACTGAAATAGCTATAACAGTTCAGTCATTGCTAGGGATCATCTCTGTCATGATAGTGCTTGTAGTTTTTGAATATGCAGTGAAGTGTATTAGAGAATAATATAAATCGTGTTCTAAGACATCACTTAACAATTTAAGTTTTTAGGTGAGATGGTTATTTAATATGGTATTAAAGTTTTGTTGACGTTACGAATTCGAATCACACCACCCTCATTTTATATAATGAAAAACCAAGTACAAGGTAGAGTGAGCTTGTGCAAGTTTCAAACCCAAAAGGCTTTTACTTGAGGGGTGTGCTAGAGAATAATATAAATCATATTCCGAGGTTTTACATAACAGGTTAACTTCAGATGGTTTTTTTAATAGAGTGGAGTTTAATTAACATGCATAGTTACGGAATTTAGAGTTTCAGTGATGCAGATTCAAGTAATGGCCAACTTCAAGAACCTTGAAATGTGGATAACTAATTTTTTGTCAGGGATGCTCAGCCTGGAAGTGATTTTTCCTGGCACTAGGCTTTGTTTTTTTAAAGTTCTGCTAAATAATGCAGGGAATTGGTAATTTTGTCGCAGAAGAAGCTGCTGTCAGAACTATGCTATAATCAGAAGAAGCTGATGTTATAATCAGAAGAAGCTTCTGTCAGAACTATGTTATAATCAATCAATATCACAGTTCACTGAATCATCAGCCTCTTTGAACATTTAGGATGTGTATTGTTACATTTTCATAGATGTGATACTGAGGATTGCTATTGACCAATTCCTACGTAATGTAAACTAGCTCACAGATCTGCTTCCTCGTAGCCTTCCCTGTTATACATCTCAAGTTCTCCACTTGTTTTCATCCATCCCTGTTCTTATCCTATGTAATTAGTTCTTGAGTCATGCCACCGAGCTCTTAAAACTTGCTGAAAACACTTTTAGATTAATGAAGACTGAAATGTTACATCGACTAACATCGGATCTCTCATCGGTTCAGCTCCATGATACAAGCATCTAAAAATGAAGCCCCCCTTTTCGACTGGAAAATTTGGATGGTGAGAATCTTGTTTCAGGCTCCTCAGATTGTTCTATATACTCTTACAACTATGGGTCATCAGATCTTGTCAAGAAAATCAAGGCATATGAGCAAGCATGCATATATGTTGTTTTCCACCCAGTTTTGCCAAATGTAATTGCTTCATCACGCTGTTGGAATGGGGATTTTCAATATTTGAATGAGCATTTTCACCATGGCTAGCTCAACAGTTCCCCTGGAACTTGGAGCAAACAAACAAAAAAGGCAAATCTTGTAGGCAGTTTTATACCTAACGCAGGAATAGAAAAGCAAGAGCAATGGATTATGCTGTAACGGGCCGTGGGAGCTATCCTGGCCTTGCTTTGGTCTTGTTCATCCAGAATTATGGCGAGTGTTTTTTAAGCCTAAAAAAATGGACATCTAGGATATGAATGCTCTATGTTCATACAGACATATACGAAGCTTTAGATTTGTCTCTCCCGTTTGGCACTGCGGTCAAATCGTCGTTTTGCTGATTTTTTTTATTTTATTTTAAATAAATATGTTTTGATATTTTTAGATCATTTTGTTGTACTGATGTCAAAAATAATTTTTAAAAAAATAAAAAAACATTATTTGATATATTTCAGCACGAAAAACACTTTGAAAAGCTATCGCAACCACTCTCCCAAACAAGCCTATGTGTGTGCATGAAATAAAAAAACAAAACAAAACAAAAAACATCTTCTAGAGAATCGTTTTGACCCTCGAATATAGGGTTACCCTCTTCTAGAGAAAACCATGTTGACCCTCAAAATATAGCGTTACGAGGAATTTCCTTGTCATGATGTTTTCCAAGCGCAGTTGAATTGTGATTAGTGGTGACCAGTGAAAGCTCAAATTCTAACGTCTGGATATCAATAGTTGTGTTTATTGTTGGAATTTATCATGTAAATACCTTGTACTTGATTTTTATTAAATAGAATGGGATGATAAGATTTGAACTCGTGACCACTAGGTCACTGATACTATGTAAAGAAATTATATTATCTAAAAGCTTTAACTATTAAATAAAACTCCAAGATATAATTTATATTATTATCCGACAGCAGCATATGCATGGTTGCCATCTACAAAATGTTTCTGAATGTTTTGCCGCTTTTCATATTTGCTTTCATAAATCCAGGAAGAAGCTCGAGCGGTTTCATCTGAGTTCTGCTTTCGAAAAAGGATCGTTAGTGAAGACAATGACGCTCAAGTCGGCATCATCAAGTTGCAGGTTGCACATTGAACGATCGGGGAAAATTCTGTCACCAAATGGATAATTCGCGTGTCTATTTATATGATAATGAGAGCTTTGATATGATTTTATTATTGAACATCTACACACGCCCCCATTGGGCCTGTCTCAAACCCTAGATGATAATGAGTTCAGATCTTTTTTTTTTCCTTATGTTATTTTATTTTTTCAATTGAAATGGAATATTTTGGTTTTGGAGTATTTTGGGATACTGTTTTGGAGTTATACTATATATATATTAAAAAAAATAATTCAAATCCAAAAATAAAATTATTTAGAATTATATAATTTAATCTAAAAAACACAATAAAATAATTTTTCTGAACAAAGTTATGAATATGTATAATATTACGAGAATGTCAAGAGACTCCTCGTAAGATGTCATCTTAATCATTATTTGGCCAGAACAGGTGGAACGAAACTGAAACGTTTCGGCCGAGATTTGGGCAGAATTTCGAGAACAGACTTGAATCTTAAGTGAGGTAAGAACCGCATCATTTTATCTCGTTTTTTTAACTGATACATAATGTTTCGTCCGTTTTGACCGAAACGAAACGAAATTAACAACACTAGTTGAGATATTTATCCAGTCAACCTCAACCTACAAGTGTTTTAGAATAGAGTTCAGAACCAAAACTGATTGGCATGGATTGAGGACGATTCAATGTAGAGTTGTCATTTTGGTATTTCAATAATATTGCTTGTTATATGGTGTGGGGTGGTAGCAGTTTAGATCCAGGTCTTGTCTAGATACTCCTAACCCTAACCCACCATCTCTCACGAACCAGCTGAGGAGGTGAAATGATGTGGGGGTCATATTCAAAGTTGTGTTTATGTTCATCCACCTCTCTTCCACGAGAAAGAGAAGAGGAAGGGGGGGCCAAAAATTTCTAAAACAAGGCATAATTATTCACTCTCCTTTCCATTCTTCATGGGGGACAAGACACACCACCTCCCTTTTTAGATGCATTTGCTCATGGGACCGATAATCTCCCAAGCTCCTATCTACCAACACCACCTCATGAACAGAAACATCAGCCAAACGAGAATTTTACAAATAAATTCCAGAAAAAAATTGTTTCTCCACGTTCCTTGGCACTAACCAGAGAAAGCAGGCATTGAATTCTGTGTATTGGGATATATGATAATCTCCAATCCTATTTCGGTGAGGAACACAGTTTTGAACCTACTTTCCCATGTGTGTATATATAAATATACAATTAATTTTTCAACTTCCATATGAATATGTTCCCCACCTTACTTGGTCTCAAACATCCCCCCTGCCTCCCCTCTATATCTTCAAAACCAATCTCCTATACCTTTATCAATTTGTCACACCATGTTTTTTCAAAGACAAATCAAAGGGGGTGAGAAAGGGAGGCTCTGTGGGATGATGTTCCATCGATGGAAAAAACGGGGTGAAAAATATGGCCCCCTCCTCCAGATGACTGCAATCATGATCCAAAAGAGAGAGGTTATGTTTTCATGTACTTGTTGTCAAGCGAGTGATCGCATTGCCAGGACCCATCGGCTAGACTTACCGGCGACAAGAAACGATGGGCTGAAAAGTTTAACCAAAGCATAAGCAAAATCGATATGCATCCAGGATTGGACAAGTAACTCAACATAGTCTAAATAACTTTGATGATGAGCACCATTATGTTTTTTCTTTTTATTTATTTATTATTATTATTTTTATTATTATTATTATTATTAGTCAGGCAACAGGAAGAAGCAATTAAAAGGAATGGGAGACTGGTTAACGATGGAGAATTGCTTGCAATTAGCTTTAGGAATCATAATACCCTAAAAAGTAGAGAATTTTTTATATTTGTTAATTTTGAGTTGTCTACACTTTCTGGTCTTGTTTTCAGCTATAAGGCTTTCTGTGTTGGCCATTGTAGCCATTCAACAGCTTGCTGGCACACTTTATTTTCGGTTTCCATTTTATTTTATTTTATTTTATTTTTTTTTATTTTTATCGTGATGCAGTATGTGCTAGCTAGCTGCACAAACCTAGAGAAAACATGATTATAAGATCTAAAGCTTCAATTAACACTAATTTTCTTATGCTAATCATGTCTTAAAAAGCTACGTGAAAGGTGTTTGAAGGTACTATATATCACCTGTTCATGCCACCAAGGTCTAGAAGCTGAGTCCAGCTAGATTGCTTTAGATTCTATGTGCCGTGTCGTCTTTCAATTTAAAGCAAAATTTCATTTCAACTTTTCCAAAAGGTTTTTTTAGATTTAATAACCTAACATCTAGTCAACTAAGTATCAGTCTGTCCCTATATAATTTTCCGAGATTTATATAGTTATTAATTTTAGAATCTGTAAAATTAGTTAATGTATAGGTAAACAAGTCTGTATATCATGTTAATAAATAAAAAAATTATCAACTTCGGTACTATTGCAGTATTTAGCATCGTGTTTTAAAAAAAATGAATTTATTTTTAAACTATTTATTTTTGGAGTTTTAGATCATTTTTATATGTTGATGTCAAAAATAATTCTTAAAAATAAAAAAATATTATTTAAATATAATTTAAATAAAAAATATTTTAAAAAACAATTTCAATCAAACTTACAAATAGTAACTTAACTTTATCCCATGTAATAGTAACTTAACTTCATCCCATGTAAAATTTGCACTTAGTCATCACCAGCGAGTCAGTGAATAATTATGTTTTAGAGAGTAACCAACAGAGATAAATTATTATACCTAAGGGCTCGTGTAGAGACCAAACTGTGTAATTAATTAATTGGTATAGCAATTAAATCTCAGTATTAATACTAATTACTTGATCGTGTATTGCCATTGGTTTAATTTGTCTACGTGTACCAAGTCATGTAATAATTTCAAGTCTCAGAGAGACTTCATAGCGGGAATAAAACTTTCACCTAGATTGGAATAGCGTCAAAGTTTTTTAATATAAGAAAGAATGAAGCATTATTACTGTTTTTTTTTTTTTAAAATAATCATGAACTCAAAGTATTGTATAGATTAAACAATAGTTTTTAAAATTTTGATATAGTGATATATTAGATGATTTAAAAAAAAAACACTATTGAGACAAGGACATATTATATCTATTTAGTTTAACTTGTAACACTTATAACTCGGATCATGAGAATATAATAACTCTTTAAAAAGCAAATCAAATAATTAGAAAGGTCAATTTTTAATCACCAAATATTAAAGAACAAAATAAAATTTATATATATCAAATTAAAAAAGAATATAAAAACTTGAGTTAATCTGTTAAACTCGTTCAGAATAACTCCACTGAAAATGAATAAAAAAGAATTACAGAAGCACAACTTCAAAAGACTTGGTATTAAAAGATGAAATAAAAAAATCGAATGAACTTATGCTAAATATTAGACTTGCTAACTAGATCATGAGACTATATCTTGCTAAAAAAACAAATACAAAAAATAATAATTATTTTTTCAAAGAAAAATAAATTTAAAAAGAAAAAGGCTTGCTTGTTAAAGAACAAAATTGAAAAGAGAAAATATAAATATAAAAAAAGGAGGAAAACACACACAAAAAACTATTTCAATGAAAAATACTATATGGGTGTGCCTATAGTTATTTAGTCGTATCATTTAGTGTTTAACTAGATTATTGACTCGTGTTATGCTGCGATTCAAAGTTATTGTTTTAATGTAAAACAAATATATATACGCAACTTGGATGACTAGTGTAAATATAATATAAGTAAACATAAATATTTAAGATAAGATTTATTTTTTAATAAACAATGATATGATAATATATTGGACCAATTAAAGTTAACCATGGTTAACCTATCCATTTGCATACCAAATCATGAGGTCATGATAACCTCATAGAAAACAAATCATAACAAATTATAAGACTTGGGACATTAAATATAATTTTGAAAATACTCAATTAAAAAACAACCCAAAAAACATTACAAGTCAACTTGGGATAGCCTATCAAATCCGTAACTCGGGTCATAAGACGAGGATAACTCAATAAAAAATAAAAATAAACTGTGAATTTCAATTCTCGATCAATCTAGAGTTAAAAGATAAAGTAAAAAAAAAAAAAAAACATAAAATTACTCAAGTCAATGAGGGTTAATCCTCCAAACCCATGACTCAAGTCATAAAATAGGGATAACTTTTTAGCAATAAAAACAAATCACGAAGCCTAATCCAATTCAACCTAATATTAAATAATTAAATTGATAAAAACTAAAAAGTCCATCTGACAAAGGAAAAAAACTTGAGTTAAAAAATCTATAAATTAATGGTTAGGGTCATAAGTCTAGGTTAATCTCATAAAAAGTATATTGAAAAAATTACAATCTCCAATAAAGCTAATTTTGAAGGTTGTAAATGAATTTTTAAAAATAAATAAAAAATGACTAGAAAAAAATGCCATTACAATAAATAATGTTATGTGAAGAGGGATACAATTAAAACCCCTTCTCTTTTAGTTTTTTTTTAACTAGTTATATGACTCATGCTCCACAAAATGTCAAATAGTTTTTTTTCTCAATGCATAGAAGTTAATATGTAAGTATATACAATATTTTTTCTAACATAAGCAAAAAACATTAATAACAAATAAAAAATTATATATGTCATGACATTCACATTGTCAAATGATGAATCTTCCTCCTAAATTGAAAGGGCTTTGGATATGTTGGGATTGATCATGAAATTATTATTTAAAAGGTTGATAAATTTTCATCTCCTATTATAATCACTAGAAAACTCACTGGTCAATAAGAGTCTTAGTAAAAGGACTAATTGTACTTGTGATAGATGCATCACCTTACATATGATAAGCTATATTATTTGTAAACATTAGCCAAAATACTTTTTAAAGTTAATGAGTTGTGAAATAAAGGAAATGAATCTAAAATTTTAGGGAGTTCAAATTAATTGAGGGATTAAATTTAACGGAATTAAAAGATTTAATGACATTAGATTAATAAAAAAAATACATGGTATTGGAGTGCAAATAAAAATAAAAAAACATTGATCACTAATGTAATAATTGAGAACATATATATATATATTAGGAGGTTTAGGAGTGGTATGAGAAGGATTAAACAAGCAAAATTTATAAATATCCTAAGGACTTTTTATTGAGAGTAGATAATTTTGGAAGAAAATAAAAGGAAGAACAAAAGTGTTTTCTAAGCTTTTATTCCATCATTTTCCTTTGTAATGGGAGGTAAGAAACTCTTTTAGTGTAATTGTATACTGTTGTGATTAATTTATGGATATTTCCAAGGTGTTGGTTTATAATATATCAATAAAAATGTTTAGTGATTTGATATTATGGTAATGTTTTGGACATTTTAAGAAAAAAAATCACCTTGTTGTTCAAGTGTAAAAAGGAATAATTTATTGATTTTTATGCTATGTTACATGAATGTATTTGGATTAGAAATGAATAATTAAGGTGTGAATCATGAAAGACTTAAGAAAAAATTGGTATTTTAAACTATAGTTTATATAAATAAAAAAGGAAAAGATTAATTGGTTTTTATATTATGTTACATGAATGAACTTGGATTGTAAATGAATAATTAAGGTGTTAATCATGAAAGACATAAGAAAAGAAATATGTTTAATGGAAATTTTTTCTTGAGTTTTATAATAAAGGATTGAGATGTGGATTTCTATTACGAATGGACTTTTAAGATTTATATTGAAAAGTATAATGGTTAGAAGTAATGTGACACTCCTTTTTCAATATAAAAGGGGTCAATGGTACTTCTCAACAACAAGGAGCTACTAGCATAACACTGACTATAGGTAGATGCTTCTTATCTTATCTTTGTATATTAATTTCTTACTTAAATCCTTCATTATATTTTGATTATTTTGTTTTTTGATAAGGAATTATCGTGGACACTAGATCTTTAATTAATGGCATTAATGTTTTGTTAAATGGGCTAATGAGAAAAATGCATCCCTGGTCATTGGGACTACTACCATATTGAATGGGTTGATAAGAAAAATAAATCCTTGGATAATAGGACTATTTCCCTATTGAATGGGATAATGAGAAAAATGGATCCCTAGATAATGATATTATTGCCTTGTTAAATGAGCTAATAGAGGATGTAAATCCTTGATTAATGGAACTAGGGCCTTATTAAATGAGATAATTGAAAAATTGAATCATGTTTAATAAGATTAATACGTTGTTGATTAGGCTATTGAGAAAATTAGATCACTAGTTAATAAAATTGGTGCTTTGATTAATAGGTTAATAAAGAAATCAGATAACTTAGTAATGAATAAGGCATTCATTTTAAATAGAAAAGTTCATGAAAAGGTCTTACTTTTATAGTTATAATTGAATTGTTAATCAACAAATTATTAAGATGAACAGTTGAATTTATTTGATTATCAAATATATTATTAGGTACGCTACAACATCATGTCGAGTAATAGACTTTTCTTTTTTATATTTATACTTTCACACGATCTTCTTCTTTTTATTGAGCAAGTATATCATTTACTTATGTCTTCACTTCTCGATGCATCATATTATGAAATAAGGTTACCATTGCCATTTTATAAATGATCCCAATATTTTTCAACCTAAAAAACATCACTTTATAGTTGAAAATTCCATAAGATATAATAAAGATAGTTTTCGTTGTCTTTCTTTGCCATTTAAATCTTATCATGCCTTAAAACCCCTTCAATAAATGAATAAGTGGCACATTTTGTTGTATTGTTAACTAAAACATCTATATGGGGTAAACATAAATAATCATTTAGGCTTACCTTATTCAAATCTCTATAATATATACATACCCTAAACTTATCATCTTTGTTATGGACCACTATTATGTTAGCCACCTATTACAGACAATAGAATACATTGAATAATCAAACATCTAATTGCTTTTTAATTTTAACCCTTACTTTGGGTAACATATTGAGTGTATATGTATCAACTTATATTTAATTGGTCTTCTACCTTTTATTAGGGTTATTTTGTGCACTATAATGTCAATATCCAATTTGGGCATGTATACATGTGATTAAGACAAGAAATTTGTATATTCTTACAATAAAAAGATCAGATCATCCCTTTCCTCGACTGCAATAAGAGTACTAACCTTCAAATTTTTTTTATCTTATTGAGTGCGTATATCTTTACTTTTACTATCTTATTAGTAGGTTTCCAAGTTTTCTTAGTTTTGTCAACTAACCTAGTAAACATTTTTAAGTCTTCTTCTTCTCATTCTCTATCACCCATTGTGTTCATTATGTGTTTTGGAAGGAATACCTATAATTATATGATAAGACATTATAGTTCCCATTACATGTTAAATTGGGTTTCGAAAAAATCAACTTAGAAAAACTATTAGTAGTAAGTTGTACCCGATAAAATTATGTATTCCTGTTATATTTATCAACTATAAACATCTTTTACTTATTGCCTTTTCAATTCTCAGAGTACCTTAAGTTAGCATTTGTTATGGAAATATTCATCTTAGTCAATCATATGACCCTGCTTATTATAACACTTATATAAAATCTTACTTATTAGTGTATTCTTATAAATTTTATTCCTATATCCATCTTTTACAAGCATTTCATAGATCCCGTCTAAAGATAACTTCAAGGTGTTTGGGCCTCTTGTTTCTAATGCATATATAGTTCCACCATTTGTAGCATGATTAAGCAAATTATTTGTATTCATGTTAAGATCCTTTTAAAATATTATCCATCTTGTTTTAATCAGTTGTAAGAGATTATTTTTTAATTTATTGCAAGTGGTAATGATATGTTCAATTATGCCCGTATGATATTCACAAGTGAGCTATGATTTGTATTAATGAGGATAGGGTGATTGTCGTTGTGTAAGATAAATTAGAGCTAGTTGTTTAATACTTAATAACTTCCTGATATTTCACTCAAAGGTACAGGTAATAAAGGTGATTATTATTTGTTTGGTAGTTTCTTTTAGGCAATTCTCAATTTGGTTATTAATTAGGCTATTTTATGGTTGGATTTTTTGGTGGAAAAGGTAAGATGAAATTGATATTGGCTATTTGAGACAAATGAGTTTGAGTGTTGTAGTTTTGGAGATTATTCTTCGTACCTTTATATCCTCTTTTTATATTATCAACATCTTTCTTTTTTCCTTGTAAACCTTATTTCTCGATGGGTATAATGATTTTTCCACTTTGTATTCCTTGTTCAATATGCTTATTTTCAATGGTCTTTGCTCTTGCCTATAATGTTTATATCTTATTGTACTTAATGTCCTTGAAGTGTTTTATCTTGTAAGATTCATTAACAAATATATTTGTTATTGTTAAGGCTAATATATGTATAGTTGGTTATAGGAATGCCAAATTACAGTAGTTAGAGCTAATATATATATAGTTGGTTATATGAATCCCATATTATAGTAGGGTACCTAACCTTGACCACCTATCCCTTTTCCATGCTAGGTTATAACCTAAGCTTAGGTAAAGGTTGGAGGCTTATTAGATAAGCCTTTACCAAAGATGTTCTTATGCATCTACTTAATTAGGCTAGTAATGTGAGACATGGTGATTTTCAATAAGTCTAATTCCTCTTGAAAATGAGCATTATGATGAGAATGTTCTTCGTCTTTCATGTTTCTATATCAAAGTCTAGCGTTATAGATTTTATGAGTTTGGATTTTACATGACCCTATATTTTATCCTATACATGCACATATGACCTTTAAAACCCCAAAGCATACATGCATGTACACTCATGTAAGAACATAAATAAGAGTATATATATACATACATCAAATATAGATTATCATATTAGAAAAGATAATCCATGATTTTTTGTTGAATATAATAAAGATATGTAATCTAATGAATCTAAAGAGATCTTTTGCCAAGTTCTCATCCTGGTTAATCATATACATGTTGGAGAGTAAAATACAAAATGATGGGTCTGAGTTTTTTCTTTTTTAAGATAAATAGTTCTTACATATAAAAATGATTTTTTTTACATGTGGAGAAATAAAATTCTTATACATCTTTATTCATTCTAAAAAAATAGAAGTTATATTGGCTATATTTCTAATGAAAGCTGTAACATCATTCAATATTTGTGAGATTAGCATTGTTGCTTACCAAAGAGGTTTTCACCTATAGTTCATTTTCCTTTTTACCCAATCCATCAATTAACATATTTTCCCATTCTAGTTTGTAGCATAACAAAGTGTTATCTTTGAGTAACACATTATTCCTTATGTGTAGTAACTCATTATCTCTAGTTCTTTGAAGTTTTTCTCACTTAATATCAAGTTCATCTATTTTTCTGTTTATCATGACATCAAATCTATTAATGTAATGTTGTTATTTTTTGAATTTCTTGCTTAATTCATTTAGCTCTTTCTTGGCATTTGATGTTTCCCTTTTAATTTCTTCAGTTTCTCATCTCAGATTTTTAACTCAGATTAAACCATAATGACTTATTCTTTTAGGGCATTTTTTAGCTTAGCAATCTCTTATGTGTTATTTAGTTGCTTTTAATCTTTCTTCTTCTTCAATGATGAGATTGAACAACTTGTTCTTTCTTTTTACAGCTTTTAACCATTTTCTACTATTGTTTATTTTCATTTAAAGAAGCAATAAATTACTTGGCAACATTTGTTTTATCCTTCAAAATGCTTTTTAGAGTAACTAGTTTTTTTTTTTCCATCACCACATATTTATTTACCAAATCATCATACTTGGTCACCGTTTCATTCAAAGTTGCCTTTTGCAATCTCCTTAGACTTATGTCTTGCCATTCACTAATCATACTTTGTTTACTCTTTCCTAACTCCAAGTCTTTTATTAATAACATTATCTTTTTATCCTTTTCTCTTAACTATTATTTCAAAAAGGCCTTCATTTTATCCTCTTCAAATTGTTAGTTCTCTAAAAACTTTTATAGATTTCATTATGACTTAGCTTAGTTATAAACTTCTCCAAATCATCTTATAACTCTTTTTATTGCTAATTCTTTTTATTTTAGAATCTTTGGTAATGAATGGTTCAACTACATTATTAGTTATTAGGTCATGTACTTCAAAGTTAACAAATACCATAAATAACCTGTTGTTTCTCTAAATTGAATAATTCAAACTAACTATGAATTCAACCTTTTTTTCACCTCCATAAACTAATACAATTTCTTCAATCCTATTTGATAACTTCTAATTTAGCTAAAGAATTTGAATCCTTAAACAACCAAACAGCCTAACAAACAATCAAATTGTAGGAAGGTATCATATAAGATAGTCTTAGTAGGGTTACTCTATGTTTTCTTATATTTAATAAAAGCATTGATGACCTTAACACTGATAATTCTAGCAACTTCTAATCTAAATAACATTAAACTAAAAATTACAAAGGCAATTGTTGTGTATATTTCATCTCTTAACTTCATTTTATCTTTGTATATCTTTAACCTAGATCCAATAAAAAATTTAACTTAAAAATCCATTAGTTATTTTATATTGGCTAATTTTATTTAATTGTAGCAATTTAGTGACTTCATTGATTATGTCTCCAATTTGTTTTTCCTGAATTAAACCTTGCAAGGGTTAAATAGGAAAAGGTTATGTCAATGTCTTCAAAGGTGAAACATCTGTAATTTAGGTCTCAGAAATGCAACATGACATTGTACTCTTACTTGTAACCTTTAACTTCTAATTATGCTTGATATTTGTCAATTTCACCATTATTCTTAAATTTTGTCTTCCTAACCATTTAAACCAATGGTCTTTTTTCCTTTTATAACTATGTTAACTTTCATATGTTGTTTCTTTCAATGACATCAATTTCATCATTTAAACTATGTTAACAACATCTTTGAAAGTCATAGGATCACAATTTAATAATGGAGCAAAATAAGTAATTAAGTCATTAGATTGATCAATTCAATTATCCTTATTATCACTCATCTATATATATGCATTACCCTAATTTTTTTTATCTTTTTCCATAAGATTTTTTTTTTCATCGTTCTCACCATTTAAATCCACAAGAATATTATATTTGAACACCATCATTTCTCCATGTCCAAAATTCAACTTCATCAAAAATAACATCACAACTAATAATAGTTTTCATGTTGTATAAGAATTATATAGTTTATAAGATTTTAGATAATCACCAATGCTAATAAAAATGTATTTTTCTCCCTTGTCATCAAGCTTTTTGCCTTTTATTTTTGGAATATAAGCATAAACAATGCACCAAAAAATTATAAGATAATTAGCCATCAATCTTTATCCTCTTTAATCTTTCTCTAATGTCTTATCTTGGATAAAAGAATGTAGGGCTTATATTTAAAATATGAATGCTCTAATTTAATATATCAAGCCAAAAATTCTTCCATTTCTATAATAGTGCAATTCTTCCTTTTTTTAAACTCTATTTTGTTGAGGCATATAAATTGTAGTGCCATTTCTATAATACCTCCTGATTTCATGAGTCATACAAAAATTATAAATTTATATGAGTTGTATTATCCACCACTATTCTTTCAAAGAAGTTTTATTAGTTACTTATCTTCATTCTTAGTAGGTGTTTTATACCTCTTATAAGGTTTAAAAAATTTGACGTTTTCTTGCAAATAATAAACTAAATATTTTTTACTATTATCATTAATAAATGTGATTATATATAATTTACCTCCATTAAAAATAGAATTATTAGTCCATAAATATTAGAACTAATAAGCTTTAATGATTCTTGCTCTCTATGATTTTTCTCGTGGAATTGATTTATATGTTGTTTGCTAATAATATATTCTTCACAAACTTTATGAGTTGTAATTCGAGGAGAGCCCATTACCATATGATATTGATGTAGAATGTTTAACCCATAAAAACCAAGATGTCCATAAAGAAAAAGCCATAACGATGCTTGTTTTTTTTTTATTATTTATTATGTCCCTTCCTCTTACTCGACCTTTTCTTTATGAGGTAAAAATATGGTTATTAGATGAAACTTATATAGCTTGTTTTTTCTTGTCTTATTAATTCAACTTTTAGTCATGAATTAGTAAAAAACTTTGCAATTCATTGTTAGAGAGTTAATTCATATGTTTAGATTCCTCTATTGAACACAAAATAAAAATGAGTTTTGGTACCGATAACTAAAGAAGATTTTCTCAATAATGGTGATATCCTTCTTTTATTGCCATGAATTCATATCTTGTTAGTAATTTTCATTGTTTATAGAAATTAGTATGTTACTGACTCTCCTAGATTCATCGTAAGCAATTCAAATTTTGTTTAAAGTGGTTAAAGTCGTTGCTCTTTTGCTTTATATATTCCTTGGTACTTCTTTTTAATCGATTTCAAATATCCTTAGAGGTATTCTTTTCTGAATAGGTCTTCAAGTTTGATTGTTTAATTGATTGAAAAATATTTTTTTTCCTTGAAATCTTTCAATTATTGCCCTTTTATTTTTGTTTTTGTTTTTTGTACACTATCTACTGTTGATCTAAATGGCGGTTCAATTATTCATTGAGAAACAATTCTTCAATACTTCATAATCCTTAAAAAACCAACCATTAACATGTCTCATTCATCATAATATCCATGGAATTGCATGTTGAACAAAGTTATTGGAAGCCATGATTTAATTTTTTTGATGTGATTTTGAAGCTACTACCACAACAATTTTCAAGCTCTTTTCTCTCGTTGAGTTTATCTTGTTTCATCGGTCTGTTAATCAACATAAGCTTAGACAGCAAATGAAAGAAACTAAACAAATAAGTATTTGAACCTCCAAAGATTTTATAAATTGAAATTTTATATAGATTGCTCTTATATTTACAGAAAAAATAAAATCTCTAACCATCATTAAACTAACAAGTGTTCTAATCAATTAGTTAAACAGCAATTCTAATTAAATAATCTAACACAAATTCTTTCTTTAAGAGATTCTACATAGATTAGAATTTTACCAAACATAAACCATCACAAGAGTAGAATCCAAGTCATTTGCTTTTAATTATAGTGCAAATTGTTGCTTCAAAATTATGATTTTTGGACACTGTAATGTGCTTTTTTATTTATAATTATTGAGAGAGAGAGTGGGATATATGTGGACTGTCACTACAATTAGTCCTGCACTTTCCGGTTTCGATTGCAATATGAAAATACAGTAGTCCTCGATTGATCATATATCTTTGATGATATTTAACTTCTTACACTCCAATAATTTAACCAAACCAGGTATCAGAAGAGATTTAATGGCTCATAATCAGGAATTAGTGAGAATCGAACAATGGTTCCTGGATAGAATACAAGCCCCACTTTACGATATTGTGCCGGTTTAATATCGTGTTTCAAAAATATTTAAAAGAAAATAGAAAAAAATTTATTTTTTTATGTTTTTATTTTAGATTTTTAGATAATTTTGATATAAAAAGTAATTTTTTTAAAAATAAAAAATATTTTTTTAATATATTTTTAAATAAAAAAATATTTTAAAAAATAAATTCGAAAACATTCTCAAATAATATCTAAACCAATGGTTATAACACATCCTTGATAGAGCTGTCGTGGGTTTCCTTATATATTTATCTACAAACAAGAACATTATAATGGGATTAAAGAGTTACGGTGTTTTCAAAATAAAAAATTGAAAACCTTGAAAAGACAATTCACACAAAACATATAGAGAACCGGAATACTTTCTTTCATAAGAGCACATGATTCTAAAATTAATAAGGGTCAATTCACACAATTCCCCAGTTGCTTTTTCTTTTTCTTTTTCGTTTCAAAAGTCAATAGATCATTGCTCTCTAGACTGCTATTCTTACTGATATCGATGGTGTCCTAGACTATGTGAAATAATTGTGACCCACGCCAATAGGGCCATCAATCTTCAAGGTCAAAATGTTGCAGTGGATCACCATCCATCGGTGCATACATGGATTGTATAGTGTTGGCCTAGACTAATCCCTTTCATACCGGATAGCAAGTGCTCTCCAAGAGATTGGCTGCAGACGAAGCGATGGGTCGAACCCCAGACCTCGTAAGCGACGAGAGTGCACCTAACCACTATGCCAGGACCCCATGGGTATACATGGATTGTATATGGGACGACGTAAGTATGGCCTTGAATACTTTTCTTTTTTTATTATTATTAACGTGGTTGTTCAAGTTAGCTGACATGTAACTTGATTAATTTTACAGTTTTTGAAGTTAATAACCATATAAGTCTCTAATAATTATCATATCAGCAACTACAGGGCTTGAACCTGATATGACAAGAAAAATAAATTTTATAATCTCAAACTCTTACTACTGAACTAGCTACTAGATAATTACCTTGAAACATTCTTCTATATATGAGAGGGGTCATTTTCTACTTTATATTATATGATATATGCCACATTTTTTCATGCTTTCAACAACATTATTGTTTCGTGAGTCGTGAAATCTTATGATTTTGTTGCATGAATATTACGCTTTTCGCAGAGGAAGATAAAAAGATTCCATAGCCAATAACAATGAAGCAAGCAGGTTAGGGTTTGCTAAACTCATAAGAAAAGTTTCAAAGGCTATTGAGTCCATTATGACATGAATTGGAAGCTGAGCTCTTTACCAGTTTCCTGTTGGCAGTGATTAATGCAAAACCACTGTGTCAGACTATATAATTTGAACGCACAATTTGAATCAAGAGATTTCAAAAAAATATAAATAAAAAAATAATTAAAACACAATCTCCGAAGCCCTTTCGAGCTTTGAAACGTCAAAAACCAAGCTACCTTTTTATGCTTTTCACCTCTACTGTTATGCCATATGCCATGATCATGATTTCCAAGCTAAAACAGCAAACCCTAGAGCATTAGGGTAAATTCTGGATAGGTGGGCATGGCCACATTGCCCAATATTACAAAACACATGGGTGTTTGGTATATTTTTTAAAAATATACCAAAATAATACTTAGTTTATTTTTATATTAACACATTAAAATAATATAAAACTATAAACAATCATTTTTTTTAATGATCCTAATTCAACCACGAGGTCAAACACCCATGAATACTTGATAAAGTTGCATGTGCTAATCTATCAATCTCCTATTCACATTGACTCAAATCTTTAGTAGCCAATTAATTCTAATATCTGCCCACGTACAATAATTAAATTAATGGTATTAGCTAGCACATAAAATGTCGCAATTAAGGACAGGATCCTGCCTTGACGATCCCGTGATGATTCCTTTATGGGTTTGAAGAAAATGTCTCCAAGTTGGTACTGTTGTGGCTGACATTGTCTAATGTAACATGATATTAGGAGTCACATAATTGGTCTCTTAATTAAATCAAAACTAGTTTAATTGACTGTTTAGATTATGGTTTAGGTTGTTTTTGAAACTATTTTTTGCTTTGAAATATATTAAATGATGTATTTTTATTTTTTAAATTATTTTTGATATCAGTCCATGAAAATAATCTAAAAATATTAAAAAATTTAAATTTTAAATAAAAATAATTAATTTTTTTCAAAAATAATTTTAAAATAGAGTGACAAAAACAGGGTATGCCAAAAACAAATCAGAGGGTTAGTTTGAGAGATTTTCTATGTGCTGTGTGTTTGCTGGGATTTGGGTATTATAAATATATATTTTCCAATCTCGGGACTCAAGATCTCCTCCAAACATCTTAGTACCCTACACGTTGTGATGCTATGATTTGATCAAATCTTGAACAAAATGTGGAGGAGACTCTACTTTTGTTGAACTTGTATTTCATGTGTCTGCATTGAAATCTGTGTTAATTGAGTGGATATTTCCACTTTGGTTGCTCGAAAATAAAATTATGGAATGCTTAGTTGACTTTTGTTCGAGGCTTGTACTACTATATTTATTAATGCGAGAGAATATACATATAAAGTTTTTTATATTCAGCCAATTAATTAGGTGATATGTGTTTACTCTATTCCATGCGGTTACACCATGATGGAATTAGAAAAAAAGCTAAAAAAGCTCGGAGAAATACGGTATATACACTAATAAAACATTGTGGATTGCAATATTGGATTAACGATTTTGCTCCTCAGTGCGTCTTAGGCTTGGCCTTTGTATTAGGAGTATTTTTTATTTTTCCATGAGACCGGTTGTCATTACCAGAATGTTTGGGGGTATTTTAGTATTTTACGTGTATTTTTGTACAATAAATATACGGGTTTACCACTGCCTTCATTCTATGAATGGTGATCGGGGGGGGGGGGGATTTTGCATTTTTTAATGTGTATGTACAGTGCAATAACAAAAATGCTCACAGATAGAACAAAAACAAAACACTATCGGCAGGGGTCTTCTAGGGATTTCACATTTTTAAAAAATATGTTAATACGACTCTACCCCCCCTGATAAGACAAAAAGAGTAATGTTTTTTTTCCATCACACCCTCTGCTAGTGGCGCATGCGGCATCATATGACGTCGAAAAAGGTCATTACGGTGTCTCCGAGTATACGCCACCATGTGCTCTACCTGATGGAGGGGCGCATGTCGACCGCTGATGATTGGATAGGCGACGATTGACAGCTGAATGTTTTTATACCCCCTTTCTCTTTCCAAAAGGCCATCTTACAATTAAATCCTCTAGGTTTATGGTGGATTAATTTATGTCCCTTGTCTTTTTATTGTGTTATATGGTCCTCATTTTTGTAATAGAGATTTCAATTGGTTTCAATTTATTCCTTGAATTGAAATTGATGATATATTTAGTTTGCATTGCGGTTGTTATTCTTTTAATTTTTGATTGTGTATTAAATCTCTTAATCTTTTTAGTGTAGCAATTTGTCTTACTGTCAATCATGTCCTTCAATTCAAATGAATTATATATTGCATTTTCATTTTGGTCCCTATGCTTTTAATTTTGGTTTTTGTTTTAAATCCCTTGGTATTTTTTGTATAGAAATTTGGATTGTTCTCAATTTGGTCTTGTAATTTAAATCAATCATATATTTTTTTTTTTTTTTGGCCCTTTACTTTTAATTGTTCTATTGAAATTTTATTCCTTTATTATTGTTTATATATTTATGCATTATTCCCTATTACTTTCCAAATTTATGTGTATATGTTTTTTGTTTTAGTGTTGAATTCTTTTTATTTTCTCTTTTGTTGGGGTTGTATTTTTTTTAATTTAGTCTTGCAATTTTAATTTGTGTTTTTAATCATTTGAAAAATCATATTTCTTTTTTTTTTTTAAAAAAAAAAGGTCAATTTGTTTTTAAGGCTAATGATATTTGTTTTTGTCGCTTATTGTATAGTCTTGTAATTTTAATTTGTGTTAGTGATCATTTGAAAAATTATATTTCTTTTTAAAAAAAGTCATTTTTTTTATATGGTAATGATGTTTTTTTTTGTCGTTTATTTTATTTATTTGCTTACTCTTTTGTTATAATTTTGAGATTTCTTATTCTTTGAGGTTAAAGTTTTTATTTATTGATGGCATAATAGTAAGAATTATTTTTTTTTATTTTCTCTTTTGTTGGGGTTGCCTCGTTTTGCCTTTGTTTGCTTACTCTTTATTTTTGTTTTGTCTTTTATTTTCTCTTTCATTTATTTTGTTTTTGCTTTTTTGTTATAATTTTTAGTATTTTTAATTCTTCAAGGTTATTTTTTTATTATTATATATGCAATAATAATAATAATAATTAAAGATGTGTTTTTTCTTGCTTACTCTTTTGTTAAACTTTTTAAGTTTTTATATTCTTCAAGATAAGTTAATATTTTTTTAATAGTATTAATAATAATAATTTAATTTGTTGTAATCTTGATGATAATAGTGACATTAGAGATTATCGTGATAATAATGATTATAATTTATTGTAATAGTTATGGTGTTTAAGGTGTAACTAATGATGACTTTGATAGTAATAATAATAATGACGCATAGAATAATATGAAAATATCAATAATGACAAAAACGGTTTAACTAATGATAATACTACTAATTCTAATTGAAATAATATTTAGAGAAACAACGATGTTGATTATCGTGATGATTATTGTCGTAATAATTACAACGATTATAATAATATTGTTAGTAAAAATAAGAATATTAATTATTTACAATAATTATTATAATAAAAACTATAATAATTATGTCTATTTAAAAATCATGATGATTAAAATATAATAATAATAATAATAATAATAATAATTCATTAGTCGATGTTGTGTTTGTTCAAAATTGACTTGCATGAATTTTTTATATATAATATTTCAGATTCAATATCATATAACCAAATAATATACATAACTAAATTTAGACAAAACAGATAGGAAATATAATATAAACTATCCTTAGTGAAGCTTAAACGCAACTACCATCATCCTTATTATTTAAATCTAAAACTTCAAAATGAGAATCTTAGATTTCAATGGCTAATATGTCTCCATGAAAACAGTTTAAGTTGCTAATATTTGTCAAATCGTTCTTAGTTGTGCAGTTTCATTTTGTATTGTTATAAGAAATTAATGGCTTTACCAAATTGTTTAATATTAATAAAAAGGGTGTCGGATAAATTGAGTTTCTTCATGCATATTAGTGACGAATAAACACGACATGAAGACTTTCGAGCTATGACTTCACGGCGTTGCGTGTGTTCCTAAAACCCTAAATGTGTTTTGACTTCAAACAACAAGTGTTTTATTTTCAAGATATGTTAGGTAACAAAATGGATAGACTACATATGTCTTATGTCTCCCAAGTTCATTGTAGTTTTCTAGGTTTTATGTGAGCCCCCTATAAATAAATAAATAAATAAATATCCGTCGGGACATCCTTGTCATAGCAATTTCTTGAAAAAGTAAATGAAACTCTCAAACGTTTATGGAAAAAGTCAAAAGTGTTTGTTATTATTTTCTCTTTTTGTTTTCATCAACGATTGCTAGCAAGAGCCCATGTTTTTAAATAAATAATAAATAAATCAGGAGGACACCTTGATTATTGCAATTCTGTCTAACAAGTTAGGCATAACCCCGAGAATCTATCCTTTTTTTTTAAAAAAAAAAAAACCTAATAACCTGCTAA
Organism: Salix purpurea; assembly: GCA_027405865.1. Taxonomy (NCBI): domain Eukaryota; kingdom Viridiplantae; phylum Streptophyta; class Magnoliopsida; order Malpighiales; family Salicaceae; genus Salix; species Salix purpurea. Next base: position 3,351,755 of record JAOWLH010000043.1, on the reverse strand, counting down.
TATACAAAAGTTTGAAATTCGAGGGTTTATTTCTCCTGCATTCTAATTTTATAATTGTTAATATGATGATCACAAATAACTTACATGGTCATTGATTTTAGAATTCTAGAATTAGTTGAGGTTTACTTAAGCTGATTCGACCACTCATATTAATAAAAAATACTCATATATATATACATGCAGGTGTGTGCATGTATAAACTATGTAAGAAATTAAAATACAATCAAAAGTCAATAATTGGGTCTCAATTGTATATTGCGTACTAGTATTTAACTTGCATGTTTAGTTTTTAGCAATTCAATAGTAATTAAATTCTATAAAAAAAAAAATATATACAAGATAGTGAAAGAGAAATATGTGTCCACATCGTGGAGCAACACCAAAACAAAAGTAGACCGATTTTGTCCACACTAGTTTTTTTCCATTTTTCTCACCAATTTGCTAGCTAAGAAGCAACATACTCCTCCTTCCCAAATCCCATGCGTGCTTACTTGTTATATTGAGAAAGTCTCAGCAAAATTCAGTTATGGGTCCATTCATCACATCCACAAGTATCATGTTAGGTTAACCATATTCCCATTTTTCAACCTCCTTGCCTCTTACACTAACAATGTTCACACATATCATCAATTTCAATGGATTTACTACATCAATGACACGTGTTGGGCTACAAGTTGTTTTGATTATTTTTTAATATAAAAAATATTGAATCATTGTTAGCGTGTTTTTGAATAAAAATGTAATCTTGAACTTAAAATACGGTGCATATTGCATGGTATCTTTTTTAAATATTGACATGGTGAAAGATTGCATGAAAAATAATTGTAAATATTAAAAAAATTATATATTGAATTGACTTAGGTTAACCTATTAAAACTACAATTTGATTCATGAAATTATGATAATCATATACGAAGAAAATTAAGAAAATATATGAAAGTTAATTCTTAATTAATCCAATACTGAAGCATACAAAATATGTTAAGTTAAAAAAAAGGGAAAAAAATATCCAAGTTAACTTGGGTTATCCTTCCAAACCCACGACCTGAATAATAAAAAAAGATTACCCAATAGAAAGGAGATGAAAAAAACAACTATAGATCTCAATCTACATTCAACTCAATATTGAATGATGAAATAAAAAAATAGTTAAAACAAAATATATAAGAAAAAAACACAAAGTCAACCCAAACTAACTTATTAAACTCATTATCTAATTTATGAGACCCGGATAAGTTCATAAAAAAAAATACAAACAAATCCAATGTTGAAGGTTAAAACAGAAAGAAAAAATAAATTTGTGAGATCCGAATAACTCCACAAAGTCTAATTCTCAAAAGACTTAATATTGAAGGATAAAATCAAAAAACAAATAATATTGAGTTTTTGGATGGTGAGATTGAAAAAATTATTATTTAATTAAAGAACATCCAAAAATTAATTCGATTCCACCTGTATATACCCACCAAACTTATGACCCTAGTCAAAAAATCAAGATAACCCTATAGAAAAAAAATCACAAAACCCAACTAAAAAGATAATAAAATAAAAAGAGTTTAAAATATAAACATAGTCAATGAAGATTAACCTATCAAACCTTTTAGTGTTTTGTTAATAATTTTATGTAATATTTATAGAAAGATATTTTATCTTTCATAATTCATATTAAGTTTTTTCTAACTTCCTTAGAGGTATTTCTTCAATATATAATTAATATTTAAAATCATATTCTCCTACAAGTTATGAAATGCTCATAAACTTGTCAACCTGATATTCATCATTTTCTTTGAAGTTCAATTTATAATTTCAACAATGTTATTTAGTTAAAAGTCAATAAGAAGTAGAACCTTGATGGATAACATAATTTTGAAATAAAATTCACCAATAAGCACTTTGTATTCTTCACCAATATCACTTCTTATTACATTTATTTTATTACTATATTGATTTTCAATTTCATTCTTATAATGTTGAAAGATTTTAAGATCCTTATATTTGCTTATAAGCAAATAGGCTTAACAATACATTGTGTCATCATCTATAAAAATAAAATAATATTTTTTTTTTAATTTCTAGTTTTCATAATTTTAAATTATTAATATCTAGATGTTCATTACTTCATTCAATTATTTGAAAATAAGTTTTTGTGAATTTGATTATACACAAATCTTATACTTATATTTTTTTAAATCATATTTAGTCATAAATCAATATTTATTAATATTTATATATAATTATAATTCACATGTCCTAGCCTACTATGTCAATGTCACAAGACTCACGTAAGGAATAAAAAGGTGCATTACTATTATCATCATCACTATCATCAATAATTAAAATTTTCATTACATTAATTTTGAACTGTGATTCTTGTTTCCCATAAACATACTATTTTTAGAGATTACAACCTTCTCTCTTAAATACCATCTTAAAAATCATTTTTTCTCAGCAATAGTGTGAGAATAAGTTCTTTTTAATATTAGCAAAACAAAATATATTGTTCAGGGTGAGAATTTTTTTTTAAAGTAGGTATCCATACCTTTTCAATGATATATAAGACACCTTCTAATTTATTAAGACAATACAAAACTATGCATTTAAAGTTAAGTTTTGATTTGCCAACAAATTATAAAAATAACTTTAATCTTATTAAAATTAGTTAGGCTATTTTTTTTTTAGTTATTATTAGATCTTTTAGAGATATTAGGGATTTTAGTTAAATTTGAGTTTAGTGGATTATTATTATTTATTAGGATAATCCATATTAATTACAGATACCGTATTAGACTTAATATTTTTTCTAGTATAAATACTATTTTAAAAAGACTTTTAAAGGTTAGACAAAAAAGACTATCTTTAATAATAATACAAAAAACATTGTTCTTGTTATTTTTTATGTGGCTGAGTGATTTCCGTACTTAGTTATAGATTGAACTTATATACTATTTGAATGATTAATCAACTGAATCACTGAATCATAGTGATTTTATATCACTAAATCATATCTTCTTATAGGTATAGGGTGAGAGTAATCATTGTATATAACTTTGGTTCCCAAATATAGGTTCTTAGTGGGTCAAGTTATAAACAATTCTAATATGATTTTAGCTTATTTTAAAAGGTGTCCGCATCACCAATCTTTTCCAGGCTCCCTTTTTTATCCCTATTTTTGCAATCCTTGACCAAGTGATGAATTTTGTTATAAATAAAGCATTTTCCATTAAAATTCTTAATAGATCCCTTTCCTTATATAATTTTTTTTTGGTTTTTATTATGAAACTTTTCCACTTGTTCCATAATATTCTTTTTAGGGGCTATACTAGAAGAGTTAACTCTTCTTTAAAATAAGTTGTTTTCTTCTTATATCATTAACCTTTAAATAATGACTTTACCTATTATTTTTTCATGCTTATGATTAATATAGTCTTAAAAGTCTTTTCAAGATGATAATAATTTCTCAATTAATACATTCATATAAAAGGATTCATTTAAAATCATACATTCAACATGAATGTCATGCAAAAAAAATTGAGACTCTTGAACTTGGCTAATAATGGTTCTTGAATCAACCATCTTGAAATCTAAAAATTTGCTAATTATGAAGATTTTCATACCAATCTTTTTGGCATTGTATTTTTATCTAAAGCTTCTTAAAGTGCCATTGCATTTTTTACTAAATTATTAAAATCATATAATATATTGTCCAATCCATTCAAGATGTGTTTCTTGCACAAAAAATTGTTGACTCTATGCATCCACAACTTCCATAATAATAGGATCATGTTCATTTTCTGATAGCTTTGGTGCTATTTTTGACAAAAACTTTTACTAAGTTCAAGATGGTTAAATAGAACAATATTTTTTTGTTGCCAACTTACAAAGTTAAATTCATTTAACTTTTCAACTTTTTCACCATATTGCATATAAGGTCGTGGAACCCTTTATACATTGGTTGAGACTACTAATTTTTGAGTTGACATCATGATTTTTTTTTTGTTGAAATAATAGCCAAGATTTTAATAAACAAAATTGGCTTCTTAATGAAAGTATAAAATAAGTAAGTTGAACAAACACAAAATCACAACAAAATTTAATAATAATTATAAAAAAACTAAACAAAGACTAATTAAGAATAAAGTCTTTATATTATTTTCCAAAATATATTGGACTAATTAGTTATCATAAATGTTTATTTTATTGCCATACAATGTTATAATATCATTTTAAACTTTTTATCATAAAAAAGACTAATATGCATACTAGGCATTTTTATTGAAATGTGCATAAAATATTGAAATTAACTCCTAACATGCACACTAGACATATAATGAAATTTTACTTAAGCTAAAAACATATAAAGCACTTGCTAAAGATTTTAGAATTTTATAAAGTTAAGACTTTATTATTGTCAATGATCAATCCTTACTCTTTAAGACTTTATTGCTCCTCACTCACTTGATGCAAAAAAAGATTATATCAATAATTCTTTTGGGATTGTAACAACATCATATTGTTTAGGTTTGTTTTTAAACAACATTTAACAAACTCAAAAGAATACTTACTCAAATAGCTCTGTAATAAGAACTTTTATAATATCTAGATTTTTATAGTGGATTTGGAACCAAAACAAATATGAAATTAATTATGGTATTTAAAAGAGTAAAATTCACTCCATTATTGGTGTTAATTACTCACCATTAATAATATTACACCTAATACTTATGTCTTTAAAATTTGACCTCTTATGTTGAAAAAGATGTCTAGGTTTATTAAAAAAAGTGACTAATTGATTGGACCTTTATTCATAGTTTAAACAAACTTAAAAGTAAAAAAAAGAATTCTTCATGTGCTAAAGAATTATAAATTCAAATCCAAACCCAAACCTAAAAGAGGATGGGAAAACAGAAAAAAAAACTTTTGATATCTAAAAAAATATTTTTATAATAAACTCAAACATTAATTCAGGCTTAGGCCTAGACTCATGCCTAGTTGAGTCGCACACATATGACTCAAGCTCAAAGCTCATTTCGCTCAGGTCCTCTTTTTTTTTAAAGCTTGGGTGTCTTTTAGTCCATATTTCTACCATATAAACAACTAGAAAAAAAAATTTCTTTTCTTTATAAGATAAAGTTTTATAGGGTTTTGAGTTTTCAAAACATGTCAACCAAAGATCTTTTTAAGATAAGTTTCTCATTCATATATAATTTGTTCTGATCATGTTAGTTTTGTGTTAAGAAAACTATATTTAAAGATAAATTTGAACAAAATTTTAATTCTAAAAGTGAGTTAATCCCATTATAGATTCATCATCAAATGTAGCTATTAACCATATTTTTTAAAAATATTCTAATAATAAACTTTCTCTATTTCTATCTCTTTATATAAAGAAAAAATCCCTAGCTACCATAGTGATTGTCTCACCAAATCATGTGTGATCATACTTTTCATTTTCTCTCTCCTTTTCATTTCTATCTCTCTCTTTCTCTCTCCTAATCATAGATGTAAAATCCATTCCGGGTACCGTTACGTTTTTTTTTTGGAACGGAACGTTCCGGTTTCGGTGCATTCCGGCGTTCCGTTCTAGTTTTGTACTGTTCATATTTATTTAATTATATATTCATGGAGCAATCTGGTTTGCGAATTAATTACAGGAAAAGCTCTCTTTTTGTAGCTGGTATTGATCAAGATGCGAAGGTAGCCATCCAGAGCTTGGTCGGGATTGACCTCAAAAACCCCCCGGTAACTTACTTGGGAGTGCCTCTTATCACGAGCCGTCTTCGGAAGGCTGATTGCACCCCTCTTATTGAGAGAATTTTGGCTCGTATCAAGCTGTAGACCTCGGCTGTGCTGAGCTACGCAGGAAGGTTGCAACTCATTAAGTCTATTATTTTCTCCATTCAGGTTTACTGGACGACGATGTTTGTTCTTCCAGTTTCGGTGATTCATTATATTGAGAGCACCTTATTAGCTTTTCTTTGGCGTGGGTCCTCCTTGGATCGGCATGGGGCTAAAGTGAGTTGGTCCAGTATTTGCTACCCTCAGCAGGAGGGGGGTTTGGGTATTAAAAGAATAAGGGAATGGAATAAAGCTGCGGTGGGGAAGCATTTATGAAGGCTTCTTAGCTCCAAAACTTCCATATGGGCTGATTGGGTTAACAAAGCGCTTCTAAGGGTAGGAGTCTTTGGGAGGTGAAGCCTAGGTCAATCTCGTGGGCTTGGCGTAAAATCTTGGATAGCAGGAGCTGGTGTAGCGGCATGTTCTTGTCCCAAATTGGCAATGGGTGTGCCACATCTTTGTTGTTTGATTATTGGTTACCGAATGGCAACAGGATCTATGGATCTCTGCCTGCTAGAAGGCTATCCTCTACTGGTCTCCCTTGGAATGCCACCGTTTCTAGCATCATTAGGAATGGGGAATGGAATTTCCCCACAGGGAACCAGGAGCTTCAATCCATTTGGAGTTTGATTAATTTCCATCCAGTGGGTCAGAGAGAGGACAAGATCATATGGAAAGGGAATTCGACTGGGATTTACACCATTGCGTCTGCATGGGAGCATCTCCGTGAGAAGGCGAACTCTCATCCATTATCCAGCCTGATTTGGTTCCCAGGACACGTCCCACGATATTCCTTCAATCTTTGGCTAGCTTCAAGGGAAGATTATCAACCATGGACAAGGCCTATGTCAACCGGAATATCACAGCCAATGTGTGCGTGCTCTGTGGGGATTGCCCAGAAACGCATGAACATCTCTTTTTCCAGTGCAGGTACTCTATGCAGCTATGGAATGACATTGCTGCTAAGGTGCACATCTCCAGGCCTAACCAAAGCTGGGATGATCTACTGCAATGGATGGCTATGACATTCCAGCACAGAACTCGCCTCAGCCATATCTTGACTCGCCATGCGATCTCCATAGCGGCATACTTTGTTTGGCAAGAGAGGAATGGTAGAATTTTCAGGAATCAGCACAAGACGACCAGGACTCTCACCAGGGAAGCTTTTCATCAGCTAAGAACTCTCTTGATGAATTTCAAGAAATCAATCCCTCGGAGAATTCTAGAAGAATGGAATCTGTAGCCTTCTTCGCAGCGAAGGCTTTATGGGATTTAGGCTCAGTGGCTCGTTCTGGGCTGGTTAATTGTGGGTTTGCAAGGAGTTGAGTCTGGGCTTGCTGTGTGATTGGCTTGTTCGAGTTTGTGCCCGTTCTTTTTGGTGTGCTGGGCTGGCTTCTCCCCAGGCAATCGGGGCTGGGTTTGTTTGTAAGGCCATAGGCCATTTCCCTCGCAGAGGCCTGGGCTTTGTTTGCTCACAGGTTATCTTTGCAGGGATTCAGGGCTTCGGCCCTTTCGTAGGCAGGTTGGGTCGAGGGCCCCCAGTTGCACTTGGGGGTTCTTTTCGTTTTAGTTGGTTTTCTTTTTAGGCCATGTGGGCCTTTTTTCCTGGTTCCCTCTTGCGGATATCAGGCCCTTTTTGTGCAGTTCCCCCTTTTTTAATCCATATAATTTGTGCAAAAAAAAAATTATATATATGAAAAAAATAAAATATTAATTTAACAAGTATAATTTAAATTCAAGATAAATAAAATTTAAATTATACAATACAAACATAATCTCAAAATTAGAAACATCTTTAAAATTCCAAAATATTATGAAAGTAAAATGTTTTAAAATAAAAAAAATACATCAAACATCTTCTACATATTATTATTATAATTAATAACTATTATTATATAATAATAATAATTATAATATAATAATACTTACTATAAAAAGTAAAAACCCACCCACCCCGTTTTTGTCCCCTTCACTTTCATTTCAAGCTAAAAAACCCTATCTTTTTCTCTTCAGGCCGCCGCCCCCCTCGCTAAAAACCCAATCTTTTTTATTCCTTCAGGCTTCAACCCCTCTGCTCCTTCTCCAAAATTCCCACGCCATTTCTTTGACCCCACCATCACCATGACTCTTCTTCTTCGATCCTTCCCTCTAATCACTCTCCGCACGACCAGACCCTCCTCTCTTCCTCTCCTCCAAACTCTTCTCAAATATCACTTGGAGAGCAAGGTTGGTTGGGTGTGTACTCGGATACAGACCCAAAACTGAGTTCAGAAATGAAAGTCGTTTTGGGTTTTCCTGAACTGAACTGAGGAAAACCACCTCCGAGGAAAACGACATCGTTTTAGGTTTTGGCTGACACCGAAACGGAACCCCCGGTACAAAACCGGGGCGTTCCGGCTGGAATTCGGCCGGAATGGCCGGATTGGTCCGGAATTCTACCCGGGACAAAAACGTCGCCTTTTTGTCCCGGATTTTTCAGTGGAACGGAACGGGATTTATAACAGTGCTCCTAATACATTAAATAAATTTAGATATACTTTTCATAGATCAAAATTTCATTTTATTTTTTAATTTTCTCCATGAGTATTCTATTTTTATCTACCTATTTGGGTTTTGTTGAAAAAATGTTTGATAATTATATAAATGATAGTGTGTTTAATAATAAATGAATGACTGATTAAACATCGGAAATATAAAAAGTTATATGAGAACGGACCGCACGATGAAGGGGACTCCGACCAGTGGTTCTGTAAAATTACCAACTACGTGAACGCACTGAACTCTATTTGAACACGTGTCGATTTTTCAAAGTAAGGCAAGCAGCTGAAAATTCTCAATTATTTTTCCGTAGACAAATACACACATCTCTCTATCTCATCACTTGACCTCAACATATCGCGCTATATTGGTTTATTAAACGCCGTTCTCTTTAGTTACCCGGAAATGCAAGTAAAGCCTGCCGGTATTTTGGAGGACACCCGGGGTGCAAGCAAGCCGGTAACCGGTGGAATTATTGCTTCCTTACCGGGAACTGCCGGTCAAACCCAGGGAGCTGCCGGTCAAAAATGCTCCCTTTTATTGTCTCCAAACACCTTGAGAGGGTACATTCTAAACGGTTCCCGGTTTTTCGTGTACGGTACGCACAGCACGCTCACCTCAGCATTACCTTTCTTACGAAAATAGAGATCTGATTAACATAATTAAGACTAATGTTTATCATGGTTAAACTTTAATTATTATTTTTAAAATGCTTATAGACTAATGTTTTTTTCATAAAAAAAAATGTTTTTTTCCATGACTCATTAGTTTAGTTAGGTTAGATCTTATAACGTTACATTCATTTATTGAGTTTTTTTTTTAAAAAAAAATTAAAGGTTGTTTTTTAATAATAAAAATCATCGTGAGAAGAAAATAAAAGGAATGGAACTATTTGATAAATTTATTTAACCATCTTGTTGATATAGTTTTTGATATTTATTTTTTACATATAATTAGCATTCCTTTGTCAAAGTGCTTTATTAAAATAAACATTTCCTGAACCTAAGAGATTAAAATAATAGAAAAAGAAAATTTAGACCACTAATTTAGCAATATGTGGATGGTATAACAAGTATAGAGTCGAAGGAAAGTGGGTGATTTTTGGCTTAAAAAAGAGAGTGCAAGGCAAGCTTTATTTGACCCACAAAAGCATGGAAATTAACTCTTAAGTCTTTGAATGTGACACAATTATATGCATACGGATAATAAACAATCCGATGGGAAATATATATATTTTTTTATATTTGCGAAAACCCTATTTAAGAAAACTCTAGTTTTTTAAATATTTTTTGTTGGTCTAAATTAAATGAGTAAAATCTGATGTTCCAATCTCTTAAAAAATAAAGATAACAACTTTAAGTCTTTTTTTTTTTTATAACCGGAGTGTCCAGGCCAGCTTACACGCACCACAACTAATTTTCGGGCTCACTGAACATCCTGCAAACCCAGAAAGTATATAAGACACCGCGAGGATAATAAACATGCATGGTGGGACTTGAACCCTGGTGCAAAGAAAAAAAAGCAAGTTCTTTCAACCGCTAGGCCAAAACTCCAGTTGCAACTTTAAGTCTTTTATCGGTAGTTCACGCTACTTAAAAATAGTTTCTGCTTGCAACAATACAGCTTGCAACAATACATTACTTCTGAATCCCAAAAATTAAAACAAAACCAAAGCCACGTTCATGCCTCTTCCCTCTATATAAACACACTTCCACTCCTTTTTTTCCCCACACAACCACAACACACTTTCTCTCTTACAACACACATCTTTCCGGGCTCTTGTGGTTTTTTTTTCTCTCTCTCAAGCACACATAACACGCATTCACACACTTACTTCTGAGGTATATCTCTTTCAAAAGTACAAAGATCATGCCGGAGGCACCAAAAAACACCTTGAAACCCTCTGATTACAACCTTGCTGAGAAGAACAAGAGATCTCTTCAGTTCATTGAAGATGTTACCTCAAACTCTGACGAGGTCCAGAAGAGGGTTCTTGAAGAGATTCTTTCTCGCAATGCTCATGTTGAGTATTTGCAGAGGCATGGTCTTAATGGCCAAACTAACCGTGAGACTTTCAAGAAAGTCATGCCCGTGATTACTTATGATGATATCCAGACTGACATCAACCGTATTGCCAACGGTGATGCCTCACCGATTCTCTGCTCAAACCCCATTTCAGAGTTTTTGACAAGGTGGGTGTGTGTGTGCAAGTTTTGGCTTTTTAGTACAATATGTCTAGTTATTAAGGCTCTTTCTTTTTAATGTTTCGGCTTACTGGGCCGTTTTCAAATCTGTAGCCCCCCCCCTCCCCCCCACCACCACCACCAAAGTAATTTGTATCAGACTCGTATTCAATTTCTGGATGGTTTGGCTAAATTGGTATGGTTTTGATTTGCAGCTCTGGGACCTCAGGAGGGGAGAGAAAGCTGATGCCAACAATTGAAGAGGAGCTAGGGAGGAGGTCGCTGCTATATAGCCTGTTGATGCCTGTTATGAGTCAGTTTGTTCCTGGCCTGGAAAAAGGCAAAGGAATGTACTTTTTGTTCATAAAATCCGAGGCTAAGACACCTGGTGGACTCGTGGCTAGGCCAGTTCTCACTAGCTACTACAAAAGCACCCATTTTAAGGACAGGCCTTATGATCCTTACACTAATTACACGAGCCCGAATGAAACCATTCTTTGCCCTGACTCTTACCAATCCATGTATTCCCAGATGCTCTGTGGCCTTTACCAGCACGAAGAAGTCCTCCGGGTCGGGGCTGTTTTCGCCTCAGGTTTTATTCGAGCAATCCGTTTCCTGGAAAAATACTGGAAATTTCTTGCTAATGACATTAGAACTGGCATGATTGACCCCCAAATCACGGATCCTTCGATACGTGATGCAGTCATGAAAATACTTAAACCAGATGCAAAACTTGCTGATTTTATTGAGGCTGAATGCAGCAAGGAATCCTGGCAAGGAATCATTACAAGGTTGTGGCCAAACACCAAGTACGTAGATGTTATTGTGACAGGCACCATGTCACAATATATTCCAACTCTGGACTACTACAGCAATGGGCTGCCTTTAGTCTGCACCATGTATGCCTCCTCTGAGTGCTACTTTGGTGTTAATCTTAATCCTATTTGCAAGCCAAGTGAAGTGTCCTACACCCTCATTCCCACCATGGCCTACTTCGAGTTCTTACCGGTCCATAGAAATAATGGGGTCATCAATTCAGTTTCTAGGCCTAAATCACTGAACGAGAAGGAGCAGCAAGAGCTGGTTGATCTTGTGGATGTCAAGCTTGACCAAGAATATGAGCTTGTGGTCACAACCTATGCAGGTAATTGAATTTATCTAAAATTAATGCTCACCCTTTTCTTTTTTAATGTATCATATAGTTTCTTACATAAATATATTCCTGTAGGTCTTTATCGCTATAGGGTTGGTGATGTTCTAAGAGTGGTTGGGTTCAAGAACAAGGCACCTCAGTTCAGCTTCATATGCAGGAAAAATGTAGTCTTGAGCATTGATGCGGACAAGACCGACGAGGTTGAGCTACAAAGTGCAGTTAAGAATGCTGTGAACCACTTGATCCCGTTTGATGCAACACTAGCTGAGTACACTAGCTACGCAGATACCACAACCATTCCAGGCCACTATGTGTTATTCTGGGAGCTCAGCCTCAATGGGACAACCCCTGTTCCTCCCTCAGTTTACGAGGATTGTTGTTTGACCATGGAAGAGTCACTTAACAGTGTATATCGCCAAGGACGTGTGTCTGATAAGTCCATCGGAGCACTCGAGATCAGGATTGTCGAGCCAGGGACTTTCGATAAGCTCATGGACTATGCCATTAGCTTAGGGGCATCCATCAACCAATACAAGACCCCTAGGTGTGTGAAATTTGCACCCATTGTTGAGCTCTTGAACTCGAGGGTTGTGTCTAGTTTCACCAGTCCAAAGTGTCCCAAATGGGTCCCTGGTCACAAGCAATGGAGCAAGAATTGATAAATGGTGGTACTATGGAGAAATTCAGACCCTAGCTAGCTATGTCTTTGATCTCAACCGCTGTTTTTTAAAAAGCCATTTCAAGGCTAATGTTAAGGATCCCTTCTAGGTTAACCCGTGTCTTAATGTTTTTCTCCCTTTCTTTCTCTCTTATTTTGTACTTTCTTGAATTTTTTTAGCAGCTACTTTTGGATTAGCAATGTACAAAAACACTTCCTGTTCCAAGGAAAGCTTTCCCCTCCCCCCCTCCTTAAATTAATCATCTGTTCTTTTCCGTCGCAAAGACATCACATTTCATAAATGGGAAATTGATTCTTAATTCGAGCCAGGAATCCTGCCCACTTAAACCTCATGGGGCATGTTCTAAAACGGCAAACAAGAAAGCCAGCCACTTGGAATGAAATTGAAAATTTCCCATCTTTATCCACTATTTTTAGGATAAAGCTTGCCAACTTTTGCTACAGTGATCGAGTTTAGTCCAAGAATAAGCTGTCTTTGTAGCATACATGCCCCACCTTTTTTCACAAAGCGACTGGCACTTCTCCTCTTTGCTGACTTCTCACTTAACGGTACTCTAAATTGCCATTTGTAATCTGGAACAAAGCACATCAGCTAAAAAGAAGATCACCATTTCTGGGGATCTCAAGCAGGTGAACTGATCAACACTTGAGCCGAAAAACAATTTCATTAGCCGAACCTAGACTCTCCTGTCACTATAGTGAGAGCTAACTGAGAAGTCGAATTCAAGCCAGTAGGTTTTTTCAAAAAAAGAAGAAGTTTAATATTATGTTCTAATGCTATACTCCATCATTAAAAAAAAACAAATGAAATTTCTTTCGAAAGTGGTGTTACTTTTGCGTGGAAGGTTTAAAATCCTGCCAGTCAAACAACAATATTATGATGAATATCCTGTTTATTTTGAAAAAGACATAGAAACCAAAACCATTCAGAAGGGAGGGAGTGCAAATATCGGTTGAGTTCTAAGGTCAATGAAAACTACACTCACTTTATTAAACCCTAAAATAATGGAATCGGTTACCAGCCCACATCAGATTATTTTAACTTTGGTATCAAAATTTTCCCAAATAAGGATTTTTTACCTGGATTCAGATAGATAGTGAGGGTTTGGGAGTGATATAATTAAAACAATTATTTAATGTATTTTTAATTAACAAACAGAAAAAAAGCACCCACTTCCATGGAAGGAGTACTTTTGGAAACCTGTGGGGTAAATTTTCAGCCAGCAAATTCAGAAATTCAAAGTAGGCAAGGAAGCAATTAATTAATAACTCTAGCATTATGGAGCATTACTTAATAACTCTAGCATGATGGAGCACTAATTTTTTTATATCAAGTTGTCAATTATATTTCGGTCCGTGCTTCGTTTTTTCAATTAGAATGAAATGTTTTGGTTTTGGTGCGTTATTTCAGGGTTGTATTGTTTATGTATATATATATATAATTAAATATATTACTTCAAAAAAATTAGTTCAAATCCAAAAATAAAATTATTTAGAATTGTGCAATTTAATATGAAAAAAGACACAATAAAATGATTTTTATGAACAAAATTATGAACATGTATAATATTATGAGAATGTCATTATCAATCTCGCAAGGTCATTACATTCTCTGATTGCTCTAAAATTTTAATATAATATATATAAATATGTCAAGAGACTTCTCATAAAATTTCATCTCAATCTAACGGTCAGATTAAGAGATATAATTGATATTATAAAATTATTTATTATTTAAAAAAAAACACTATTTGACCGAAATGAAACAGGCAAAACGAAACCGAAATGGAATGGCGGAACAAAACTGGAATGTTTTGGCTGATATTTGGTTGAAAATCCAAAATGGACCAGAATTTAAACCGAGATAAAAACAATATCATTTGATTTTATTTTTTAACTAATACGAAACATTTCGGCAATTTCAATACAAACGGATTGAAACTAACAGCCCTCGTAGTAATAGTATACGGCAACAAGAACAACAATAATGCATTTGCATGTTCATGGTGATAATGGTTGCCAGAATGACTCTTTGTGAAGAACAATTAATGCAAGCCCAGCTAGGTATTGCCTATGCAAGCATGTCACTTCAAAATAATAGAGCCCTGTAACTGCATGCAGCTTCTGCTATACCACATTCAGACAATATTATCTCTTTCAATCCGAGGCTAGCAAAGTGTTTGTCTACACATCATTTCATGAAATGTTGAGTGAAGCAAGAAATTTATGAACTCATTTTCACTTGGACCCAATCCCCGATATAGCCATGAAAATCGCCTGGAATTCATGTGGGGGTCAAAAGACAGCAACTGCTGATAGGGCTGCAGGGTTTTGTTCTGGAGTGGCAGTGGCAGGACAGATAAGGTAGAATTGTCTGGGAAAACAAACAAAATCGGTTTTGTTTTTTCAGAATGGTCAGTCGGACAGTAATGATAGCAGCCAGATAATTCCCTGGAAAAAAAAGAAAAGAGAGAGACAATTCTCAGAGACGACGTATCCTCAGTTTTCAGAAAAAGAAAAAACAAAAGCAGAGGGTCGCCACTTAGCTGAAGATAAGGTGGTATCTTTTTGTTTCTGGTGCATGTTTGCTCTGTTCCTGTGTGAGTGTGTACGGTGTGGTGTGCTGCGAGTGTTGTATTGGTTTTTTTCGGTGGGTCTGTCAGCCAGCCTTCATGATTTCCTTAATGATTTTTTTTTTTATGTTCGAGCACCATTTTCACTCTGTTCAATAACCCCATGATTTTGCTTATTGCTTTCATGTCTTGATGATGTCAAATATTTTTGAAATTATCCAGTGATTAATTAAAATAATTTGGTTGACTTGACAAGTATAAAAACAATCCTAAGGACATTTGAAAATAAATATTTAAGATTATGTTTTTATAGATATTAAAATGATAACATATTAAATCGATTCAGGTCAATTCAGATTCGTTTGTCAATTTACATGTCGAGTTATAGACCATGATAACCTAATAGAAAATAAATTAAAATAAATTATGAAACTCAATAAAATTTAAAAAATACAAAAATAACTAAAACAATAACTCGAGTCAACCCAATTTAATCTGTCAAATCCACAACTTGGGTCATGAGACCGAAATGACCCCATAAAAAAATTAAAACAAATTTTGAAGTTCAATCCCTAATAAACTTAATGTTGAAGGATGTAATTCAAATAAAAAATTGACACAAAAAACAACAAAACCCGTGACCCAATTCATAAAATGAGGATAACCTCGTAAAAAGTAAATTGAAAGACGTTGTGAAGTTCAATTTCTAATAAATTAACATAATACTAAAGGATAGAATGGAAATTAAAAAAAAAATAGATTGAAAAAAAATTAAGAAAAAGGAAAGAAATACTATTCAAGTAAAAATTCCATGCTCTTTTAGTTTTTTTTTTTTTATAATTGTACTTTGAATAAGTGATCACATTTTAGGAATGTTGTGCAAGATAAATATATTTCAAAAATTAATAACAAAAAGTTTTTTTTATAATTCACAATGCAACGCATTCAATAAAAGATTTAATGTCTATTTAGGAGTGTGGTTGAGATTGCTTTTAAAAGTGTTTTTCGTTTAAAGATGCATCAAAATGATATTTTTCTATTTTGTAAAAATCATTGTTAACATCAGCGCATAAAAATAATTTAAAAATATTATTTTTTTAATTTAAAGTACAAAAATAAAATTAAAAAATTTTATTTTTTTCAAAAATATTTTTGAAACGCAGTGTCAAGCATCCACTTAGAATCACAAAACGCAAAAAAAATAAGAAAATGAAGGATTCAATATTTGGCTTGTAAGGAAAAGATTAGCATCATTTCTACTTCTACTTTATAACTAATGATTATTAATGTACGTTTGATATTATAGTAGTTTTTTCGGTTACATTTTTAAAAAATAGATTTTTATATATATATAAAACCAGAATTTAAAATGCAATTATGCATAAGATCCAATACACAAGAACATAAGTTGTATGACTAATCAAACTTAAGTAGACAAAAAAACAAAAGCTAGCATAGTACTAAACGATCTCTTAATAAAACTATACCATTTTGGAGAGAAAAAATTAAGTAATTAAAAATGGTTAATTATTGAAATGAAAATTATTGCAAAAAACAAGTAATTAAAATAGTTTCCTCACTTTTGGTGGACCTTAATTGCAAGCAATTGAAGCCCTACATTACAACTTGCAAATACGTGAAGCTGCACTAGGAATCCTTTGATTTACATCAAAGATAATAGTGGGCATCAATGGCGTTGAAATCATCTTATCCCACTCGTTCGTTCTCTTACACAAGTTATGTTGATGTTGTCAACAAACCATTTTATTTAAAGCTTAAACTATTAGGTAAGATTTTATAATATGATATATATTATTCTCTAATATACTCACTCAAATGAAAACTCTTTGAGCTTGAAACTTGCACAAATTCACATTATCTTATGCTTGATTTTTATCAAATAGAATGAGGGTGGTGAGATTCAAACTTATGACTGTTTGGCAAAAAAGTTATGATGCTATATCAATAAACTATCTCATCTAAAAAATATTCCTAGAATATGATATATATTATTCTTTAACAGATGTTAATTCCATCCTTTTTTGAATGCATCAATTCAGTAGTACTTGTTAGAGAATAATATAAATCATATTCTAGGGTCTCATCTAACAACTTAAGTTTTTATATGAGATGATTCTTTAATATGACATCAGAGCTTTGTTGATCCAGCGGTCACGAGTTCAAATCTCATAACACTCATTCTATTTAATAAAAATCAAGCACAGGGTAATATGAGTTTATGCAAGTTTAAAGCTCAAAAGGTTTTAACCTAAAGGAGTGTGTTAGAGAGTAATAAAAATCATATTTTGAGATCTCACCTAACAATTTAAGATTTTAGATGAAATGATTCTTTACCGGTACTAATGTAGAAACCTCGTACATTGAATTCTGACGACTCCTTCACCATTTTTGAGACCTCAAGCTTTTTTCCGAGCATACGATGCTTAATAAAGATACCTCACATCATCAATGGAAGGATGATGAATTAGTTGGGAATAAATCATGCAAATAATTAAGGTAAAAGCACTTGAAATCACATAACCCTAGTCAACCCACGATCCAGTGTTGCCCAATATAATCCAAAAGATTAAATCGATGGATCATAAAGTTTCGTATGTCAGCCAGCAATAACATTTCTTTTCTGTCATCTCACTTTTGTATGCGACTGGCCTGAAATTATTGCAGGAAAGTTGAATTACCCAATTTCTGGCTTAAATTGTATGGTAAATAAGGGAATAGCGTGCCATTCTATCATCTTCTTCTTTCTAGCCATCTCAAAGCATCTCCTCTCCACTTCAGAAATGGAGGCATCGTTCACTTATGAAACTTGCACAGGCCAATTCTTATTCCTTAACACTAGTCTGAAAATTATGAAGAATTCTCAATATATACTGCTTAATTTCTCTAATTGTATCAATACGCATGCATATTCTATGAATTTTATATTGATTTGTTGTCTTTAAATTAACGTGACGATGAAGTTGTATATATAATATATAGTTTGATGGAACAAGTCATGGACTGATTATTTTTTTATACGAGGAAACCTATCTCCTGGAAAATATATTTTATGAGTTCAAGGGAATGAATAAAACCTCGATTGCTCTAGTTATAAGGAATGCACACCCTAACTGTGCAGATCACAAGTCTTTGTCATAACACCACGTCTCTTGTTTTTAATATGATTACTTAATTCATCCCTATGTGAACTTGCAAGAAAAGGGATCTCGGCACAACTGCTAGTGAGTATACTAGGATTGTTTTTCTGAACATAAAAATGTTACAATCCATCAAGTTTTTTTTTTTTTTAATAAAAATGTAAGAAGCTATAAACATAAAAGAAAATTAATAACCAATAATTCTCAATTTCTAGGGTTATTTGAAGATATTATAATTATACTGTTTTCATGTTATAAATTAAAACGATGTATTGTCATTAAAGTTTTCTCATCATTCTGTAATTTAAGTAATCATATTTTAATTTCAATAAGAAGATAAAATCAATTTCAATAAAAAAAGAATAATTTGTTACCTTAGAGAACCAGAAATATTATTTAAATTATATATAAAAACAATTTGTATTATCCCATAAACTTAGATACTGTATTTGAACATTATTTTATTATTTTTTAATTTTTAGTACACCATTTTTATAATTACTTCAAATAACTACATCAAGTTGCAAATTAATTAAAAAAAATTCCATATTCTTAAAATAAAATCTTAAAAGGACATGGAAAAAACATTTTTAGCAGAATTTTTTTTCAAATTTTATTTGTAGATGCTTTTGATGATTTTTTATGAATTAATTAATGAATAAAATTCTCAATTTATTTAATTATTATATACATTAAATTTATATTTGAACTTAAAATTTTTAAACTTCATACATATACATTAAAAAAAACCAATATGTATATATTTTTCTTATAAAAAATAAAAATACCGCGACATAACGCTGGTGACATCACTACTTGAGACTAATCCACGTAAGACACTCCAATCGAGAACCTTATCCTAGTGGGACCTACGCGAGGACTGCACGTTTGTGAATAAGCGAAGAATCCGGTAAAATAATATTCGGATGTGGGAGGCTTCTTCTCTTCGGGTGGGGGACCATTACATATATCAGCCACGTTCCTCTCATCACGCGTTGACTAACCATTTTATGGGCCCATCTTGCTGTGCCAATCAAAGAACAGCAATCCACGTGGGGCAGTCCTTTTAAGTTTGTTATCTCTGGGCCCAACAACATAAGCGCAAGTTTCGTATGGTGCAAGTACCACGGAGGTTATGTGATCTTGTCTTGTCATTTACTGCCACGTAGCAGTAAGAAAAATTAAGGACCTTATTGTCCCACATGATCAATTTTGAGTTTATTAGTCCAAAGAGAAATGCTTAGCATGTTTTTAACACCTAAATCCTAATAATCATATACCCAATGCCCTAGTGGATGATAAATCCATCAAGTTTTTAAAGAGAAAATTAAACGAGAAAAACCCTTCAAATTCAAATTCACAATTTAAATTAATGCGGTAAAAATTTCAGCCTCTCGAGTTTAAAATCAAGGTTGTCAATACCGTTCCGTGCCATTAAGAAAACCGAGACAAAACGGTGTTGTTTTCGTCTCGGTTTTAATTTCGGTCCGTTACGGAAATACTGGCCAAATTCCTACCGGAACGTCTCGGTACCGTTCCGGGTGTGCCGTTCCGGCCTTAAAACTCTCCTTACTTTGATTAACTAGTGATTGTATTTCTAATTTTGAGATTATGTTTGTTTGACTTTGTGTTTATATTGTATAATTTAAAGTTAATTTATCTTGAATTTTAATTATGCTTGTTAAATTAATATTTTATTTTTTCATATATATATGTGAACAGTACAACCCTGAAACGGCACGCTGAAATGCTTCGAAATCGAAACGTTCTTTACCAATAGAAAAACTGGAACGACAACCGGAATGGTATTAACAACCTTGTTTAAAATACTTATATGATGGTTTATTTTTTAATAATGATAATTTTCATTCAAACATTATGCTTTGTGTGATTGTATCTTGTGATTGTATTTACAACTATACGTGATCGAGAATTAAAATAAATATTTCAGCCAAAAAAATTAGATACATCTTTGATTTTTATATAAGATACAAGCAAGTGAAGTATATATTATTATTTAAAGTAATTAGTGTGTAAACTGAGACAAGCGAGGAGTCAACTGATTGATTTTTCATCCTACCAAAGCTTGATGGAGTGTAAAGGGACACGGAACCCTTTATGATCTTTTCATGCATGAATTTGGGCTAGCCCCTAACCCATAACCCCTCTTTTTTTCTCTGGCCATTTCAGTGACTTAACCATCTGGAAAGCACAATCTTTACGGACCAACAATGACTGTGATTGTAGCCAATCATGGTCTTCTGTGATGCTGATGGTGGCCAAAAGCTGGTTGATAGACGGTGAGTTTTACAACTAAGTGAAATGAAACATGCCTTCCAAATAAAATAAAATAAAATAATAAATAGAGAGAGAGAGAGAGATGAAATTATAGGGTTATTGCAAAGACTTGAAATAATTGTCGGGGGACTGTGTGATATGTGCTATTAAATAATTTAATATAAAGTCAATGTTCTGGGGTTGGGAGAATCCGCTACAACTCCCAAAAATCCAGTGTTGAAAATCAATGTCGCCATTGCCGATTAATGACTTGGATAACAACAAGCAATTGAAAGGAAAAAAAAACAAAAAAAAATCTCAAAAAATTATTAATATCTACACAAAGGGGTCACACAAAATTAAGAGTCAAAGTGGGTACCCCACCACACCCCCCCAAAAACAAAACAAAAAAGCAAAAAATCATCAAATAATTTGCCAAAATTAGGTTAATCTAGATCCACACAGCCAAAAACAAAACCCCTCTTTGTTGGGCCCAACCCACGTGAATCGTCGCATTCCACTGAACCCTAAAGCCGAAGGTTACGGCCCAGCTACACCCACATCGCCGGACACAACACGTGTAATCATGAATGTTGACTTTAACTGTCCCTTGGAAAAAACCCCACCCACACGTGGGGGTGGACTTACATTGTTCTCTTGTCTGGCCTTTGCTTCAAGGCCTAGCAGCCCATCTTGGGCCCAATCTGTAGCCATCAACAGCAGTGATCTATCTGATATTAGGGTTATTATAATATGCTCTCCTTTTCTTTGATTTTGAGGCTGTTGAGCAGTTCTGCCTTATCAGTTCAAGGGTTTTTCAATTATTCTGCCTGAGGGCATATGACAGACGGCCATGAAAGAGACAGAGTGGATAAGTGAAAGGATATAGCAGCTGAACCACTGTTCATAAACCCTAATTTACTCCTCTTGGCTATGAAGAAATGGTAGTATAAAAACCTCCTGTCGTTGGTCAACCCTACACTTACATCAGTGATTGCTGCTTAAACATTCTTTTAATACAAATTCAAGAAACATCCCTTCCACTATCTGTAATTAAGCAGCAAAACTCTCACCTTGCTGATGCTAGTCTTGCGCTCGAACAGTGGCAACAGATAGACTCGATCCGTCACTGTCAGCAACTTAATCTTCTCTGGGGCAAACAATGGCGTCTTCAAAACTTCAAATCAAACTGAAAAGGATGTGGGTGCCAAACATGGAGTGGTGAAAAAGGAGAGACACCAAAATAATTGATAAAGAAAGTAGCCATCAATGCAGTAAGTGTTGCTTATTATATTATAGATGTTTCAATCTATGGTGACCGGAACATTTATGAGGATAACAGCTTGACGTTGTGATTGCCGGAGTTTCCATCAGTGAAAACTACCTGGAACAAAGTTGTAGGCAGCAAGAGATGCCCTATCGTTTTCCATGTTTTTGTTCACTGCTTTTCTTGCATGCAATTGTTTGAGTCGTCCCAAGAATCGTGGCGTGATACCATAAAACTTGTGATCTATATAATAAGTCTCAAGTTCAGAGTCAAGACGTGTACTTTTTATAAGAGCTTGAAACAACCAGGATTTTACTAACTGACCTAAACCTTTAAATACACTTTCCGATAAGAAATTTCTTTGTATAAGAAAATTTTGTCCAAGTCATATGTTTATATTATGGTTACCAGCTCCGAAAAAGGATAACAAGTGGACGTACGCGGAAGCTTGCCCTAATTTCTTACCATAAGATATGTTTCATTCATAATGTAGGAAGGAAAATGAAATATCAAATGCCTTTCAGAAAATAAACAATCATTCGAGGTCTATTCCTGCAATAATTTCCTATATCATGTACTATTCGAATTTAAAAAAACTTGTAAGAAAATTATTTTTGGCAGACCACTTATTTAAAGCTTGACTGAGAAAAAAAATATATTTAAAAAGTGGCTTGATGATAATTTTATTATTGATACCCAAAACTTGAAAAGGCTTGACAGGTTGATATAATGATTATTCTTATTAAATATTAACTCTATATGATTTATTAAGCTTAAATAAGATTTGAAGCAGTCAATTTCAAGATTTTTTTTAATTTTTTTTATTTATAATAATATTGTTTCGTTAAAATAACTCATTAAACACGTATTGTTTTGAGATGGACTAGACAGCTAAATTACACGGATTAAATTTAATAATAATGCTCCAAATTAATAAACTTTTAGGTCCTCGATTACTTCAGCCAGCTTTGATTTTTGTACTTCCGTTCCAGGTTTTCAATACCGTTCTGGTTGCTGTTTTGATTTTTCTATTAAAACAGAACGATTTAATTTCAGAGCGTTTCGGCGTGCTGTTTCGGGGTTGTACTGTTCATATATATTTAATTATATATATATATGAAAAAAATTAAAATATTAATTTAACAAATATAATTTAAATTCAAGATAAATTATCTTTAAATTATACAATATAAACACAAAGTCAAACAAACATGATCTTAAAATTAGAAACATCTCTAAAATTCCAAAATATTATGATAGTAAAATGTTCTAAAATAAAAAAAATATTATGATTTTGAGCCGGAACAGCACGGCCTGAACGGTACTGAGACGTTCCGGCCGGAATTTTCGGAACGAGCCGGAATTAAAACCGAGATGAAAACGATACCATTTCATCTCGGTTTTTTTAATGGCACGGAATATTATGACCATTCCAGCCAAACACAGAACGGAATTAATAAGTCTGCTTTCGTTGACTACATGGATATTCTATATGCCCATGTATCCAGAAATAACGAAGACGGATCCAAGCCCACTTTCTCAATTATTATTATTGCTGGCATTTTACACCTCCTGTATAAGGTAAATTCTTGCCTTACATTGATATTGAAATATCATATATTTTAATCACTGAAATTGTAAGGACTATCAATTTAAGCTTGCGTTGGCTAGGCCATTTGCTTTGTCGTTCTGTGATTTGTGCTTTGAAATTCTAGTTGTTTTGACTACCACTTTAGGCCTGTAATGGTGCAAGGATGGATAATTCGAATTGTTGACTTCGATTTTCTATGGTGGACAATCTTTGTTTTGATGTAAAGGGAAGGCCCTCTTTTCTAGATGGGTTTCGTTGACATGAAACTAGATCGGCTTGCCGGAGTCCTTCACCGCAAGAAGGCCTGGCAAGCTCTCCGGGCTAATCTATGACAGACCCACTCCTTTAGAGGAAGAAACTTTATATTGCATGCTTGGAATTGCAACTGAAATATACTTTCCGAGGAGAGAAACTATAATTATTTGACAAACAGTTTAGGACTGTCATGCAATGGACATCTTATCTTAGATACAAGAAAAACATTATCTAGGAATCTTAGCTTCTGCTGATTATTTGATGCCGAAGCTCTGCTCCTTGTAGCTTCAATCTTACAATCATCCAAGTTTTTTCTTTCTTATTTTCTCCACATCCCTAGCTTGTCTATGTTACAAGGGAATGATTTCAAAATAAACCCTAAAACACAGGACTTGTGGACTTGATGTCTCCATTTTCCATGCTAAGATATTGTAAATGACAGAGTGATGTGGGGTTTATCCATTGTGGGTTAAGTCCTCCTTGGTAAAACATCCAATGATGTTAATTTCATTTTGTTTTAGTTAAAATAACTGAAATATTTTGTATCAGTTAAAAAAACAAGATAAAACGATACGGTTTTCATCCCATTTAAAATTTTGGACCATTCCATAAATTTCATCCAAATTTCAGCCGAACGTTCTGAACGTTCTGTTTCGGCCAAATAGTGTTTTTTTTATTAAATAATGAATAATTTTACAATATCAATCATATCTTTTAATCCGACCGTTAGATTGAAATGAAATTTTACTAAGAGTCTCTTGATATATTTATATATATTATGTTAAATTTCATAGCATTCAGAGAATATAATGACCTTGCGAGATTGATGATGACATTCTAGTAATATTATATATGTTCATAATTTTGTTCAAAATAATCATTTTATTGTGTTTTTTTAGATTAAATTGCACAATTCTAAATAATTTTATCATTGGATTTGAACTAATTTTTGTTTTGAATTAATATATTTAATTATATATACACACACAAACAGTACAACCGTGAAACGGCACGCCGTAAAGCTTCAGAACCGAAAATTTCCATTCCAATTGAAAAAACAAAGCAACAATCAAAACGAAATTGATAACCTTGGCTACACCTCTCTGTGGATCTCTTCTTTATCACATCCTTCAGTGTTGATAGAGAAAACCCTAAGCTGCTTCAGATGTGATAGGATTGCTAGTTCCTCTGCGATCTCACTTTCTTCTCTAATATGTACTCTTAGTACCCTAAGCTGTAACAGATTTTGGAGCTCCGCTAGTCGACAATCATCCTTCTTATCGACACCCACTAGCTTGAATCCAGATAGCTCTTGAAGATTCGAGAGCCTTCATGTTCCCTGTGGAAGGTATTGAAAAGGACAATATCATATATCCAACAGAGCGAGCTTCTGCAGGGCTGTGATGGACAAGGGCAGTTTCTGTAGGTTTTCGAATCCTGACAGAACCAGAACCTGGAGGTTGCGGAACTTTCCGATCGAAAATGGCAGCTCTTTTAGTGCAGAAACCCCTCTTAGGTTCAGACATGATAGGCCTTCGAGGGAACTAATCGAATTCAGTAGGTCTTCAATACAAGCACCTTATGGATTTTATCGTAAGCATTACGATGTTCCTGTTAAATTGGATTGGGGAACTACAAAGAAGCCATGACCGAGTTTTCGACTTCTTTTGCGGTTAATGCATCATGGAAATTGTCACAAATCCTTCTCCAAACTTCATTAGATAGAGCTTTCGATTTCAGTAAGCCTCCAATGGTCTTAATAGCCAGAGGAAGTCCATGGCATTTCTTCACTATAAATTTCCCAACTTCTTCCAACTCAGGAGGCTGTTTTGCTTCCTCATTTGATGATAATTCAATTTTGCAGAACAATGCATACCTTTCTTCTTCGTTGAGAAATCTCTGCGGATGAATCCTTGCTTTCTCAACGCCCATTTCTATAACGACACTTTCTATTCCTGTTGTCATTATTATGCAGCTACTCCACCCCTCCCTCTTGAGTTGCCCAGCACACATTCTGTCCCACCAGCCTTCGGCACTCCAATCGTCATCCATTACAATCAGGTAGTTCTAATTCCCGAGCAGTCGCTTCATCTTTGGCAGCATTTGAGCCATATCCATCCCATTGTCATCCTCTTCCAATTGTTTCAACACGGATTTCATGGTCTCTTCTTCATTGACAGTTTGAGATTCTGAGACCCAAACCCTCTTCTCAAAGCGATCAACTACTTGTTTTCTGTCAAAATCTTCTGTGATACGGTGGTTTTGCCTAAACCCCCCATTCCAACAATCCCAACTTGGTGCAGCATACTGTTTTCAGGAATAATCCAGCTTATTATCTTTTTTGTACCTTCTATCAAACCAACTATGGCAGATTCATCGTAAACTGGTGATGTCCACCTCTTTCTGATGCTGCCGCGGTCATCATGAATGATGTGCTGTCCAATTGTCTTGAAATAGGCTTTCAAGATCTTATGCATCTTCTTAATTCTTTCATTGATATCTTTCAACTTCTTTCCTGTCCGATACTGGAAGATCAGTTCACGTGGGGTGAAGTTGCCGCAGCACTGAAACCCTCATTCCGATATATTCAGCTCTGAGCAGGCAATCTGCCAATACATCCTCCGCAACATAAACCAGTTCTCGCTGAATGCTTAAGGTTGTCTCGACAGTTTCCTCCTTTCTTTTAAGCCTGTAAGCATCAGCAAGAAAGGATTTCATCAGATCAAGCTGCGTCTTCGTATCATAGAACTCACTTTGAAAAGAACTCAACGATATAAATCAACTTTATAAAAGCAAACTTGATCATAAACAACGTTACTGAAAACTCAACACAATCTTCGACATGGAAAGATTATCGTAATGAAGATCAAACCTCTGGAATATGCTAAGGTTCTGGCAACTGTTAGTCCCAAACATTCGGAGAGGGTTATTCCTATGTATCTTCTTGAATATCCTTTTTATTCCAACTAAGTAGATCATGACGTGAAATTCTCAGTCTTGCTACTCCACCTTTGTATTTGTTCGTCCCAGATGAAGTTTGCTCACTCAAAGTGGATTCAAATTTTGGTGACTGCTTCATTAAGCATTATTCTCTAAAATCTGCTGTTATTTGCTTTTCTTAGATTCTACTATTGCCGATGCCTTTAGATTACTACATATTTAGTGTGTGATTTTCAAAAATAAAATTATTTAAGTTTTTCTATATTTATTTCAAGATTCCAATGTATGATGAACTTTCACGTCTTTTTATTCAATTGTTTTTGTGGTAAAGTACTTTTGTATTGTTTTCTATATTCTGAGTGTATCTGATTTTTTATGTATTTTAGTTTACTTAGATTTGATCTTATATATGATTTTTTTTTTAGTTTTTAATTATATAAAAAATATAAACAGAGCATTTTAATATATTGTATTTGTTAATTTTCTATAAAAATAATAAAATATATTTTTCTTAACATGAAAAATGAATTTAACTATAAACTCTTTGTTTGTTAAGATAAACATGAATTTAACTATATTTTTAAGTTTAATAATAATATTAAAATTTATTTAGACTTGGATATATTATTTTACATTTAAGAAAAGTTTTGGTCTCCTCCAGCATAGCGTTAACATATAAACTGGTTTATTCTAGAAAATTTCAACATTTAGGATAATTTTATCTAAGTTAATACATTGTTTTTGTTAAGAAACCATCTCACCTAAAAGTTTAAGCTTGTAAGTGAGGCTCCATGATATGATTTATATTATTCTCTAATACACCCTTTCAAGTAAAAGCCCTTTGGGTTTGAAACTTGCACAGACCCATATTACCTTGTGTTTAATTTTTATTAAATAGAATGGGGGTAGTGAGATTCGAACTCTTGACCGCTGGGTCAATAACACTCTGATATCATGTCAAGAAACCATCTCACATAAAAACTTAAGCTTGTAAGTGAGGCCCCAGAATATGGTTTATATTATTTTCTAATGGTTTTCTCATTTTTTGTTTATCTATTTTGTTTTTAAAAAAATAAACCCCATCAGTTTCTTACTCCGGCCTTGGATTACTACAGTGCAATGATATATTTGTCTTTTATTATAAATTAATTTTTATATTGGGAATTCATTTGAAATTATAAAATTAATTGGGATATAATGGTTTATCAAAATTGGTGATTAGTACAATTCTGATGGAATGAATTCTCAGCATTGAGAAATGAAAAATAAGAAAATGAACTTGGACAAATCTGTTCCTGTTTGCATGTATTCATTAGGGGACCCTGTATTTTATTTTCTTCTAAATTATTTAAAGTTTGCTTGCGACGACGGGAAAGCAAATTCGCTTCTGGCATTTTCATCATTGACTTCAGACACACAGCGTGATGATAGAATATTTATAATATTTATATTAAATTTTAAATTCGAGTTAAAATATATATTTTTTTATAAAAATTTAAAATAACTAAAATTTTACGTATTTATATATAATAAATCAATAAAATATGTCGCCTCACTTGACTCTAATCCAGGTCTTAATGAGACACCAGTTTTCGCAGGCCATTGATTTTAGGGTCATTCTGCAAGGTCATTAATTTCATTCAAAGCTTATTATGAGAAATTAGTTGCAACATAAACCAATATTTATTCCTAGATCGAAACTTATTTTTTATTAAAAAAAGAAAGGAAAATGATATATACATCTATAAATATAAAACTCTAGAAATTGAGCCAACAATAGATAGTAAGGAATCCACTAGTTAGATCATGGGTAATTTCACGACAAAATAAGATTTTCTTGCTTGTGAATGTGAATTAAATGTAGAGTATTAGAAGACAAGAAATTAAAGTAATTGTTAAAACTTTGTGTACAATACTACCTATCATGATTATTCCTTCGCGAGATGGAAGAAAACAAGGTTGCATCTTAAAATCGCACCCAATATATATAAAAATAAGAAGAAAAAATGCCCCTGATTTATATAGGAGTCACGATTCTACCTCAAACAAGTCGTCGAATCAATATCATCCTTCAAGTTTCAAAATTCTTAATTAAGTCTTATTTGATCATGAATTCAATCTAAATTATGCTCCGTGTCATTACGAGAAACTTTTCTTTTTACAGAAAGCATAGCATTTTATGTTTTAAAAAAATTCTAAGAAAACGCCCAAATAAGAAATACATATTGATCAAGGGACTAATTAGATACAAAAATTTGTTAAGGGGCAAAATTGATTCTAACCCAATAGTTGGCGAGTATCCCCCCCCCAGCTAGCTAGTGGATATATCTCAAGAAATTGATTATATATAGAGAGAGAGACTTACCAACAAGTTGCTCTCGTAATTATGCAGACTATTCTTGGGTTGCATTACTTAAATGAGTTTTTAAATCTGTTTAATATTGTGTTTTAAAAATATTTTAGAAATTTTTTATTTTTATTTTGTATTGTAAATTAAAAAAATTAAATCATTTTTATATACTAATATTAAAAATAATTCCCAAAAAATAAAATAAAATAAATTATTTTTATATATGTTTGAATAAAAAATATTTTCAAAAATAACAACAACTACAATTCAAAAAGTCAAACAATCCAATGAAAACATCAAGAAAGGCACCAAATGGCATTCATAAACTATAACCACAAAGCCAACATCTATAATTAAGGTTCATTAGGTGAAACATTACAAAACAATAAAAGATCCTAATCAAACACCATTGGTCCCAATTCACCACCAACCAACACCAATTTTTCAGCTGCTCCACCTCTCTAACCCTCCCCTTTTTAAAACACTCTCTCCTCTCCCTCTCTTCACTCTCTAACCACACTACCATGGCCATCATTAACACCGAGACCATCATAGTCCTTTTCTGCACACTGAGTTTGGAGTTCATTTTCTCTCCACGACTCTCTCTCTCCTCCTCAATCCACGACCTGCTCATCTCAAAAGGGTTACCGGCCGGTCTGCTCCCGAAGGAAGTGAAGTCCTACACTCTGTCGGAAGATGGCTACTTGGAGGTGTTTCTCGATGGTCCATGCTTGACCAGATATGAGAACAGGGTCTTGTTTGAAAGTGTGGTTAGGGCTAATCTCACTTATCTGAGTCTTTCAGGAGTTGTCGGTTTGTCTCAGGAAGAACTCTTTCTTTGGCTGCCGGTGAGAGACATCACAGTTGATGACCCAGGATCTGGACTTATTTTGTTCGACATTGGGGTGGCTCATAAGCAGCTTTCCCTGTCACTCTTCGAATATCCACCCAGCTGTAAGCCTCGAGGTATCCCATTTGTTTAATCTTCATTTCTTTTATTTTCATCAAGTCTTGAATCATCATTTAATTTAATTTCATCCCATTTGTTTTGAATTCTGAGAAGTTATGAAATGGTTTACTGGAAGCTGAACTGTGCTCGGTTTTATTACAAGCCATGCCTGTTCCTTTCACTGTGTTTCACCTTTTCCTGCTTTGTTTTGTCTGCTTTTCACAAGTAATTGTAAGAAATTTCCTATAAAGAAATGACTGTACAGCAATGTTTGAGTTATTACATGATTGGGATTGTTAACCATGTGAATGTGTGCAGGTGAGCTGAAGAATCATGCGAGGAAGGAGACAGGGTTTGAGGCTGAGAGGTAGAAGAAGCATGCCATGCCATGCCATGCTGTTTCGACGTTGTCGTTTTCCATACAATGTTTTGTTTAATGATTCCATGATATAATAGTAGATTAGATTAGAGGTTTTGTTAGTTATATAATGTATAAAAATGGCAATTATGGAATCTGGTGTCCTTGTCAAATTAATTAAAGGTCCTAATCTTCTAACTTTTTGTTAATTACCTTTTGTTGCCACCTAACCAATTCATCTAATCTAATGTTTAATTAATTTAGATCAGAATCAAAGCAAGGAATCTAATGCAATACAGCTATTCTCATAAATCATCATCTTTCCAAATATCTACCTCTAGAAATTTAAAAGCGGGCTCCATTTTGATGAACATATTATATTGTCATATTTGTTTTTTTAAATAAAACAAAATCTATATTTGTAATAAATTTTATTCTATTTCGAGAATAATTAATAAATATCTGATTAGTTATTTTCTAAAAAGCTTTATTGTATTCAGAAAATAAATTATTATATTATGTTGGCTACGAACCCAATTTCTTAATGAAATATTCTTATAACTTTTATATATATATAAAGTTGGGCTTAGCGAGTAATTAAGAAGATTAACTAAGCGCCTGTTTGGGAGGGTATCGCCGTTTTCTCAAAATTTGTTTTTTATTTTATTTTAAATAAATTGTTTATGGTGTTTTTAAATCATTTTGATGTGCTGATGTTAAAAATATATATTTTTTTTAAAATATCATTTTGATGTATTTCTAAATGAAAAACACTTTTAAAAGCAACCGCAACCGTCTTCCCAAACAGGTCCTAATTAACACTATGAAATTTTATAAAATTTGGTGCTTCTTAGCAAGCATAAAAAATATATTCTTTGTTGGATTATTATGGGATTTTGTCAGATATTTAATCTCTGTTTACTTCTACACATGTTATTGTAGTTGTTCTTAAGTGAACAACCCTATTTTTCAGGGGACGTTAATTTACGCCGTAAAAGGTGGGATCTTTGTTTCGGTGTTTACATGGACCCACAAATGTAGGGTTTCCCCATCAATAATTGCACTTTATTTTTGTGATTGTGCCTCAGGCACTTTCGTGGATCTTCAGCTCTGGCACTGGTGATCCTTATCCTTATTTTTATTTTTATTTTCAATAATAGTATATTAAAATATCTAAAAATATATTAATTTAATATTTTTTTAGATAAAAATAATTTGAAAAACCTTTTAAAAACAGGTCAGGGACTTTACCACCAATGATTGAAGTAATTTTCTTCTTCTTTAGAATCAACGTTTTGTGATTGGAAAATGTTATTTTTTATTGATTGACTTTATAATTTGATTAATTGCATAAAAATTTGGAATTGTATTTGGATGCGCTATAAAAATATATTTGGTTTGACAAAAAAATCAAATTGATATATTTTTAGTACTTTATAATTGTTTTGATATGCTGGAAAAAAAATAAAAAACTAAAATTTATTTACATAAATTAGTTTATGTACTAATTTCTCTTTAAAATGAGCATCAGTATAAAGATAGAATAATTGCAATGGAGTAAGCTTGTTGGAGAGTATAAAGTATACACACATGGTGCGGGCAAGCTCCCTCTTTTCACATCCAAAAAGCTAGTTGCTAGGGCATTCATTAAAAATATTTTTTGTTCAAAAATATATTAAAATAATATTTTTATTTTATTTTAAAAAAATTATTTTTGATATCAACATAAAAAAATATCTAAAAATATTAAAATAATTTAATTTAAAATAATAAATAAAAATTTAATGAGAAATATTTTTGAAATAGAGTGTGAAAAATTTAATTGAGATATTTCAAGATGGAAACCTTTGAGGTCTTGAAATGTCTCATCTTGATTGCAACTATTTTGTTTTCCTCCTCCTCTTCCAATTGGAATCTGATTTTTGGTGGTTACAATGTCGTTTCATGTTTTATTTGGCTTGTGAAAGGTCATGCTCTCTTTACTTTTCTCAATAATTAATGAAGGCCAACTTGCAAGGTATGACCTTGAAATTGTTTTTTAAGAAAATGGTAGCAAATACAGTATTTAAAGTCTTTATATTGCAATGGGATGATGATGGCTCTCCTAATGTTACAAGTCCAATAGGTTTCCTTAAAATAAAATTATGATACTTGACCATGCATAATTTAGTTTCAGGTACGATAATTGATTGGATAAGTTAATCTAGATCAATTAAAATTACATCATTTTTTTTAAATAAAAAATTTAAATAACTTTGTTTTGATTATTTTTTTTTAAATTCAATCTAGCTTTGACTAGATCAATTGTATTGCGAGTTAATCTACCTAATTGATCGAGTTATATTATGTTAATGTAATATTTTGAAATATAAAAAAAATTGTGGTGATTGATCAACCCGAGTCCATTTTGGTTATCCTTATAAATTCATGTCTCGGGTTATGCGACTATAATAATCCAAAAATAAATAAATTATGAAGTTCGACTCTTAATAAATTTATTATCCAATGATAAAAATAAAAATAAAAACAATCTGAAAAATGGACATAAAAAAATAATAATTCAAAACAAAATTACAAAAATATCATTGACAATTTTGCAAGATCTTTATAAACTTTGATTGCCCTAAATTTTTAATCTGGGTATAAAAATATATTAGTAGACTCATCGTAAAATTTTAGTCTAATGCAATGATTGTGTTGATAGATATGATTGATATCATAAAATTGGACAACAACAACAACAATAATAATAAAAGTGATTAATTGCATGAGATTAGTAGTGATGTTGATCTTTATTTTTTGAATGGTTGAATTTATTTTTAATTTTATTTTTTAATATTTAATTTACTAAGTGCTAGATTTTATAGTTTTTCTAAATTGTTTGTTTTAGTTTTGATGACTTTAATCATAAATTTAAACAATTCACATTTTAAAAAAATAATAATTATTATCTTTATTTTTTATTTGGTTATTTCAGTTATATAATCTACACTATAAGTTTAGCAAAGTGTGCAAAGTGTTCCATATTAGCTTAACTATATAATTAGTGTTGTTGCAAATTTACAGTGAATAATTTTTTTATTTTATTAGAATATCTAAACATTATTAATAATCTGATCCCCGACATCACCATACGAGTCGTACTCGTATCTACTCAGGCTGAGTCGAATCAGCACTAAATGGTAATTACATGTCAGGGACACATGTCACCTTCTGAATCGAGGTCATTATGGACAGAAGAGAAAACCTAGGTCTTTGAATTAAGATCCGGTTTTGCAATACTCCAAGTTACTTTCCAGCCTCTTTTCTTTCCTTTAATAATACAAAATTATAGGTAGCATGTAAATTAGTTGCATAATCCATGTGTCGCACTAGACCCACGTCACTTCAAGACTACATAGGTAAACTTGAGTATAACATATAGGGAAATAAATAAGCATGTGATTATTAGCTTGATGTATTAATTAATATCATAAAAAATCTAAAAAAATCTATATAGTGGATTAATACATCAACATATATTTCTTTGAATTTTTTTGAGAAAAAAATGGTGATTTTATAAGAACCTTTGATGAAAATGGTTTGATAATTAATTTATCTTGAGAATATGCATCACATGAATTTTCAATTGGTAAAAGAATCGTCAGGTTCCTTAAGATGCCCATGTGAATTCTCAATAATTTGTAGCGACATTATTGATCTTAGATGTCCAAGTCGATCATGTCAAAGCATAAAATATTTTGAGTTAGAACACTTTTGGTGTATCACATCATTTGTTTCAATAGATTTCATGATTGTATAATGAATTCTAAAAGAGAAAAATAATAATTTTTCAAGTACAAGCTTATTGCCCGAAATACATGTAGTAATATAAATATATATATTTTTTATCTTCATATGTTGTATCACTATGATAACCATTAGCACGTGTATTTTTAAAATTGACCAAGTTTCTTCTAGACTCAGGTGAATATAATGCATCTTTGATGCTTAGTTTTGTGTTATTTTGTAACACATAGCTTTTCTAAAACCTTTAATTGTGAATGTTGTACCTAATATTGTAGTGATATTAGCTTCAGTTAATTTTAGATATTCAAAGTATTTCCTTTCCTTGAGAACTGTGTGCATTTTTGCATTTTATGTCAGACATAAATCTTTATCATGAAAAGTCATGCCATTATTCAAAATATAATTAAAGTTTATTATTTAATTTAAAAAATTAATATTGTTTATTGAAAATATCATAACATAAATATTCTAATACAAATAAAAATTATTGATCATCCCCATGGATTCCACCACTAAACATGTATTTTGTTTTATCTGGGTTTTTAATAAAATTAGAAACATGAGTATAAGTATTAACATCAAGATAAATATTATGATTTTCATAATCATATTTATGAATAAAATTAATCTCAATTGTATTTTGTTTCAAATATACTTGATATAAATTTGTAAGATGTTTTGGTATGAGACTTGTACGCGACCAATAACCATGTATATCATACCTGTGACACTTATTTTTATTTTTTGCAAATTCTGTTCCTTTTCTTGTTTGGGTTCATTGTGTCTCCACTTATGGTGGTATGATGAGTTGTATTTTGAAGAATTATCTCTTTTTTTCCATTTATTTTTTATATACCTATATCTTTGGGTTTTTTTTGTCTTTTAGACAAAGTTCCATTCACTTTAGGGAATGGTTTATTACTTGTGGGATGAGAATGATGATTTTTTTTTATCAAAAACTCATTATTTTGTTCAGTCGAAGACATGAAATTAATTTCAAGTATCTTTTAAAATTACGTTCTCTATATTGTTGTTGCAAGACAATGTTTAAAGGATGAAAAATAGAGAATGTATTTGTAATATTTGATCTTTTGTGATATTTTCATCACACAATTTCAACTGTGAAGTAATTTTAAAAATAACATAATTATATTCACTAATCAATTCAAAATCTTGCATCCTCGGGTGCAACCAATCATAATGAGCTTGAGGAAATATGATATATTTTTTGTGGTCATATATTTCCTTTAAATTTTGTCATAGAACAAGATGATCTTTTATTGTGAGATATTCATTTTTCAATTCTTCATGAAGATGCTGGTGAATGAAAATCATTGTTTTTGCACGATCCTCTAAAGATGTGTTCTTTTTTTCTTTGATGGTCTTTTCAAGATTCATAGCTTTCAAATTAATCTCAGTGTCAAGGATCCATGACAAATAATTATTTACAGAGATATCAAGAGCGGTAAATTCAAGTTTTGCCAGATTAAACATTATCTTTATCTCTAAAAACAAGAAATAAATTATTAAATAAAATTATAAATATAAAAGAAAAGAAAAAAAATCGGTCATTTAAGACAATTATTTATCTAGTTTTGAAATACTAGTTTTTCAAAAACTATATTTAATTTATTTAATTCTTTAGAAACTTATAATACTAGTTCTCAGGAACTATAAATCTTTATGAATAAAAGTGAAAGAAAATTTGCCACAAATAAACTAAAATGATAAAAAGATAAAATACTGAAATTGATACAAGTAACATAACAATCATGTTGATAACATGCTGTAAAAAAAGAACAAATAATATATAAAAACATAGATATTCATAATAAATCTTAAAAGAGATAAAACAGATACTTCTTTCATTATAAATTCTTCTATTTTCAAAGTTCCAAGAATACAAAACAAATTAATGTATTTATATGAAAAGAAAATGAATTTAAATATCATGAAAATTCAAGAGACTAAACTCAAGAGTCATGAAAATTCAATATATATAATTATGGATTTTATAACAATATTTCATTAAAACCTATAAATAAATTCAATTTAGAGATTCAAATATGCTGTAATTGGAAGTCGAAGAATTAAAATAAAAATAAACATTTAATGTTAATCAGAAAGCAACAAGTAATAAAAGCAAATTCATTGCATTTTCCTTTAAGAAAGACAGACAGAATAAACCAGAAAGCTTCAACTCCAAGGCACCAACACATGAAAGAATCAGATAAATCCCTCACTTCTCTCTCTCATATCTCCTTCTACTAATAAATAAAGAAATCGATTCCAAAAATAAAAACCGAGGAACGTCACAACGTTTTCAATTTCCATCATCAAACACGAACTATGGGAGGAGGAGGAGTCATGAGAGCAGCTGCCAAGGTGGCCGGAATTGGAGTAGCCAAAGCCGGAATCCGACGGGGAATCTCTGGTGTTCCACCTCCGGTGGAGCAGTCGATGCGCAATGCATCCAGTCAAGTTTCGGCGATCAAGTCGTCGAAGGCGAGTAGAGGTGATGAGGTCGCGGCGGGGATGCAGATGCCTGCATGGGAGGTGGATGAGTGGGAGTTAGCTGGTGGTGTTGAGGAGGAGATGGTTAGAGTTGTTTTCAGGGGTGCCCCGCCGAGTTTGCAGGAGGCTAAGGCGGCTACTTGTGAATTGAAAGATGCTTTGCAAAAGTAAAGTTTTGATCTTTATTAAAAAATTCACTGTTTAATTTATTTGTTTCTAATTTTACGTGATATTATTGGGTGTTTTTTTGTTTAAAAATTTGTAAGTTTTATTTGAAATGATTTAGAATTACTGGTATTATTGAAATTCTTGTTTGATAAACTGAAAGGTGAAGCTTTGAATTTTCTCCCTTCTGAAAAGAATGGAACTTTAAATCACACTTTTTTTGCTGAATGTATAGAGGAAATGAAGCTATATATACCTTTGTAATTATAGTGGCTATTGAAGAAATCGGTAGAAATTCTTAGAGATTCTTCAACACTTTATTGTTTCTTATTGGAAAAAAAAGAACAAAAAATTGCATGATACTTCAGAGTTCTGGATACTATATTGTTTCTTGAATCTTCGGACTTCAGGAAATGAAGAAATGATTTACTTTTTGCATTAAATCCTGGTTTTTATGTTTCTACTTAGGTTTATTTGGTTTCATCATTCAGGTTTGGTTCAGATGGTTGATTGAACTTTGCATTCTATGTATGACTGGTTTGGGCGGGTTCTTTGTGTTGTTTATCTTTCATAGTCTTTGAGTAATGCGGTGTGATCAGTTCCTAAAAGCTATAACAATTCTTTTTATTTTTTTTATTGAATATTCTCTCATCTACTTTTGAGATGTGCGAGTCAAGGTAGACAGCGTAAAAGAAGGCTCATATATAGAAACTTGAGTGAGTTTTATGTAACTTCTTAGGGCATGTGGCCAAAATGCGTGGCAATCAGAAATTTCCAGCACACTTGCTGACAAAAAGCTGTGGTTTTTTCTCATCCTTTTGGGAAGCTTCCAGGCATATAAATACTCTCGCGAGTGTGTGTGTGTGTGTGTGTTTGTGTGTGTGTGTGTGTTTGTGTTTGTGTGTGTGTTTGTGTCGTGTATATTTTATCTCTTTCTCCAATATCATTACACTTTCATGGCAAGTGTAGTTGCTGAAGGAGTAAATATTATGAACTGAGGTTGCATTTCTTAGAGGGTTGCTGGAATTATACCAAATATCATCTCTGAGGGATGAATGTTCCTTGATGTTTACTTATTTCATTTGTGTTTGAATAGTTTTGCCTCTGTAAGATTTCAGAGATCTTATTTTTCTTTTTCCGAAAATTGAGGCTTGTTTGTCCATGCAGATCATCTCATTTATTACATTTCTAGAAGAGCTTAGCCTGTTAAACTTGGCACTTGTCAGTCTTATACCGAATTGTCTTAAAAATGAATGTTTGGTGTTTTCCTGAAGTTATGGAACAACTGTGTTGCCAACTTTTTTATTAGCTATGCCATTAATTTACTTTTTTGCCTTTTGTTCCTTATATTGATTCTGGTGGCCTGAAATTTTATTTACCTTCTCTTGACTTGATCATCTTTCTATTCTGAACTGTTATGCACAGAGTATATCCTAACTTGGGAACTGCCAGTTCACTTGGAGGTAGTCAGCTGTCTGGCCTCCCTTTGCTTACAAACTCTGACTCTTTGGAAACTAAAGACTGTATTAGCTGTGATCCAATTCAAGATCCTGAGCAAAATTATGCTATGCAGGCATTTCAATTGCTTGATGAAAACCCTAAAATTCAGGTTCTCATAAATCCCTCTCCCCCTTCAAGCTGTTCTTTCCTTTTCTTTCCTCCTATTGCTTAAACTATTTTGTATTCATGATGACTTAGTTTGACAATAGAGTTGCTTGTAGTTTCACAAATGTGTGTAAATGTTTTCTTCTCATACAGAGTTAAATTAAGCTTCAATTATGTTCTTGTTGTGGTTGATGATGTTGGTATCGTCAGGTGCAATCATTTTCCTAGCTTAACATAAAGAACACTAAGCTGTCAAAGCATTTCAAAACCTATTGTGATTTATCAGGGCCTGGAACATGCAGGGAATATGTAACCGACTTTGTTTTATCAATTATAAGCCCCCATATATAATACTTGAGGGATTTTAATTTGATTGGATCAACATTTTGAAGTGTATTTTCATTTGTTCTATCATTCCATCCAACATAATTCTGAAGTTTATTTTCATATGTTCTATCATTCCATCTAAAATACCCTGTTTTTAAATATATTACTGTTGCTATGGGACTGTAGCTCACTGATTTTAGTATTATACCCAGAATACGGTTGCCAGCATTGCCTCTGATCCAAAAGTCTGGAACGCAGTTTGGGAAAACAAAGACCTTCAGGATTTGCTTTCTTCACAGAATACCAGTAAGTGTACTCTTTTTTCTTTCAATCCACCAGTCATTCTTTTTTTGGAAACCCCTGTTTTCTATATCCTTCACCTATTTTCCCTTTCAAGCCAAGGAATCTGTTGAAGATATGGAGTCTGTCGGAGATACTGACTCTCAGGATGCAGAATCTTCAGAGAAGCTCAAAGAATTATCTGATGATGAAAGTGAAACTGGAAACTCTCAAACTGGGCCCATGAACTTCATCAATAACGCTAAACTTACTGTGGTTGACATGGTGACAAATGTATCTGCTTACTTCCAGAAGATTTTTAGGTTTTCACCCGCAGAGCACACTCCCGCTGCCGGCGATGAAAATGCTGGATTATCTACCACTGAGAAGACCCTGGCAGGCTCTCTCATGGGTCTGGCAGTGATGGTCATAATTGTGGTTGTGCTGAGGCGCCCTCGCCCTTAAAACTCTATTTACTGGCAGGCCAACCTGTACGAGTCCATGTACTTGCAAATTTATTTGTGTTTTTGAATGGTTGAATGGATGATGGGATGGATGCCGGAAAAAGTCAGTAGCTTTTTCTCTGTACATTCAAATAATTGAATTACTGAAAACTATAAATATAAGGCTGTATTTGTTTTCTGGAAAGTGGTTTTCGGGAAACTACTTTTTAAACTTTCCTGTGTTTGTTTGCCATTAGAAAAGTTGGTCAACGGAAAACACTTTCCAGTCAAAGAAAAATTTGGCTTGATTTTCAGGAAAGTGTTTTCCTGGAAAATTTGGGCGGAAAACACTTTCTGGAAGTTGTGAAAAATTTAGAAATGTCATTATTTGCTGATTATATCAAATTTAATCCTCAAACTTTTGATTGCTATATATAATTTTTTTGAATATTTATTTTTCAATTCCATCTCTTAAAATTTAATTTTGATATTAATTTTGGTCCTTATTTTTATAATTGCTATTTGCTTTTTTCTTATCATTTTTTTATTGAAATTTTTTATCTATGAAATTTGGTCCTCATTTTTTTTATTGTTACTTATTTTATTTGAAATAATTTATGAAATGTTAATTATTATTATTTTAATTTATTCACCTTTCATTTTTTTTTAATTTTTTAGATTTGATCTCTATTATTTTGATTATTATTTATTTTATTTGAGATAATTTATGAAATTATATTTTTTTTCAATTTCATTCTCATTCAACTTTTTAATTCGTAAGATTTGTTCCTCATTATTTTAATAAACTTGAGAAAAATAAAACATTAATAAGTTATTTTTCAAGCTCATTTTCCATGACATAACCAAACACTGGAAACTGTTTTCCAACTTATTTTCAATTACACTACCAAACATCGAAAAATACTTTTCCAGAATTCACTTTCCAAAAGAAAATTAATTTCCAGCAAACAAACGGGGAGGTTTGTTAAATCACTGAGAGCCACACCATTTTTTTTTTTGAAACGAGAGGAAACTTCATCTCTAGAAAACAAAATGTATTTTTGTGATTCTAATGAGCGAGTAAAATCTTGGTTGTCTTAGATTTTTATAAGAAATATATACCCTGATTTG
Source organism: Salix purpurea (assembly GCA_027405865.1). NCBI lineage: Eukaryota > Viridiplantae > Streptophyta > Magnoliopsida > Malpighiales > Salicaceae > Salix > Salix purpurea. The sequence goes on along the minus strand of JAOWLH010000043.1, from coordinate 3,311,396 downwards.
AACTCGAGACCTGCTGTACAAATCATAAAAATATAACTTTGCTAGATTTTTTTTCCTTGGTCTTAGATCGCTCTCCAGATTTGTCTCTGCTTTAATCGGACAGGTAAGTGTTAACACTGAGCACTGTAATTTACAAGGTAGTTGATATGAAGCCTAGACACCACTGAGAATTTCTATTTGTATTTCACGGACAGCTTTTCACGCACGTTGTTGTCATGTGATGCATGATATTTTTTGAATAATATTTTTTCAGTTTTTTTTTATTTTTTATATCAGTGCATTAAAAACATAAAAAAAAAAACATCTAAAATAAAATTGCAGAGGGAAAAAATATAATCCTATCAAGTATTAAATTAACCCTTTAAGATCACACATTATTGAAAATGATAACACATTATAATTCTGTATTTTAACAAAGGAAACCTAGAACTGTTTTTTCAGCAAAAAAACACGAGGAATAATAATAATAATAATAATAATAATAGAAAAAAAAACACTTCTGTATATCGTGGATGTTTGGCAATATAATTAAAGTTGCTTTTGAAAATGATTTTTTTTAAATATATTAAAATAATATTTTTTTTATTTTTAAAAATTATTTTTAACATCAGCACATCAAAATAATCTAAAAACACCAAATTTTTTAACTTAAAATAAAAAATAAAAATAAAAATTATATTTTTTTTCAAAAACACTTTTAAAAAGCTATAATCACAAAACAGGATGCATGCTGGCCATCAACATTCCAATGATGCACACAACTGCCTTCCATTAAAATTGCTGATTAAACAACGATGCTTCTTCCATTACAGATAATGATGTTATAATAATGCATGGTATTCAAGAGGAATTCCATGCGTAAATTGGAGAAACCAGCTTTATTCTTCTAGAGCAACGTGCAATTTCGCCTTCGGATGAACAGATAAAAGAGAACATTGACAAGAATAAATCCTACTCTTATTTATATTTCTTAGACAATTGGGTAGCTGTATCTCAACATATAATCCCACTTCGATTCATGGAGTTGTCGTCAAGGTGTTTATGCTATCAATGCACCACTTTGGTGCCATCAGTATATTTTACTTTGCTCGACTATTTATATTCCTCGTCCAGGCAATGCAGAGATCAAGAACCATAAAATTGGCACTTGAAATGTCTTATTTCAATCTACAAAATTGTGAATGTTACTTGAATACACTGGAGGCTCCAGAAACAAGCTCAGGCAGATGGCCATCTTCATTTTCAGGGCAGGGTGAAACACCCATTGAAGCTTAACCATCTTACATGGTTTCTCTGATTATACCTCGCTACTGATATACATAATGTCCTCCTTTTCCAGATGCATCTTTCCTTTGTCTCTTTTACTTTTGACCGGCATCCGATCTGGTTGGCCTCGCTGGAAGAACAACTTTTACGTTAGCATTTTGTAATTGAGGAAACATATGCGCACCGCGACTACTCAATCAAGGAATAAACATGTATATGCTTGCCTTTTTCAAGACAAATGCCAAGTATAGATAAGCTACTTCCCATTCATCTGGTGATAGCGTGCCTGGATAGCCAAGGGCACAGAGACAAAAAAAAAAAAAAAAAAAAACCGCATGAAAAATAGCTCTCATGCACCAGATTCAAAGAAAATAAGCAAAAAGATACATAACAAACACTTACTAAGGTCCTGGTTCCCATCACCCAAAGCACCAAGTCTTCGCATTAACTCAACATTTTCTGGTTTCTTCATGTTCTCAAGCACGAACTCGTGATTATTCTTCACAAAAATCAGGTCAAACTCATACTGCCAAAGTTGAAAGCATGCGTACAAAATAAGTGCAAGATTAACAAGCTTTAAGAGCAACCAGCTTTAAAAACCAGCAAAACACGTTGACAGCATTGAAAATATGTTGAAACCACGGGCTTCATTTACTTCAATTTTTTACCTCTTCTGCCAAAGCTTTGAAGACATGGAAGGGCACAATCCATTCAGGACAATCAACAGCATCCTGCATCAGAAACGTGGGTATTAACATCATCTGGAGTTTAGAATGAAAGTTCGCACCAAAAGCAAACAAAATGACTAAATGACAAAAGTAAACAAGGAACCAGGGATGGTATTTTCTGACAGATCGAAGGGAAGGGAATAATCACGTTATCATTCTTGGTATGTGGTAACTATCGGGTGTTGCATAAAAACACAACTTCAATTGATGCAAATACACAATGAAATATCAAGCACAAGCTATTCTACAGAGCATGTGGTTCTATAGAAACTAGACTTATCTAAAGGAGAAGAGAAGATAACACATAAATACCTCTAAATGGAAGTAGTACTTGATACCATATGGGCTAGAAGATTTAAATTTCTGTACCACAGAAAAATGAAACTCATCAGATTATAGGGGAAACAAACAAAATGCCTGAAATATTGAAAAGAACTAACCTTCTGAGAAAACTCTTCTTCAAACCTTACCCAGTAGACACTATTACCATAGGCCAGTCCTTCAGCTGCATATTCACACAAAAAAGAATCCTCTATCATGAATGGCAAACATAGTCTGCCATGCATATTAATCTTAATTCATATATTGGAGAAGTGTGAAAAGGAACACGTTACAAGAATACTTGAATTAGATTTGACTCTAAAAGATCTAAATCAATCATCATCATCGCATGAATTACTTAAAAGACTCTCATTGTTCCATAACAAATTTAATGTTCCAGTGAAGGTGCCTCCGGGCTGGGCTTTTATATTTGTAGAGTAAAAAAAACACTGTTTTTTTTACATTAAGATTCATAAATCTGATCATTTGAAGTTTTTTTTCCATACAAAGAAAATATTTGAAAGGAACAAAACAAAAACCTTCTCTAAGTTTTTTTATGATAACATTGGCATCTGGCATTGTTCCAATGAAGGTTCCTCCTGGCCGAAGTAAGGCTGATATATTGGCCAATGCTCTCCGTGCACGTGCCTCTGTTGACCATGAATAGTGCAAGGCAAACTGCAATGCATGTCGATGCTTCAGAACTAAGTAAAATCACACACACACACACACACAAAGTTGAAGAATCCTATGGATGCATATTACAAGAACTTGGGATATTAAAATTGAAGCATGAGCTAGTTCCTGGGTCTCTGCGGCCATGTTGTACCCTTTTAGAGAGAAAGATATGTCAAAAAGCGAATGAAACTTGGTGATTTTAGCATTCACGAGATTCTAGAAGAAAAAATGTTGAAAGGACATTGTGTTCATGTATTGCAATAATATCCATTATCAAGAAAGGTAGTTAGGAATCTGTGACATAGCTCCAAAAGACCCTAGGTCAGCATTGTTGATTCAGTGAAAAAATGAATGTTGGTCAGCTGCTTCAACAGATGCTGATTCGAGCATCGGGTTACAACACAAGATCTCATTAAATTTTGAAATTTGCAATGGAAATCATAATTCACCTGACAGCTGACAATATCAAAAGGAGCATCATCAGCCAGGACTTCATCCAACTGAAGCTGAAACATGTAAAATAAGATTCGGTTACTTCTACAAATATGTCTAACATAAATGAAACCAAAATTGTTCATCAATTTAACTTTTAGAAATCAACAAATAGGGGGTAGCATACATGTAATTAAAATCAACAAATCACATTTAATGTGATGAATTTGTCCATGCACCAGCTGTCATAGCTGAAATTACCTCAAAACAATCCCCACATATAAGGCGGGCAGGGAAAGTGAACTTTTTGCGACGTTGATGGTGGTCTGCATCACCATTGTAACGTGTCCGGCAATCTTCCATCTGCATCAACAGTTGACACATATAGACAATGGCCATTGACAGCATATATATTTTAAGCACAGAAGTAGAGATCACAGGAGATTGAAGACACCACATTTTAGTATTAAAGATTTAGGCAGTAAACAGTATAAATAATGTATTCATGGTATCTCATATTGCATAGCATATACCTGGAGATCCAAACTTAAGCATTTACATACATACAAAGTGTAGCCAGGCATTTAAAAATCAAAGCACCAATTACAAGGACTTTTGATCAGTTCATTTTGAAAGAGAAGTCAATGTATAGGTAGTATGTTTACCGAGCCTTCAGCTATGTCAATGCCAACATAATATCCAGCCTTTGCTTTATCCCATTTGATGAGATCACCACCCTGGAGAACAGAAATGACAACAGAAGATAATTCCTAACAAAAATGACACCATGAACTAATTTCTAACGAAAATGAGGAGATGTGAACCTTCCAACGCAACTGATTAAAGGGATGTATACTTTACCTTCCCACAAGCAAGATCAAGAACAGCATCTCCTTTAGTAGTATATTGTTGAACTAAGACACTTTTTATCTGTTCACAGGTATGATTATGTTATTAAGACACATTACCATAGATTAAGATATTACTAAGCACTGGAATATGCTACACACCCAATTGTTAAGTTTCTTTAAATGGATAATTGGGCTCGCTTCTCTTTCTTCCAGAGTCTGATTCGTCCTGGCACTATAATGGTCAGCCACTCTCTGAACAAAATCATTAGAAAAATCCGCCTCACCTGCAATCACAAAATTTAGCCCTGAACTTTCAGAATCCAAAACAAAGCAGGAAAGTTATAGGGAGTTTATAAAGAAACCATTACAATCGTAGATTTTTACTCTCTTAAACCAGACACAACCACGAACGACATTACATTTTTTTTTAAAAAAAAAAAATCTCTCCAGTTTTCTATACCAAAAGAACACAACCAAAAACGCAATCCCAGGTCCCAAAATCAATACCTTATCTGAAACGGAAAAGAAATTACCAATCAAGCCCATCAATAATATAAACACAATCAAAAGTCGAACCCCATAAAGCAATTGCATTCTCATTTTTGCTCTGATTCAAAGTGAAACAAAATACTAGAATAGAAAAAAAATTCAATAATCAATCATCACCATTTCCAAGAAAATAAAAGTGAAAGCCAGTGGCATACAAAACCCAAGTCCTAAAACAACACCAAGAACCAAATGACTAGCAATCGAATCCACTATAACTGAAAAAATAGCAAAAACTTGCGCTTTTAAAGTTTCCAAACAACAAAAACCCATGTCAAAGAACCAAAAGAAATTCCAAAAAAAAGACAAGAAATAAAAAAAAAAGGGCATTTAAACTTGTGTGAAAATAGAATCACCTTCAGGGGTGTATTTCAATCTGGATTTCGGTGGGCCAGAAGCAGAAGAGTTGGATGGTGAAGTTGGGTATCCTCGTTTCATGGCGAATTATTGAATCGTTAGTAGTTATTATTGGTTGTATAAACAAAAAATTTAGGGTTCTAAAAAGAGAGAATTAATAAATGAAGTGTAGAGAGGGTTTAGTGTGTTTATATTAATGGAGTTGCTTTCTTTCTAAAAAGAGGTTAAAAAATAGAGACCTTAAACTAAAGGTTTGTTTTTTGTTTTTTTTAGAAAAAAAAGTCTCAAATAAAGGTAGGTATCAGTTTGGTCCCTGTACTATTTAACTATGTCAGTATTATCCTTACTCTATCAGAGTCTGGCCATCTTTTCCCTCTGTACTTTGCTGGCTGTATTAATTTTTATTATTAAACTATCTTTCAAATGCATGATTGCAAGTCAATTCTCTTCCGATTCATAATTATAAATCTTTAGATTTTGATAACTTTTTATTCGAGGATTGCTTAAACATAAAATTGGATTGCTCTAGCAAGGTTGTAAATTCTTGGAGGGATACAACTACATTATGCTAGAGCAAAGATAAAAGACCCTCCATGGCCATGGAGTTGGGATTAGCAATGGCAATATTAGAGAATTTATACTCATTCGGTTGGATCGATCGGTATAAATGAGGTTCGGATTAAATCATCATTTAAAATTTAACAGTGACTCACTAACTCTAATACCCAGTATCTAGCGGATGATTTTGTTTCATATTTAGCATCTTCATCCTCTTCCTGACACTTCTTCTTAACTGGTGCAGGTATGCTAAACTTAGATGTCCTGAGATCTTCTATTTTGATGTTTATGATTCAGGAAAACAAAAGGTGCGCATTAACTCTTTAACTAGTTGCGTGTAGGGACATTCACTGTGTCAGTGTTCTCAGATAAGACTGAAATGAAACCAGGAAAAACAGAGAGAAAGAAAGAGTTGATTACATATATGTATGTATGTCCGAACCAACCAAAATAGCCACAATTGTCTTGCCTGTGTTGATTTAGGTTTCTGTCAGATTGCCCAAATGCTCAATGCCTCAGTTCTGAAGCTGGGGTGTAAGAACCGAACCTAACACAGCTTCCATCACTTTATAGCTGCAGAAATGTTGGAGAGATGGCCCCTGTGGTATTCAATTCTCTTGTCATCCTGTAAAGCCTTTGTTTATATATATATATATATATATATTCAGATCATCCATTCCTGCAACCATGAAGTCAGTTTTACGCAATAATTCCTAGTTTTAGCTTAATGACATTTAATTAAAGAGTTAAAATACTTGCCATTTTCTGCTGTAATCACTGGTGGGTTCCCATACTTTTTTCACATATTTGATCAATTTATGGATGAAATACCTGTAAGCTAACTCAATTTAGTTTGGAAATCCTGCAATTAGTTTCCGAATCCTTGTCCTGTCATTCCGAATATAGAATACAGTGTAATGATTCATGCAAGCAAATTCCAGAGAACCAGCTAAGAGTTTCCACATCTCTAGAGAGGTCTCAGGATATTTTCCAAAGAAAAGTGGATCCAGGAACCTGATACGCTTTTTATTTGTTGTATGAGGCCCGTAAAAACCAGCTGATTCCTTCCCAAATGTTTTGAGCACGACAAAGCTGCCATGATAGGGCTTTCCCTGGAAGAGAATATTTTCTATTGGGCCTAAAAGATCAATTTAAAAAAACGCAGCCCAGCCCAGCCCAGCCCAGCCCTTCCAAAGTTTGGCATCTAATAGGATTTTTAATTACAATTTAGGCCCTATACATAAACCTCCTCTCTAAACCATCATCCCCTTCGTCTTCTCTCACTCTCATTCTATTGCTAGCTTAAACCCTTAACAAGCAAACAAGCCACCATGGCCATGAGAGCATCGACGGCGGCTTTGGCTGCGGCAGCAGCAACGGCCCCTCGTGGCGGTTTTTTGCGTCTGTTTTCAACAACTTCCACGGCATCCTCCTCCTTCCCTTTCCTTCACACCACGCAGCAAACTCCTGCACGTGAACAGGCTGAGCCCAACACCAATCTCTTTGTATCTGGTATGTGTCTATTTCTTTACATATCAATAATTACTTCATTCCTTCGCTATTTTTCTGATTCCCATATGGGTTCTGTTAGTCACTTCGTTTGCAATCTTTACAGGGTTGATATTGTCAATATAATACAAGAAATGAAAGGAAAGACTCAACTTTATGAGATCTGATTAATTTTTTTTCTCTAAAATTAAGAAATTTTAGTTGGATTTTCTCCCTAAGATTTTGATTGCGAGTATATTAATAGGATATTTTATTTGCTACCTTATGTACCCGAGGGAAGTTGTTTTTAGTTTTTTTTTTTTGTGCCTAATAATACGCCCAATTTTGTGGCGATGTCTGTGTTGCTGATTCGACAATAGCCCATAAATGCATGGAAGGTTGAAATCAAATGTGTGTGTTTTAGCTTGTTATATGTTAATTATTTGCAAAATAAAAGTAACTGGTACTTGCAATTTAGGTGTTGAACCCTACAAAAGGTGGATTTGGATATAGTCATAATCACACATTTGAGAAACTGGTATTTGATATAATATGCTGATATGCGTGTTATGTTATTTAGCTATGTTTATGATGGGTTTTAGTACAATAGTTGGACATGCTTTAGAAATTATTGGAAAGTAGTTGTGAAACGCACGTGTCTTTCTTCAGAGTCATTGCTCACAATCTTATATTCCTTGTGTTGGCTCTAAATGTTTAGTTTGAAAGGATATACGTATTATTCCTGATGATGGGAGTTGCAAATATCTGAGAAGTTAGAGATTCTTATAGCAGTGTGAAGGTCGCCATTGAAAATCTCTAAAATCCATGTCTTTTGTACCTGTACCAAGGGGTGGAAGTTTGGAAGGGCATTCTGAATACAGTCTTTGCAGAATTTCTTCAATGGCGACCTTCAAGTGGTTGGATAGAAAGGAGGTGCTAAGACTAAAATGAGAATTGGAGGACAACATTCTTGTGCTGGCATAGCTGGCACTTTATAATGCTTAATTTTGGGACACAATTATAATCTGTATGGATACTCAATAGCATGGCTAAAGGATTGTACAGAAATTTCCCCTAGAGTACTGGTTGAAAATAATAGAAACAGGAGCGTGTCTTGGTGAGAAGGAGCTTTTTGGAAGAGTTAAATAGTTATTTTGGACCATCCTCCTCCTGGGATGTATGAACTGCGGGATAATGATACAGGCTTCCTTTATTGTCTAGACTAGTTTTCTTGTCCTTTAATATTGTAAACCAAAGAAATATTTCTTTCATTGTCCTTTGATGGTTATTAAAATCTATTGAATTTAGTTTTAACATCAAGTCAACTTCTTAATGTGTAAGAAGTTTTATTTGATGCTTCTATGATCGGTTTCAGGGCTAAGTAAAAGAACAACTTCAGAGGGACTACGAGAGGCCTTTTCTAAATTTGGTGAAGTGGTTCAAGGTTAGTATCCTCTTTTCATAAATGTTTTTCAAAAATTTCTTTTCTTGATTGCTAACCATTACCTTTCTAGCTTTTTACAGCTAGAGTTGTATCTGACAGGGTCTCAGGCTATTCCAAGGGATTTGGTTTTGTCAAATATGCTACCTTAGAGGATGCTGCAGAAGGAATAAAAGGCATGGATGGACAGGTGAGTTTTATCTGGCTCCTTGCTTCTGTCCTTTGAGAGAAAATTGTGGATTTATTATTTTAATGACTTCCAAGTGGTTAGGATAAAATGCTGTGTAGTTGTTAGTATATAGCTCATGAAGCATGATCAGTAACTCTAGAAAATTCAGTATGAATCTGTGCAGCTTCTTAAGTCATGGAACACGCTATGAAACGGGGAGGAAAATCCAAAACCTAAAGTTCAATATGAATACAAAAGGATTCACCAAAGTAAACTTGATGCCTCACAAGTTAAACGATGGTCATGTGGATGTCTAAGAAAACTATGACATACATAAGATTGGTGGTTTAATATGTTGAAACATCATAAAAACTGAAGCAGCTTTCTCATTTTTTTCCTAGGTTAGCTATGATAACTCATAACATTGGCATACAATGAGATTTGTCAGTGGGGTTAGGAAGAGGCTTGCACTTTTGCACATGGAACATATACATGGGAACATATATATGAAATCAATTTTTCTTCTGCCACTATATCTGTTGTTATCTGCACTTGGAAGATGCTTATTTTTTTAGTGTACCTTGAATCTTGTTCAGCATGTTTCAGTAAGTCTTTTAACTAGCAATCCAGCTCATCAGCTTACATTCATGCTCATGCATGTTCCCATGCTTTTGTCCCCTGGTGTTCACCAAGACACCTAAAGGTACCACCTGCCTTGTGTTAGTGCAACCTCCCTCATTAGCTCATCAATCTTATTGATGCTAAGCAAAAAGGAAGCAAAGCACAAAGAAAACCGAGATTTTCAAAAAAGGGTCATAATAACAAGAGCCCTAACTGTATTTCTATTACTGAATTTACTATCTACGATAATTAAGTGTTAAGGGACCAAAATTGAAAAAGTATGGGAGCTGGGATAAACGAGCAAGGAAGGTTGGTCAGCACATGTAATGCAGGTGCCAGCGGTTAGGAGGCGCCAACAACATCTCTAAGTATTCAAATGATGACTGCCGTAACAACTTTGGAAGCGTCGAGGCGTCTCCTTCCATGTGGGCATTGCACATTACTTCTTTTATGCGACCATGTGCTCTTCTTTTCCTTTTTTGTTCTCGCCTCTTGTTGAAATCTGCTTGGCAATTCAAAATTTCAAAGTTGTCTATTCATTTACTAACATTTCAACTTTGATCTTTATTATTTGATTTTTGGTCTTGGATCATTTGTCAAATTTCGATTTGTTTTCAATTTCATCATTGAATTCATAATTGTATTTTTTAAATTTGGTTTCCATTCTTTTTATTTAAGTTTTTTGTGAATTTGATATTTCTTTTCAATTTTCCACTTCAATTCAAATCTATAAGTTGTAGTTTCATTTATTTTTTTATTTCAAAATTGGTTTTATTATTTTAATTGCTATTTGTTTTTGGATTTTTTGTATAATTAATTTTTTTTTTCAATTTCATCTTTCGGCATTTGGGTATTGAACTTCATTGTTTTTTCAGATGAGGGGTTTCTAGTTTAATGACTGAAGTCACATGTTTAAAAGGTTAACACGGGTTGAAATTGTTTTTTTTGCACTTATTTTTTTTCATTATTCTATGTTTTTTTTTTTTTAAATAAGCTTTGTGATTTTCTTCAATTTCTTTTCTATCTGGTTACTCTGATCTTTTGATTTGAGTAGCAAGCTTGGCCATCTAACTTGATTCTTTAAATCTTTTTCAATTTTACTCTTTAAAAATTGGTTTTCTAAAAAAAATTGAACTTTTTGAATTGTATTGTTTTGTCTTCTATTAGAATATTTAATTCTCATTGGACATTTAAATATTCAGAGTTGTCTTTTCATATATTGATATATCAACTTTGGTATCCATTCTTTTAATTTCTAAATTTATTCTCGACTCTTGTCAAATTTTGATTGATTCTTAAATTCATCATTGAATCTATAATTGTAATTTATTATTTGTTTTGGATCTTTTGTGAATTGTAATTTTAATTTCTCTTTATGATTTCTTTGTATTGTAGTTTCTGGATGGATGGGTTATATTTGCAGAGTATGCTAGACCCAGACAACCACCTTCTGAACCTCAAAACAACACTACTGATCGCCGCTGGCAGTGACTCCAATAGTCAAGGGATCAACTTTATCATTATTCAAACTATCATGGTTAGCAAGTACCATTTATGAACTCTTCTCGTTATTGTGGTTTCTCTTTCACAGCTTGGAATGATCAATATTTTTTATATTAACCAGCTGTGAGCAGCTTGAAATTACAAATTATGTGGATAACAAACTGTTCCATGCTTCAGCATGCATATCTAGCAAGCACAATTTATGAATTCTTGACACTATATTAGTCATCCATGAGAATCTTACAAATCTTGTGCTCCATGAACTCATGTTATGCATATCTAAATGTTGCATCATTGAAAAACTTGTTTGAGTGCCTCTGATTTTGTCTATAACTTTATATTTTTTCGATAGAAGTTTCTGTCAGAGCATTTTTAAGGGAAAATGCTATTTAGAAAAGTCTATTATGATTTTTTGAATAGGGTAAATATAATTTTTTATATATATATGCATTCTAAGAACAACTCCAATGAGAAAGCTAAAAGAAAAGGACAAAATTTTAGCTTTTATTCTTTATTTTCATAACTAAAAGGGGAGAACTATATTGAAGAGTTAAAATAGCATTTCTAAGTTGAGCTATTCCTACATTTTGATCAAAAGAGCCAAAAAATTGTTTAATATATTTTTATGTAAAAAAATGATTTTGATTGAACTTGTATTAGTTAGTTATCATTAATAAATAGTTATATCAATATTATATATATTAAAATAGAATTGACTTTTTTAAATAATTTTTTTTCCCATTTAGCATCTCTAGGAGAAAAAGCTATTTAGAGAGCTAAATTAGTAATATGACTTTTTAAATAGTGTAAGACATAAAAAAAATTCATTTAGAAAAGCTAATTCTATTTTAATATATATTATTGATATAACTATTTATTATTAATAACTAACTAATACAAGTACAATCAAAACTATTTTTTTGCATAGAAATATATTAAACAATTTGTTTGGCTCTTTTTGATCAATATGTAGGAATAACTTGTCAACTTAAAAATATTATTTTAGCTCTTCAATATAGCTCTTTCCTTGGAGCTATGAAAATGAAGAATAAAAGCTATAAATTTCTGTCTTTTTCTTTTGACTTTGAGCTTTTCTTTTTGCTCTCCTCTTGGAGTTGCTCTCAATTTAGAAATGCTATTTTGACACTTTAATATAGCTCCTTTCCCCTGGAGCTATGAAAAGAAAGGATGAAAGCTAAAAAAATATTTCATAGCTGTTTCATTTCAGCTCTTTCTTTGGAGATGCTTTCGGGTGTCCAAAATCAGTATATTTTCTGTGATGTATGCCGGATTTTAAAGAAGTATTGTGTAGTACTGAAAATCCGGTGTTTTTAGTGTTCTTCAGAGGTCGTGTGAGCAACCAGGATGAAACTGGTTTGCAAAAATGTTTTTCATTTGAATTTACATTAAAATAATTTATATATATATATAAACATTTTTAATGTTAAGTCAAATGAAAAACAGTTTTTTTATATTAAGATTTTAGAGGGTTGTCTTTTACGGATCTAAGTATATCCGTGTTATGCTAAGTACGACCATAATTGTTTTAAAGGTAAGAAGAAAATTTCAGGTCTTTTAGAATTCTTAAAAATTATTATTAAACATGAAAATGCCGTGAAAATTTCTTATTTGTCTTGATGAACATGATGTTTTTATTGAAATCATTATTTATCTTAAAACATAGTCATTTTATGATTGTCAAAACAAGTCAACAATAAATAAATTAATTAAAATAGTATGTTTATATTTTATAATGATAGAAAGTTAAAAATATCATAAATATAATAAAAACAAGTTACATTTAAAAAAATTAAGAATAAAAAAAACTATGAATTGAATTCTTACAAAAAAAAAAAGTGTTATTTGTATTATTTTTTCATGTTATATACATAAAAAATAAAAAAATATATATTAAGATCATATAAAATTCATAATAATATTCCTTTTTCCTTTTCTTCTTCTTTTTAGGATCACCTAACTTAATTAAAAAAATCACTTGATAGGATACTGACAGGTTACCTAGTCTAAGGAATATGAGTTCACGTATCACTCATACATAGATTTATAAATAAAATCACTTGATAGGATAATGTAGCTAAAGAATTAATGAACCTCCTACAAAAATTACCTAGCAATGGTGGTGTGCATTCAATGCAATAATCAAGTAAGTTTTTTAGAGATTTAAGATGACATAGGGTCTGTTTGGTATTGCGGTTGTTGTTGCGGTTGAGGTTGAAAAAAAGCAGTTTAAAAAAAAGCGTTTTTTCTGCGGTTCAAAATAAGCAGTGAGTGTTTGGTTGAAAACAGTGGTTGGGTCTACGGTTGAAAAAAAACAGTTTTGTGTGTTTGGTTACCAAGTTTTGCATGTAGCTTTTTACATATACACATATATTTTTAAAACTCTCTTTGTATATATATTTTATATTAATAATCATATTTTTGTAATGGAAGGAATAGATCAAGTCAAATTGACACTTATTTATTATTTGTTCATCAAACTATTTGCAATGCTATCACGAATATTATCCATACGTGAAGGCATTTGCAATCCCTAACTATTATCTCGCGCTACAATATCTGGGAAAACGTCATCTGGTACATAATTGGGATTACAATCATATTGTTGTCAACGTGTGAAATTAATTTAAAGGACACACAAACATATATAAATTGTTTTTTTAAAATTTTATAGATTAATAATCATAACAGTAAAATATAATTAATATTTCATGAAAAAAATAGATAGTTGGTGTTATACTCTCATCAAACTACTTGCAATTTTAACACGAACTAAATCGTTAAGTGAATGCCTCTGTGATAATTCCAATGCAAAATCCAGTTACACGTTTTTAATTCATAATCAATTGAAAAATAACAGGGTTGTGGAGTGTAACGAAGTCACGCGTCATTATTTGTCATCAGAACAAATCTTTATCTACATATTTTTTTTTATTTTTTATTTTTAAATTATTTTTAAAAAAAATGGAATGAGCTTGTCCCAAATTAAATGGCCCGGCCCAACTCTGCTGGACTTGGGATGGGCCAAGAGCAGGCCCAGCACAACCCAACCCAAGAGTGCAAATAAAAACATGCAAAATGGTAAAACGGTGCGTTGCACCTTTCGTTCTTCGGATGAAATATTTGGCCATGTTACTGTTCACGTGAACAGTAAAATGGTCGACTTTGACAAGAGGGTGAACGGCTGATACCAACGAGTAGAGGAGGCCAAGGTGGTTCTTCCTGTGGTGGTGGCGTCGGAAACGGTGTTGTGTGGTGGCCGGTATGAGCTTCGGAAGGTGGCACCTAGTGCTGCTGCCGCTGGTCCTCTCTACACGACGGGGATTGCTGCAGCTTCTAGAGGTCACGGAGGAGCTTGTGGCATGGAGGAGAAGATAACGGTGATGAGGGGGATGATGGTAGTGCCGAGAGCTGGCTGTGACGGTGGAGAGAGAGGGAAGCGACGGTGCTGTAGAGAGAGAGAGAGAGATCGTCGACTGTTACTTGTTAACAGAGGGCAGCGACGATGACTTATAAATGCTTGTTGATTGTTCCCTTAATTTATGCATGGTTTGTTTAGAAGAAGTTAAAAAATAGAGAGACAGTGGGTTGAAAAAAGTTGAAAAATAGATGGGTTGAAAAAAGTTGAAAAAACCTGCTGCACAAAAACCACGGTTTGAAACGCAAAAGTGGTGGGGCCTGGTCATTGTTCATGCGGTTCAAATTCTCAATTTTTCATTACCAAACATTAATAGCTCGGCTTTTTTGAAAACATGGGCACAACCACGCAACCAAACGGGCACATAGAAGGTCATGCATCTAATGATGAGGTTGAAAAGTTTTTTCTTATATTTTTTTTCTTACTTTCACTATTTGTAATTTTTGAAAAAAAAATTTTGTTGGGAATCCTTAAGCTTATTTTGCTATATACTGAGAAGAAACCATTTCTCACCAAAGTTTTTCCTTATCTTCTCATTCATCTTCTCTTTTAATATAAAAAATGAAGTAGTAGGGGATAAAGGTCTATTAGACTAAGGCCAAGAACTAGAGTAGCTAGAACCCCAAAGTTCAACTCTGGTAGAGGGGAAATAGTTCTCCCTGCTGAATAAACTACTCTCCTTTTGTTACCAGGGAGACTTAAAAGAGAGAAATGTTGTCTTAGTCATTTAAAGATAATGCACATAACACCTTAACATTGTAGGTGTAGAGGAGTTGATGTTTATTAGAACCATAACAAACTAGTCTAAAATCTCTGGTTTAGTCTATAAAATCGAGAGAGGTAATCATAAAAGAAAAGAAAAGGAAAGAGAGAGAAAAGAATTTGGTTTATTGTTGATTTTAGAGAAGATATTGGAATTCAACTCAAGTGAAAATTGAAAAGGGCAAGGAGGTAAGAAATAATAAGGGTTAAGTCCATGCAGCCCATCAAATTGATCCTCATCCTTATTTGAATGAAAAAATGCTGACATATTTGCATTTTAGCTTTGAAATGTTATAATTGATTATATTAGAATTTTATCCATTGTAGCATGTAATTGTTAATGTTTTGGTGGTCAATGTACACACACTATATTAGATTATTTTTTTTTAATCTCTTTTTGTTATATTTAATTCATGTAGTTTGTGGAAGCTAAGAATGCATGAGTTTGAGGCCTAAAGTGATCATTTTGGGTTAACAATTTTTTTCTGGGCATATTTGAGTAGTGCTCTTGGTGTTTATTTTAAGATCGTTGTCTTAGGTGTTAGGCTTTATTTTGATTCGACTTTGGTTCTTTCATGTTTGTATATCATTGTTAATAAATAACTTAGGGTTTTTGTGCATTAACAATACTTGTTTGCACGTATTAATCTTAGGATTTTAGTTTAGAACCAAAACCTATATTTGTCAAATCGTAGTACTCGCGTGATTATCAAAATCAATAGATCTATGATAATTGATATATGTTTTGATTGTGCTAATAACTATGTCAACCCAATTGAATTGACCTGGTTAAGCCAACTAGATCGAGTTAAGTCAATTAAGTCAACTCAATCAAGTTCACAAACACCTGGTTAATCTATTTTAGCAATTTTAAAAAATAAATGTGGTTTGCCAGCATGACTTTATAAAATTAAAAAAAAAAAAAAACAAATATAGTTTCAAAATATCTATTTGTGTGTTACATACAAACCAAATAAGTCAAATAATGATAATAAATTCATATTTTTTTTATAAAAAAATATATTTGCTTGAATTCTAGGATTTTAATAACAAGTTTATTAAATTCATGAGTATTTAACCTATACTTTTTTGAAAAATCAATATTTTTATAATTCATGAGAATTAACAGTAAATATCTTGATATAAATATTGGATTTATAAGTTGATACTTAAAATATTAGTAATTCACCTAAAAGTTCTTAAGAGTTATCTTGAATGTTCACTAATTTTGATTGGGAGTATTTTATTACGATATACAAAAAATATTTAGCTAGAATAAATAAACCCTTCTAGTGCAACTAAATAGATATTCATAGATAAGAATTTGTTCGGATACATGAGCCCATAACAAATTAAAAAAGATAAAATAATTCATACCAAATCCTTAAACCACATCATCAAAACTACACAAAATAGCTTACCTCACATAGCATGTGCTGGGGTTATTAACATCATCCTTAACCACAACTAGTTCCTTGCATTTTAAATATCTCAAAAATACTTGAATGTTATTCTTAAAACATTATTTTTATCAAGTAACCACCTATGATGAAATATTATAAGACCAACTAAAGAACACGTGGAAAATATATTAAGCATTTCTTGTAGTCAATTAGTTAATCAATTAAGAGTACCTTTCTCAACTATGGAAATTGAGATATTTTTTTAATCCTAAGACGTCATTCAAGTTTAAATTGAGAATTGGATCTTATGATTGTCATTCAATCTAATTAATTAATACATGTAATTTTTTAATAGATGCCCTCAAAAGAACCTGCTAATAGATAAATAAATTTACACTTCTAAATTAATTAATGTCGAGCCATGATGAACTATTAATTGAAATCATTCACAATTGTCATCAAAAGATATTAGTGTTGCGGTGAAACATTCTCTGTTGATTATCTAGAAAAATCTTTGTTGTTCTAGATTCTTATAAGGAATAAACATTCTAACTCGAATTTAAAATTTATTATAGATCACAAGATTTCCACTATCACGCCACGCCACGCCACTTGAAAACATTACTAATGAGAAGGCATATATGTGAAATTGAATCTCAATATTCAACGGTTGTGTTAAATCAGCAATTTCCATGATAAGAGGCCGATAATTATAATATTTTAACCATACTAGGATTTAAGCATTTTTTTAATTATTTAGCAGCCAGCAGCAGTGGTTGGACCACCAGCAGCTTTATGCCAACTTGTTTCATTAAAAAATGGTCCAACATTTCATCCGTCTGTCAATAAGAAAAGGAAGATAAAAAAAATGGCATCATCATCTAATATTACTTCCAATTTTATTATCCTATTTGACAATTGGGTTTTCTTTTTGGGGGGGAAAATCTATTTATTGGATAATTGGGAAAAAAAATAAAAATTGATAGGGACGTAAGGGGCGTCCAAATCATTTAGAGGTAGAGATATTATTAAACGACATGGTGCTTGTATGAGTGGATAACCCATGAAACCGAGTCAGCTTGATTCAGTATCGATTTAATCTTCTATCCAACTTTTGAAATTATTTTTTAAAGATTATTGCGGATAAAAAAGGAGAAACTTTTAATCTTATGGGGGAGTGCGGTACTGAATTGATGGCTTCAAGGATATGTCCACCGTCAATGGCTTCAAGGATATGTTTAAAAAATAAACATTTTAGGGTTTTAAAAAGTATTATATTAATAGTAGTGCATTTATATTTAGCACAATATATTCTTTTTTATGAAACATTTAGTATTTATGTAAGAAACTAGTGCTTATGTTGAGATAACACAACAAATAATTTAGATAGTGTTGGATCAATTCAGATAAAATACAACTATATATATATATATATATATATATATATAAGATTATTTTAATTTTGATATGGCTACATACCATTACATTTTTTTGAGTAATTCAATATATACATGCCTCGATGCTCGTGTTTTATTGTAGTTCAAATTATAAAAAAAATAAAAAATGTCAAGGCGTTGAAATGGATTAAAAAAGAAATATAGTCATGACAAACCTATAACCACGCTAATTAGGGTTGAGCCAACATGAGATATCAAGTCAAACTCATGGATCAAATCATATTATTGAAATAATTCGATAAAACAATAAAGAAAAATATTTTTTTTTTTAAAAAGACATACTGACATTTCAAACTCATGATGAGAGTCATTAGACCATAAGCACTCAATTTAGAAAACCTATGAAGTTCAATTCTCAATTAATTAAGTATTGAATGATGAAATTGAAAAAACAATTTCAATTATACTAAATAATTTTAAAAAGTAGCAATTAAGATAATAAGGATCAAAATTTTAAAATAAAATTGAAATGTGAGATTGAAAAAAAATTAGTGAAGGGTAAAAAAAAATGAGGCTTAAAATTGACAAAAAAAAAAAAAACAATGTTGTTATTAATGGGTAAAATTGAAAAGAATAGTAACTTTTACAAAAAGGATAAGAAAAAAAAAATAGAAATAAAAACAATGAGGACTAAATTGAAAAACATAATACCATCAATTTAAATTGAAGGATAAAATTGAAAACCATTAAAACATTTAGAAAAGAGCAAGAAAAAATGAAAATTAAAAGAATGAGGACCACATTGAAAAATATAATATTTGGTAAATCAAAATTGAATGATGAAATTTAAAAAACACTTTTGCAAAAGGTTTAAGACCAAAAATTAAGAATAACAAAAATAAAAACTAAACTTGAAATACCAACAACCAAAAAAACCAAGTTATAATTTTTTAAGAAGAGAGAGAAAAAATGAAAGAGAGAATAAGATTCACCGATGTCAAACCAAATCACCATTGGTGATATGCACCACATCAACAAGAATAGAACACAACAACTCTTTCAATGTGATAGTGAAATGACAGTTTTGGATGTCAAGAGGTGTTGTATAAGCCACCACAATAGCACGGGCTCTTCCACTCGCCTCCTAGTGCACCATATTTTTATTTATTTATCAAAATACAAAATTTTATGTAAGCTATATATATATATATATATATAAATTCATTGTGATAAGTCAAAAACACCCCTCTCACAGTTTTTTTTATTATTTTAAGAGTATCTTCATTATTTCATAGTGCATTTTAATTATTATTTTTTTATGTTTGTATAAACACCAAACTCATCTTATATTATAGTAACAAAAAAATCATTGTGAAAAATATAAAAATATCTATTGAAGCCGTGAAAATATTTATTTTTCTCTCCTCTATTTGAAAATAACAAATGGACAATATAGAATGATTTTAATACTCTTAAAAGTTAATATTAATTTTTTCAAGTGAAAGAACAAAAATATCATTACAATATTCCAGTAAATAATACCAATTTGGTTTATTGTTGATTTTAGAGAAGACATTGAAATTCAACTCAAGTGAAAATTGAAAAGGGCAAGGAGGTAAATTTTTAGAAATAATAAGGGTTAAGTCCATACGGCCCATCAAATTGATTCTTATCCTTATTTGAATGAAAAAATGCTAACATCTTTGCATTTTAGCATCAAAATGTTATAATTGATTATATTAGAATTTTATCCATTATAGCATGTAATTGTTAATGTTTTGGTGGTCAATGTACACACACTATCATTCTTTCAAATATGTTCAACTTTAGGAAGTGGTAAAATAAAAAATTTAGATTACGATATGTCTAAGCGTACCTTATATTTTAGTTCGTGGTATGGTTTTGAAGCATGACTCTTCTTTTTTTTAATCTCTTTTTGTTATATTTAATTCATGTTGTTATAATCATGTTGACGATTAGTAATGTAGTTTGTGGAAGCTAAGAATGCATGAGTTTGAGGCCTAAAGTGATCATTCTGGGTTAACAATTTTTTTCTGGGCATATTTGAGTAGTGTTCTTGGTGTTTATTTTAAGATAGTTGTCTTAGGTGTTAGGCTTTATTTTGATTCGACTTTGGTTCTTTAATGTTTGTATATCATTGATAATAAATAACTAGGGGTTTTCGTGCATTAACAATACTTGTTTGCAAGTATTAATCTTAGGATTTTAGTTTAGAATACTCGGGTGATTATCAAGATCAATAGAGTTGTAATAATTGATGTATGTTTGATTGTGCTAATAACTATGTGAACCCAATTGAATCGGCCTGGTTGAGCCAACTAGATCGAGTTAAGTCAATTAAGTCAACTCAATCAAGTTCACAAACACCTGGCTAACCTATTTTAGCAATTTTAAAAAGTAAATGTGGTTCGCCAGCATGACTTTATAAAATTAAAAAAAAAAAAAACAAATATAGTTTCAAAATATCTATTTCTGTGTTGCATACAAACCAAATAAGTCAAATAATGATAATAAATTCATATTTAAAAAAAATATATTTTTGCATGAATTCTAGGATTTTAATAACAAGTTTATTAAATTCATCGCACAACCCCAAAGTTTCTAGTGCTTCCTACGCGCCGTAAGTTTGCCAAATGTTTACAAAAAAAAATTTATTTAACCAAATATCAAAATGTACCTAATTTGATTTTCTAATTACAACAAAATATTGTAAAACTCCAAGAAGCTTCTTGATCTAGGCTTAATTTTTCTGCTTTTAAATATTTTCATTGTTCAGCTATGTATTTTAATTTTTTTTTATATATATTTGTTCAAATACCAAATTAACTCTTAGCTTAAATTATAATAACCAAACAACCATCATGAAAAATACAATAATATCCCTTGAAGCTATTTTTTTTTATTTTCTTCTAAAAATATTTGATTTGTTTCATTGTAAAATCAAGATTAAATAAAATAATGACAAATAAATGATGAGAGGACTTTAAAATCTTTGAAAACTAGTGTTGAAGTCATCACGTTGTTCTACTGATCATTGCTTTTTAGTGCAGAGGTACAATATTTTTCCAAGAAGAATTAGCTCTTTTTAATTATTTTTTATTAGCATGCTTGTGTGCTCTATTTTTCACCCTGTAATTATGCCTCTTATCCATTAAAAGTAGACCGCTGGCATTTATGAGCACAATGAGTGCTGGAAAACTAATATTGTATTATTTTGTCATCATGATATTGTATTATTTTGTCACCATGATATTGTATTATTTTGTCATCATGATATTGTATTATTTTCAGTCTCATATCTTTAATTTTAATATTGCATTTTAAAAGTTTTTTTTTTAAATAAAAAATAAATTTTATTTGTTATATTGAGTTAATATTTTTGGTGTTTTTAAAATATTTTTGTAATGTCAATAATGATTTAAAAATAAATAAAAATTATTTTGATATGTTTCTGAATGAAAAATACTTAAAAAACAACTTTAATCACACTTTCAAATTGACACAAAGTTTGGAGCTAGATATTTAGGGTGTCACCTTCAAACGTTAGTCCTGTGAAATATAGATGGATAAATTTTTGGATGCCACTAAAAGAAAAAGAAGAAAAAAAAAAGTGTTTCAATGGAGAAAGGATAAAATAAGTGAAATAATTTAAGGATAAATTCATTTATAATTTTATATATAAAAAAATTCTTCGGTTGCTGAAAACCAATATTCTCACTGTGCATTTAATTAGTTACATAAATCAAATAGAAAATAAAATAATTGATAAGCAAAACAATAAGAAAACGAAAATCAAAACTTTGGACCCATTCGATCGTCATATAAATATAGAATCCATCATTGGTCCCTCTAATCTAGGGTTGAATTTTATTTATAAGCTACAATCCAATAATTTACAATATTATTGAGATCTTTGTTGCTGTTTTTTTTTAATTATTATTTGACATTTCTCTATTCATTTTATAATACTGTAAATATATTAAAGGGACAACGTAAGATTACAATTCATCTAAGATTTCATATCGTTAGTTTTAGGATAGTTAATTACTTGAGAGAAAAAACCCTCTATGTTCAAGAAATTATTACAAGAATCCCCTTCTGTACTCAAAACAACCTTAATTAACACTTAAGAACATACAACTAAATTAGTTTTTTAAGAATAAGAAATGGACGTGTGTTAGGGTTAGTGCTGTGACATAAACTAGTATCAGGGCCAGCGCTGTGACACGAACAAGAACCTAATGGCTATCATACGCACTGTGCCACCTCTCAAATCTTGCATGAAAGCATGGATCAACCCGGCAACCTCTCGCAGAAACTTAAAAGAGTGCTGAAACGACAGAACCGGTGGTTAGATGTGACCAGACTTGATAGGATCAGTGTTGAATCACTGAACCGGTGGTTAGATGTGACCAGAGACTTGATAGGATCAGTGTTGGATCACTGAACCGGCTCCAAGAGCCTGAATTCTTAATATCAAGCTGATCAGTCCTGAACTTTTCTTTTCTGACTATAAGGTGGAATTAGCATGGAGAAACACCAAGTCCAACTTGCTAGCCTTTTTGCTGACTTTAACCTGTGGAGTGGACAACGAAGTTAAAATTATCCAAAACAAATCTCAATCTTCCTTCCGGTTGTTAAAATCGCGAGTATGATTTTACAAGTCAAAATAACTAAACTTGTTAAATTAGGTAAAAAAAGTAGATCTTGTTAAAATCAAATAAAAACCATCAAAATTGGTCTGGATTTTACGATCCCACAAATCTTGCCAACTGTGAATTGGCCATGCCCCCTGCTATCCCTTTTGTTGCCCCCTAAATCCTAGCCTATTGTCTGATTACCCCTGACCATATTTATTATGTTATATTGTATTTAGAAATATTTTACTAATAATTTTATGATTTTTTTATCTCTACAATTTTAACTGTGATTTTACAATTTTTATACACTAAAATTTATACAATTTTACGATTCTAATTTTACTCCGAGTTCAGAAATTACTTTTATTTCATATTAAAATCATGATTTTGACACCTTCATTCCATGGTAAACACGGCGGCCCCGCAGCCGGATCCACTCATATGGTAGCATTACGGGACATTCTCGTAAATGCCCTCAAAATCCGTGTCCAATTTTCTATGAACAGCACCCATAAGGCCAAACATGCTTTCAGCATCATTCTTCTATAAAATAAAGAGCCAAACCTCAAGAAACTTCACTACCATCACCGTGAAAACTCTCTATTGATAGATTTTTTCTAACGAAAACTTTGCTTTGTGGAGCTTAACTAATCAAAATAACATATTTTCATTGATGTTGAGGTTACTTGTTTAATTTTTACTACATGAAGTTTTTGTTAGAATTCGTGTCTTGTTGTGGGGTCTTCAATGGTGGTGGTGGGGGGCAGGAGGTTCCTGAAAGTGTGGGGAGGCGGTCGGAGGAGGAGACACGTGAGGTGATGACGATGAGGAACGATCATAGGAGAAAGAAGAGAGGAAGAGGGTCTTCGGCTGTTGGGAATAATGACTCAAGGGATGAGTGGAAGCCGTCGTTGAGTGCGATATCGGAGAATAACATGGTGGTGGTGGGGGAGAGAAGAGTTGAGAGGGTGCTTAATAGGAAAGGTAGTGTTGCTGCTGGTGGTGGAAATGGTGGCGGTAGGGCCCGTGATATTGCTAGCCTTTCCGGTTACGGTGACAATTACAGGTAACTACTGGTTGATCATTTCGTGCTGTAACCAATAAGATTTCCAACATTGCTTTCTTCAATCATTTCAGGAAAACTTCATCCCTTTCAACTATTGAATGAACGAGCTGTATCAATTCCATGAATTAGATTTTCAGAAAATGATTTCGGAAAATATTTTCGATAAGTTAAAATTCCTGACACAAAATTTAGATTTGTATATGTAGCAAAGGATTCTTGAACGGAGAATCTATCGTTGATTGCTGTGCATCAGTGGACAACGAATGTACGAAACTGGTACAGATGACCATAATGTATACCTTCTGTATATGATCATGTACAGAACTGAGCCCTTTTTGGTGTTGATTAGTTCTCTGGTTTTTGTAAAGAAAGGCTAGCAGGTGAACCAATAATATATAGACGATCCCTTCTTCTTTTTTTAATAATGATAGTAGGTCATAAAGAAATACAATTTGGTATGGTGGGTTAAGGATTGGTGTCACTATATATATTTAAAAACCTCATTAATTTTAAATAGGTAGACAAATAACGAAAAAAGAAAAAGAAGACTTCATTTTTTTCACAAAAAAAATAATTTTGGAGTACTGATTGCTAAATTAGATACAGTATAGAGCCAGAAATGGATTTAGATTATGTGCTCTTGATTACTTCGTAGATGGTCTTACAAGTGTTGAGAAGAACAGGAAAGAAGATTTAAGATTTTTCTTTCCACTAAATTTATAGTCAAGTAAGTCCTCTAAATC
This sequence comes from Salix purpurea, assembly GCA_027405865.1. Lineage (NCBI taxonomy): Eukaryota > Viridiplantae > Streptophyta > Magnoliopsida > Malpighiales > Salicaceae > Salix > Salix purpurea. Next base: position 3,286,969 of record JAOWLH010000043.1, on the reverse strand, counting down.
AAACTTCGTTGATGATTGACCAAGTAGCACGTAGAATTATAAAGTTTCTGCTTAAGTTTATGTTCTTATGAGATAAAAAAATGACAAACTGGATTTATTTTGTGTGAAATTAATAGTTTTTTCCTACTATATTTCTCATGATTTTTCAGGCCAAATGGGGTTTGGACTGCTATTCCAGCATTCTCTCCGACTCCATTCATGTTTTAGTGGCCTCGCTATTCAATTAAGGATTTGTGATTGGCTTTATGTATTTGATGTGCATATAATAAGTAGGAAATCCTGTGAATGATTCTCAGCTTTGTTATCAACAAGATGTTGTTCTTGTAAGTGGAAGTTCTCCTGGAGTCATCGTCTCCACTCACAGAAGCTGCGAAAAGTTTCATCTTTTGTAATACTTTAATCGAAACCCTATTGTCTTGCACGTAAAACCAGTGATGTTCCACTTGAATTGCAGGATCAATGGAGGGTCTCTCTCTCTCTCTCCCTCTCTCTCCCTCTCCTAATTAGGTTTAGCATGTATTGTCTGTAATTCTGAGTAGATTTTTCCCATCTCTAAGCAAAATGGATGTTACATTTTCTTTTCGCTTTTGATTTCACAACAGTTTTCTTTTTGCCGATACATCGTTATGAATCAAGTAGTATCGCATGGAAGGAAAAAACAAATATTAAAAGAATTTTGGAGTCTAAACTCCTTAGGTTTTAATTACGCAGGCAAAAAACTCCATAACTCTAAATTCGATAAGATCTTGAGTTCAAGTCAGTACATGAATTTCTTGTTAGATCTTAGAATAACTAGAATTTTAACCCATAAAATATACTTTATAAAAATAAAATTTAACTGCATAAAAAAAAGTGCACGTAGGCACAATACCTTTCAACGAGAGAACTGATAATGTTATTGAGAAGTTATATTTGCAAAGTATTGTGGTCTCTCGTTTTCGTGATTCAATTTCAGCTTTCATTATTCTTGAAAAAACAAGGCCAAATCGAGTTGAAGACTCGATTTTTGAAATTTTATCTTTGGTGCCCATAACATAGAGTATATGAATTGCCCCACCCATTTTTTTTTTAATTATATTTATATTTGTGAAAACACTAAATCACCTCTCATTTACATTACACTATAAGCTAAAACAAAATGTTATGTTACCAATGTTCACACACACTCATGTGTACTGTGGACTGACCATTTCCTCCCCTGCTTCGAGCGCGTATGTAATTCTAACTAAAAAAACTATAATGCAAAGACGACAACACCCTTGTACATTAGTTTTTTTTCTTTATGTATACCGGTCATTTCACTATGCTGGTAATACATGGAAAAACTGAAACGACCCTGAACACTAGTTTCAGAAATGTTGGTTTTGACGCTATTTAATTGATTTCATTATGCATCTGATATATTAAAAGATCTATTTATCTCTGATTAATGTAAAAAGTACAAATGGTCCCTATGGAAATGATGCATGCAAAAGCTAAAGATAGCAAACAAGCACAGCTGAAATTTAATGAAGAAAAAGGGTTGCAGATGTGAACCACGAATTTGTAGTTTTATTTTAAAAATAAAACTTAATAAGTTTGCCTCCTTTGGAGGTTTACAAAACATTACATGGGTTAGAAACTGTTAGAGAATAATATAAATTATATTTTGGAACTTCACCTAAAAAATTAAGCTTTTAGGTGAGATGGTTTCTTGATATGGTATCAGAGCCTTGTTGACCTAACGATCACGAGTTCGAATCTCACCACCTCCATTCTATTTGATAAAAATCAAGCACAAGATAATGTGGGTCTGTGCAAGTTTTAAATCTAAAGAGTTTTCACTTAAGAGGGTGTGTTAAAGAATAATATAAATCATATTCTGTGTTAAAAAATTAAGCTTTTAGGTGAGATGGTTTCTTGATATGGTATCAGAGCCTTGTTGACCTAACGATCACGAGTTCGAATCTCACCACCTCCATTCTATTTGATAAAAATCAAGCACAAGATAATGTGGGTCTGTGCAAGTTTTAAATCTAAAGAGTTTTCACTTAAGAGGGTGTGTTAAAGAATAATATAAATCATATTCTAGGTTCTCACCTAAAAGCTTAAGTTTCTAGGTAGACTGGTTCCTTAACAGAAACGTAACCTCAAATAGAAAATAATATAAAACATGCAAAGGAAATAATCATAAAATTTAAATTTAAAATTAAAAAGGAAAATAACAAAATTGAGCCACACTAGGATTCTAAGCAAGATTTTTGATATCTAAAGAAAGATTTGATAGTTTGCATAGTGATGTAGTAGTGGCTACAAGTCTCTAGAGACTTTGAGTCTCACCCAAATGTAGTTTACCTACATTATAAAAAGCTTGAACTGTCTCTAATAACTAGTTAAAAAATAAATTAGCAACATACTGTTCAGACAAACTGAAATGAAGTTGGCTTTTATCTCTTTTTTTTGTAAGATTTTTTTTAATTCAATGTGCAAACTAGTTTAATGGTTAAGGGATGATATTATCAACTTTAATATTAAGATTTCATATACTCGTGTTATTTATTTGACTTTGAATCATAGTGAATTAATGCATATAATATATATTTTTTAACTAAACAATTAAAATTATGTTTAAATCTACTATATAATATTAATCTTGTACATGTAATTTTGCAATCTTGTCTGGTAAATCTTCTTGCAGCAGCTAAAGCTACTCATGGAAGTTTCGAAACCTGGCTCTGCATTTTTCGCTCTATCCTGTTCTTGCTATTTTCAAACGGGGATAAGATTTTTGACTGAGTTACATTATTTTTAGATTTAGACTCATCTACATCGATCTGTCTCTCTCTCTCTCTCTCTAGTAGTGGAGCTTCAAAGTATGATGAACAGAGAAGCATGTTGTTTCAGAAAATGGAAACTAAGCAGATGATGTAAGATTGAACACAGTAAGCGTCCCCTTAATTTTGATACCAGATTCATATTCAACAGATAAGAAACCATCACTCATGATCATAATAACTCGATTTTGTTTCCATTTCGTTGATATGTGATCAAATTGGTACATTTTGTTTTCTATACCTAAACTACTGATGAAATTTCTCTCTGCACCGATGAAGATCGGGAATCAGGAGAGATGGGGTAGCTGGAGATCTCAGATGCAAAACCTCATCACAAGCTTTTCTAAAGGCAAAAAAATTGCAGAACATGCAAAAACCTTCACACACCTGACAAAGCACCTTCTCCTTGTTTCATTCCGGTGATCGTGTCATACAATGGCCGGTTTAGCGTCTCTGGCAGGTAAAATGCAAGCAATCCGCCTACAAAACCACAGCTTGCGAACACTGCAAATGGTAATGCGCCGCCCATAACTACGATGAAGGGTGCCAATATTGCCCCCATTTGTGCCGATTGTGTTGCGCAACCAAGGGCTACATTTCTAACAACTGTAGGAAATAACTCTGCTGTGTATATAAACAGCAAATTATATGTCCCAGCCATCCCGAAAATACCCAAAATTCCACAAATCATCCTCACCACTTTCCATATCCCAGCACCTCCCATCAAACACCCTGCAAAGCAGAAAAAGCTGCTGAACCATAGAGTCCCGATTGTCAATGGCTTCCTTCCAAACTTGTCCAGCAAAACAGCTGTTATAGTGAATGCTGGCATTTCAGCCACAGCATTAAGCACCACATTGAGGTAAAGGTTGGTGTCGAGGTTGACAACATTCAAGCTAAGGCCATAGTAGACAACTGAGCACATGAAGTTGATTGCTACTGCTAAAATCAGGCGAATACGAGTGACTGGTGAGCGAATTACATCAATTACAGAACCTGTTATTGCTTCTTTTGCTGCAAAACCTTGCTTGTCACTTTGTTCATTGACATAACTTTCATTCACATCTTCATCGAGGGCCAAGACAACTCCATCAGGAAGATGTTTTCCATTGGATTTAGCAATGGTCCGCATTAATGTCATTGCTTCATTGATCCTCCCACGGACAAGGTACCACCGCGGGGACTCGGAGATAAAAGGAAGAACAATGACAAGGAACAATATAGAGGGGATAGACGACGCAATGTACAGTTCCCGCCAAGAGGGGAAAATGTAAGCTATACCTGACAGCAGTGCTATTCCAGTTGAGAAAAAATAGAATGTGGACATGCCAGCCACACCACGTTTTGAGGATCCTACAGGCTCGGTGGCAAGAACAAAGGCGCAGAGGCCAACGCCACCAGTGCTGAAACCGGTGAGGAGACGAAGGACGAGATAGGTCCAGTAGTCTGGGGCTAATGCTGTTAAGCAACCAAACACAGCGTTTAGTAAGCAAACTACTGTCAAGGAGCCTTTTCTTCCAAGCATGGAGTCCGAGAGATGACCAAATGTTCCAGCACCTGGAAACATTTTTTAAGATAACATTCATCAATCACAAATTTCGTTCACAATATAATTGAAATGTTGGATCCTTGACCTAACATTTAAGGTGTTTTCTTGACACACCACCCTCAATACACAATTTCCAGCAATATCATCTAAATTTTAGTACATGCACATAGATTTTGCAGGCTCAGATTCAATAGCTCAGCTCTACCTTAGTTCTTTGTTTCTTAGAATACTTTACATTGACGCTTCTGTTTGTCGATCAAAAACACCTAGCTCCAGTACTTGGATGCATTGAAAAATAAAGTGTCTGTGATTGAATTTTAATTTCCTTTCCATCGAAATTATAACTTTTTAATATCAAGCTGTAAATTGATTATTTCGTGATAGCATATGGCGGAGCCTTTACTGTAATGCCATGCTTGCCAGTGGTTTGTGGCCCCCAAACCGATAACGAAAAAGAAAGTGGGTGGATGATCTGAACATTCATGATAGAGAAAGAGTGCCCCACAAGTATCAAGAAATTCATAAAGCAGGGACAAGGAAGCATGTTAAAGATGCTTCTGGGAACGACGAAAGGAAATGAAAGGTTCATGGACCCGAACTCCGACGGAGGCATCCGGAGAAAAGAAAGTAAAAGGTGTTTGAGTCGGCTATCTCCACATCATTGCAGCTTATGATGTGATTCTCATGTGACAATGTGAAGTAGAAAGTCAGAGCAATTATCCTATCTATCAATTATGTCATATGATTTATTTTTTTATTTGATTGAAATAAAATTAATATTTTATAATTAGATTATCACGAATAGAAAATATTAATAAACTGTAATTTATGATCAAATGAGTTTTTTTGTATATTACAAGACTAATTAGTGCTTGTTTATTAACATATTTCCAATAATTTCTCACAAAATGCTTTGGGGTTGATTTGATATTCATTTCCCTTAAGAAAAAATCTTCTTTTCTAAACTCATACAACATCACTTCAATCATATATATATATATATATATATATATATATATATATTTGTATTAACTTTGAAAACAACTATAAACATGTCCAAACATATTACCAAAGACATCATAAGTAATCATGCTTCCCATCCCTAGTTTATAATAAACTTTATTTTCTGAAAAGATCAAAGAAGACGGAAGACACTTGAGAGCTCGAGACCGCGTCAAGAAAAGTAGGCCACGTTTGATTTTCCTCTCGTGAAAGCTCACATGATCTTGATAAACGACAAATAAAATGACTTCATAGCTACTGTTTGTGACAAGAGAGTGCCTCGAGTCTATAAAAATACTCGACAAGTTTTTTAGTAGTCTCTTTACATCTATCTTCTTCTCCTTCTTCTTCTTCTTTTTAATATAATTTTTGGTAGTCACGAATCACGATGGGCTCTATCCCTACTCTCTCCTCCGAAGATATTAGTTTTTTCGAATCTTAGGCTCCTGTTCGTAAGTAATTGAGGAATTAATTTATAACCAAAGTTGTGGGAAAGACGATTATATAAATAATTGCAAGAATACAAGGTTGAATCTCCTTAAGTTAGTAAGATGAATCAACATGTGCTTAGTCAGTCCACTATTTTTTTTAAGAAAAAAAGAGATCATGATAAGCTTCCCAACCTCATGTCGATGTAGACTATCGTCGTCTTCCACATAATTTTATTATTATTTCCAACGCAAGATTTAAATTAGTAGTCCTTTCAACATTAAATAACCAGCGACAAACCCTAGCATTCCATTCCAACCTGCTTGTCCATAAGAGGTTTCGCCATATCGAATACCATTTACAAGAATCACAAACGCGAACAAAATCAATCTAGAAAAGTAAAATTAGCATTAACCGAGAGAGAGTTCAGAAAAGAAAATCTCATTGATCACATCTTACTTGGTAAAATTATTTAAGAACCTTTCCATGCTATCGGAGGTCAAAACCCATATGATTTGAAATAATTTTAGTTGCTTTGATTGGCATTTTTCTTCTCAATTAGAGTCCAATTATAACTGGATTTCTTTCGGTAGAAAAGGGGAAAAAAATACTAAGGTAAGAAAAAAATCAGAGGTCGAGATATATTGCACTTAAGAAAAGAAAAGAAAAAATACAAAGAGAGAGAACTCATACTCACCAATCATGCAGCCACCAAAGAAAACAGCTTGAACCAGCCCAACCTTGTACTTCTCTCCACAAACCAACCCCCACTGCGCCACCGTCGAGCTCCCTGCGCCACCAACCAACACCCACGAACCCGGTTCGAACCCACAAACACTTTTAGCCATCTCATCACAGCCCGGACCAAGACACCTAAACTCCGGTTCACGGTCGGCAAATATCATCACCATAGTATGGAAGGCCTCAAGCGCCCAAGCCAAGCATGTTAGCACGAAGTGACGTAATTGCCATGTCCCAAACTCACCACAATGTTCTTGTAACATGTCATCAATCGTTAGCTTCTGAACGTCGATGGGTCCCTTCTCGGGTTTCCTTGCCGGTTCTTCCGCAGAAGATAGCAAGGGTAACCGGAGATCCGGGTCCGATGAGGTTACGGCTGACATGTATAGTATATTTATCGGTGTCGCAGGAACAAGGTGAATATTTTCAAGTGTGGCGAGTAATATATCTGGAGAAACAAGAGCTCTATATATAGGTCGAGAAAAACAAATAATTATATATATAAAAAGAAAAGATACGTTTATTCTAAGAATATAATTTACCAAAATATATATATATAGAAGTAGAGTTGTATGGGGAAATGCGTCCCACCTGTTTTGGTTGTCAGTTTTTTTAAAACTGACACGTGGACAGATGAATGGTCATTGGATTTGGGTCGGGGAGGTAAAAAAAAGTTAGAGGAATACTGTGGCAACATTAAATTTTGAGTGTTGAGGCCATGAGGCAATGTTGGATCATTATCGTGATTGTAGTTAAATTGTTTTTTAAAATATTTTTTATTAAAAAATGTATTAAAATAATATTTTAATTTTTAAAAATAATTTTTGATATATGATTAAAATTTTAAAATTAAAAATATTTTTACAATACAATATCAATCATGAAATGGAATCTACTGGCACATTGGTATATCCGACTGGATTTTTGATAGAGAAATTGCAATGCTTTGTAATTAATCTCTTGTCAACCTCACTGCTTCGGTGGCCATCGCTCAAACACTATTATAATCTATTTTTTATTTTATTTTTAAAATGTTTTTTTTAAATAATTGAAAAATCAATAATAATTAAAAAAAGAATAGGGAGTGAAGCGATGAATAAGAAAGAAAATAGGGACTAAGACGAGGTTTTTCTTGTTTTTCAAGAAGTTCAGACATGGTAATACACTGGAGCAGACAACGACCGGAAAATACTAGAAAAGAAAAGAAAAAAACACTTTTTAACCTAAAAAAGAGATGAAAAAATAAAATTGCTGGAACCTTCCTCCCTACCAAACCCTCTCAGCAGCCGGCACTGGACTATCCAGCCAAAACTCCACCGTGGAAATAGCAGGCCTCGCGCTTCCGACCGACACGACGTCAGCCTCCGTCACTGAACACAGCAACCCATGTATGAACCGCAAATCTTCCTCCGTCAATCTGTCTACCGATCAACATGGCCAGCCATAACCATTAAATCAGCGATCACTCCTCCTCTTATCTTTTTTTCTCGGGAATCAGCCCCTTTATCCCTAAAAGCACCGTAGAAACCAGTTTTCTTTCAGCCCGGAATCAATAAAAATAATAGCACAAATCTACTCAGCAAATAGCCTTGATGAACCTAAATTTCTAGCCTTAAAGTTGGATTTTCTTGCAAGAGCAGTAGAGGTGCGTGAGACATATGCGCCAGCTGCACATTCACAACCACACGTGTCCACCACGCGCCACTGCTGCTCTTCATTCCCACAACTTCCAGCAATTCTAGTAGCCATCGAAGGTCTTTTGAATCCTTAACGTGTGGAGTTTTATTTATTTAAGACGTATTATTAGAATTTGAACTTATGATGATTTATTTGTTCGCTAATTACTGAAGTGTGATTTTGCTATTTCTGCTTTGGATTTTTGCATGTCAATTGATTTGAATTTTTCATAACTTTGTAAACTCTACTTGTAATGAAGGTAAATATTGATATAATATTGTTTTTTTTTAATTTTATATAGTTAAGAATCTGTTGCAACTTAGAACCAGTCTTAATAATTATAAATTTAAATTAATTTCTTTTAGCCGTTATGAGCTATTTGCCTACGCTTTGCTTTAAGGATTATACCCTATAATTATATTTTTGTTACCCAATAATAAAACATTCTATAATATTTTAATAAACAATCTCCATTCACAATTCCAACCTTCCCCTCTAATAAATAAAATACTTACTATATATAGTTCAAGGCTCATACTCTAAAGGAGAAAATCTCCCATCGAGGCTGCCTGAGCAATGGACCACCACCACGAAAGGAAAATGAGAAGACAAAAAGGTGCTGCTGACATGCAAACTAATAAAATAGACCTCTCAAAAGAGCCATTGCCCATTTTGGACATTGCAACGTCAAATCCCAGCTTTCGCCAATATAAACAGACCCCATTCTCTCTGTCAAGTTAAATATCATCACTGTCTTTCGGTAGAAGGTGCTTGGGAGAGTGGCGTGATCGGAAGTTGAAAAAAAATTGTTGTTTTGAATGTTTGGTTAATTCAGAGAAATTAAAAAAGCTGTGTGGTTCCATCTCAAAAAACCTTCTATACTCTGTTTTATGAAAAACAATAAATTGCTGCTTTGCATGTGTCCTACTGCTTTTCTTGAATGGTAGCTGTTCGTTCGGCTGGTTTGATCTAATGATGGGTCATGTTGGTGCATGTGTTCTTGCTTTCTTGTATTAAATCGCATTTTAGTGTAAGACATGTTTCGGGGTGTGATTAAAAATGTTTTTTTAAATATTTTTTATTTAAATATATATTAAAATAATATTTTTAGTATTTTTTTAAATATTATTTTTTACATTATCACATTTTAAAATATCAAAAAACCATATTTTTAAAAATGCTTTTAATATACAGTACATGTTTTATCTCAAATTATTTTAATTAGCTTCATATTATTTTTTTTTGCAAAAACAATTTCAATTATGAATATATTAAGATTATTATTTTTATTTTAATATTAATATATTAAAATTATAAAAGAAATTAAAAATGTATCATTTTAAGGTTTTTTTAAATAAAAGATAGTTTATAACCAAACACATGAAACTGTTTTTCATTAACCTCAAACTCAACCACAGTTTTAACCAAACATTTCAAAATTTATTTTGAACCGTAGTTAAAAATGCTTTTCATGAAACTGCTTTTTTAAAATCTCAACCACAAAAGCAAAAGCAATATCAAACACACCCTAAGAAGGTGTTTGGGAGTGAAGTGTTACCGGATATTGAGAAAAAAAAATGTTGTTTTTGGTGTTTTGTTAATATAGAGAAATTGAAAAAATTACGTGAGTGCCATCTCAAAAACTTTCCGTTTCATAAAAAGCACCAAATTGTTGCTTTCCGTGTATTTTATCTGTTATTTTTCACTATTAAATGTAAAAATATTAAAGTAGACAGTTGTTTGTGGCTGTGTGAGAGGGCTACAGAGAGGGGGTCTGAGGAGGGGAGTATTTTCTTACATAATAGTTTATTATTTATTATATTTTCTGTTAAAAGTTTTTTATATAAAAAATATATTTTTAATATTAAAATAATCTAAATATTAATTAAAAAGAAATAGATCACAATATAATTTTTGCCTCACAATCCTAATTTTGTTTCAGATGATATTTTACTATATGTTGTTCCGAGATCGCAGAGGCCTTCACGTATAAATTTATAGTTCGTGATGAAATTACAAGTAGTTTGATGAGAGAATAAAAACAACTGTCTAATTTACTCGAATTATGAATTACATTTTATTATCATATGTTGACAGCAATATAAAAAGCTCGGTAACCAAACACATGAAACTATTTTTCATTACCCTCAAAATCAATCACAGTTTTAACCAAACGCTTCAATAATTATTTTGAACAACAGCTAAAAATATTTTTCTTGAAACTATTTTTTTAAAATCTCAACTACAAAAGCAAAAACAATATCAAACTCACCTTACCAAACTCTCCTGGGCCGCATTCATTCTCTCTTTTTTGATGGATCAGAGCAAAGAAATAGCTCGGGACGTTTTTCCAGTTTTCTTTCAACCCAAAATCAATAAAAATAATAGCACAAATCTACTCAAAAAATAGCCTTGATGAACCTAAAATTCTAGCCCTAAAAGTTAGATGTTTTGCAAGAACAGTAGAGGTGCGTGAGACATATGCGCCAGCTGCACCTTCACAACTATTCGCATCTGCATGAGTCCACCACGTGCCACTGCTGCTCTTCATTCCTACAACTTCCAACAATTCTAGTCAAGGTTGTCAATACTAATCCGATCGCCATTCCAGTTTTTCTATTGGTATGGAACGTTTCAGTTTCGAAGCATTTCGGTGTGCCGTTTGGAGGTTGTACTGTTAATATATAATTAATTAATTAATTAATTATATATATATATATATATATTAATAGAAAATAAAACAATCACATATTCAAGAAAAAATGGCCGAGAGTGGGATTCGAACCCACGCCCTTACAAACATGACCCTTGTTTTTTAGGGCAAGTAATGTGAAGGGAGGAGCCAAAGTTTAGTCACATCTGGAGAACTAATTGTTGGGCTGTTTTCCTAAATTGTGAGGTTCAAATATGTTTGTGATGTGCCTCCTCTGTGAATCACGTGTGCGGCGTGCTGCTAATTTCTATTTATTCAAATCATAATAAATAAAAATTAAAAATTGATCATATATATTTTTTTGTTTGTTTTTATTTTTTTAATTGTTTTGGTATGCATATTTTATTTTTTTTCAATTTTATCCTTCAATTAAAATTGGTCATATATGATATTTTTTATTTTATTTTTTTTTAAATTACACTATCATTTTTGAAAAGAAAAAAACCCTATATTTTTTCAATCTCAAAGTTTGATTTATTGTAGTTTTGTTCTTTAATTGAAAATAATTATATATTTTATTTTTCATTTTGGCTCTTATTCTATTGATTTTTTTACATAGTATTAATTGCTTTGATTTTTTTTATCCTTCTTTGACAATGTTTATTTTTTGTTCGTATTTATGCATCCATGCTTGGAGTTTTTGTTTTTATTTATTTTTTTGTTTATTTGTTCTTAGGGTTTTATTTTTATTTAGTTCAGTTATGAAATTTTAATATATGTTGATTATCGTTTTAAAATTAATATTTTTTTTATTTTTCTCTTTATTCTTTTTTTAGTGTTTTCTGTTATTTTTATCTGTTCTTTGGATCAAATAATGTTTTTACGCTCATAATATGTTTTTAGTTTTTGTTTTCTCTTCTGTTAAAGTTTTTTTTATTCTTCGATATAATTTTATGGTTTTAATAATAATGATAATTTTAGTGATTATTTTTTATTATTGTTTTCTTGATTGCTTTTTTATAAAAATGTTTTTTAATTCTTGGGGACCATCTAATGAATATAATTTTTGGGCAATGATGATGATGATAATTTTAGCTATTATAGTCATGATAATAATGGTAAGGTAAGAATGAATTTTTAATGATGTTTTATCTTTTTATAAATAGAAAATCAACGATTTATTTTTGCTATTTAATTACTGTAGGTGTTTTCACAATTTATATTTTATCATTGTATTTAATTTAAATTAGATTATGAATGAACTAATCCTAATATAATGAATTCGATGATTCAGGTATTCGAATCTTCTTATTTTTTAATGACGATGATGATTTTATGCCAATAATTTTGTTGAATAAATAAATCTATATCGATTTAAAATTTATATATTTTATTGAAAACTTGTACTCTGTAGAAATTTTATACAAATTTATTTTTTTATCCAGCATCACACAAACTAAAGCAATCGTTACATGGAGCCATCAACTGCATTTTAAAAAAAAACAAAAGAAAACAAGAATCCAAAACACTTGAATTGTCGTGTCGACCCAATGTTCAATGAATGTTATTCACTAGATGAACTTGAGAGTGACGATCGCATCACAAACAGTTGCCTGAGCCATCAACTGCATCAATAAAAGGAGGGGATGTTCTCTGCAATTTCATCATTCCTCCGACTGCAAATCCCCTATCTATAATTTCTTGCTCTCTCTCTCAATGGAGCAGCTGTTGCCCTCTTTCCCTGTTCTTATAACCATCCTTCTATTCATCTCCATTTTCTGGACACGAACGAAACTCATCAGAAGCAACGAGTCGAGTCCAAATCCACCTCCTGGGCCATGGAAACTGCCCTTCATTGGAAACATTCACCAGCTACTTCATCCTCTTTTCCATCATCGCCTGAGGGACTTGGCAAAGAAATTCGGACCGGTCATGCAGCTTCAAATTGGTGAAGTTCCCACTGTTATTATTTCTTCATCAGAAGCAGCGAAAGAAGTTATGAAAACACATGAAATCAACTTTGTTGACAGGCCTCATCTCCTTGTTGCAAGCATCCTGCTCTACAACTGTAAAGGCTTTGTATTTGCGCCATATGGCGATTACTGGAGAGAACTCAGAAAAATTTCCATACTAGAGCTGCTTTCTGCCAAACGTGTACGATCATTCAAATCGATCAGGGAAGAAGAGGTATCAGATTTTATCGGTTCCATTTATGCAAAAGAGGGCTCTCCAATCAACCTTAGTAGGATGATATTTTCTTTAGGAAATGGCATCATTGCGAGAGCGAGCATCGGTAAGAAATGCAAAACCCAGGAAGCTTTCTTACCAGTTGTTGACGAAATGTCGCAGGCCCTTGGAGGTTTGAATATGGCCGATGTATTCCCTTCCTCCAGATTCTTTCGCATGGTGAGTCGGGTCAGGTCTAGACTCGAAAGAATGCATAGAGAAGCAGATGAGATGCTTGATAGCATCATCTCCGAGCGCAGAGCAAACTCCGGTTTGGCGTCAAAGATGGCGAAGAACGAAGCGGAGGATCTTCTCGGTGCTCTTTTGAATCTTCAAGACCATGGAAACCTTGAATCCCAATTAACAACAAGCAGTATCAAAGCAACCATCCTGGTTCGTATATATAATCAACGATTCGGATAAGAGCTTATTGCTTACAATATAAATTTACTTTGGGTAGTTTAAATGGTTTTTTTGATACGGGATTGGAGTTTTTTTAATTTAGCAATCATAAATCTCATTATTTTTATTTTATTTGATAAAAATTAAAATATAACTTGTGTGAGATCATGAAAGTTTCATGCCTAACTTAAGGGAATATGTTGTCTTGGACATCACCTGAAAACATAGATTTTTAGACATGATAATGACTTCACTATTAATGACTCACTTGCAATCAATTATTCTCATTCAATTTCATTCAAATTAGAATTTGTAATTACCTAATCCTAGGCACTAATTTAGCATAACTCCTACTTTGTAGGATCTCACTGCTGTATTTAAACACCGGCAAGCAGTAAAGTAAAATACAATTAAAGATCATCTTTCATTCACACCTTTACTTTATTTGTAAATTTTGAACAAAACTAAGAAATTCTTGTATTGAATTAAAATTTAAATTATATTAAATTACATCTTTGGAGTTGTTTTCAGTTAAAGTTCGTTAGAAATTTCAATTTAAAGGTTATTGATATGGATTTTCTAAATAAGAATAATAATAATATTTTTAGAAGTTATATATATATATAAGAAGTCATTCTTTACTTTATTACCTTTCAGGAAATGTTCTCCGGTGGAGGTGAAACTTCGTCAACAGCTTTAGAATGGGCAATGTCCGAACTGATAAAGAACCCGAGAGTAATGGAAAAGGCTCAAAAAGAAGTGAGACAAGTGTTCGATAATATTCGAAATGTTCCTGACGAAACAAACCTTCAAGATTTAGAATTCCTGAAGCTGATTATCAAAGAAACTCTAAGATTGCATCCCTCTCTACCATTGATTCCAAGAGAGTGCAGGAAGAGATGCGAAGTTCATGGATATGGCATCGACGTGAAAAGTAAAGTATTGATTAATGCATGGGCAATTGGAAGAGATCCCAGTTACTGGAATGAAGCTGAGAAATTCTATCCAGAGAGATTCATCGATGTTTCTGCTGATTTTAAGGGTAGCAACTTTGAGTTCATACCATTTGGAGCTGGAAAGAGAATGTGTCCAGGCATGTCATTTGCTATCGCCATTATTGAGTTTACACTTGCGCAGATGCTATACCATTTTGACTGGAAACTTGCTGATGGGTTAAGGCCTGAAAATCTTGACATGACTGAGTCTTTTGGTGGCACGGTCAAAAGAAAACGAGGTCTGGAGTTGATTCCTATTTCATATCGTTCACTCGTCGGATAAAAATTGCTAAATTATTGTAGCGCTAAAATATGTTGTGAAATAAAAATTTGTCTCGATTATGCTTTTTATCAGTTATCTTATTACGTGATTAATGCATGGAAGGTTTTCGTGTTACTTTATATGCATTATATCAATGTATTTATTAAACTATATTACAAAATAATATGAATCCAGTTTTCATTTGGGGCAATGATGTTACCTGAGCAAGTGGAGAAGAATATTTATGGGAATTTCGTGCCGATTTTAAAGACAGAATAATCTTTTATAGGGAATTCCGCTTTTTTGAGCCGGTCCAGAAACACCAGGAAGGATTAAAGGGTTGGATGAAAGGCTATAAATAAGATTAATGGATTGTCTTTAATTTTATTAGCATGAGCCCAAGGCTTATTCGGACTTAAATTAAGACTTTATTTTTAGCTAGGATCCAAGATTTGTTTGGATTAAGTAATGGATTTTTTAATTTGGGGTTTTGAGCCAGTTTTGAATGGATCTCATTTAAATCCACATAAGGGTTCCATTAGAGTTAGTTTTTAAAAGATTATTTAAACTCATGTTAGCTAAATTTCGGTAGCCATTGATGAATTTTAAATCTGAACTTTTCAGTTTATGTGTGAGAGTGATTCTTGCATTCTTTAGTTCTTGAATGAACTGAATCTGACTTATCGAAGATTAACTGGCTTCGTGACTTCATTCTACTCCTTTTGATAGTGTTGGTGTCTTGGGGCAGGTTTCCATTGTGTCACACTCCTATCAGACCTATTTTGGTTTTTTGGGATCATATTTCATTCTTTGTTATGGGTTGCGTGACCACGAGGTTCGCATCATCCACATTCATCCAAAATCTTATAGAAAAATATAATTAGAGACGATTTTTTTTTTTTGGATATCCTTGCGGAACGGGGGAACCACATTACCCAGAAAACGCACTTTGTAGGCCCAGGGCATGCATAAACCTCCGGCTGTCCCAGGCTCTTACGAGGAGGGGCGGGCCACCACCTCGGGGATGGTGACTCCAAGAAGAAGTTTGCTCCCTCAGGTTTCGAACCCAGGATCTGGGAGGAGTACCCCCACGCAGGTCCCAAGCTTCCACCATTGGGCCAACTCCTTGGAGTCTTAGAGACGATTTTCTTCAGGTAACTCCAAGAATTGTATAAGAAAAAAACAAAAGTAAAATATTAAGTTAGTCCGGGGATTAGTCATGATACGCTTAAGATGGCCCGGAGATCCTGGTTATAAAAAAAATATAAGTTAAAGAAAACAAAAAAAAAATATAAATGGGAAAGCGCTGTAGCATTTCATATTGTTTTAAAAACAAATTCATTCCAGGAATTAGTCGTGTTGTGCTTCAACTGACCCGTAGACTTCGGTTATTAAAAAAATATATAAGTGAACAAAATAAAAGTATAAAGAAAAAAAATATCAACGGGAAAATATTTTAGTAAAAAAAATGGTTTTAAAGATTAGTCGCAATATATATAAATTGGTCTAACATCCTGGTTATAAAAAAAATTAAATCTAGCGATTAATCGTGAAGCGATGAATAAGAAAGAAAAGAGGGACTAAGACGAGGTTTTTCTTGTTTTTCAAGAAGTTCAGACATGGTAATACATGGGAGCAGACAAAGACCGGAAAATACTAGAAAAAAAAAGAAAAAAAACACTTTTTAACCTAAAAAAAATATAAAAAAATAAAATTGTTGTAACCTACGGTTCCTCCCTACCAAACCCTCTCAGCAGCCGGCACTGGACTATCCAGCCAAAACTCCACCATGGAAATAGCAGGCCTACGTATTATTAGAAATTGAACATATGATGATTTATTTTTTCACTAATTACTGAAGTGTGATTTTGCATGTCAATTGATTTGAATTTTTCATAACTTTGTAAATTCTACTTGTAATGAAGGTAAATATTGATATTGTTTCTGCTTTTGCGATTGAGGTTGAAAAAAAACAGTTTCAAAAAAGCGCTTTTACTGTGGTTCAAAATAAGCAGTGAAGTGTTTGGTTAAAACTGTGGTTGAGTTGGAGGTTGAAAAAAAACAGTTTTGGGTGTTTTGTTACCAAATTTTTCATATTGCTTTTAACTTGTGAAATTACTTTAAAGGGTATATATTTATATGTATATAATTTTTTTAAATATTGTAAATTTAATAATTATAATAATATAATGTGGTTCAAAATAAGCAGTGAAGTGTTTGGTTAAAACTGTGGTTGAAAATAAGCAGTGAAGTGTTTGGTTCAAAATAAGCTTTTACTGTGGTTCAAAATAAGCAGTGAAGTGTTTGGTTAAAACTGTGGTTGAGTTGGAGGTTGAAAAAAAAATAGTTTTGGGTGTTTTGTTACCAAACTTTTCATATTGCTTTTAACTTGTGAAATTACTTTAAAGGGTATATATTTATATGTATATAATTTTTTTAAATATTGTAAATTTAATAATTATAATAATATAATGTAATTAATAATTCATGAAAAAACAAATATTATTTTTTATTCTCCCATCAAACGACTTGCAATTTCATCACGAACAAATATTTCCCTTCCATTAGGACTGATCTGTATCTACACTTTTTATTTTATTTTTAAAAAAATATATATTTAAAAAAATTTGGCTGGGCCGAGAGCAGCCCACCCAAATTGGGCCTAAGCCCAACTTTGCTGGACTTGCGCCAGGGTCGAGTGCAGCCCAACCCAAGTCCAGCTTCAATAACAAAGAAAATAAGTAAAATGGTGCGCTGCATTGTGCGTCTTCTTCGCGTGACAGTGCAGCGCACCTGTGCACGTGAATTATTTCACATGCACAGTGGCTTCCGACGGACCACGATGAGAGCTTCAACGGAGGATACCTACGGGTAGAGAAGGCCGAGGTGGTTCTTCCTGTGGTGGTGGCGTCTGAAATGGTGGCCTGTGGTGGTCGGAGGCAGCGTTGGAAGGTGGCGGTACTGTTCACCGACCACGTCGAGAGCTTCAACGGAGGATACCGACGGGTAGAGGAGGCCAAGGTGGTTCTTCCTGTGGTGGTTTCATCGTAAATGGTGGCCTGTGGTGGCCGGAGTCAACGACGAAAGCTCTCGGTGTTGTTTGCTGTTTTGGCGAGAGAGAGAGAGAGAGAGAGAGAGCGTCATGCACAGATCGATTTTCATGCAAAATACCCGTTTTTTTTATCGAACATAAACACACTGTCAATGGATTTGTCAAAAGGGCAGCAAAAAGCCAAAAACCAGCTTTCATAAATATAAATATGTATCGATGTTTCATAACTAGCAAATCGCACTTTGAAAAGCATCAAAAACCAGTTTTTCATGCATCGCCGTTTATGTGATTTTTTTCTATGGGTCCCATCAATTGAAACGCCGTTTTTGGTTAACCAAACACATAACATGAGAAGTCGTTTGGCAATCGTGGATCGCACCACAATGCCAAACGGCCTTATAATATTGTTTTTTTTAATTTTGTACAGTTAAGAATCTGTTGTAACTTAGAACCAGTCTTAATAATTATAAATTTAAATTAATTTCTTTCAGCCGTTATGAGCTATTTGCCTACGCTTTGCATTAAGGAGATTTTTTTTTATTTTAATTCTTAATTTTTATTTTTTTTATAGATTCCATTCCTTTTTTTTTTGTCTTTTTAGAATAGTTCTTAATTTTTTATTTGTATTTATGTATTTATATTTCTAATTTTGACTTTAATTTTTATTGTATTTATCTTTGTGTTAAATACAGTTTGTATTAAAATATAGAGTAAGTTTAATTTTAATGGTATGAAATGAGAATAAAATTCTTTCTTATGTATGTATAATGAATCTTTTGTTGTTAGTTATTTGTTATTTTTATACCTTTTCATTTGTTTTGTTTATGTATTGCTTGGTATATTTTTTTAGTTTAAAGTGATTTTATTTAAAAATATTTTTTTTTTTTTTTTTTAAGATTTAAAAATTTTAATCCTTGCAACCCGAGGTATTTTAGACATTTCTAGGGGACATTTGTGGTATTTTCAAAATGTTTAGGATTTTCTAGTATTTTTCCATTTTAAATTGCACAGTGAAACCACTATTTTACCCTAGAAGAGTTGATAAAAAGACGAGGAATAATTGAGGGTGTTTTGGGTTTTTCATATTTTAACCCTTGTAACCCGAGGTATTTTAGACATTTCTATGGGACATTTGAGGTATTTCAAAATGTTTAGGATTTTCGGGTATTTTTCCATTTTAAATTGCACAGTAAAACCACTATTTTACCCCTAAAGAGTTGATAAAAAGACGAGGAATAATTGGGGGTGTTTTGGGTTTTTCACATATCCATGTATAATTAAACTACTCAAAAACCCCAGAAAAGACAAAAGCAAAAGGCTGGAGCTAGCGATGTTTTGGTACTTTCAACCCATATATTTTCATGGTTATTACTGGGTCCAGGGGTGTAAAAATAATTCAATATTTTTATTATTTCTTTTTGGAATTACTGCAAGCACGTCATACAAACACGCCAGCAGTGTTTCAAGCGCACAGGACTTTTCATGCTACGTGTCTAGTGTCTATTTGTCGTGGAAAATGTTCGGTCGTCGTGTCATTAAGTGCGCCACCATGCCCTTTACCTCCCGGTGTGGGGTGAATCGTGTTATGGTGATCGGTGAATCGTTGATGAACATATTATAGTTTTTTCTTTCTTTTCTTTCTCCCGCCACTGGAAAATACATAGAAATCCTTCATGTTTATGATTGTTTTATTTGAGTCCATGTTCTTTTGATTTTGATTTTATTACTAATTTCTTCAATAGAAATTTTTATTGTTTTTATTTGTGTCCTTCAATTGAAACTAATTTTATATGTTGGTTTTTATTTCCGTCCTTATTCTTTTAATTTTTGGTTCCTTTAATTTTTTTGGTATGCAAGTTTTAATTTTGTCATCCAATTGAAATTGATTATATATGTTACTTTTCATTTTGGTCCTTATTTTTTTAATTTTTTAACAAAATTACACTACATTTTTTTTAAAAAAAAAAAATCCCTTTATTTGTTTTGTTCCCAAGGTTTTTATTTGTTTTAATTTTTTCCATCAATTATATATTCTAGTTTTTATTTTGGTCCTTATTATTTGATTTTTTATTCGGTATTAATTCCTTTGGTTTTTTTATCCTTCTTGGACAATTTTTTTTTACCTGTATTTATACATCTATACTTTTAGTTTTTGTTTTCAATTTGTCTTTTATTTATACATCTAACAAGAATTTTCTAAATGGATGAAAATGATATGAAATATACATTTTTATACAAGATATTATTTAAGAATAAATAGAATATCTTTTCAAATTCTTCTAGGTAATGGATTCTTTATTGATCAATCTTTATATAATTCATATTATACCCTATAATTATATTTTTGTTACGCAATAATAAAACATTCTATAATATTTTAATAAACAATCTCCATTCACAATTCCAAACTTCCCCTCTAATAAATAAAATACTTACTATAGTTTAAGGCTCATACTCTAAAGGAGAAAATCTCCCATCGAGGCATCTTGACCTAACGGTTTCTTTGAGTGTTGAACACATGAAAAGAATCTACTCCGGGAAAGAGGCTGCCTGAGCAATGGACCACCACCACGAAAGGAAAATGAGAAGACAAAAAGGTGCTGCTGACATGCAAACTAATAAAATAGACCTCTCAAAAGAGCCATTGCCCATTTTGGACATTGCAACGTCAAATCCCAGCTTTCGCCAATATAAATATCATCACTGTCTTTCGGTAGAAGGTGCTTGGGAGAGTGGCGTGATCGGAAGTTGAAAAAAAATTGTTGTTTTGAATGTTTGGTTAATTCAGAGAAATTAAAAAAGCTGTGTGGTTCCATCTCAAAAAACCTTCTATACTCTGTTTTATGAAAAACAATAAATTGCTGCTTTGCATGTGTCCTACTGCTTTTCTTGAATGGTAGCTGTTCGTTCGGCTGGTTTGATCTAATGATGGGTCATGTTGGTGCATGTGTTCTTGCTTTCTTGTATTAAATCGCATTTTAGTGTAAGACATGTTTGGGGGTGTGATTAAAAATGTTTTTTTTAATATTTTTTATTTAAATATATATTAAAATAATATTTTTTTGTTTTTTAAATATTATTTTTTACATTATCACATTTTAAAATATCAAAAAAACATATTTTTAAAAATGCTTTTAATATACAGTACATGTTTTATCTCAAATTATTTTAATTAGCTTCATATTATTTTTTTTTGCAAAAACAATTTCAATTATGAATATATTAAGATTATTATTTTTATTTTAATATTAATATATTAAAATTATAAAAGAAATTAAAAATGTATCATTTTAAGGTTTTTTTAAATAAAAGATAGTTTATAACCAAACACATGAAACTGTTTTTCATTAACCTCAAACTCAACCACAGTTTTAACCAAACATTTCAAAAATTATTTTGAACCGTAGTTAAAAATGCTTTTCATGAAACTGCTTTTTTAAAATCCCAACCACAAAAGCAAAAGCAATATCAAACACACCCTAAGAAGGTGTTTGGGAGTGAAGTGTTACCGGATATTGAGAAAAAAGTAATTTCACATGTTGACAACAATATAAAAAGCTTGGTAACCAAACACATGAAACTATTTTTCATTACCCTCAAACTCAATCACAGTTTTAACCAAACGCTTCAATAATTATTTGAAATCACAGCTAAAAATATTTTTCATAAAACTGTTTTTTCAAAATCTCAACTGCAAAAGTAAAAACAATACCAAACTCTCCTGGGCTGCATTCATTATCTCTCTTTTGATGGATCAGAGCAAAGAAATAGATCGGGACGTTTTTCCAGTTTTCTTTCAACCCAAAATCAATAAAAATACCAGCACAAATCTACTCAAAAAAATAGCCTTGATGAACCTAAAATTCTAGCCCTAAAAGTTGGATGTTTTGCAAGAACAGTCCAGGTTCGTGAGACATATGCGCCAGCTGCACCTACACAACTATTCGCATCTGCACGAGTCCACCACGCGCCACTGCTGCTCTTCATTCCTACAACTTCCAACAATTCTAGTCAAGGATATCAGTACCATTCCGATCGCCATTCTGGTTTTTCAATTAATACAAAACATTTTAGTTTTGAAGCATTTCGACGTGCTGTTTGGAAGTTGTACTGTTCATATATAATTAATTATATTTATATATATATATATATGAAAAAAATTAAAATATTGATTTAACAAACATAATTAAAATTCAAGATAAATTAACTTTAAATTATACAATATAAACACAAAGTAAAACAAATAAAATCTCAAAATTAGAAATACAATCACAAGTTAATCAAAATAATGAGGATTTTAAGGCCAGAATGGTAATGAGACATTCCTGCCAGAATTTGGCTGGTATTTCCGAAACGGGCTAGAATTAAAACCGAGACAAAAAAGATGTCATTTTGTCTTGGTTTTTTTAATAGCACTTAACATTCCGGCCGGAACAGCACGATATTGACAACCTTGATTCTAGTAGCCTTCAAAGGTCTTTTGAATCCTTAACGTGTTAAGTTTTATTTATTTAAGATGTATTATTAGTATTTGAACTTATGATGATTTTTTTCTCGCTAATTACTGAAGTGTGATTTTGCTATTGCTGCTTTGGATTTTTGCATGTCAATTGATTTCATTTTTTCATAACTTTGTAAATTCTACTTGTAACGAAGGTAGTTGATGCAGTCTGGTTGAAGTTATTTTTTAAAAGTATTTTTATTTAGAAATATATTAAAATAATATTTTTTTATTTTTTAAAAATTATTTATATTATTAGCATATCAAAATGAACTAAAAAATCAATTTTTTTATTTAAAGTAAAAAATAAAAATAAAAATAAATAAATTTTTTTGAAATATTTTTTTGAAACGCAATGTCAAACACCTCTACATGTTATAAATATTGATATAATATTCTTGCTTTCATGGATTTGTATTTTTCTTGAACTCAAAATTGGTACAAGAATTATAAATCAAAGTTTATTGACTTTGTATGTGAATATTGATTTTTTTAATTTTATATAGTTAAGAATCACTTGAAACTTAAAACCAGTCTTAATAATTGTAAATTTAAATTAATTTCTTTTAGGTGTTATATTAAGAGTTAATGAGTTGATTCACATATTCATTTCGACTAGTATTTGGATGCCTCATCTTTGACATGATAAATAGATTTAGGCCGGGTTTTTGTCATAATTTATTTTTAGCTCTTATTTCTTTTTTTATGATAATAAAAAAAAGGGAAAGAGAAAAAAAAAGTTTATAGTGAAAAAAAAAAGAGAAGAAAGAGATTAATGTGATTAGAGAAAAAAATAGTAATGAGCTCTTATATATATATATATATATATAAATATATATATAAATATATATATATATATATATATATATATATATATATATATATATATATATAAAAGAGGATTAAGCAAAATTGTGAAATTATTAAAGGAGATTATACATGTTAATAAGAAAAAATCTAATTAATTAGAGATTTATGGTCAATAAGAAAATAATATAATTTTTTTATTTTAGTTGTTTTTTTTTTTTTTTTTGTAGAAGACCACAAAAAAAATAAATTGGGCACACCATATTTGTGAACAACCCATAAGCACCAAACCAAAGATCCACTGTGACAGCCCATCTAGCTATCACTGGAGATAAATTTATTTTATTGAGCTGAGGCAGCCCAATACACAAAATGAAGTTTAGACATTTAACATTTAAATAATAGAATACTAGCATATATAATAAGTATTTATCCAAACTTATAATTGATATAAAATTAAAGTCCTATCATACATGCTAATAATTATGCTTAAATTAAAATAAATAAAAAACTATGTATTTGTTGAAACAATTTAAACCAGGTAATTTAAACTAAAATATTTATTAACATAATGAAGTATGTTCTATGCTTTTAACCTCATGAGTTCAAAACTTTAGGTCAAGATCATATCTAGAAAACAATTTAATTATTTTTTAGTACAAAGATTAATATAGGAGTTATGTTTTTAAATTTCTCTTGGTATCTAAGATTAATTTATATCGTTGCAGGCAATACAACCACAAGAATCAACTAATCTAACAATTCTGTAAGCTACTAACTGATTAAGGAAAATTAAAGCGACAAACAGCTTAAAAATGAAGAGATTTGTATATGAAGTAGGGGTGAGTATTTTCGATTTGATTCGGTTTTTATCAATAAAAACAACCAAACTGAAAAAAAAAATTAAAAAAAAAAACAGAACTAATCCAGACCCGGTTTAAACTGATCGGTTTCGGCTCGGTTTGTTTTTTTAGCAAAAAAACAAAAACAAATTGTTTATTTTTGCCTTTTTTTACTTTAACCAAGTTTTCCCTTATCCCATTTAACCAGATAAAAGTAAACCAAAAAAATTGAACTAAATTGGAAGAATAAAAAAATATATAGCATATTTTTGTTTAATTTGAACCGGTTTGGTTTTGATTTACCGGTTTTTTACTCCAAAAACTGATCCAAACCGGAACTTAAAAAAAATCTAATTGGTTTAATAGTGTTTCTTTTCCAATTAATTTTTTTATTATTTTCTAGGTTTAATCGATTTTCAACCTTTATAATCGATCAAAAGAAAAGGATTCGAGTGACCAATGGACAAGCCATTTTGAAAGGGAAGGGGGAATCACTAGAGACAGAAAAAATTTAGCTGGCTTGCTGGTATAATGGTATTGTTTTTAAAATATTTTTTAAAATAAATTAAAATTATATTTTTTATTTTTAAAAAATATTTTTAACATCATTATATTAAAATATCTAAAGGCATAAAAACAATTAATTTAAATAATTTTTGTTTTTCAGAATACAAAGTGACAAACAGAAACGTGTCTATGAAATAAAAGAGGGAGACTTTGGTGTTTTGCATAGAGAGAGGCAGAGAAGAGTGTGTAGGCTGCAATTTTTAGAAACTGAAATGAAATGAAGAGCTGAGGAATTTGGAGTGAATTTATTTAGTGCACTGAAATGACATTGAAACCTTATTGATTTGTCCACTACTCTCTGTTATTGTTTGATATTGTATTTTTTTTTTTAAGTTTTTTTTATTTTTTATTTTAAGTTAAAAAATAGTGTTTTTAGATCATTTTCATATAATTATGTCAAAATAATTTTTTTTAAAATATTATTTTGATATATTTTTGAATGAAAAGCATTTTCAAAAATAACTTCAACTCACTCCCAAACAAAACTTTAATTAATCATTTTTGAGATTGCTTGAGTTATAGGGAGAAAGAAAAGTATAATATATGACCATAAAAGTCATGTTCAAACTTTATTGTTCTGCTTAAAGGACAAAATAGAAAAAAAAAAGAATTTTCTAAGTGGATGAAAATGATATGAGATAGGCATCTCAATACAAGATATTATCCTCTCTTGATCAGTCTTTGTCTTTATACAGTTTATATTATACCTAATATTTATCTCTTTGTTACGTCAATTAAGGTAATATGTAACAAGATTAAAGAATAACATTCTCTATATAAAATAACTAGTGATCTGAAATATAAGGATCGCTTACACAATCTTGATTTCGAGTTTTTTATGCTAGTTAGTTTCAGTGTACATGTCTTATGACAAACACCTATATATTAGTTTCAGAGATTTCTGATATCCCAACTTATAAGAACATAATATATATATATATATATATATATATATATATATATATATATATATATATATATATATATATCAATCTCTATGACTCTAATAAGAGTTTAATATTTAAGAGAGCTCGATCAATAATATTTTAGAAATAATGTTTTTATGCAATAAAAATCCAATAATTATGACAACTCTATAATTTCTTTTGCAAAGTATTTGTATATCATAGATTTTATCTTTACTCTAAATTTATAAATCAAATATTAGAGTCATTAATCTATATTATACAAGTATTAAAGATAAATTAAATTTTATTGATAATAAATATATATTTTTTATGTTTAAATATAAATGTAAATAGCAAATGTTAATATAATGATTGATGTTAAGTTACTTTTGAAAAAATGAGAGTTGATTTTTCAAGGATGAATGTAGTCAATCTCACACACGTGAGTATTGACTTAATGTCAAATTTTCAAAATTATTTAATTGAATTTAATTGTTTATTTAATACAAATACACAGGCTTTCCATTTAAATTTTATCGCTAACTCATACTTATCCATATTCAATATATAAACAATCCTTTTCTAGCCAATCAGAGATTAATAATATTTCTGAGCCATCAACTACATCAATAAAAGCAGGGGATGCGCTCTGCAATTTCATCATACCTCCGACTGCAAATCCCTTATCAATAATTAATAATATTTATTTATCTGTTCTCTCAATGGAGCAGCTGCTGCCCTCTTTCCCTGTTCTTATAACCATCCTTCTATTCATCTCCGTTTTCTGGGCACGAACGAAACTGATCAGAATCAACGAGTCGAGTCCAAATCCACCTCCTGGGCCATGGAAATTGCCCTTCATTGGAAACCTTCACCAGCTACTTCATCCTCTTTTCCACCATCGCCTGAGGGACTTGGCAAAGAAATTCGGACCGGTCATGCAGCTTCAAATCGGTGAAGTTTCCACTGTTATTATTTCTTCATCAGAAGCAGCGAAAGAAGTGTTGAAAACACAGGAAATCAACTTTGTTGACAGGCCTCATCCCCTTGCTGCAAGCATCCTGTTCTACAACCGTAAAGGCTTTGGATTTGCACCATATGGCGATTACTGGAGAGAACTAAGAAAAATTGCCATACTAGAGATGCTTTCTGCCAAACGTGTACGATCATTCAAATCGATCAGGGAAGAAGAGGTATCAGATTTTATCGGTTCCATTCGTGCAAAAGAGGGGTCTCCGATCAACCTTAGCCGGATGATATATTCTTTAGGAAATGGCATCATTGCGAGATCGATCATCCGTAAGAAATGCAAAACCCAGGAAGCTTTCTTACCAATTGTTGACGAATTGATGCAGGCACTTGGAGGTTTGAATATGGCCGATGCATTCCCTTCCTCCAGATTAATTCACATGGTCAGTCGGGTCAGGTCCAGACTCGAAAGAATGCATAGAGAAGCAGATGAGATCCTTGATAGCATCATCTCCGAGAGTAGGGCAAACTCCGGTTTGGCGTCGAAGATGGGCAAGAACGAAGCGGAGGATCTTCTCGGTGTTCTTTTGAATCTTCAAGAACATGGAAACCCTGAATCCCAATTAACAATAAGCAGTATCAAAGCAACTATCCTGGTTCGTATATATAATCAACTATTCTGCTAAGAGCTTATTGCTTACAATTTATTTTTACTTTCGGTAGTTTAAATGATTTATTGATATGATATTAGAGTTTTGTTGATCTAGTAATTACGAATCTCACCATCTTTATTATATTTGATAAAAATTAAGCACAATATTATATGAGATTATGCAAGTTTCAAACCTAACTTAAAAGGATGTGTTATGTGTTATTCTGGAACCTCACCTAAAACCTAGATTTTTAGGTGAGATAATTACTTCACAACTTTACTTTTATTGTATATTTTGAACAACAAATTAAGAAATTCTTGCATTGAATTAAAATTTTAATTATATTAAATTACATCTTTGGAGCTGTTTTCAGTCAAGGTTGGTTAGAAATTTCTATTTAAAGATTATTGATATGGATTTTCTAGGTAAGAAAAGTAACTATCAATTTATATATATAACAAGTCATTCTTTACTTGATTACCTTTCAGGAAATGTTCACCGGTGGAGGTGACACCTCGTCAACAGCTTTAGAATGGGCAATGTCAGAACTGATAAAGAACCCGAGAGTAATGGAAAAGGCTCAGAAAGAAGTGAGACAAGTGTTCGATGATATTGGAACTGTTCCTGACGAAACAAACCTTCAAGATTTAAAATTCCTGAAGCTGATTATCAAAGAAACCCTAAGATTGCATCCCTCTCTAGCAGTGATTCCAAGAGAGTGCAGGAAGAGATGTGAAGTTCATGGATATGACATCGACGTGAAAAGTAGAGTATTGATTAATGCATGGGCAATTGGAAGAGATCCTAGTTACTGGAATGAAGCTGAGAAATTCTATCCAGAGAGATTCATCGATGTGTCTGCTGATTTTAAGGGTGGCAACTTTGAGTTCATACCATTTGGAGCTGGAAAGAGAATGTGTCCAGGCATTTCTTTTGCTATCGCCAATATTGAGTTTACACTTGCGCAGATGCTATACCATTTTGACTGGAAACCTGCTGATGGATTGAAACCTGAAAATCTTGACATGACTGAGTCTCTTGGGGGGACAGTCAAAAGAAAACGAGGTCTGGAGTTGATTCCCAGTTCATATCGCTCACTCGTCGGATAAAAATTGCTAAATAATTGTAGCGCTGAATTAAAAGTTTGTCTCAATTATGATTTTTATTAGTTTTCTTATTATGTGATTAATGCCTGTAAGGTTTTCGTGTTACTTTATATGCATTATATCAATGTATTTATTAAACTATATTAAAAAACAATATGAATCCAGTTTTCATTTGGAACTGTGATGTTACCTGAGCGAGTGGAGAAGAATATTAATGGGAATTTCTTGCCGATATATTTTAATGAGAGAATAATCTTTTATTGGGAATTCCGCATTCGTCCAAAATCTTATAGAAAAATATAATTAGAGACGATTTTCTTCAGGTAACTCCAAGAACTGGGTACGTGTCTATTTCATGCAGGATTATATATGTTTTTTTAATTGCTGGATTGTTTTGGGTTCTTTACACTGTCAACGTCGTCACCCATTTGCAGTTCACAGACGACGGAAGCGAAATTTGAGTGAAAGAGAATTTTGATTTTGTTTATAGCTAATTTCTCATCCTGTTTTCTTTTCTTTTCTTTTCTTCGGTTGAAATATGTATTTTAAAATTAAATATAGCTTAAATATAACAAGAAATAGACTTATATTCTCAATTGTTGAAGGCATAAGTTATTTGGATTTATTGCATATGTCTCCCTTACTCTTTGTTTTGGTTTAGAGTAGTACTAGTTAGATTGCCCGCCCTATGTTGCGGGCTATGTTAACAATTTTTATAACTATTAAGATTGAAGCAATTAATAGTTTTTGATAGTTAAAAAACAAAATATAACATCTATGTTAGGATTGTGTACTTGATGAAGAATAATCAGAGAGCAAACAGAGGAGAGAGAACAAAGGAGAGGGAGAGAATAGAATTTGAATTTTATTATATTTGTCACACTCATTGTTTGTTACCACAACCACTATTTATATACCTTGTATACTCTCTATTTTATACTCTAGCATCCCCCCTCAATCTCATGCTTGGTTTAATCTCTTGCTCTAGTAAACCAAGCATGAGATTGCAACAATGAATACAAAACACATGAGTACTTAAAAATGAAGCACAAGGTAATGTAGGTATGTGCAAATTTCAAGTCCAAAAAGTTTTCATTTGAAGGAATTTGTTAGAGAATAATTTAAATTATTTTCTAGAATCTCCCTTAATAGTTTAAGGTTTTAGGTGAAATAATTTATTTACATCGAGCCAATTAATGGGTTAATGTAGAGGTTGTATCCCTAAAATCGTCTAGAAAAATATAATTAGAGACTCCTCTCTTTTTTCGTGATATAAGAAAGTAGCTTTCATTTGGAATATTAATTGGAATTTCTTGCCGATTTTAATTGGAATTTCTTGCCGATTTTAATGAGAGTATAATCTTTTATTGGGTGTCTATTTCATGCAAAATTATATATGTTTTCCACACGTGCCATCAACATCACCTAATGGACCCTAAGATTGTTAGCTCTGAAAACACTTGATAATGTACGTGCCAAGCTCATCTGGGATAGTAATGGATATCCATGAGTTATATTTTTTATATCTATTTTCTTTTTATAATCTATCAATTAAAAGATTTAGATATTTATTTCTTATTCATTACTCATTAGGTAAGGTAGCTATAAAAAAGAATAACACATCTTTTTTGGTCGATTCATATTGTATCCATCAAGTTTGGATTAAGTTATCCTACATGAGACGTAAAATTATGGTGGGTTGTGATAAAAACCTAGGTATCTAAGACGTAACGACCTATATGATTAATGACAACTTATTGGACTAATAGTTTGTTTCTTTTTGCAGCCAACAATACTCTTTTTTTTAATTCGAGGAAACCTTATTCTCCAAAAAATATATTTTGTAAGTCTAGGTGAGCAAGTAAAACCTCAATTGTTTCAGGTTTTTACAAGAGATGCACGTCTTGACTCAATCTCAAGATCTACTATACAAATCTCAAGCTCTTTGTCATCACACCACGTCTAGTCGGGAACCTTGCAGCCAAAAATACAGTTGGCCATAAAAATGAACGAAGCTTAAATATAACAAGAAATAGACTTTTATATTCTCAATTGTTGAAGGCATTAGTTAATAAGCAATTAATCTTGTGATAACGTATTATTTACCCCTGATTTTTCTACATATTTTAAAGTTATATATATATATATACACGATTCAATTATTAGCACTGTTTTAAATAATATTGATAATAAAATAGAAAAAAGAAAACATTCATGGAGTACAACAGGAAGGAAAAAAAAAGAGTACGGGCTGAAAAATAATAGGGGAAGAATATGCGTAAAAGGAAATGAAAAATAAGATGGAGGATCAAACAAAGTTTGAAAAATTATTCAAAACATATCCTACAAATTAAGAGGGGAAAATTCAAATAATTTGGAATCCATAACCAAGAAGGAAATAATATAAATTATTTTCCAGTTTAATTTTCGTATTTTACAAAAGAACCTAGACAATATAAATTGGAGTCACTCTGATTCTGATAGACAAAAGAAAAAAAGATTAATAATGATACTCTTACAAAATAAACAATCAAAAACCCTAGCACAAGAAAAGGAAAAAAAACAGCCAGCCAACTTTGAAGTTTTTGATGAACTCCCATTTATATTACACAGAAAATGTCTGTTTCTTCCCGTTCCAGACACCTGAATCGCAATAAAAAACAGGAAGAAGGGTTGGTCGACCAAAGCAAAGCCCAGAACAAGTTGAAAGTAACAGGTTAGCCGTCAGCCTTTGAATACACTAGGTCCAATCGTGCGTGACAAGGTAGACACTAACACTGACCAGCCTGTACACGAACAAAACCACCAAATTCATGTCTATTCGACCTCGGATTTGCAGGGTCGGAGAGGGTAACATGGAGATGGATGGAAAAACCATTGGCAGCAAAACAAAATGGCTGTCGGGATGACAGATTTATTTACCAGAAAGTAACAAAATTGGACGGAGATCTCGCCCTCAGTAGCAGGAGTAACCACAGAAAGAGGCATCACATGTATTGAAGGAATATAAATTACAGTAATTAACAAAAAGATGAAACAGACCTCATCCTCAATATAAACATTGGTATGGTGTCAGCTCTCTATAGGAAGAGGATGTTATTTAATCGCAGTAGAATTTGCATTAATTGACTATCACGAAAATATATATTACTCAACCAACCTTTCTAATGCTAACCTTAAAGTTTTCCCACTCTCCTAAGAGCGTTATGCGCCATTCCCACCTATGAAAAGTACATGCGATTGATACAACTGTATAGTATATCCTACCTCCATGTCCTCTGTATCAACACCAGGCAGAAGCAGAGATCAGATTCCTATCTTTCCATCCCAAGAGCATAGCTCCATCAATTTCCACCAATGTATAATGCTCTGAGTAACACCTTAGCAGGCTCCTTATCACGGAGTTTAAGTAGGAGCTCAAAGGCCATTGCCGGAAACCTGCCATCGTGAATCTAGACTTCCATTTGCGGAGGAGCTCGTGGCGCTCCTCCCTCTCCTTCCCCTCACAAGCAATGACATTAACAATATCCCTTGCTAGGCAATGCTGCTCCACACTGATGCGCTCCTTCTGGTCCCTTGGCAGTCTGACATCAATGGACTCGAAAATTGCCAAGTAATAGTTTAGAGTTTCTACAAACCGGGTGAGGAAAGGGGTTGTGTTGGTATTAGATTCTTGCTCCATCAACGTGACCACCTTGGGATTGAGCGATTTGATCATTCGAAGCAGGCTATCTCTTGGATTGTTCACGTCAACACTCTCGTCAGGAGTGTGGTGGAGCTCCAAGGGAAAGTTTACAGCGAGAGCCTCTCCAGGCCTAACATCAAACATCTCCTTCGTCACATCTGGAGCAAAAACTGGTACTCCATGGAACTCTATGGGGATTTTAAACTTCTCAGAAAATGCAGTCAGCTGTCTCGCAACTGCCTCTAACCCGTCACCACGGGCATATTTAGAAAGCGGGTCATCAATACCTGTGATACGCACATGTGGAGCCCCACTTGGTCTGGATGCAAGAGCTTGAAGGAGAGTCATCCACTGCGTTCCCTGAGCAATGTGGAAGTCTATTATATGGATGCGGTCCTCATTTTTGCATGCTTCGGCAATGGCTCCATTGGCTGCCATGTAACCAAACTTCAGGTAGGGGCAGATTTCATACAGGATGTGCATGTAAGACATCAAGTCCTTGCCTTCTGGTTCCTTGCACCTAAGGGTATGATAAATATTAGTACCTGATGACTCCTTCCTTGCTACCAATCCCTCTATCAAGTATGCACCAAGACGCTGGATTGGCTCTCCACTGATAGACACCACACTTCTGGCCTTCTCAATCAACTTATCAAAATCATTCACCTTGTTTTCATCAAGAGCTTTGGCACATGCAATTAACAACTGCTTCAGATCTCCGGATGGAATGCCACGCAAAGGTACTTCTTCCATTTCCTTTTGGCGTTTCTCAACATGAGCACCTTCACCAAACTGCCTCTGCCTTGAAACAAAAGAGGTCTGAGTCTGAATAACATGAGAATCCTGGCGCTCCTGGCTCCAGACCCTAGGTTTCTGATCAGATGTCTGTGGCCTGCTAGTTTTCCCCAAGGAAATATATGGTCTGTTTACTTCTTCATCGTCATCTGGCCCCATTAGAGTAGTCTCCAATTTCAGCAACGCGAGTTTTATGTTCTGGCTAGAACTTTCATCTTGCAACAATGAAGTGCCACCAGGAAAGATCTGTAAACTTTCTTGTTGACAGTCCACAGAAGGGTTCAGCCCACTAAAATAACTACTGGATTCACCTGAGAGATTCTCTGTGGAGCTGTGGCGGTCCTGGCTGTCACTTAACGTAGCTGCATATGTATCACAATCATATTGAGATGAGAAGGGCGAGCTGGTTGAATTTCCTATATCTAATTTCAATGAACCAAACAACCTATTAGGCATGGAAGGAACAGATGGATAAGAAGATGGGTAGGATAGGGCCGCGCCAGTGACACCGTATCCAAAATACTGGTGTGATTCCATCCTATATGTTGTTCTTCTAGCAACACAGAAGAAGATTGGCTAGGCTCTGCTGTGAGCAATTAAAGGCAGCTTTACAACTCTCTTGGGAGAACTCAAACTTGTTTATCTTCAGTGAAAAATATGCATCAGCCTGGTAAGAAAATAAAAGGAGCACGAAGGAACATCTAAATCAGTCTATTTTAGTTACAAGACAACTCCATATTAATCAAATGTCTAAACTGTGAACACTTAAGGGTACAATAAAACATCAGAGATAGATCAAGACAAATATCGTTTTTTTTAAAAAAAACAGAGAGAGACAGAATCGAACCAAAAAAGCCGTAGTACAAAAGAATTTTCATTATCAACATCCATAGTCCATCTGATGCATTTCTAATGACTTCTATGATGTTCCTAATTTCTAAAATACATAGAAGAAGATTCAAACTTTCTTGCTGAACACTCTTGCGAAATCAATCAGCTTTATCTCTGTGCAGGGTTTCTCCAATTTCTTTGCCCTCTCCAAGGCAATATTGGAAAGTGAAATACTTTGCAAATAACCAAACCACAAACCCCAGAAATCCATACACCCTACACTTAGAATTTTCAGTTACTAAGAAAGCACACGGAACTGTACAATTGCTTGCAACATTTGCTCTGCATTCATTTCGATCAACATAAATCTAGGCATTTAATAAAAACAAGCACCTAAGGTACGGGTTTTTCTCCAAAGGAAAGCGAAAGGAACTGTAATTAGCTTCGAAAAAAGAAATGGAAAGTTTAAGAACTTGTGTGACTTCTTATTGGACCAAAAAGATGGAATAAAACATCCAAGTAAAATTATTTTAAAAATCAATGATCATTCAAAGAAATAGAGTCCAATCTACAACCATCCATTCAATAAAGAGTACTACAAGGCTTCCAAGAAAAACCCTTGAATTATCACATAGAAATGAAACATAGAAGACATAAAACAGAATCAAATATCAGAAAGAGAGAGCTAAACTTACAAGGAAACCAAACCCAGAAACCTTCAAAGTTCCAATCTTGAAAAGGTAGTATAAATCTCGAAAACAAATCTGTATCTAACAAATGAAACAGCAGAAGGACTAAAGAGACTTACTTTCTGGGAAAGAAAAGAAGAAAGAATTTGTGTTTGATTTTTCGCAGATTTTCTATTTTGACTCTGGTTTTCTTTTCTTTGTCCGTGTTTTGTATTTTGTATTTTGCACAGAAGCCAGGCTTCAGCGGTATAAATGGAGGAAGAGAGGGAGAGATGATGACGGGGGTTTCATGGAAACTTTAACGGCGCCGAGTAGTGTCACGAAGTTTAAGAAACGGAGATGGGGTCGTTTATGGACGGAGTTGAGAGATTGTTAACGGTTAAGCTCTTCGTTCATTCGTGACACCTACTGAGAACATTCTTTGTTTTGTCTTACATAGCCATTCTTGACCACGCTGGTTGAAAATGTCCACCATCGCTGTGTTGACAAGTGACTTCCAAGCAAGATCTCAACCATGCGTGCCTTTTGCTTTTAACTCTACTGGCGCTGTAAATCCAAGGGGGAGAGAGACAGAGAGAGAGAGAGAGAGGGAGAGTAGGGGTTGAATCTCAGAATGTCAAGTCACACTCATTTTTTTTTTAGTGTTTAGTGATGTATTTAAAAAAAATTATTTTTATTTTTATTTTTATTTTATTTTATTTTTTTAATGGGTTGATATTAAAAATATTTTTAAATAAAATAAAAATATATAATTTTAATATATTTTTGAAGAAAAAAACAATTTCAAAAATTACTTTAGTTCATATGTATAAATAGTTGGGGAAGAAGTTTTTTTAAATAATAATAAGAGATGATATTTAAAAGTAATTAATATTTTTTTTAAATGTTAGCCGTAAGATTTAAACATGAATAAATAAAAACATATTTTTAATCACCAAATCAAAACTTTAATACTATTAAGGATGAAATATAAAATCATAGGTGTATTTGATATGAGTTTTAAAACATATTGAGTTTTGCTATTATTGGAAGTAAAATCTAGATTTTAATTTATATTATTAAAAAAATACAAAGAGTTTATGCGTCTCAAAATTAAAATAAAAGGGTGAATACAAGAGATTTGATGCTACATTTAGAAAGGGTTCTATATATATATATAAGGTATATAGAATTTATTCTCAAAATTTAAACATTATAAAACAATTAAATAGAAAATTAGAGACCTTTTTATAGAATTGTTATATATAAATGCAGGAAAAAAAAGTTATAGTATATATTCATGTTGAAACTACTGTTTAACCCATTTTATATCACCTCGAATTTATTCTCAAAATTTAAACATTATAAAACAATTAAATAGAAAATTAGAGACCTTTTTATAGAATTGTTATATATAAATGCAGGAAAAAAAAGTTATAGTATATATTCATGTTGAAACTACTGTTTAACCCATTTTATATCACCTCGATGCTGGAAGAAATTTATCTGAATTGAAACCAAAGCGAACAGCAACCATTTTCCTTTTTAAGGATTGCTTATGTATACATGTGTTTATGTTCGTGTCTTGTGTATGCTTTATTTCACGAAGAAGAACCTATTGTTTACCTGCTTTTCTTTTTTATTTATTTTTTTGGTTTTTATCTCACCAAACTAGTAAACTAAAGTAAGTAAGAAAAAAAAAAAACATCTCCGTTTAGCATTGGGGGACTGGGTTTGCAGAGAGGGTTTTTGAGTTTTTTTACAAATGATGGCGAATTACACTTTTGAAGACCAAATTAAAAAAAAAAAAAAAAAAAAAAAAAAAAAAAGACCAATATTACAGTGTGAAACAACGACAGAGTGAATTTAGATTTTATTTTATATGGAGGTAAGGTAATCTCAAAAGCCAATAGATTGTCGCCATGTCTGCAACCTTATCTCTACACATGCAATAAGTAGCTTTTTTATTTTAGATTCATTTTTTATTTAAATATAATTAAAAATTTAATAATTATATTGTTGGTGGGTTTTTAAAAATTATTATTTAATTATATAACTTAATCCTATTAATTATATAATTAATTATATACAAAATAATTTCATTATATTTAAAATAATACATAAAAAATAATTTTTATAAATAGTTTTTATAAAATAATGTATTCTATTTAAAAGATCATTTTAGATTTAGCTGTTAAAAATTGCTTTTACCGCAGGAGATTCTTTAAAAGAAGCCAGGCAAAAAACGTTAAGAGAGCACACGTCATTAATGACACTAATGAAGCGCATACGTTGACACGTTTGAAACATAACATTTATTGACGTGACGTGGCACGCGTTGACAGCACCCGTTACAAGACCAGCTAGCCAATAGTGAAAGTGGAATTCAAATTTCAAATCCAATCCAAAAAAGATTGAGAAGGAAATTGATTTTGATAGTCCACTTATGACTCGGAGATCAGTCAGCATAAAATCATGTAATTCTCCTAAACATTGAGGGGGGGGGAATAGTAGAAAGGATAGCATCATTGATTTTAAATGAATTTCAAATTTTATTTAAAAATCTATAGTATTGGGAACTAAAATAATTTAATTTAATTAATTATTTCATGCTATAATATTCAAATTAAAATATATTTTCTTTATGAATCAATGACTATAATACTGAGAACATAAATAACTCAAGACATCCAACATGTTTCATTCTACAATATTTAAATTGAAATATATTTTTATAGAATAATAATAATTATATTGAGAAATTGATCATTAAAAAATTAACTCAAATTACTTATGATTTTTTTATATATATATATATTTAGGGAATCAATATAAGTTGTTAAACATTATACTTGATTTTAAATATAAATCAATCAATTATTAAATTGATAATATATTAAACTGTTTCATTTAGTTAATCTTATTTTATTTAGAGCTATGATTTTTATTTGGATAAGCCAATTAAAGAATCTAATGAATCATACTCATAAAAATCATTGATCAAAAATTAAAATGAAACAATTAATCAAATGCGACTTGATTGTACATGAGTTTTAGAAATTGAACTCGTGAAATAATATGTGTGATATTATTTAAAAGACAAATTTATATTTTACCATTCATATAATTTTCAAGTTTCCTTATGAAATTCATAATTTCCAGTACAGAAAAAGCTATTTTAGTTATTGAAACATCTCAAATATCACATAATGTATATTTCAACCCTAATAATCATCGAGACTCGCATTAAATTAATTTTGCAATTCCTATAGCTGCTCTTTCAGGAAATTTAACCGGTAAGTAGTATAGGTTAACCTCGATTAATTTCATACCACAATTGGTAGTTTTTTTTTCCTGGTTTTTGACGTAGACTATGACTCAAGTTATTAATCTTTTCGACTGATGAGTCAACACCATGCTATTCGTCAATTTCTTGCTATACCAGTCGTTGAAGTGCTTCTGCTGGTTGGATTTTTGCAACTTTAATCGTACTTTTTTTAAATTAATTCAAATTCTCCAAGTACTTGAAATGAATAAAAGAAAATCACAATGGAAAAGGCATTTCCCTTGGGCAAGAAAAAAAACAGGAAAATATGGTCGCAAACATACTACTAAAAAAAGGGTG
Source organism: Salix purpurea (assembly GCA_027405865.1). NCBI lineage: Eukaryota > Viridiplantae > Streptophyta > Magnoliopsida > Malpighiales > Salicaceae > Salix > Salix purpurea. The sequence continues at coordinate 3,249,211 of JAOWLH010000043.1, read as the reverse complement.
TTTTGCAACGGAAGCATCCGTTGCAAATAAGTAAGGGTGCCGTTGCAAATTTGCATTTGCAACGGATTTTGCAACGGAAACATTCGGATGCAATACCTTGACTGCAAATTGATTTGCAAGGGATAATCCCTTGCCAATTTGCAACGGCTTAGCCGTTGCAAATTAGCAACGGATTAGCCGTTGCTAATTGGCAACGGCTTAGCCGTTGCAACTTGGCAACGGAATTTCCGTTGCAAATTTGCAACGGCTAATCCGTTGCTAATTTGCAACGGAAATTCCGTTGCTAATTTGCAATTAAATTTTTTAATCAATTTCGAATTTATTTATTTTTAAATTAATTATGAATAATATTTTCATAATATTATTGATATATTATTAATATTGAGAACTAAATAAATACAGTTGAAATAAAAATTTCATAAATTAAAATGTATAATACAACAAAAATTCAGTTACAATTACATTTATAAGTAAATCAACATGGAATAAAAAAATACAGATTTTGCATAAGACCTTGCTGTTCTGATCTGCTAGGGCTGCAATAGCATCAAGATCAGCCTCAAAGCCTTTCTCTGGGAGAAGATCAAAATGCCGAACTTCAAGACTCCTAAAAGCAGCACAAAGTTCATAAATCAAGATATTTGCACCTGGGCGAGCAAGCATTGTCAATGCAACATCAATAGCTTGAGTGCAACCCGATGTAATAAAAACATCATCAGATGATAACTTGTAAGATCACAAGATACGTATTCAGCAATCGCCCTACAGAATAGAAAGAAGAAACAAATAAACCATATGATTCATTGCAGCCTCTCAAAGTTGAACAGGGAGGCCAAAAAACATAACCTGCGAAAGCACATATTCAAAGCACTACTATATCCAGTTTACCTTGGCATCCTTCCTGGAGATAGGGATTTCCTTCGAACCCTTCGCTCTGTAATATATATTACGGGTGTTTGAGAACATGAAAGGGCCAAATAATCATTAATCTCAAACCGCTCATAGAACTGCAGCAAGTCAACCAGTTGAGCAAAGAGTTTCCCTTTTTCATGTCTGTAGAGAGCACTTAAATGACATTTCGCAACAACAGCAACATCAGCCACAAGAGGCCTCAGATACCTATACACGATGGAATATAAAGAAAAAGGAAAATAAATTAAAACATAGAATGAACATAAACTGGTATATGGAGAATATCTAAATCTTGAAAGCATAAGATGCACTTGTAAAGAAAGATTGGTTTTGAATTAGAAATATTAAAGGCATGAACTATATAAGAACCAGCCAGTTAAGATTTAAAAACTTGAAGAAGAAAACAAAGATAAGTGAAAATGAAACAGAGAGAGGGACAGAGAAAGAGAGAAGAACATACCTCCTTGTACAAATAAACCATACGTACCTTCAGACTGAAGAAATTGAAACAAGTAAAGAGGCGGACATCATAAGACTGACTAATAAACCGGAGGTTATAATAGTGTTTTCTTTTGCTACAATTGATAGAAATTTCCTGTGATGCAGGGCTTCATATAATTTTTCAAGTCTTCAATAAAATGAGCCACCAAATTCCTAAATAAGTTATCTCATCTTCAGGGTTCAGACCATCGTATCAACAAGCCGAGAATAAGTTTTATCTCATCTTCACATCTTCACAATTGAACCCACGGGAAAAAATAGCACATACATCTATAATCAAAAACCCGAACACTTTCACATCTTCACAATTGAATCCAAGGGAAAAAATAGCACACAAAATCACAGTCAGTTAATTAGCCAATTTTCCACAAAATAACAACTTCACAACTTCATTCCACACAAAAAATAGCCACATGTAACCCCAGAAACTCCTACCCAAACCAATCATTCTCCAGAAACTCTCCCTTACCACCGTGGCCACCCCAATCTCCCTAAACCCTAAGCAAATTTAGAAACTAAGGAATTTAAAAAATGGAAATGATGAACATTTGATCATGAGAAACAGAATTGTAATAATATTATTTACAGCTTGCTATTTCCAAATTCTTACATAAATTAATTCTTCTAAAAAACTGATTAAAATTCAAATGCTCGAATATGTTAGGGCATCTGTTTCCGAAGCATGTCAGTAGTTCTACTAATTCTTCAATTTTATACACAATAAAATATAAAACAATCCTAAAAAAATTAAAATTAAAATTCTTACCCTCTCACCGGTAAAGGCGCCAGCCATTTTCTTTCTGTCAAAACTCTGAGAAACCAATTCTTCCATGTGGCCGGAGCACAGATCTGACAGGGAGAGTGCATATTTGAGGCTGTGGAGGCTGAATAATGAGACCGTGGAGGCTGCTGCAGTGGTGTCTTGGAGAAGAAGGAGAAAGGCAGGGGCTGCCACTGAGGGCTGAAAGCAAGGCCGAGATGTAGAGGAAGGGCTGCGTTGGGGAGATCGGGAGACGGTGGACGATCGGAGGAAAAAGTGAGAGGGAAAAAGAGTGAGGATGCTGGACCGAAAGGGGCAGCCTGTGCTGGCTGTGAGAGGAAGAGAGTGACACCGTGGCTGAGGAAGATTGTGGAAATGCGCGGCAGCTTGTGGAGAAAAACGGGAAAGGGAAAATGAAGAGAGTGGGGAGATAAGGCTGCAGTTGTGGGGCTGCCAACGAAGAGAAAAAAAATGGAAAAAAAAAGAGTGGGGCTACGGGGAGCAGTGGCTGGTCTGGAGATGGAGAGGAAAGTGAAGGGGAAGGAGAGCGTGGGTCGCCGGAGAGAGGGGCTTAACATCATGATGCGGGTACTAAATATATATATATATTTTTTTTAAATAAAAACAATTCTTGCGCGGGGCGATGCAAATTCAATTTAATTTGCAACGGAAATTCCGTTGCATTTTAATTTTTAATTTGCAACGGATTTTCCGTTGCAAATGATTTTTTGTTGCAACGGATAATCCGTTGCAAATGGTTTTAAATTGCAACGGATTTTCCGTTGCAAAGTAATTTTAATTCGCAACGGATAATCCGTTGCAAATGGTTGTCAATTGCAACGGATTTTCCGTTGCAAAGTAATTTTAGTTTGCAACGGATAATCCGTTGCAAATGGTTTGTTTTAGCAACGGATTTTCCGTTGCAAAGTAAATTTTATTTGCAACGGATAATCCGTTGCAAATGGTTGTCAATTGCAACGGATATTCCGTTGCAAAGTAATTTTATTTTGCAACGGATAATCCGTTGCAAATGGTTTTAAATTGCAACGGATTTTCCGTTGCAAAGTAATTTGTTTTAGCAACGGATAATCCGTTGCAAATGGTTTTAAATTGCAACGGAATTTTCGTTGCAACCCATTTTTTTTTTTTTTTTCGGAATTTGTTTAGCAACGGAAAATCCGTTGCTAAACAAAATTCCGTTGCAAAGTTTGCAACGGATTTTTGCCGTTGCAAAAATCCGTTGCAAACACCCCCCTTTTTTAGTAGTGACACAGTTGCATTTTGTTAATTTGGTGTGGATGCAGTAGTCCTAACTTGATCATTGTTGTTATATATATATATGGTTAAACTTCCGTATACTTTAACTAATTTTACGGACTTTAAAATTAATAATTATATAAAACCTGAGAATATAGGAGAAACAGACCTCTTAATCTCAAGCTTGGTCACCTGCTATGATTTGTTAGTGTATATTTTGTTTTGAGAAACAAATAACTACAAAATGGAAAAGTTAAGTGTTTGTATGAGAGTGTGGTTAAAATTATTTTTGAAAGTGTTTTTCGTTCAAAAATATATCAAAATAATTTTTTTTTATTTTTAAAAAATTATTTTTGACATCAATACATTAAAATGAACTAACACCAATTTTTTAATTTAAAATAAAAAATAAAAAAAAAATCAATTTTTTCAAAATCACTTTTCAAATACATTCTCAAACTCCCCAAAATAATCATACTTTTGCTTTAATTACTGGGGGCAATCAAGCTCGTGAGCTTCGGGCTTAGGTTCATGCATTAGAAGGGATTTGGAATCAAATTCCTTTCCGAGAATCCTTCGGATACATCGACAGAAGATAATATATTTTTAAGGAAAAAAGACTTACCAGCTTTCAGATAGGGTTTCAGGGACAAAGAAAGCATGCGCTGAAACTAGAAGTGAGTGCTTGTTGATGTGTCGAAAAGTAAACACTAGCCTATCACGAACTTTCAATATTCTCCCAACCTTTCTTTCTGCTCGATCGACCCTTTTGCATTGTTTTTCAATCCCACGTGAGTTTTAATTTCAAAAATATTTTTTATTTATTGAGTTTTAGATATTCATTTTATATATATATTTGAAGTGTATACATAAAAATCAAAAAATAAAAATCAATATTAGAATACGTATTATATTGTTTTGCTACTATAAGATGGAATAATTCGCTTATTAAAGTAAACTATATATATAACACTCAACGTACAAGTTGTTGGGCATATAAATTTTGCAAAGAACTTCAATTCTGAGCTTGAATGAAATCAGACAGATTGGCAATGAAGTAATCCTGCAGATGGAATGGAAGTGAAGAATTATACGATGGCATAGCTCCAAGAGATCACCAGCTGCCCTTACCACCCGCATCATACAATAGGAACGAAAAAGATTAAAAAAAAAAAAACACTTACAAATTAATTCGAGTTTCTGGTTTCTAATATGATAACTCGTTAAAAAATTATATTATTATTAATTTTAAAAATTATAGAATTAATCAAGATATATATAAATTAACCTGGATATATATATTTAAAAAAAGAATTGTGAGATAATTGAGTAAAAGGGAATGAAATCCCAACGAAGGAGCACATTTATTATCTAAAATGGTCCACACCCATTATATTTGGTCAATAACATTATTATTAATTATAGAAATGAAATGAAAATAAGAGGTCGGAAAGAGAGACGAAGAAAAATGAGCTCTCGTTTCCACTTGTGCCTTGCTGTATTTTTAAAAACATCGTGAAACCCACACACGAGCTAAAAGCATCCCCTTCATTGAACTCATGTTATCAATTAATGGTACCCTATTGATTTAAAAAGAAAAAAACAATTGGCTCTACAAACGACACGTGCAGTTCATTTGACCGTGCAATGGTATAGACACTGATCTCGTTGACCGTCTTATTTCCAAATAAATAATCATGGTTATTTAAAACCGACCACATGAAGCTCAATCCATACAGACTGCATAAAAATTAAACGACGTGTAGGTTGATAAAATAATGGCATTATTTAAAAACAAGTAAATAGACATCATAGTTTTTTAGAATAATTAAGTTGAATCAAATTAAACATTATTCAAACTATAGGCCAGCAATTTGTCCGCTTTGACGAGATGATTGGAAAGTGGAGTCATTTTTATGCAAGTTGATTATGTTCTTGTTAAACCTAAGGTTTGACTAAGATTTCAAGCGCTATCACCCGTTTTAAAAATATTATATATTTTTTAAAAAAAATTAAAAAAAATAATTTTTTTGGATAATTTTTTTATGTTGATATCAAAAAGATTAATTAAAACGTTCAAAAATACATTAAAATAATTTTTTTTAAAAAATGATCTAAAATTGCTAAAAAAATTAATTTAAAATGAAAAATAAATCATTTTTTTTCAATACAAAACACACGTAACTCCTGGCATGTTTATTTCGTTGCCCAAGTGTGGTCTCGTGGTTTCCATCCCAACACCTTGCATCTTGAGAGAGCACTAAACTTTCTAGTAGATGTTAACCAAGTTTCTGGCACATTCTCGTAATGAATCATCCTATCTAAAAACTTGAATTTTTAGGTAAAGTTCTAGAATATGATATATATTATTTTTTAAAATATCTACTCAAATGAAAACCCTTTTTTAGGTAAAGTTTCTGGCACATTCTCTTGCAGATATTTCAACTGACGTGTAATGAATCATCCTATTTAAAAACTTGAATTTTTAGGTAAAGTTCTAGAATATGATATATATTATTTTTTAAAATATCTACTCAAATGAAAACTCTTTGAGTTTAAAACTTGCACAGACTCACACTACCTAGTACTTGATTTTTCATCAAATAAAATGAGAGGGTGAAATTTGAACTCGTAACCACTAGGTCAACAAGGTTCTGAAATTATGTTAAGAAAATAGCTCACTTAAAAATTTAAACTTTTAAATAAAACTTCAAAATATAATTTATATTATTATTTAATAAATACTACGTATTTAGCCCAACTGGTCCTAAACACCTCGAAAAGAAAGCACCTCGAAGAGCGCACAGTCTTTAAATTGGCCCAACTAGTGTAACATCCAAGATTATCCAATTAGCCCAACTAGTTCATCTAGAGCCCTAGTTTGGACTTCGGCTAGCCCAATTGGGCAATCATAGATCCAACAACTTCACACCCAAGCACCTGAACCTAACTTTTGTTACCTTCTGTTTATATAATTTACATTGTGTTTTAAGAACATTTTATAATAAAAAAATAATTTTTATTTTATTTTTTAAAAATATTTGTAAATTATTTTGATGTATTGATTTTAAAAATATTTTTAAAAATATTATTATTTTAATTCTAAATAAAATTCACTTTAAATTATACTCTCAAATATGAAATAATAAGGTGAGTTTGTTCTCATCTCGAGCCAATAAACCATGTTGACCCACTTGATATTATTATTTCTCGGCCAATAATATAACCACCAACTAGTCAGATTTTTTTTTATTATTATTAATGTGGTTGTCCAGATCAACTTATACACACTTCGACTAATCCCACGAGTTTTAAAATTAATAACCATGGAAGTCATGAGAAATGATTAAGTAGTCATACTTACTATTTCACATAATTGCTCATATACTTTTTCAAATGGCGTTCTCCCATGTATTTCTTCTCTTTATAATATTTTTTGGGTATAAAAATACTCGAAAAAACAAAAGGTAATAATCAACTCACATGCATTCATTTCTTTTATATATATATATATATATATATATATATATATATATATATATATTAAAATTGAAGAATTTTAATATTTCTTGAATATAAATTTTCACTAGCGAAACGTTTTTCTTCTCCTTCAACTTCACATTCAAGTAATCTGTCATTGAGAGAGACAGATCCAGCGGGGTCTCTTTAAAATAAGAATTTGATGGTGATAAAACCATGTTTTCTTGGATGATAAACAGCTTTCGTAACTTAAATGTAATACAGACCAGAGCTTGGAAGTCTAAATCAATAATTATTATGAAATCCTGAAAGGAAACTACGCAGAGAGAGCACAGGCACATGCTTTCTCACGTCTCACGTCCCCGAGGAACATGGGCAGATATGCAAGCGAGAATGCTTGCTTGCTTGCTTCATCAATAATGCAGTAGCTTTGCCTCCAAGTTAGCGTGAGCCAGCACTGATTTTATATATCAATTGTATACGAATATATATATATATATATATCTGTGCATATATATATGCATGATCTCATGTGGGAGATAGGGGGAGAGTGGAGCTTTACTGGGCATCCACTCTTCTTCCTCGCCCTCACTGCTTGAAGGAATTCATAAATAATGCAGTATCATTGTATACAAAATTACCAAATATTGATAATTTTAGGGTTACTAAATAGGTTTGAATATTGCTATAATTATAATGATTTTTTTATGTAAAACAGTTCTATTTCTTTATTTTAAATTTACTAATCAAATATTATATTTATTAATCAAATATAATCAAATATTAAATATAAATGTTTTTTTAATAATATTAAATATATTACCAATAGGTTAACTACAAGACATATTCATTAACAATTGTAGGGTTACTAAATGGTTTGGAGTGGCATATTCACCTATATAGGTTTGAATAATGCTTTTTTTTCTTTCTTTATTTGTTTTGATTCCTTCAAGGTTCATTCTTTCTTTTATCCACTTGGCTCAATTTTAAGTTTTTGTTTTTTTATTTATTTTTTAAGAGTGTTTAGGAATAATATGTCACTGTACAATTTAATAAGAAAAAATAAATTATATAATTACTAAAAAAGGCTTGTGCACATTGCCCATTGTAATGCATTGCGGGTTGAACAAAAAAATTACAAGATGATTTTTTCTAAAATATATAGCAAACAATATAATAGATTGATTCAGAATAACTCAAGTTAACATATTGAATTTGTTATTTGAATCATAAACTTTATTACATTCCATTTCTTTTTTTTTTAATATGACAAAAATATAAAGACCAATTGAAAATAAAACATATACTAAATGATAGAATTAAAGAAAAAAATTCATTAAAAACCTTTTTTTTTATTTTAGGGACGGATAACATGTGTTATTTGCCCCTTTATTATAGAAAAAGAAGTAATAGGTGATTTGCAAGCAAATTGAAATATTTTTTTTAAAATTAAATTATGCTCTTACCTATAGGTTAAGTTTAATACTATAATTAAAGTGTTTTCAGTGTGACCTAAACACAGTTTTTTTTTTTTGAAAAAAGTTTTGGTCCACGGTAGTTAAGATGTTAGATAGAAGTGTTTGTCATGGAAAGTAGAACAACCTATCATCTTAGCATGATGAAAATATAATTTAAAAAAAAAAACAACAATTAAAGATGCAAATCACCACAAAATACCATGATAACTTTAATTATTCATGATTTAAAAGCTTGATGAAACTTAGTAAATGTTTAAAAGTGTGGTTGAAGCTGTTTTTAAAAGTGTTTTTCGTTCAGAAATATATCAAAATGATATTTTTTTTATCTTTTTAAATATTATTTTTGACATCATCATATGAAAATAATCTAAAAATATCAATCAAATTTAATTTAAAATAAAATAAAATTTAATTTAAAATAAAATAAAATAAAATTTTAATTTTTTTTAAATATTTTTATAATACATTGCCAAACGGCCCTTAAACTAGCTAGCACTACATGATAGACCAAGGTAATTCCTCGTTTAATATACCCTCCCTCCCTCCCTTTATGAGCTCTAAGTTGAATGACTTCTTACTTGAGTTATAATCTTTTTTACACGAGTAAAATAATCTTCCTTTTCTCTTTATGATACCGGAAGGCCAGACAATTTTATGGAGCATCGAACCAAAGGGCTCCTGTAGTTTAAAAAAGAATGGAAACAGATCGAGTAAAGCAGCCAAGTGCCATGATTCAAATCTATGTTTTCTGACTTTCCAGTTGTTCTACTAATAATTAATGCGTCCGAAGAGAAAGATGAATCTGATAATCTTGATGGTGAAATGGTCAAGCTTGATCCAATGTATTTTCTTAATTTCAATTAAAGAAAAACATGTCAATCTATAGCAGCCATTGATTTATTCTTGGAGGTTCTTGGAATCTTCTGTGGTGGATACTGTTTCCCTGTTCTGCTTTCATCGTCTGGGACCTGCTTTCTTTGAATCATTCGTCGGAATATGTCCTCGTAAAAGAGCTCTCACCTATTAAATGACACAGAAGATTTTTAATAGTTTAGGGCAAGCATCAGCTCCATGGCTACGGGTCCAATCATGGAAAAATCGAACAGATAGCCAAGGTTTTTTGACCTGGTAGGGATTCATGAATGGCGTGTTGACTTAATTACTTGTAGATTTCATCAAAATATGATTATGATTATGATCATGATCATGAACAGTAAAGGGAAAGCAATGTCTCGAAATATCTTGAGCATAAAGACAAGGAATAAAATAACCTTCATCAAGTGAAGGTCCTATGTGGGAGCTCATCTGTTCTTCTTCTCACCTTAAATTTGCTTGCTGAACTATGGTGTTAGCCTTTCTATTCATAGCAGGTGTTGGAGGCTGACATTTGCTTGCTACCAAATATCATTTTCTTCATATATATATATATATATATACATGCAAGCAATTGTAAACCCTAAAGTCTTACCAGAACTTACGTTCTCTATGAAACTTGATTCTTATAAGGGCAGTTTCTTGTATCATATACCATAATCTTTAATGCTAGTTCATCCATTTTGATATTCTAAGTTAGGTTACTTCCTATGTCTGCAAACATTTAGTAGGTGATTAGTGGTAAGAGTTTGGGATAAGGAGTTTATTTTCTATATAGTTTCAAGTTTGAGTTTTGTGATTGTTAATATAATGACGACTGAAGATTTATATAGTTGTTAACTTTGAGATCCGTAGAATTAATCGAGTTGCATGCAAGATTTTCGGACACTCATGTTAATAAAAAAAAAAAAAACTAAACAATGCTCATGTGCTTGATGTTTCTTAGACACTTATCAATCTCCAGGTGGCCGGGAAGGCACACTGGCTGCGAGCCTCCACTTACACATGGCATTGACTGTTTAGTTGTGGTAATTTTTTAAAATATTTTTTTTGTTGAGAAATACATTAAAATAATTTCTTTATATTTTTTAAAAAATTGTTTTTAATATCAATACATGAAAATAATAAAAAATACCAAAAAATTAGGAGTGATTGTTTAGTTACTGTTGTTTTTTAAAGTGTTTTTCATTCAAAAATATATTAAAATGATATTTTACATTTTAAAAAAAATTATTTCTGACATAAAAAATGATAAAAAAAAACCAAAATATTTAATTTAAAATTAAAAAATTAATATTTTTTCAAAAAAAAAGATGTTTGCAAACAGTGCCTTAAAGTCACGCCAATTAAAGAGCACAAGCTGCACAGCTGTGATGTCCTCGGGATACTAACTTCGCTTTAGATCTTCGAGGTATCTTTATAGGTGTCCTCTAAAATTCAACGAACCTTACAGCCCCACGTGTCCAGTCCCTCGGGTCAAATCATGACCCCACACACACCCGATCCACCCCAGCAAGATTAGAAACATAAATTCCTTTCGCCTACAAGGAGACACAGTACAATCCAAGTCCCCTGCTGGTTGGCTTACCTGCCTTTTAATTCGCTGTTTTTAAATCAGATCCGAACCCCCTGATTGGTCAGGACACAGGCGATCCAGAACATAAATCGGGCCGATTTTCAAGAATTACTGGGAGAAGCGAGCAGGTTAAAAATCTAGAATGCCCCGATTAGATCGGAAAAAACTCGGTCGAAGCTCATTGATTTTTTAAAAAGAAAAATTCAAAATAATATCAATCAAATTAAAGTTCAGAATTAAATTTAAAAACTATGTTTTTCAATCACTTTGTGAATTAATTGCAATTTTCGGATTTAATTTCCATTTTTAGTTGCTTTAATTTACAGCATTGTTCCATGCAATGAATCAATTTTGATATTAACAAAACAATAAATTGAGATGATGCTTTCATTAATCACCAACTCATAAAGCAACATTTATTATAATAATATTTTTATTAATATATATTTTTTTTAAATTTAATTTTATTCTTTAACATCTTGATTTTTGAGATTTAGACTTTATATTTTTTTTTATATATGAAGATATTATAGAAGCCTTGTGATCCAGAGTGGGTTTTGAAAGTTAATGTTGTTACTCGATTTTCTTTATTTATTTGAGTTACTTTTTTATAATTTCATTCTTCAATATTTTATTAATTGAGAATAAAATTTTGTTATTTATTTTAGTTTTTTTATATTTTAATATTAGGTTGATTGTGAATTGGATTTTATAATTTATTTTTAATTTGCTTTCTATGAGGCTGTCTTGGTCTCATAACCTGAGTTGCAAAAAGTCTAGCAGGTTAGCTGAGTTTTACTCGAGTTATTCTTTATTTTATTTAATTTTACATTCAACATTGAGTTGATAGAAAATCAAATTTCATAGATTGTTTTGATTTGTTTTATGTGCGAGTATCATGATTTCATTACTAGGGTTGTGGATTTTTCAAGTTAAACTTGAATCCATTCAATATGCTGTTGTTTTAATATTATATATAAAAAAATGTTGTCTTGATTTTTTTCTAATCAAACCACGCTTATGTTGATCGTCCGGCTTGTTTTTGGATCGATCAAGTCACATCGAGTCATCACTTATATTGGTTATTTTTTTCTAAAATAAAAATTATTAGTAATATTTGAAATATTTTTTATGTTTTAAAAAAAATAACCTACAATGTAGTGTGAGCCGGTAATCTAATTTTAATTATAATTGCACAATGTAACATCTTATCCTAAAGTTTTATTATATAATTAATCTTATGATAGGTAATTCTAGATTTTATGATTAATCATATAAGTTACAACTTATCCCATTAACTAAAACACTATATTATTTTCTAGTTTTGATGTGGATGTCTAGAAAAAGAAGGCTTGATATAATCAGTCAAATCTTATTCTAGTTTTGATGAGGATAATAAAAAGAAAAGTTTAATATGGGTAGTCAACGTTTTAATTTAGAAAAGTATCTAAATAATCAAAGGGGAAAATCATTATGAAAATCATGAAATAAGAAATTATTACGTTTTCCAAATAATGTAATTATAACCAGCAAGAAATCAACACCACCCACGCAAAAAAAATAATAATAATAACACTCAATTTCCAAAAAATAAATTTACAATCCTATAAGCACCGCATCAAGTTGTACTTAGATAAATGTTTAAGAATATAATTCCTTTTAAAGTTATATTTCCTTTTTTGGTAATTTATTTTATAGAAACTAATAAATTAGCATAATTGCATTTTTATTAGCATAATTACATTCTTTGAAAAGCATAATAAATTTTTATTCTGTTATTTTCTTTTAAAGCAATTCTCATGCGGATTATTTGGATCATCTTTCTAGATTAAATCCCACTGCCTATATAAACTTTATTTTTCTCTTACCATCTACATTAAAATTAGAAGATAATGTGGTATATTATATAATATAATGAAGTTGTAACTTATAAAATGTCACTAATTATAATATTTGAGCTCTATAAATTTTTTTGTTTGGTTATTATATCGAGATGAAAAGACAAAAATAGGTGGGATAAAGAAAACATGTTTATTATATATTTTTTATTATTTTAAAATAATAAAAATCAATTCTAAAATTGTTTTAGAAACATATTTATTTTTAGTTTTATTCATTTCAAAAAGATTTTTTTTGTTTTATATATATAATTTTGACACTATTTAAATACAATCAAAATAATATTTTCTAATTGTTAACTTCGATCCGTAGAATTAGTCGAGATGCGCTCAAGCTGACTCAAACACCAATGTTAAGAAAATAAGAATATTTTCTTGCATATAATTGAATTAGTAACTTTAGCTGGAAAAAAAATATTAATTGGCCATTATTTTGTAGTTTGATTATGAATTTGAATTAAATGTACTTCTGGAGATATGAAATAACGTATTGTTTATATATAAATATATTTAAAAATATGATAATAAAAAGCTTAAAAAATAAACCAACAATTACAATTCAGATCTCATTAGTTTAACAATATATATTCATATAGTTTTTTATTATATTTTTTAATATTTATCATTACTATTTAAATATACATTAAACCCACTTCCTTCAAAATCAAAATTCAGTAATTCATGAGAATATTAATTATGAAGTTATATCCTCCCTTTCGGACAATTATGTAAGGGTGTATTTGTGAGAAAAAGAACATCAAACGAAAAAAAAAAATTATTTTATTTTTATTTCTACACTATACACAATAGTAATAATAATAATGAATACATAAAAGTTGTCATTAGCTCTGTCTTTGTCTGTCACATACAATATCAAGAGTGTCTCTCTTCACCTCGAAGCACATCCTGCCTGACTGCAGCTGCTGCTCTTTTTCTCAGCATTCTTTAGATTCTCTTCTCTCTCACACAAAATCATATAAAAAACCTCACTTTTCTCTTTTCACCAAAAAAACCCCTCAAAATCTTACTCTTTTTTTTCCCTTAGCCCGCAGTAACGGTCAGTAATTCTCTCAAACCGGTTCCCTTTCTCTGCCTACGAAGCATACAGGCAATGGATATTTTTGAACTCCAAAATGGGTGGAAAACTTCTTACGTTTCTTAAAAGAATGTGCCTTTGTTTTTCTCTTTTCCATTTCTGATCTGGGTGTTTTGAGTTCTTCTTTCTTCTGAACCAAACAGATCATTAGTGTTTTGTGAGTTAGTGTTTCTTGTTTGAATATAATTGGAATGGTGTGTATACCTACAAAGTTTGTGTATTGAATGGTTTAAAGATGCTGTCTTTCTGGAGCAAGTCCCTGAGAATCATACAGGTCAGACTGAGTTATGTTTTGCTAGGTACAAGCATTGATCAAGTTGTATTTTTTATTATGTTTTTCAATGCAAATCTTTTCTCAGCAATCTAAATTAAGCACACAATTTAATGTGTGCTAAATAGTTTTGCTTGCTTCTCTTTTTCTTCAACTTTTATCTTTGTGGTTCCTCTTTTTAAACTTTATTCAAGATGGAATCCAAGTTTTTATGAAGTACGGATTGTGGGTTTGTCTTCATTTTTTTTGTTATAAAATCGAGTTTCGTTTTGTTTTCTTTGCTTCTTTAGTGAATGATTATCTGTTAATGATGCTTACTTAAGGACAAATTGGTGTAATCTAAAATGGGTTCCTTACGTGGTGTAAACGTATTGTATCAGTTTTTACAAGGTAGACTATTCTGTCTAGATGCAGAGTTGTTGTTTCTTTGTCTTTTTAACAATTCAATACTAATCTGCATATAGACTTTTATTTTTAGTTAAACAGAATTATAAATTTGACCACCCTTTTGCTATTAATTCCATGATCTGCTAGTATATGAATTTCAAGGTTCGAGAAATAATAATTAAAAGGCAGATTCAAGAACCTGTTAACTACTGATGTAACTATAGAAAATTGGTGTATATTGCTTTGTTTGACTTTTATAAGATGCAAAGTGGCGCGGTTTTTTCTTACGTTGACCAAGATTTTCTTTGTTGCAGTTGTATAAATGGATTGGAGAATCCAATAGCAAATAGTGAAATAGAACGCAAAAATGGAGTCATCAGGGTTGATTATTGGGATTTCAATTGGGGTGGTGATTGGAGTGTTTTTGGCTATTTTAGCGTTGTTTTGTATGAGATACCATAGAAAGCGGTCGCAGATTGGAAGTAGCAGTTCTAGGAGGGCGGTGACAATCCCTATACGGGCTAATGGTGCGGATGCATGTACTATTATGTCTGACTCGACCATTGATCCAGAGTCACCTGTGAAATCTGGAAGAAACAGGGTGCCCTTGTGGCTGGAAGGATTTAAGAGAAGTAATACGGTTTCATTTTCTGGGATACCTGAGTATTCTTACAAGTATGTTTTTCTCTTATCTGTTTCCGTAATGACTTTATCTGTTGATTTTAAATGAATTTGCTTTTGGGTTATTCATATGATAGAGTGATGAGGCTGATTGCAACTGGGTGGCTTGATCATAATTATTATGATTTTAGAGTTTGTTTTCGCCGTTTTATTTCCAGCACATGTAGAAGGTCCTGTGCTGCTTGGAACAGTTGATGATGGTGAATGGATAATTGTGCTTCAAATTTAAAGTCTTCAAAATGATTTGATTTGAAGTTCAATTATACCAGCAATTAGCTTATTTTGGGGGTCCAAGCTAGAAGAAGAAACTACTGGAGCTTTTTAAAGTTTAGAATGTGTTTAATACCTGATTATTAGTCTCTTAATGTAGAGGATGGCTTGAATGCTTTGTATGGGTTTAACCTCCTGATGTATTGCTACAGAATTACATTTGAGTAGCATATGCAGTACCTTAAATCTATAACTGTGGTATTTAGTTAAGCTTAAACTGGTAATGGGAAGATAACCAATCTGAAGATTTATGTTGCGACAAAGAGAGGGCGTTAGATGGTGTGTGTGTGTAAAGTCAATAGGATTATGATCAGTAATTCATGTTAATTTATAGCTCTTCACTTTCTTTAGAGGTTCATGATTAAATTTCGTTCTTGGTGTTATCGTGCAGGGATCTACAAAAAGCAACCCATAATTTTACAACACTAATAGGACAAGGAGCATTTGGTCCTGTTTATAAAGCTCAGATTACAACGGGTGAGACTGTTGCTGTTAAGGTGCTCGCAACTGATTCTAAGCAAGGGGAGAAAGAATTTCAGACGGAGGTATTGTTGGTTAACAATTTCACTTTCATGCTCATATTGGTTTATTACTGTTACTGCAAGTTGCAATTGGCATGTGTCTTAAACATTGGCGCATATAAATCTATTTCCCCTTTTGTTTGACTTCTAATGGCATGTTAGTCAACAGATGGGAAGTTTTTAATGAAGTTTTGTAATAAGTGGAAAGGAAATAACATAAACAACAAAGAAAGAGCTGCATGCATAAATGGTGAAAAATAATAAATTCTACTTTGCACATGATTCATGTACTGAAATTTTTGAGTGTGATGAAATCAAGAGAGTCAGTCAATTGTAAAATTCTGTTCTGTTTAAGAAATAAAATATACCCAGGTCATAAATAAGAAATTCTTCGCTCTGGAAGACAGTTGTTCATGTTTTGTTCCTACTGCATGGTGTGATGTGTCACTGTTTCGTGTGATTAACTCCCTTGTTTCTGTAGACATTTTTCTGCTATCATATTGTTCATTGCTTTTAACCTTTCAATTTTGTTATAATCATGTTCAGGTGATGCTACTGGGAAGGTTGCATCACAGGAACCTTGTGAACTTGGTTGGATATTGTGCAGAAAAGGGCCAGCATATGCTTATATATGTCTATATGAGTGAAGGCAGCTTGGCTTCTCATTTATACAGTAAGTTGGCATCAATTTTGTGTATGGTAGAAATACACACACGAACTTTCTGGAAGCTGTAGTCGGATAAGCATCTGTGTCTTAGATTGCAAGTAAAATAGTTACACTTTGATTGACCATCTCTTTGTTACAGAGATCAGAGTTTTTGTCTCTGTCACTCTCTAGGAGAGCTCTTTCTATATAAACTGGAACATACCATTGTGGCCTTTTTTGTTGTTGTCTGTCTTGAATCATGGATCAAGAACCATCATCAAGAGATTTCATTATGGTGATTGTGAAAAGTGACACTGCTTTCTTCTTCACACAGGAGAAGACCTCAAACCATTGGACTGGGATTTGAGGGTTTATATCGCTTTAGATGTAGCAAGGGGCTTGGAGTATCTCCATAATGGGGTAAATTTTCTTTTTGTGCAGACTATTCTGTGTGCATGTGTGTCCTCCATGGTAATAAAACTTCTTTACTATTTTATCCGTGAGAAATTTACTATTTTCTATGTATCATGCTGCAGGCAATTCCTCCTGTGATTCACCGGGACATTAAATCTTCCAACATTCTGTTGGATCAGTGCATGAGAGCCAGGGTATGTCCATTGTGTTGTTAAAAACTTTGCTTTGTGAGAAATTACAGTAAAGTTCCATCCAATGTTTTGAATGTTAAAGAAAAACTTAGTTCAATTCAATGTGTGCAATCATGGTTATTTTTCTTCTATCATCAAGTGCTAGGTTCTCATGCTAATTACATACTCCTGTTCATGCTGGTTCGAGTAGGTAGCGGATTTTGGGCTTTCAAGAGAAGAGATGGTGGACAGGCATGCAGCCAATATAAGGGGAACTTTTGGGTATCTTGATCCTGAATATGTATCTACAAGGACGTTCACAAAGAAAAGTGACGTCTACAGCTATGGAGTGTTGCTCTTTGAGCTTATAGCTGGCAGAAATCCCCAACAAGGTCTTCTAGAATATGTTGAACTTGTAAGTTTCTAAAACTCTTTCTCAATTGGACGGTTAACTTCAAATGGAACAATCAAATTGAAACTTTTGCCAAAGTTCAGATGGTTTTTTTATGTAACTTATCTATTTCAACATCCATTCATTGGATATTGGTTGTTTAATGCACAAACTATGCCCTCACTTGTGACGGAGACTAAGAATACTTCCAAATGGGTGACAGTAACAGCTTTCCCTTGAATAAGAATCAATTGGAAAACATTGCTAACATTAAAGGGACTTGAACTAGCTGTTAATTGTTATTTTTCATCATGAACTGTTTTCAATTTCTTGTGAAACCTTCTCCAGTGCATTTCAGAACAATGTCTGCTATCATTGGAAAAGACAGGTCATGTTAGCTTCCATTGAACCAGTGGATATCTACTTCAGTCTTTTCCTTTTCTGTTTGTAGTTTAAAACTGTTTTTCTAATATGAACAGGCAGCAATGAATACTGAAGGAAAAGTTGGGTGGGAGGAAATAGTTGATTCACGTCTGGATGGGAAATTTGATCTTCAAGAGCTCAACGAAGTGGCCGTTCTGGCATATAAATGCGTCAACCGCGCCCCAAGAAAACGGCCTTCCATGCGAGACATTGTGCAAGTTCTTTCCAGGATCCTCAAATTGAGGCACAATAAGAAGCATCACAAGAAGTCCCTTTCTGCCACCACAGCAGATGAAGTTTCCATCGATATGGAACAACCAGAAATCAGAACTCCTCTCTCTGACCGCCACCACCACCGGAGAGCGGAGTCAGCTGACAGTGCTGACACTGGTGAAGCATAGAGATGTTTTAAAACAATTTGTTCATTCTGGACATCCCCTGGTTTTGGTTTTGGTTTTGGTTATGGTTTGTGATATATACATGCAGTTCAAAAGGAGCTAGGCAAGCAAATTTGTTGTAGTTGTGGGTTTTTTTCCTCTTCTGAGTTAGAAGAGTAGAGGATACATTCAGTTTGTTCATAGGTTTCTTCTTTTTTGTCACCATAACTAGGTCCCTTCTGTCTCTTTCGCTACGATAAAAAGACATCCATGATTTTGTACATTAATACCATGAATCATGATGATAATGCAAGGAAAATTACACCTCCTTTCCTTCAACCGTATTCACGTTTCCCTCGAAAGTGTCAGAGCCATGGTGTTAAATGCAAGTGGATCAGAGTCACTAGTTCTAGGCTTGTGCCCTTCTATATTTGGGATGAATCATCACTTTTTAAACTATAAATCAGAAACAGGGCCAAGAAAGCTACCATTTCTTTACGAAGAACAAGAAACAGCGTCGTTGATCAGATAAACATATTCTGCTGAGTCGCTGACAAAATTCACGCTATCTTTCATTACCCATCTATAAACTAGTCGGTGTCAAAAACAAGACAGGCCAGAGCGTGACCAGGAAGAAGAAATGGCAGCAATGGCTGCACTTCAAAGCTCAATGTCCTCTCTTTCACTCTACTCCTCCAACTCATTCTTTGGCCAACGCCTATCACTTCTCTCTCCCCAG
This sequence comes from Salix purpurea, assembly GCA_027405865.1. NCBI lineage: Eukaryota > Viridiplantae > Streptophyta > Magnoliopsida > Malpighiales > Salicaceae > Salix > Salix purpurea. The sequence goes on along the minus strand of JAOWLH010000043.1, from coordinate 3,230,090 downwards.
TAAAAGTAGGCTACAATCTTCTCTGATGTCTTTCCACTGGTTTCTTTTCATATATATTTTTAATGCTCTTGAAATTTAATAGCTGGCTAAATAATTATGTTTGATAACTTTTAAAAAGATTGTTTTTACGCAGAATTTGCCATACTTAAAAATGGATCTCGCTTAAATTTGAAGTTAATTGCTCTTTCAGTAGCTGGTCACTTTCGTTCTGCTCGTTTTACATGCAGGTTAAGTCACCAGAGAAGCCTTGCCTCATTTTTGCGAGGCAAGTGCCACAAGCCCCCCCCCCCCCCCCCATCTCAGTTTCACCCTCCTTCGTCTCTCTTTTCACTTAATGAAATGATAAACGGAAAGGAAAAACACAAAATCTTGCAAAGAGAGATTAGAAAGTGCTCCTCATGTGACTAATTTTAGATAAAAAGTATTTGTAGAGTTTATTTGTGCAACCAGTGTGTGTTTCATTGATTTATCTGCCATTGGCTCTTCCGTAGAGGGTTATCCACTTGTTCTATTGTAACAGGCCAAAGCAAGAGAAAAGCCTGCGGCTGTTTTGCTGCCTTATATCCAAATTATATGTCGCATCCATGAATTCCGTTCGGTGGCTCCTCAAATGAGCTCACTCCGGGCAACATAAAAGCTCATGTGTTTCCTCCACGATGATTCTGTATTGTGTTCATGGGATGCAGCTGTATGCTCTCTGTCTTGTACATCAACCATTTTTTGATAGCTGTTCATCCAAATTACACAAAATGCATGTTAAGGTAGGAAATACATTTCAAGTGCTTGCTGGACATGAGAAAGGAAAAAAAATGAGGAGATCACTAAGATATGTAGGCACGACAGCACTGTGGTACTGAAAGATTTAAACCTGAAAACAAAGCATATGAAGAGAAGAGGGTGAACCTTGCCAGATTATAAAGGTTGTTTTCTTCAGATTTTCATCCTTTTTTATTCTAGCAAGTTCATGTATTTCTGTTATTATATCAGCTTGAAACTTGCAAAGACTCACATCTCCTTGTGTTTGGTTTTTCATCAAATAGAATGAGGGTGGTGAGGTTCGAACTTGTGACCGTAGGTTCTGATACCATATTAAAAATCATCTCACCTAACTCACCTAAAAGTTTAAGCTGTTAAGTGAGATCCTAGAATATGATTTATATTATTCTCTAACATAAATAACAGTTAATAACTTGTAAAGAACATTTTCTTCAGGTTATCAGAGGAAAAACAAGGTGCAATACCTCCAGAGATTTCGTCAGAGAAGCTAAGGGACTCGAGGTTTAAGTGCAAGCATGACATTAAATATATGAAGCGCGAAACTATCATCTGTTACCCGGAAAAGGCTCCAACCACCTGTAAGAGTAAATGTCATAGATCTTTCTGATCACATTTACCAACTCTACAAGATCAATCTCTGGAATAATTGTCACGGGATATAAGAGTTGAAATTTATAGCCTATGACTGGCTATGTAACAGTTCATCCCAACACAGGAAGAAGCAAGGTTGTCGATTTCGTTTTGGTTTGTGTTTTATTTTTTTAATTGGAATGGAATATTTCGGTTTTGGAGTGTTTCAGCATGTCGTTTCGGGGTTGTACTATTTATATGTGTGTGTGTGTATAAATAATTAAATATATTAATTCAAAAAAATTAGTTCAAATCCAAAAATAAAATTATTTAGAATTGTGCAATTTAATCTAAAAAAGACACAATAAAATGATTTTTCTGAACAAAATTATGAACATGTATAATATTACGAGATTACCATCATCAATCTCGCAAGGTCATTACATTCTATGATTGCTCTGAAATTTTAACATAATATATATAAATATATCAAGAGACTCCTCGTAAAATTTCATCTCAATCTAACAGTCGGATTAAGAGATATGATTGATATTGTAAAATTATTCATTATTTAAAAAAAAACACTATTTGACCGAAACGGAATAGACGGAACAAAACCAAAACGTTCCAGCTGAAATTTGGGTGGAATTTCCCGAACGGGCCGAAATTTTATACGAGGTAAAAATTGCGTCGTTTTATCTCGTTTTTTTAACTGGTACAAAGTATTTCGACCGTTTCAGCTGAAATGAAACGAAATTAACAACACTGAGCAGAAGCGTCAAATAGAAATAAATGACGCAACATATTCTCAGTGACCCAATCCACTGGTTGTTCGGTATATGTTGTTTTCCCCAAGTCCTACTTTCCTAATTCTGAAAATTCATTGTCATTATAAATGCTGGCAAGACATTAATCCTGTTTCCGAAAGAATGGAATCGTGACTTGCGGTGGTCAACTGATCTGAAGGCACCGATTGCGGCCACCTTAGCACCATCTCATCCGACAGAAGTAATTTATCATTAAACTAGAGATGCCCCAGAATTGAATGGTTTGATAAAATGCATATTGATTGCATCAGTATGTAGAATGAAACATTTATTCTGGACGGCACTGCGACAAGAAGTTCATAGATCGATGTAATGCAGTTCATCAGCTATGAAAATTTACAGGAACTATGAGAATAATCATAGGAAATAACAATCAGTCCAGAGCCATGAAAGATGATTGCGAAATGGATTGAGATCAAAGTGATGCAGCTTCGTTTAAAACCAGCTCCCTAAATCAGCATTAAAGCTTTCACTTTCATTTCCATCACCTTGCTGTTCGCTACATTGATCTTGTTATTTTATACTTATCTTCAGTATAATTCAGTTAAATCCCTAGTCACTCGAGGCCAAGTGACCCACGAAAAGCTCGATGAGGTCTTCACTGGAGTTGTTCCGGTCATAATATAAATCATATTCTGGGATCTTATCTGAGATGGTTCTTTGTTATGGTGTCAAAGTCTTGTTAACTCAGCTCGCGAGATTGAATCTCATTACTCTCATTCTATTTGATAAACACAAGGTAGTGTGAACCTGTGCAAATTTTAAACCCAAATAATTTTCACTTGAGGATGTGTGTTAGAAAATAATATAAATCATATTTTAAGGTTTTACCTAACAATTTAAAATTTTAGATAAAATGATTTCTTGATATCAGCATGATCCAGCTCAATCGGTCCAATGTTTGGACCAATAATACCTGATGCATTTATTCCCATGTGACGTGATATATCATTAAGGCTGTAAATTTCAAGGAAACCTCTCCAGTTCCAGTTTATATAAGACATGCATCCTCGTCAACCATGTGAGCACATGCTAGGAACATGGCCATTTAAATACTTAATTAGCGGGAAGGGTCATATTTATCGATATTTATTATTTATTATATTAAAAAAATCTTAATATTCTATATTTTCAGGTTAGGTTCGGTCTAATTTTGAATAGGGTTTGACAAAATTCATATTTTACTTATTATTTATCTCGACCAAGGTCATGGTTCAATGCAAATCAACCTGAAATGTTTTTTTAAAAAATTAGCAAGTTAGGAGTCAAGTTTTAGTGTCTATTTGGCTAAGCGGTTGAACCACCGTTTGATAAAATTTTGAGAAAAAAAATTCATTATAAATGAAATTTTTTTGGTGTTTTTAGATCATTTTGATATGCTGATATCAAAAATGATTTTTAAAAAATAAAAAAAAATATCATTTTGATGTATTTCTAAATGAAAAATACTTTCAAAAGCAACCGCAACCATACTCTCAAACACTTAATTGAGTAAAGTACGAGATGAGCAGGTCTACTTAAATTTTGATCAATCAATCAATTTTCAACCCAAACCGATTCAAACTCCAGTAAACCCTGCATAAGTTTTTTTATTAATATAGGTATCCGAGCTAGCTTGTATGTATCTTAACTAATCTTATGGGTCCTAAAATTAATGATCATATAAGTCTCAAGTAGTGATCATCATATTATCAACTATAGAACTTGAATCTAAATCCACATAGAAAATAAATCTCCGAGTCTCAAGCATATACTACCGATCCACGTACTAGATGATTAACTATGGATGGGAGCACAAGAGAAACAAAACAGTAAACACCGGCAGGAAATTGTTGCAAACTGGCAAATTTTATTATTCCATGAGAATCCTTCTTTCAAATTACGTTGGCTGTCTTTTCTAATTCTTTGTTGTTTTTTGTAACAGTGTTCTCCTACCCTAAATTACTTTTTTACTATTTTCAGAAGAGAAACTATTTAATTAAAATAAAAGATGGGGGGAACCCTGAATTCAAATCTAACAATTTAATTTGGTGCTTCTTACACGAACGTTGTTAGAATCACCTGCTTTGTATGCTAACGTAGCGGCAGCCCTTGGACTAACCATGGCTCGGCAGATGGCAACCCCGCCAGAACGACGAGGAGTCCCAATCACGGGGGCCACATCGACTGCGCCGAGTATCTTAATTTGTGTTCATCTGATCTCAAACTACTCCCCCGGAAATATTTAAGACTGTCAACTGAATTCCATTCAATTTTCCTGGAATCATAAATAATTCAGAGAAGTGCTGCAATGGCTAGCCTTCATTTATGATGACCATGTGCCAGCATTTATAGCTTTCACAGATGTTATCAAGGAGAGAAACGGAACCCTAATCTCGCTGCTTCTTCACCAAGAGGATCTGCAGGAAGCTCCAGGGGAAAGATTAACCTGGTCAAAGAATTTACAGAAAAAATTCAAAAAGGGATGTGAATATATGAGACAAAACAAATATAACTCTCCAGCAATCCGTATAGATTGATGCCTACTGGTTTGGACTAACCCTTGTTTCAAGCACAGCCTCCAGCTTGGACCACATGAATTTTTTTGTGCAGAGTAATGCAAGTGGATTGAAAGCATGCATATTTTACACCACAAGAATCCACATATTTGGACTAATTTTATATTCATAAGAGTCGCTAATTTCTGCTGAGGAAAGATGGGTCCTCTTGTGAATTATATTTAATGGAAACTGAGTTTGATTCATTTGATAATTCTATTACTTTGTTTTCAAGTGAGACAGGAATTCATACAATAACACCTGCTAACTGGGTTTAATTTGTCTTGGAGTGTTTGATGCATGTGTGCAAGACTTTTAAGTTCTCAAATATCAATGTGGTGGGCGTGATGACAAATTACTTGAGATCTGCACAACAAGTCTCAAGTTTAAGTCAGGATGTGCATCTCTTGTAAGAGCGATGTGCATCTCTTGTAAGAGCTTGGGACAGTCAGGGTTTTACTTGCTCACCTGAGCTCACAAAGTTCACTTTTCGAGAGATGAGGTTTCCTCGAATCTAAAAAAAATAAATAGCAGTAGCAGCATATAAGTCGAGCCTGCAACTCCGGTGCATTTCAAACTAACCTGCAAGCTCATAACTCTATCATTCAAACTGGGATGCCTGATGTTACAATACAGAATTTAATTATCAGGCAGACTTTTTTTTCTTGAATTCCTCAATTATTTTGAAGTATTTGCTCTTAAATTCACCTGTTATGAGGTGTTTTCAAGATAACTTGGGTCCCCATGTATACAGCTTTATTTCTGAATAAATGTGTCTTAAATCCTGAATCTGTCACTGCCTATACTAATCAGGAACTAACTGGAATGAAAATTGTGGTCTATGCTATAACTCCAATCATGGACAGGGTAGCGTAAACATTTCCATGAATCTTTTCATTAAAATACAGGCCTAAATATGAAGATGAAGCAATACAGTAGCATGAGATGTGAAAATGTGTTGTGGGGCAGATACAGCTAAACTATGAAGCATTAAATTTGATATACTAACAAGGGATATAGCCTTGAAAGAAGAATCATAATTCCTCAAAACATAAGATTCAAGAAAATTTCCTCTAAACAAAAGTGCAAAAGCGATTCATAATGTAATGTAAACATTTTCCTCTCTTTCTTCAGGATTTGCAGATCACTACAAAGCAAGGAAGCAGAGCTCTAGGGTTGAGCAGATAAAGTTCTTCAATATTGGAGTAGAGACCAACTTTTCCAGCCAGGGAATCAAACCCAGTTTGGCCAGATATTTCCTGTATATTCTCCAAAGGCCTATGAACCCTCCCAGCAATCACCCTGCATACTATCAAAGCTTTCCTTGTAGATGGATCATCTTCAAATATTTCAGTAGACTCGTAAGCTCTTCCACTGGTAGAAGTTGTGAACACACCTACTCCACTTTTAAGCTCTTTTTTTGCAGAAAAACCGCTTCTGATAATTCGACAAACACAGCATTTTTCAGATATGCAGAGACTTGAAGAACCGTTTATGCCGAGAGAGCATGCAACAGTAGTGCCATAAAACCTCAAAAGTTCATTCCCATCAGCTATGCACCGAGAATGTTTCTTCGGTAGCTTGCTGGCCTTGATTTTCACCGTCTCTCTATACTCCTCGAATCGGGCTAGAGTTTTTTGCATATTGTGAACCTTCAACACTCTTTCTATTCGACCACAATGGTTTTCACTCTTTAACCAGCTCGTTCGACATATGATTTCAACAATTTTTCTTGACGAGTCACCTTCCACAAGTTCAGTGACTGCCAAAAGGAGAAATAGAATGAGCTGCTGGTAAGGAACAGCAAGCCACTTAAATATATGACTTTGGCTTTCAAAGACTAGCATCAAAATGAAAGATCAGAATAAATTGTTTCGAGTACAACTATAATTTATAAAGATAAAAGTCATCAAAACCAACTAGCAACTATGCCTCTCTTGAGCTTCACAAAAAATCATTAGATATCTCGGACGAAGATATTGCAGGAAAAAAGAAATGGTTTGTTGCAGAGTGATATCTAGTAAATTATATATATAAAAAAAAAAGATTTTATATTAAAAAGAACATTTTTCTGTTGGTTAGAATCCGGGTTCACATTAACAGCAATTGAAATGGAATACTCAGTTCAATTGCCACAAAGCCTGCAAAGTATCCATGTCTTGAAAAAAAAAAACCTTCACCACTATCCCTGAGCTCTTGGTGATCTCAATAGTTGCCAGGCAAAAGTGCCTACTCGATTTCTGAGGTCAGAATCAAGTGTGTGACTGCTATTGTGAGGATAAGAGAACAAGGAAGAGACAAAAGAAAGTGCAAATATGGTTTAAATTCAAAACTAAATATATGCACAAAAGGGGGTGAAAAATTAGATGAAAGATGTTTATGTTAGCAAATAGTTTCAAGATAGGAGAATCTTACCAGCATGCTTGGAGAGATGATGATTTTCAGCAGCTTCCCATTTGGTAAATTGTTCTCCACATTTATGGCAAGTGATTGTAGAAGAACCATTAAAATCTGTCTCGAGAGAGACCCTACTGCTTGAATGTGCACCAGCACCAAATACACCAGAGCCTCCATATCCAGACCCTTCTCTGTCTGATGAAAGAAAAGGAGACTTTCTTGGAGGAGTTGGTGCGTTCCTAAATGACGGGTTGAAATAATGCATCGTAGGATGTCCTCCAGGTCCTGGAGTACCTGGCCTTAAAGTACCGACAAAAGTTGAACCAACACCACCGTTACTGCCACCGCCACCACCATTATGGTTGTTGCCATGACTACCACCAGTACCAACCCCTTCTTGGAACCCACCAAAACCAGTGATTTTGAGCTCACACCTCGAGTTACTCAAAATAACTTCATGGGTTATTGGGTTGAGAAACTCGCTGCTTCCAATGGATCTTGGACTACAACTTGGTGGCTTCTCCATGTGTCTTTTGCTTCCATGGATGACATCTTTGAGATTTGCTATGGACCTTGAACACCCCGACCTTCCTGTTTTTCTTGTCAAGATTGTACTCAAATGCTTTGTGGATTTTGGGTCATGAACTTCTGACGGCTCTGACTTGCAATGTAGAGATCTCTTCAAAGAGAACCAAACTGTTGGCATTCTTCTATCTTTACTGTCCTTCACTCCTTTCCTTTGCTTTTTGGGCTTCAAAATGTCTCAGAAAAACAGCTTTTCAAAGTAAAACTCCTCTGCAAGTCCATGTTTTCTTGCTTTTTCCACCATGAAAGCTAGCTGAAAAGAAGAATCTGAATATACCGATAGTCACTATACAGCTTACTCTCTACTTGTGCTACAGAGCTCTCTTTCCCTGCAATTTCCTTTCTATTTTGAGACGCTAACAGCCAATCTTTTAACGAACTCTATCTTTCAGCTACTAATTAAGCATGCTTGAAAACTCAGAAGAATCAAGAACCAAAATTTCTCACGAAGCATCCAAAAAAAATCTGAACTTTTTCCTATATTGCAGGCTTGTTGGGCGCATTCCATATTGATAACCACATAAGAATCATCTGTCGAAGCAAATATTTGGTACTTCTACTAAAATGGGTGTCCATGGCTGAGGAAGAGAAAGGCAGATTGAAAGCCGAAAGGCCAAAGAAAGCCCATTATAAGAAAGACAAAGGAGGAGTAAAGCAATTACTGCACAGAAGAAATTCAAAAAATGGAGAATCTATGGTCGATGAGGAACATGACAACCCAACATGAAGAACCATGGTCAGTGGTGTCTGTAATAAATGACAGTTACAGCTTGAGAATGGCAACCTGTTAAAAAGTGAAAACAACTCCTGCAAAATATTTTAAGGACATTCTTAAATTGACGCTTGTGCTGTACTATGCTTGCCTGCCTTGATTTTGTTTTAGATTTTTTGTGGAAGGAATTCACAGGCTTTTTTTTTTTTTTTACAATCTAATTATCCTCATGTTTTTATTTGTTTATTATTTAGAAAGGTGGACTTTCTTAAAATATTACAAACAAAATTATTTTTAAGAAAAAATGGTTTAATATTTGATAAAAAAAAAATTATTTATACTATGTTTTTGCATGGTATTCATTTATCAAGTTTTCATTTTTTTTATAAGATTTTATTATATTGATTATATATATATAAAAAATAGCTCGTGTGCTATATATCTACATAATCACATCTATTAATCATAACATACTAATTTTAGTATCTATCTGGGAGTGTAGTTAAAATTATTTTTAAAAGTAATTTTTATTTAAAAATACATCAAAATAATATTTTTTATTTTTAAAAAATTATTTTTGACATCAATACATAAAAATAATTTAAAAATACTTTTAAAATACAATGAAAAACACCTTAATTGTCAATTTATATACTACTTTAATTTTTGAATTAAATGTTTAATTGATTTGTGTGTGTGTTTATTGTGTAAATGATGATTTTGATATTAATAATTAATAAAAAGGCTGATTTTGACATTGAAAAGAAAGTACAGAAAAGGCTGATTTTGATAATTAATAAGTTGAATTGATTAAAATTCATTAATAATAAAAGTCATGATTACAAAGTTAATTTTGAACTCGTTTTTAGGCATTTTGTTGCCCATGAGTGACAACATCAGAATCGTTATAAGCTTTTCAAATTCATTTTTGTTAAGAAATAAATCTTTCAGTTTTATCGGATGCCTCCAATTAAAAAAAAAATCAAATCGATTTTTTTTGTGATATTTCAAAAGTAATTAGTATTATCTTATTAATTATTTTCTGAACACATTTAAATAAAGTATATATATCTATATATATATATATATATATATATATATAGACAAGTAAGAGAGAGAGAGAGAGAGAACCCATGACTCAAAAAAACAATAAAAAAAACTATTCTCTCATACTTGTCCCTCAATCTTTCCTAATAATGCTAATAAAATTGTTTTTGCAAAATGCTTTTTATCTAAACTTTTAAGACATTTTTATTATTTAAATATATTTTTTCAAATAAAAAATATATCAAAAATATTAAATTTCTTTAATTTAAAACTCTTTTTTAATTGAAAATTAAAGTTGTAGCTTATCAATTCTAATTTTATTGGATATATTCTTAGAAAGAAAATTGTTTTGAATAATTTTTATTTTTATATATTTCTATCTTAAATTCTTATATATATATATATATATATATATATATATATATATATATATATATATATATATATATATATATCTTTTAAATTACGAATCCAAGTCAAAATCTTCTTTTTACAAGTAATGACGAACGGGTTCTTACATTATCATTGCACATATAGACTTTATACTAAGAATTATTTGGAGATACTCGTGACAATACACTACATGCATGATTTTTTTTTTAATCCGAGGAGACTCACCTTTTTTTCATGCATTTTTTTTTGAATTTAAATTAAATAAATAAAATTCTAACTGTTTTAATCTTTTATATAAGAAATATATATTAACTTAAATCCAAAATTTACAAGACAAAACTCGTACAAGCTATGCATGACAACAGTATAGCCTGTAAGGAATCGGTAGACCTATCTATCAAAGCTGTTGCCTATACAGGACCACCCTGGCGTTCATCATCTCTTCGGAATCTTGCTAAGTCTTTTTTAATCTTCTCAAAATATTTCTCATATATATATATATATATATATATATATATATATATATATATATATATATATATATATATATATATATATATATATATATTAACTATAAAATAAATCCCGTCGGTGTTTTATTGTAGCTGCGTGCACTGTGCACGCAGACTCAGTTGCACTATGGATTGCAATAGTTTTTTTTTTTTTTCGTTTGATGAACAGTGTAGTCACGGTTTTAGCCCCCGAAAACGCCAAAATTCTGCATAGTAAAACGCCAAAATTATGCACAGTGACGAGGGCCTTTCTCGGTTTTTCACAGTTCGTTTGCACAGTGCACAGACGATAAAGACCCCCGAAACGGACAAAATAGTGCACAGTGACAGGGCTATCTCGGATTTTTCTCATTTTTTTGCACAGTGTGCAGACAAAAAAGGGCCCGCTACACGACAAAATACCGAACAATAACCGGGGACAGGGTCGTCCTTTCCCGTCAGGTATTTCCGTAATTATGGGTGGGGTCAGGGGCGTATCGGTAATTCGCCCATTATTTTATTATTTTTAAGCCGGGCGGCTGGCGCGTGTCCGTCCCGCACCAGCGACATTCCGCGTTTACGCGCCTCCATGGCGGCGCGTGCATCTTCTTCCTGACGTAAAAAAATTGACTTCCGTCGTTCCAGAGTATGCGCCGGGAGGTCCTCTCTCCTCAGTCGCGGTGCGTTCCCTCCTCTGATGACCGGTTAAGCCGCGGCGGCCGGGTTTCTCTCCAGCGTCCCTTTTCTCTCTCCTCCCGCCCCCAAATTCAGATAAGGTCCCTGATGTTTGTGTGAAGTTGCTTTTGGTCCCTGAGGTTTTTATTATTGATTTATTCAAATTAAAGTTTTATTGTTTTCAATTTTGCCCTTCAATTAAAACTGATTATATAAGAAAGTTTTATTTCAGTCCTTATACTTTTGATTTTGTATTTATTTTTTATTCCTTCAGTTATTCCGGTACGGATGTTTTAATTTCTTTGATTTGGTCCTCCAAGTGAAATTGCTAATATATACAAAGTTTGATTTCAGTCCCTCTTCTTCTATTTTTTTAAAGTACAGTAATTATCATTATTTATTTTTGGTCCTCCAATTATTTTTGTTCTTTAATTTTATCCTTCAATTGGAATTAATTTAATATATGTTATTTTTCATTTCGGTCCTTATTCTTTTAATTTTTTATTTGTTATTAATTAAATTTTTTTCTATTTTTTTTAAATTACAGTAATTAACATTATTTATTTTTGGTCCTCCAATTGTTTTTGTTCTTTAATTTTATCCTTCAATTGGAATTAATTTAATATATGTTATTTTTCATTTTGGTCCTTATTCTTTTAATTTTTTATTTGTTATTAATTAATTTTTTTTCTATTTTTTTTTTAAATTACAGTAATTATCATTATTTATTTCTGGTCCTCCAATTATTTTTTTTTTAATTTTATCCTTCAATTGGAATTAATTTAATATATTTTACTTTTCATTTCGGTCCTCATTCTTTTAATTTTTTATTTGTTATTAATTAATGTTTTTTTAATGTTTAGTTTGTATTTTTTATTAATTGATTTTTTAATTTTTTTTATACAAATATTATGTAAATTCTAAATCTTTTTTTGTTTTTTTTTTCAAGGCAATTAAATTCTTTTTCAAGCCAATTAATTTATATTTATGTAAAATTTATATATTTTATACAAAACTTGCACTTCATAAAAATTATATACAAATTTATTATTTTTTTCTTAATTTATGCTATGATAAAAAAATTCATGCAAAATAAATATGTTTTTTACGTTCAAAAAAATATGATTCCGCCCGCGACAAGGCGCGGGTGCCATGGCTAGATTTTTTCTTTTATTTCTATTTGTTCTTTGGATTAGATCATTTTTAGAATTTTATTATTTGCACAATAATAATGATAATTTTAGTAATTATTTTTTATAACAATCTTTTTATTTTTTTTTTGATTTTCCTTAAATTTTATTTCATTTCGGTGATCATTTTAAAAGTAATATTACTCTATTTTTCCCTTTATTCGTTTTTCTTTTGTTCTCTGTTTCTTTATTTGTTCTTTAGATTATATGATTTTTATGATTTTATTCTTTATGCAATAATAATGATAATTTTAGTTATTATTTTTTATTGTTTTCTTTATAAAAATCTTTTTGCTCTTTTTTTTCCAGGGCAATTTAATTATTTCAATTGTTTTGACAGTAATGTTAGTAATAATTTAAGCTTTGATAGCAATGATAATGACAATAACATCATGATGAATTTTCAATCTATATTTTCGTCTTTTTATTGATAGAAAATTAACAACTTCTTTTTCAAATTTTTATTATTATGAGTATTTTCACAATTTATATATATTTTTTATTATTTAAATTGAATTATAAAATGAACTAATCTTAATACAGTGAACTGAATAATTCAGATATCTCAGTTTTCTTTTTATGATGATGATAAATTTATGCTGGTTGTTTCATTTCAAACTACTAAACAGATAAATTTATATCGATTTTAATTCATATATTTTATAGAAAACTTGCACTTGACATGAATTCTGCACAGATTTATTATTTTAACTAAATTTTAGCTAAAAAAAATACACACAATTAATATTTTTTACATTGAAAAAAAAATTGTGCCGCCCGCGATGAAGCGCGGGGGCATGGTCTAGTATATATATATATATATATGGATAATGGGTTTTACGAAAGCCACAAAAACGAAATCACTTTAGAGTGAAAAATCATGATTGGCCAATTAATAACTATTTTTGCTCTCAGAATCATTCATTAAATATATTATTTTCCATGAGTTTGTATAGAGCATAAGAGGTCGAAGCATAAGACAAAGATTATATCGCGTGGAATACATGATTTTGGAACTTGGTGGTGGGGGGTTCATAGGATTTTCGCCATGGATGTCCATTCTCTAAACCTATCAAAAACAAAATATGGTGGGGATGATGCACCTTCGATGTAGAAATGAAATGATTTCGTGTTTTTTGTTTGTTCCAGCAGATTCTTTCGTCGACATTAGGGAATTCGGCTGCAGATTTAAGACCGGTGAGGACGGTGAGGGTGTATTTAAGTTTAATACAAGTATTCAGGTTAGCTTATGTATATTTAATTTAATTTATGAACTCTAAAATTAATAATTATATGACTGTTTAAGAATGTAATTGAAATTGTTTTTTATAATTCTTTTCACTCAAAATTATATCAAAATAAATTTTTTTACATCATTTTTTATATCAACACATCAAAACGATCTAAGAACACCAAATTTTTTAAATATAAAATAAAATAAAAATAAATTTTTTTTCAAAAACATTTTTAAACACATTATTAAATACCCTTTATATAAGCTTTCAATAATCATATAGCAATCATAAAATTCAAACCTAAAATTAAAAAAAAAAAAAAAAAACAGTTTAATCCCAAAATTATACTATTAGATTTGTAAAATCCATGGATTGAAGGAGAGCAATAATTGAGCTCTTTAATCGAAGCACGAGTGGATTTAGAGTAAAGAAAGAGCTTCATCATAATTAGCCTTTGACACAAATCTCCACGCTCACTTTTCAAAGTGATTTTGAAATCCAAAGAGTGGTGAAAAAGAGGCATGCAAATTACTGAATAAAATAAAAAAATTTATGAACAAATTAAATCACCACTTAAGTGCAGTGGGAAAATATAAAAACAATTAGGTTTGTCATCTTGCTGTTCGTCTGTCACATGTCGAAGAGGCAGGCTCGAGAAACTAGGTTCAAGAAATGGATTGTTGTTGTTGTCTAATACATTTAAGAGAATTGAGGTGATGATTTATTTATTTATTTATTTATTATTTATACGAGTAGTGAAGAAGTTGATATTTTATATTGTTTTTTTTTTATTTTGGATTTATTTTCATAAATTATTGCAGCTTCAAACAAAGATTTTATAAGCATTTATTTTTATTATTTTATAATTAAATAAAAAATATTTTTTAAAAAAGAAATCAAAGTTTTCAAAGTCGATGGAGTTCATTGCAAGAAATTTGAGTTTGGAGAATTAAGCCACAAAATCTAGTTTGATCTATTATATTGAAGTTTTAATATTAAAAATAAATTATCTTAATTTTTTTTATAAAAAAAACACTTTTTTTAATAAGACATCCAAGTTTTCAGATCTATCAAGTGAATAGAGTCGCATCGAATCAACTCTTACATGGTCTAATTTTAAACTTGAGTTAGTCAAGAGATTGAGGTTTCACGATTGACCTATTAGGTTGAGTTTAATAAAAATATCAAATAAATCCTTGTAGCCCAAAAAAAGTTTCATTTTTTTTTTCAATTTGAAATCTTTTGATATTCTTTTTTAATGTTAAGAATTGTTTTCCTCACAATAGAGTTACCTTTTTTTTTATTATTAGATAAAGATAAATTTATTCAACTCGATCCATGACTTAAATTACAACTCTTTCTTCTTCTTTTTTTAAAAACATTCTTCCAATCTTTTGATATATATTTTTTTATATTAAGAATTGTTTTCCTCACAATAGAGTAGCATGGGTCTCATTACTAGTTGGGTCTAAATATATTTGTTTCAAATGTCATTAAATAAACGAACAAGAAACAATTTATAATTTTAAAAATTAGATGTACATGTCAAAGTTCATGTCTTCAAAAATACATTTATTTTTTAAAAATAGGAACATTTTATTATTTTATTTGTTATAATGACCATTGTAGGCTCCAAAATGACAGACATGCACACACGCATAATAAACCTTCGTGCAAAAAAAAGGAGAGGAGGAAGGCCCGGAGAATAAGTCCAAGCACGTAAGGTTTGGAAAGGATGAGGCCCACACGCCTCTAGGCTTTAAAGCCCAGACTATTTTTTTAAGGAAAACAAATAATATTTTGTCTGTCAAGGCAGGTGTTGTGCTGTCCAAATGTATTAATTTCCAGTTATCCGAGGTGGTTTGTCTGGTTGAAAAATTAATATACAAAGTTTTCAGAGTTCAGAAATTAATTTTTAACCTTTTTTTTAATAAAATAAAATTTAGGACCTAAAATGAAAATGAAATTTAGGACTAAATCATGAGAATCCAAGAAGAATATGGACCAAACATGCCAAAAAAATTAAACTAGAAGGACCAAGTTGACAATTGCCTACTTGATTTGTGAAAAAGGCTTTGATTTTATTTAAATGCTAATTTCAATCCTTATTTTTTTTTTTTAATAATAACTTCAAATTCTATTTTGAAAAGCAAATTGCTAAATCAATGTTAGAATATTATTATACATGCAAATTAAAATTAATTTAAATACATAAAATTATTCTAATATAACTTGCAAGGACTAAAAAAAAAAATCATCATTGAAAAATAAAACAAAAAATAAATTAAACTAATATTACACATCATCAAATTGTATGGCATCAACAGCTTCTATGAAATCATCACAATTTCTATAAAGTTAAAACGATTCCCTTAAACTTTTTCCCTTTTCCTCTCTACTGCAGATCTAAAATAATTATTGTTAATGGAATTCATTCTCCTCCATCATTACTTTCTCATATCTCTCTTCCTTTCCATCCCATCTTTAAAGATCATATCATGTTTTCCTATAATCATTTTTTCTATTTAAATTATTTTTTAAAAGAAGAACAATGTCTCTCTCATCTTTTTTTTAGTGATAAAAGTTGCTTTTTAATGTGTTTTTTATTTAAAATATATTTTCTAATTTAAAAAAATACAATTAGACTGAAATGCTAAACAAAACCTTGTTATAAACTCAAAACAATTAATCAAAAATACAAACATTTTCTCTTTGGCTTTATTAAAATAATTTTTTAAAAAATATTTTTGAAACACGGTGTCAAACACTTCTCTTTATCATCAACAAAATCCTAAGTTTTAATCTTTCGATGTTATATATTATTTTGATATTATAATGTTAAAAATAAGTTTTAAAAAATAAATAAATAATATTATTTTACTATAATTTTTTAATAGAAATAATTTAAATTAACAAATTGTAAAAAACAACACACAAATGTCCAAATGTTAGGCGTCTCTCTATAAATTTGTTCTCAAACCAAAAACGTTTTTTTTTTTTATATACAAGTGTCCATCTTAAATTCCTAAGCCACAATAAACTTGGATCGTGGATCTACTATTCTCTTTAATTAGGATGAAGTGAGGCCCAAAGGGCATATTCTCTCAAGCCCAGCCCACAAGATCTCGAGGACGTGTCATCCCCTCCTGGACCCATATTCCTAAATCAGACAAAACCACCCGAGGCTGAAAAATTCAAAACCCTCCAAAATTCAAAACCATAGTTAATAAATGCAACCTAGTCACGTCAACTCAATGACATTGTAAGAATTAATGAATTCAACTTTAATTTATTTTTCAAAATAACATCTTTTAAAGTTTCTATATAAAAAATAAAAAATAATGTTTATTAAAACAAAAAAAAACATTATTTTTTTTTTAAAATAAGATCGAATCAATCAATATTTTCTTTATATATTAAATTAGTCTGGATCAGTCATTCAACTTATGGGTTATTAAATGCACTCATTAATGTAAACTAAACTTTAAAAAATATTTTTTTAATTATTTTTTATATAAGAATTTAATAATAATTCATATAAAAAGTAAAACAAACTATTTTTATATCTATCCTCTAACCGAATAATTACTAATTCTTTTTATTATTAATATTATTTTATATCTACCCGACAATATCAATCACAATTTTATTTCTACCATCGCAATAAACCAAAGGCTACGTTCGAAACCCCATTTCAGTTGATCCATCAATCCCGACGAAAAATTCCCATAACAAAACCAAGAAGTTTACAAAATCTCCACCGTCCTTTCACTTTTAATCCAACGGTTACGGATCTGGATCCGCGTACTGCTCTCTCATTGGCAACCCCGGTTTTCTCTTCTCCTATATAATCCCCAAAACACCCATTTCGGCACTTCAGATTTCCTCTTTTCGCGTTTTCCTCTCCTGCATTTCATTTCGAAAAGAGTCGATCCATGGCTGGCAGAGGCAAAACCCTGGGATCTGGAGCAGCAAAGAAGGCTACATCAAGGAGTAGCAAGGCTGGTTTGCAGTTTCCGGTGGGTCGTATTGCTAGATTCTTGAAGGCTGGCAAGTATGCTGAACGTGTTGGCGCCGGCGCTCCTGTCTACCTCGCTGCTGTCCTTGAATATCTTGCAGCTGAGGTAAAAATGCCTCGGTCTTTCTTTAATTTTCTTTCTTCTAAGTGTTTTGGTATGATTTTGTTTGATTCAGATTTTGAATCTAGGGTTCTTTTATGTTGGTAATTTTGGACATTTATTTTTGGAATTATCTTGTTAATTATGTATTTGAAGATGTGGCCTTGGCTAGTCTGTGATTTTACTTATTGTTTTTTTTTTTTCAAATCTAGGGTTTGAACTTGTTCCTGAGTCAAATTTGGTGTTTTCAAGCTTGTTTAATTTTGTGTATTTAAACTTTGTATTCTATTAAATCTCCGCCTGTCTGCGTCTTATAGTTTTGAACTTTTTATTTCAAATCCTAATTCACGGAAGTTAATTTTATCAATTGGGTTTATGTTTGATGGGTTTTGCGTATGTTGTGCTGTCAGGTACTTGAATTGGCTGGAAATGCAGCTAGAGACAACAAGAAGACCCGTATTGTGCCCCGCCACATCCAGCTAGCAGTGAGGAACGACGAGGAGCTAAGCAAGCTCCTTGGTGATGTTACAATTGCTAACGGAGGTGTGATGCCTAACATCCACAACCTTCTTCTCCCAAAGAAGACTGGTG
Source organism: Salix purpurea (assembly GCA_027405865.1). Lineage (NCBI taxonomy): Eukaryota > Viridiplantae > Streptophyta > Magnoliopsida > Malpighiales > Salicaceae > Salix > Salix purpurea. The sequence continues at coordinate 3,211,945 of JAOWLH010000043.1, read as the reverse complement.
GCTCCTCCAAGGCCTCAGCCGATGACGACAGTTAAATGTGACGGAAGAAATTTAAACGAAGTGTATTTTCTTTCACTGTGATTTCACTACGATATTTAAGTCTTTTAGCTCAATTTTTCTTCAGAATTTAGGAGACTTGAGGCCGTGTTCATGTAAGGGTAGTCTTCGTAGTTAGGGTTTTACAGTTAATGATGTGAATATAAATTGATCATCATCTTTGTGCTCATGTAATGGTGGAAATTGTTATTTTTTTTATGCAAGGACAATCAATGCACGACTTGAATTTATCCTTGTCTTTTTTTCCATTATTTTTATTATTGTTGGAATAAGATGGGGATTGCTGGGGCACCAGCATGTGACATGGTGCTCAGGAGTGTTGACTTGTGTTAAGGAATTATTTTATCTAAAAATTTAAGTTTATAAGTGAGGTTTTATAATATGATTTATATTATTTTATAATATATTTTCTTAAATGAAAGTTTTTTGGGCTTGAAACTTGTACATGTTTATATTACTTTGTACTTGATTTTTATCAAATATGAGAGTGGTGAGATTTGAACTGGTGACTGCTGGGTTAATGAGGTTTTGATACCATGTTAAGGAATCATCTCACTTAAAAGCTTAAGCTTATAAATGAGATTTTATAATATGATTTATATTATTCTTTAACAACCTGAAGGTATCGAGTGGAATTTACAAGAGATGACCACGAGCCAGTACTATTAAAGAACCATCTCATCATAAAAGATTATGGTTTATTAATATAGTATCAGAGTTTATTTGATACAGCAGTTACAAGTTTGAATCTTACCATTTTAATTCTATTTGATAAAAATTAACTATAAGATGATGTGGGTCTATGTAAATTTCAAGTCCAAAAAGCTTTTATTTGAGATGATGTGTTAGAGAATAATATAAATTATATTATGAATTTTATTTATAAGTTTAAGCTCTTAGAATAGTGTCTTGATGTCTACGTTTATATATTAAAAATAATTTTTAAAAAATAATAATAAATTATTTAAAATTACTTTCTAAACCATCTAATACAACAGTCAATTTATCAATGACGGTCCCTACCTTGCTTGTTGACATCACGGGACTGTTTTTCCGTTTCTACTGTGAGGAGCTATTTAATGATTGTTTTTTAGCCGGCGTAGTTTCTTTTTAATTGATATATTTTGAGAGAAGCTTCAATCACATCACTGTTGGAGGAAAACAAAGTTGAATATGCCTCATTTAGCAGTTTCATTTTCGTTCTTTTTTACTTTTAAAAGTCTGGATGAGATTACTCGATTTGTAAAATTTATGCCCCCTCATTTATTGCATTAAAAAGGGCAATGGACTGTCCAAGGAACTGAAGCTACAAGATGATGATGGCTTTGATGACGTTCTTGACCCGTGGAGATTTCACAGCAACATTTTAACAAATTAAAGATATCCATGAACTAATGGGTTGGTTCAAGTGGTAAGCAGCTTGTTCTGCTCAAGTGAAGTTTCCTTTTTGAATCCCCGTGGACACAGCAACACTCACTAGTAGCCTCATCTACCACGGCTAGGCATGCGACCCGGGGTGGCTACCAGATTAGTCGGGACAACCTGGATACTGGGGCTGGTGATAAAAAAAAAAAGATATCCATGAAAAAAACATTGTTTAACTCAATTCCCTGGTCCATCAAAATTCACAGAACAAGTGCTCAAAACCACTATCATTCGAGAAATGTTTGGAGGAGACATTCATGCAGGTGCTCTTACAAATGCATGTAGATCCATGCTGATCTGATAAAAAGTACCTTGTGGATGCCACAGAAACTGCTTTCCCTGCAGAAAGTTTAAACGCTTGGCGTGGTGCTAGGAAAGAAATACATCTAAAAGCATTTTCTGTATAACAATACTTGAAGATTACAAGACCAAGGGACAGTGGTTGTATAGAAAATGTTAAATCAATCTGAATTTGTAGCAAATTCACTTAAGAAAACAAATTGCTCAAGCGTGCACAACATCATATACATAGCGCAAGCAGAATCCGCGCTTAAAAATCGCATGGTAATATCAACCAGTAAGACACGTTAAAGGAAGAATCACCCTAAATATTCTTTCCCAGTTGAAGCTAGTTGAGTTCTCTAAATGGTGCTCTCTCAGTAGACTGAAATCTCTTTACTGTTGGTGAGGGACAAGTATTGACATTCTCCTTCACAGCATGGAAAAGCTCAGTTTCACACTTCAAAATGGTACTAGATGATCCACTATCGTCATCAAATGACTGCACCATGCATGCCAAGGTTCCCATCAATTGCATGTCTTCGTTGCAGAACTGGCTGATTCTCTCACCAAGTCCCATGAAAAAGGCAAACAAATTGTCCCTTTCCGATGACAACTTCATTACATTTTCAGCCAAACTTTTGTTCCCTTTTCTGAGCTCATCTATCGAGGCTTCTGACATTCTCAGCTTCGTCTCCATTAGATTCTCTAATTTCTTCATCTCCAGAAGTTTTTCCTCTAGTTCAGCTTCAATTTCTAGTGCCTTGTGTTTCGATTCCGAGAGGGATTTTTCCTGCAACTCCAGTTTCTCTTGTACAGAAAGGATGTCATCCTCCAGCTCTGTTAACATCATTTTCTTCTCTTCAATTTCCAGCTGGGCCAGAATCTCGGCTGAAGCAATCTTTTCCCAGGCCTCATGTACCAAACTAATCTCAGCCTTTTTCTCATCAAGCTCAAGAGAGAGAGAGATCAACGAGCCATTAAATTTTTGTTCCCTCGACCTTACACACTGCAAGAGTTCGTCTATTCTTTGATCTTTCTCTTCCATGAGCTGGATAAAATGTTCTTTATCAAGATCAAATTTTCTCTCAGCCTCTGCCAGTGTCAACACTGAAACTTCAAGTTCTCTTCTCAGCGATTCTTGCTCCAGCCATCCAACCTCTTTCTGCAGATCATTTAAAATTTTGTCCTTCTCTCTCATGGTTCGTAGAAAACCCTCTTTCTCTGATTCAAAGGACATTACTGTCTCCAATGCAGAAGTGGATGCTGCTGACTCTCTTGTTTTAAGTTCTTCCTCAAAGAAATCAATCTGATGCTGCATGTTATCTATTCTACTGTCCCTTGCTTTTAATAGACGGGAAAGGTCATCTTTCTCCTGCTTGATGGTTTCCTCAACTTCTACTTGTGATAGAAGAGAAGCTTCGATGTCTTTGCGCAACAATTGGCTATCTTCAAGATCATCTTTTAAGCGATGTGCAATTGTTTTCCACATCCACAATTCAAACTCCAGAGCATGTCCTTCGTGATTTTTAGCTGCAAAATCAGATTTCAATCTGTCTAAGGCATCACAAACTTCTTGAAGTTTCTCTTTCAAGTCTTTTTCCTTCTGGAAAGCTTGCTTTTCCAATCGGTGTTGGCACCTGGACGACTCCTCGAGCATTTCCTTGTACTTCTCGAGTTCTTTTTGCATCTGGAGGCTCTGCTCTTCAATTTGATCAAGAGATTGAACCCTTGTCAACAAAGAGGCTGTTTTCTCGTTTTCTTTAGCTAATTCAGCATTTGCAGTGTCCAGTGCATCATAAACATCTCGTAGTTTCTTCTTTAAGTCAGTTTCCACTTCCAAAGCTTTCTTTTCTACAAGAAGCTGCTTCCTTGATGATTGTTCAACCATTTCCTTATACCTCTCAAGCTCTTTCAGAATCAGGAGTCGTTGCTCTTCAACAAGTTCTAAGTGATCAACCCTCCTAAACAAACATTCCACCTTCTCCGCCAATTCAGAACTAGCCATGTCGAATGCATCACAAACTTCTCTGAATCTCTCTTTCGAATCGTTTTCAATCTGCGAAGCTTGCTTTTCTAGGCAAAGTTGATGCCTAGATGACTGCTCAAGCGCTTCCTTGTACTTCTCCAACTCTTTCTGCATCAAGAGACACTTCGCTTCTATAAGATCCAAGGCCTTGGCTTTCCTTGACAAAGATACTACTTTCTCATGTTCTTTGGCTAATTCCGAGTTTGCCACGTCCAAGTCATCACAAACTGCCTTAAGTTTATCTTTCAAGTCAGTTTCTGTCTGCAAAGCTTGCTTTTTGAAGCAAAGTTGACTTCTGGACGATTCCTCAAGCAATTCTTTGTATCTTTCAAGCTCTTTCTGCAACAGTTGTCGCTGGTCTTCAACAAAATCCAGGTCCTCAACTCTCTTCAATAAAGATGCAACCTTTTGACGTTCCTCCTCAAAATCTGTCATCACTTTATTCAGAGCAGTGGTCTTTGTCTCCAGCTGCCTCATCAAGAGAGAGACATTTTCTCCCCTTTCTTTTTCACGAAGTCTTGCCTCAGTATCAGCATTCTCAATGTTCAGCTGAGCCTCAGTTATACCTGATTTCAACACCAGTAACGTTGTCGAAGCCTCCTCATTCTGCATCTTCAACTGCAAGATCACAGTGTGACAAATTTCCAATTCCATCTCAAGTTCTTCTACTGTTGTTTCTTTGCTCTCTAGTGCAGTCCTGTAATTATCCAGCTCTTCAGTCAATTTCTTCATTTGAAAGCTCCATTCAGCTTCTTTAGCTCTAAGATCTGAAGAACAATTTCTGTGCATCTGCTCCAAACTCTTGAGTTTGTTTCGCATTTTTCCCAAAGAAGAATTTCCCGACTCCCGAATCCCAGCCTCCTGAAGTTCTTTAAGGGACACCAGTAACTCCTGATTTTCTTGCTCTAGCCTCCTTGCTTTGTACTCGATTTCTTTGTAAAATGTCTCCTTTGTAGCCAAAGAATGTCTCAGAGCTGCAATTTCTCTGTCCCTCTGAGTGGCCATGCATTCTAGTTGTGACTTTGCATCCTGACACTCAGTGAAAACATTCTCAAAGCGAGCTTTATATTCAGAAACCTCAACTTCCAGATGCTTTCTCCTGCTTTCTTCACGAGCTAAGGCTTCATTGCACATCTTGAACCGTCTTTCAAGATCTTCTAAGATTCTGGTCTGAGAATCTAAGCGTGACTGCAGTGAGCAAATTTCGTCAATCAATGTGGACTTCTCCATCTCCCACCCTTTCTTGCTTTCCTTGAACTGATCTCGGAGCTTTTCATGTGCTTCTTCTAGATGACCGAACTGCTCCTTCTTCCATTTTAGCTGATTTTCTACTTTCCTGCTCTCCTCCTCTAACTTGAGTAGCATAGCATCCCTTTTCCTCATCTCTTTGGATGCTTTGGCATTTTTCTCTGCTTCCAAGCATTTCTTCTGAGAAGCTGATAGAAGCCCCTTGAGACCTTCAATTTCTGCCATAAACACATTAATCTTTTGCTCTTGATCAATGTTCTTCTCATTTGCCTCATCTAGTGCCAATACTAACCCCCTTTTCTCCTCCTCCCATTTTTTATACTTCTCACCGGAATCAACTCTAAGCTTATCATTTGCAGTGCTTAGACGTCTGATAACGGACTCTTTTTCATGCAAACTGCTTTGAAAATCTTCACACATTCCCTTCGCCTTGGAGATCTCCCCTTCCTTTCCATTTAATTCTCGTGCCAGTTTCTCAATCTTAGAACATGCGTCTTGAGTTCGGATAAGCTGTTCACCATGAGCTTTCCTCAAGTTGTCTGCCAATTCTGTTTTGAGTTTCAAATCTGCCCTGAGCTTCTCAATCTCAGCTTTCGCTTCTTCAAACTCTTCACCCATTTCCTCTCAAGTTTACAAGAAACAAATCTCACCTGTTCACCAGATAAAATCTTTCAGTTGACAAATTGAAGTTGATTTAAGAGCAATTATGTCAATGGAGACCACAATACCACAAATAGATATATATTGAAGACCACATTGTGGATATATCAAGAGGTTCAAATCCAACTAACCAAATCAAATACTGTGCAACAGCATAATAAATCCTGTGATGCTATTTTTATTTTTCCAAAAGGCATTGCATCTCCTCTTCCGGGTCCAATTAAGAACAGATGGACAGTATACAGCACCACCATCACCAAAGTGATTAAAATCCTAAAGACCACAGACCCTATTTGCTGCCCTATCTATATTATGAAGAATATTTGCTGTCCTATTTGTATATGAAGAACCTACATGTCAACGAGCAAGGCCAGTCTTTAGTTTCCAGATCATAAGAAATCAAATAAAACCCAAAATAAACAAAGATTTGGATACCGATTTTTATATAGTTGTTTAAGACTAAATATTATTATTATTATTATTATTATTATTATTATTATTATTATTATTATTATTATTATTATTATTATTATTATCTAAAAAGTCTATTTCTTTTCTTTTCAGTTCTTGCATCCAATAATAGACCAAACTATGTATCTTAGTGTCAAAATCAAGGAAACCCAAAAGAAAAGGCCTTTAGTTCTCATCTTCTGTCAATATTTCACAATTGCTAACTTAATTCACTATGTAGTCCAGTAAGAATCCAGCATTCAAATAAATAAATCAATAAAGTCCCTGACAAAATATAGAGAGGCCCAGGAAGAAAGAATCAAAGGGATAAATTAAAATGACTTGTACCAGCAGAAAACATGTTAAAGCTAAGGAATTGAGAGATCAAGAAACCTCACTGCTTGAAGATTCTTTTAACACTTGAACAGGCAAGAATAAGAGAGACCCACACACACACAAAAAAAAAATACCTGGTTGCCGTCCTCGTTGTTGCTATGGGTTTGGTTTATTATTGTTAGGGACTTTATCCATGTAACAAAGAGAGTTTCCGGTGATTTTGTTGGGTTGCAGAGAGAGAGAGAGATAAGAAGATGAAAGCAAATACAGAAAGTGCAAAAGATAGCCGTTGAGAGGGAGGGGCATTTGATTTGAAATCGAAATCACGAATCACACGGCGTCAGGGTTTCTGTTTTAACGGTGTGAGAGATTCGTTGGACTTGGAACTTGGGCCTACTATATTGGGTTGGTCTGGGCTCCACGAGTTTTAATTGTTTGGAATTTCATTCGTAAATAAAAATAAAAATGGTTTCAATGAGTTGCCAGTACCTTTCCAATATTTCTCCCGCTTTGCCCATTCTCCCATAGCGTCTTCTTCCTCGCCGAATCCTTTCTTTCTATTTTTTACTGCATGCAGATGAGCACAAGAAGCGGCAACCATGTGAGATGCTGCAGAGGCAGCGAATTGACCAAGGGAACCCCGTCTTTCTTCCTCAACCTGTAAAAATTTCAATGAATCAATGCCTACAATGGAGGTTTCAGTCTTTAACCTCCAGCTTGCACCTCCATCCTCAACAAGAGAAGAAGAAGGAAGATGTTCTCCGCCGACTTTTTTCTCAGCTCCATCATCCGGATAAACTCTTCCATCATCCTTCAAATTCGGATTCATTTCCCGAGGGTTCACTCTCGTTATCTAATGGACAAATTAAATACTGGGCACTTCAGCAACAGAGAACAAGCGTAGCACAACAGCTTTGCAGAGAATGACTTCAATGTGCTCGACACATTTACAACATGAAACAATTATGGTGACACATGCTGACCTTAACAAAAAAAAAAAAAGATGAACTCTTCAGCGGGGGGGGGTTCTCTAGCTCATGTTCAACTCTAACTGTTGGCATTCTCCCGGCATTTTTCGCAGGCGTAATCATTCAATCCAAGCCCAATTCTTTCCTGGCGATGTCTATTTTGTTTGGATTCTCTGCCGTCTTCTTCAAATATTCATTAAATTATCAAGGTACAATTACTGTAGCTCCATACCGTTAAAACCATTTGTTAGTTGATTGAAAACTATTCTCACGAGTTAATTTTTAATATTTATTTCACATTTTAATATATAAAGAATATTCAGCATCTAGTATTATTTTGTTATCAAATTTTCGTGTGATGATGACAGTGATCTGAGAATTTTTCAATATATACCTTTTACTTAAAAATTCATTATCTAGAGATTTTATTATTTTTTTAATTAATTTTAAAATTTTATTTTTGATATTATTACATCAAAACAACCTAAAAATACACAAAAATAATTTATAACTGGTTAGTGGTTAAGGACTTGAGGTCATGAAAAAATGTGGCGCCTGTAGGTGCACAAATTTTATGTTTGAGTGTATCGTTCCATATATTCCACATTTCATACTACTATTTAACATAAAAAGAGAAAGCAGCAGCTTTTTAGGCGATTGTAATTTCCAACTATTTCTCTAATTGCTCCACTGTTGACATCCAAATTCTACAGAAAGAATTGATCTTGTTTGAGCAAAGAATTTAGAATGAAATAAGAATAAACATCAACACACCTAACTACTTCCAATGCACAAGTTAATACATTAAGGGATTGTGAAACGAGAATCCATTGAGCTCCGACTGAAATTGCTGGCTTAATTTACTGTCTGTTTTCAGCTCCATTAATCTATCTGCTGAAATTGCAATTTGTTCTCTATGTGTGATCGCAATTTGGCAGCTTTCGTGCACTTCCCCACGATTCCCTCAAAAATGCGGATACCACCAGCAAACACACCCATGATCAGCAACCTGGAGAACACAAGTGATGAACTTCCTTAATTTCGACATTAAGCTGAAGTTCACATAATAACGTTTTCTTCAAGTACCTGTGTGTTTGTATAAAGTATAAGAGGGGAAACCACAGATTAATTATTGATAGTGTCTTCGGTTACCTCTTTCGATTAACCCTCGTCATCTGAACTGGAACCAGAATCTCCCATGCGTCGCTCTGCAATTGCTGGAAATAGCCTCTGGCGAATATCAGGCGAGGGTTGCTGGTGCTTATGAGAGGGAGATGATGCAGTTGATGCCTCTTTTTTCCGTGTTTTTGCTGACCTCTTTTGTGCCTCTCCCACCTCTTTGCATACCTTATCTAATATTATTAAAAAGTCTCGTACAACAATGAATAATCGTAGCCCCTCATCTTTCCCGGCATTCCCATGGAAATAGTCACCAGTGTTCTTCACCAGAGCCACAATTCTTTTTTCTTCTTCCAGAAGTGACATGGTATCAATCTCAGCATTCTGCACAAAACTTTTTAATGTTTCATGGAATCCATTATCTTCCTCTAAATTCTTCATGTCTTTATTCAGGAAATTTCTGATCACTAAGAATGACTGCCTGAGTTTAGCCACGGATCCTGTTAAGCTGTCAGCATCCACAACCGCTGCTCTTTTGACATTTTCTAGTTCACTGCTCAATTGAGAAACAACCTGAAGACCAAGACTGCTATAGTTGTCTTCTGTATCAGGGGAAATCTCCTCAAGGAGATCGTCTGTTTTTATACTGACATTAGAGATGCTGCTGCTCTCTCGTCCAGCACGAGCAGCTCTTACACCTTCTGAGCGAATTATCTCCTGAACAACAAAGTGTAAGAGAGTAGTCTTCCCATCTAATCCCTTTACATCAGATAATTTCAAGAGTGTGTCAAGCTTGAATGCTTGTGCACCGCCACGAAATGTTCCATTGTTCATTCGGTTGCCTGTTTTAAGAACAGCTTCTAGAAGCTTGAGGAACAACCGACTATTTCTGAGTTCTTTGCAAGCAACCTGCCATATTAGATGGAGATGGCATCACATTCAATTTTGGAAAGTGGAGAAATTCAAGAAATTGCCAGAAAAGAGAGTCAGATTGTGAGATGCACGGACTCTATCATAACCAAGAGAAACTGGCCACCTCTACATGCTATTATAATCAAATTTTACAAATCTAGGAATATTTTTATACAGCCAGGCAGCATCTTAGATACATATGTTCTAAGAATATGCATACATTCTAAAAGCCAAACTCATCAAGTCACAGTATTCTACCATCGCTATCTTTTATATCAAATCCTACCAATCCTCTAATGTCTAATAAGTGGTTGGTCTCTTTTGCTCTATGCATTAGAAGGGATGCATGCACTTTCCAAGTCACATATGAAGGGAAACTGATACGAGGCACCAAACTGATCAATATGTAGTTTTTTGCAAAAAAAAAAAATACTCCGTTGTGGCTCTCCACAAAAAAATACAGTAACATTTTTTAACATACATCTCCATAATTTGGCATGCCTTTCCAAAATCATGAAGCTCCACCAAGGGCAGCTTCCCCATACATAGAAAAAGTGTAACTATCAAGTTCATCATCAGACCGTGATTAAAAAATGATAACCAGCATCTACAAGCAAGAATTAAACCAAGTGCTGAAAAGAAACACAGTTTCCAGTTTCCTACCTCTAAGGTTTCAAAAGACTCTTTAGTGGTGGCAACCTCTTCCTGTAGAGTGCACATGAAAAGCAGTGCTTCCAGTCGTTTAAAAGCAAATGGTATGTCAACCAATGCTTTTAGGAACCTCTCAGCAGGCCCAAGTTGAGCAATTTCACCGCTGTAGAGCCTAAGCTTCAGTTCTTCATCTTCTGTGGGTGCCATCCTCAACAAATTTTGAAGAAGCTCCACAGGAAGCTCATTTCCTGCATTAACTAACAGAAGTTAGAATATCTCTATACATCAAAACCAAAGGACACTATCACTACTCAAACCATTGAAATGGGGTAATTACATACCATCCACAGCAAAAAGATTTTCCTAGACAAACAGGACCCCCCCCCCCCAAAGACAAGAAAAAACAAACAAATAAATTGTTCTTGGGAAATGGAGCGATTAACTTATCCATGAATGTATTATCTACTGAAAGAAGCAAAGAGAGTTGATCACCTTCACGGAGTGCATCACAGACTTCCTCTATTGTCACATTCAGTGCCCGCAAAAGAATAGATAAATTTTGTGCCTTTTTCGGATCAAGTATTTGAATATACTGGGGTGGAGGATCATGAGAAGAAGACTCTTTCTTGTGTTCATTTTTGTTTTTATCAGGTGCATATCCAAACAGGGTTTCTATCATTTCCTCATTGAACCTGTATAAAACATATTCAGCAGCGAAGGTTATTTAGAGATTCAGGAACAACAAAATTAAAATAACAATTAAATTAAAATCTTAACTTACTGGAACGATCCTGATTTAATCTGATGCCAAACCATTGAATGATCAGGGTTGGCTAGAACTTTATCCCAGAAAAATGGTTTTAGTTTGGCTTTAGGAGCATCAGAATCATCCTCCACACCAGCGCCTTCACTAGATGTACTATTGGAAGGACGCTTTGATCCAAGAGGGGGTCGAGGAGCCTGAGGAGCCTTTGGACCTGGGGGCATTGGTGGTGGAGGTCGAGGAACGGAACCTCCAATTGGAGGTGGAGGAGGGCGTGGACCAGGTCTCACTCCCGGAGCAATAGGTGGTGGAGGAGGTGAACCACGGGGAGGGGGGGGCGCACTACTCGATGATTTCAAAGGGGCAGGTGGTGCAGGAGGGGGAGGGGGGGGCACACTACTCGATGATTTCACAGGGGCAGGTGGTGCAGGAGGGGGAGGGGGAGGGGACGGAGTAGGACCAACCCTGCTGGGAGGAGGCCTGATATTAGCAGGTGGTTCATGGGGAAGTGGTTCTGCCCTTCCAGGAGGAGGCTTCAGAAAAGGGTTGCTGCCTGCCCTTCCAGGAGGCTGCTTCAGAAAAGGGTTGCTGCCTGCCCTTCCTGGTGGAGGCTTCAGAAAAGGGTTGCTGCCTGCCCTTCCTGGTGGAGGTGGCACAAGCATGTTCATCTTGCTGTCAGTAGAGGATTTGGAAGCACCACTACCAACTCCTAATGATAGACTTTCATGTAACGATACATTCAGAGCATCAGGGTTATAAATATTGCTCTCCAAAGATGATCCTGTTTTCTCATGGCTTGATATATTACCAAAAGATTGATGACCAACCTTTTCTTCTTTGATAGAATTTCCTAAACCAAAAGTTTTACGTGTAGAACCTGGAAGATCAAATTTTGAAGCAATATCAGGACTATATTAAAGAATTGTAGATTAAAAGAAAACATCTGACAGAATATTTACTAACCAACAGAATAGTCACTTAAGCTTATGCTAAGTAGGGGCCTTTCATCATTTCGTCTGGCACCAGATCCTCTCCTACAAACCGTAGTACAGAACAAGAAGAACAAAGCTGCAAGAACAAATGTCACCGCAGCAGTCACAAGTACTGCAATGAGAACTGTTTTGTTGTTATTTTTGCCATTATCTGGCTCAATATTTGGACCAGAAGTTGAGCCTCCGGAAGAGTTCTCGCTGAGACTGAGAGGAGGAGGTGATAGTCGAGGAAAAAATGGCTCATCCGATGAAGGGGCAGGGTTTTGAGTAGAAACTGGATAAGGAGCCAGATATGGAGCTGGTGCAGGGCTAGGAATCATGGATCCAACAGAAGGAGCTGGTGCAGGGCTAGGAATCATGGATCCAACAGAAGGAGCTGGTGCAGGGCTAGGAATCATGGATGCAATGCTCTGAAGCAAATTCCTTCTTGCACCAGCACGCCTAGGAAATAATGAATTTAGAAAAGTTGAGTGATAAATATCTGCGCTACCTTCATCTCCAGAAACATGGAACAGGTAATTGTTTTTTCTTATACAATCTGTAAGAGTTTCCTTTAACTGGGGATGCAGGACTTTAATCAATCTCTGACTGTTTTCTTTTTCCACTGACCAACCCTTTGAGCTAAGTTCATCGGCCCCACTAAATGTTTCCTCTGGTAAATAGAAGTTAGGGTTTTCACCAGCTTCCTTCAGACGAATGAAATCTACCTTGCAAATGATGCATAGTAGCTCTGCCTGCAGTAAAAAAAAAATCAAGTAGTATTTGCCCGTTTGAGAAGATTAAATTGGTATCTCAGATGCACATTAAGAAGCAGGCATATATAAATATGAATTAAGAACAAACAGTAGACATGTAAGGATGCATCTCTCTCTCTCTCTCTCTCTATCACACACACGTATATTAAGAACAACAAAATAAGTATCCAAAAGAACATAAATAAATGAAGGCTACGCCATATTTGCAGGGGGGAAGAGAGTGAGCTAGAGAAGACAACATAATCAGTACAAAGGAAGAGCTTGGGAGGGCATATCCCAAATTAGGCATAGACGCAAGCACATGCAAAATTGATAAATCATGGATGCAATAGTGCAAATTACACATCAGGTCATAGTTTATTGTGGTATTATGATCCTTATCAATGATCATTGTTTATCTTCAGCAATGACTGCATTTCAGATAAATAAAAAATATTGTTGCTTTTTATATGATAAAAGAATTCAATAATCACAACTCTTCCATCTGGTCCTCCCCTCCTCCGGTGCCCAGAATTAATATTTAAGAAAATCGCAAGGCCCTAAACAGAGAAGAGAAAGGAAGAAATTCAGGACTGAGAGTAAGCAGTATTGTGATCGTGATCGTGATTCACGTGGGTTGCAACAAGTTTTAATCATACATCTCGATGACATGTCACATAAGTTTATCAGCCAATAATCATATTATACAAATAATTTAACACCGATTTGCATAATTATGATGAATCTAAACCTTTGCACCATGAACCATACACGCCATAACTCTCATTTATAGGCTGTAAAAGGGTATTTGAAGCAAATTGTCATCACAAATTTACTAAACTGTAAGAAATATAATTATAGAAGAGTACGTGAGGTGTAAGGTCCTACCGTGTCCTTTTCAACATCTCCAGTTGCTGGATTAACTAATTGCCTCAAAAACACTTCTTCTGTCCTTCCTCTGTATTCCAAGCTCACCACCACCGATGCACACAGCAGAATCACCAAAAAACTGAAACAACTTGACTTCATATGAACCATTTGTTGTTGATTCATCCTTGTAAGCATGCAATATCCTTCTCATTTCATCAATAGTTAAACCCCCGGTAGAAGAATCAAAACCCTTACAATACCTTCACACAAAAACCAACCCAAAACGCTTCAAGCTTTTACCACTTGACTGAATTCAACTTTTATCAAGATAAACCTTTTAGTAAAACCCAACCACCAAAATCTCGATACTAATTCTCTAAAAACCCAGATATAGTTTTTGCCAAAAAATCAAACTTGGAATCAAAACTCAATTCACCAAAAAAAACTCAGAATACATCTCCTCAAACAGGTCAAAATATAGAATCAAATAACATAGATAGCGAAACCCACAAAGAATTTACAGAAATGAGCCTTATTTAGGGCCTGTGACATACCTAGAAAATCCAAAATGTGAAAAGGAGATTTGGCAAGAAAAACAAAAGGGTGTTAGATTTTGACTAGATCCAATCAAAAGAAGCTCAATGGGAACGTTGGCTGTACATGGATAGAGTGTTGTTGACCTGGAAAACGGTGAATTTTCTTTTTTATCTTTCTCTTTCTTCAAAGAGGTTCCATTGAAAAGTAAGAGATGACCGAAGAATTAAAGAGAAATCGTAAATTTTCACCCTTTTTTTTATTGCCACTGAAACCTTATATTTTGAAACTTGCTGATGATGGTGGGCTTCTTGAAATATAGATAGTAAGATAGAGAAAGAAGAGAGAGATGGACGCGGTAAGGAGAACCCAAAACCTATATTTTTTATTCACTTAAAAAATCTCTTATTTTTCTAGAAAAAGAAATTGAGCCTTTTTATTTTTAAAAATCTGTTTACTAGTGATTGTCGGACTGTTAATTATGTCGAGCAGATAGCTAGCTCGTGCCATGTCGTGGCTGAATCAAAAATTTTGTAAATGTAAAAACAATATTTAGATTATTGAGTAAATTTTTTTTTTATTTGCAATATATTAAAATAATTTTTTATATGTATGAAAAAATATTTTTAATATCAACAAATACAAATAGTTTATAATGAATTTTTCATATCAAACTTCTTATCTATTTTGATTTACAAATGAACTTATTTGGAGTTTTTTTGACATTATATAATCACGAGTTTAAAATTAAGTTAGATGATTAGTAGAATTATAGTCTAATTTAAATAAAAAATTCAAGATAATATAGTGTTTAATATTGAGATGATGATATATTTGATTGATTCGAGTTTTATTACTTAACTTGTTAAATTCATGATGATTTTAATTATATGATAATAAAAATAATCATTTATAAAATTAACCATTAACTCAATGTTATGATGTTTGTTTGAAACTATGATAACTTTATAAAAATGAAACCAAAACAAATTCTTAAAACTTAATTCTTAATCAACCGAAGTTAACATGTCAAATATATGACTCGGGTCATAAACTCTATTAGGTCTAATTTTTTTTTTTGTCTAATTATATGATTAAAAATAAATTATTTGATAACATAAATCAACATTATCCTTTCTGAATTTATTTGTTATTTAAATATATAATAAAAAAATATCTACAAATTAAGCATCAACAAATTATGATGATATTTATTTATAATCATTATAAATCTAAAAATATTAAACCAAAACAAATTACACAATCCAATTGAAAATTAACAAAATAGTAAGGATAAAATTATATAATTTTTTTTAATATAACCCCAATTTTACATGATAATAAAAAAAAGAGACGATACTCCCTAAGACAACACCAAAAGGAACCCTAACTGTTTATTATACGATAATTTTAACGTTTTTTTTTGTCGACCAAATGAAACCTGTGAGTGATTGTGGGCTTCCTGGAGAGAGAGAGAGAGAGAGAAGAGACGGGTTGGCACGGAAAGGAATTAGGAATTTTATATTTGTTTTTCTTACTAGAAAAGGAAATTCTGGTTTTTATTTTTTATTTTTTATTTTTTGGTTGGCTAGAGATAATCGGTTGATGTGAAGAAGATAGATATAACTTACAAGCATTTCCCAATGTATGTATGTATGTATGTATGTATGGTCACACATAGGACGATTTAAACCTGATGTACATTGATCTCATTTAAATGGTTAGAATTTTTTAAGATAAGATAGATAATGAATATTGTTAAATTTGTTCTGAAATATTACAAAATTTAATCCAAAATATATATTTACAAGACAGAAATATCAACCGACAGGAAACCTAATCCACATAAAAAAAAACATCCCCCATGCTTCCCTGGCCCTCCAATGAAAGCAACGGAAAAACCACATCATTGAATTTATTAAAGGCATAGTCCACATTAAAATCATCTATAAAACAATACAGCAAACAAGAAAACTCCAACACGCATTATAAATACATTTATAGAATATTTTTTAAAAATTAATATAATATAATATATGTCTTGTTAAGAATTGATGTACTCGAAGAAAATGTCTTAATCTTTATTGAGCAAAACTAGGTTTATAAATACCCTTTTACAACTTTAATAGAAAAAAGAAAAAGTAGCTCATGTCCCGAGCTAGAAGTCACAAATAACTGAAACAAACAAATGATAATTAATTCTCCTAAAGACTCGGTCTTAAACTGATTGCCAAGGACTAAGTCTTATTAAAGCTTTATTCAAGCTGACTAGGACTTACTAATACTAACTAGGACTTTAAGCTTTCCTTTCATTCCCTCCCTTAAACTAGTTCCCAGTTACATCTAGTTTAGTTCAGGAACTTGACAAACTCCCAATTGACTTCGAGACTTCTGAAATGCATTCACTGTACGAGGCTTTGTCATCATATCTGCCAACTGGTCTAATGTTCCACAAGAAATCAACTCAATTGTTCCTTCTCGTGTGAGATCTCGAAGAAAGTTGAAGCGCACATCAATGTGTTTGCTTCGACCATGAAGTACTGGATTTTTTGACAATTTAATCGTGGAGCTATTATTGCAAAAAATCTTTGCACAATTATTTTCCTTCAAACTCAACTTTTCAAGTATTCTCTTCATCCAAACAACTTGACTAGCACAAGCATGAAGCCACAAATTCTGCTTCAGTCGTTGAAAGTGTGACTATAGGTTGTTTCCGAGAAGACCAGGCAACAACTCCAGATCCCATCATGAAGACATAACCTGATGTGCTTTTTCTGTCTTCTAGGTCTCCTGCGTAGTCACTGTCTATATAGCCAACCAGACCTTCACATCCTCCTTTCTTGTAAAAAATTCCAAATCCAGTAGTTCCCTTTAAGTATCTCATTATCCTCTTGGCTGCCAGCAAATGCAGCTTAGTTGGTTTGGCCATGTATCTGCAGATTAGACTTACTTCGAACATCAAATCTGGCCTCGTAGCTGTCAAGTACATGAGACATCCTACCATCTGTTTAAACAATGTTTCATCAACAACTACCATCTGTTTAAACAATGTTTCATCAACAACAACACCATTCTCATCTTTGACAAGTTTACAGCCTGACACAATGGGATTATGAACTGAATTGCTATTCTCCATCCTAAACCTCTTTAGAACCTCCAAAGCATATTTTTTTTTAATAATATAAATTTCATTCGTCCTTTGTAATACTTCGATGCCAAGAAAAAACCTCATTCTTCCCAAATCAGTCATATCGAATTCTCTCATCATAGAATTTTTGAACTCAGCAAACATTGATTCATCATTGCCAGTAAATATTAAATCATCAACATATGAGCTGACAATAAGAATCTTACCTCCCATTCTTGTTTTGATGAATAAAATGTGCTCAATATGACACTTCTCGAACCCTTCACGTATGAAATGTGTTTCAATACGACTGAACCAAGCTCGTGTTACTTGTTTGAGCCCATAGAGTGTTTTCATCAATCTGTATACTTTCCGAGGACTGTCTTTCACTTCATACCCCTTAGGTTGCTCCAAATAAACCTCTTCATTCAACTCCCCAAGCAGAAAGCAGATTTAACATCAAGTTGATAGATGACCCATCCTTTCTGAGCTACTAGAGCCACAATCATTCTCACTGTATCTATTCTTGCAACTGGTGCATAAACTTCTGTGTAATATATTCCTTGTTGTTGCACATATCCCTTTGCTACTAGACGAGCCTTAAATTTGTCCATTGCTCCATTTTCCTTGCACTTTGTCTTATAAACCCATTTCAAGCCAATCTTCTTTGCACCTGTAGGCAAGTCAGTAAGTTCCCATGTGTTGTTTTTCTTTATTGCTTCCATTTCCATATCCATAGCTGTCCTCCAATTTTCATGCTTCACTGCCTCCTCAAATTGTATAGGATCTGCCGATGCAAAGAAAGCTAGGTGAACATTTAAATCATCCACCTCTGAAAGCTCTTCCCCACTGATATAGTCTTTTATCCACCCCGGATGCCTTCTATCTCTTTTCCCATCAACAATGGTTGATTCTCTTATAGTTCCAATAGTTTAAGAATCACTGACTGGTGGTCTGCTACTGCTTCCCCATCTACTACTCTGTTAGTTTCATACAATTGAGGGCTGTCACATGGCTTTGCAATGACAGTTTCATCACTTGGTTCTACAGTGACAGCTTCATCTTCCCTATGCATTGTTTCATCATTTTCTGTGATAACAACCTCATTATTTTTCTCATTCTCCATATCAGATAAGTTAGAATGAGTTCCTTGTAATTATTATCCCAATCCCAAGATTTATCTTCCTCAAATAAGACATCCCTGCTGATTACCACCTTCTTTGTAACTGGATCGTATAGTGTATATGCCTTAGACTCTTCACTTAAGCCTAGTAAAATACATGTGAAGCTCTTTGCATCCAGCTTTGTCCTTTTCACATCAGGAATGTGCACATGTGCCACACATTCAAAGACTCTGAAATGATCAACTGAGGGTTTGCTTCCACTCCATGGTTCCTCGGGTGTTTGATTCATTACAGCTAGTGTAGGGCTTCGATTCAAAACATGGGTGGTCCAGTTTACAGCCTCTAGCCAGAAAATCTTTGGAAGATGTTTCTCAGACAACATACTTCAAACCATGTTCATCATTGTTCGATTTTTTCTTTCAGCATCTCCATTTTGCTGTGGAGTGTAGGTTGCAGTAAATTGCCTCTTGATGGCATGTTCTATACAAAACTCATTGAATTCGAGTGATGTGAACTCTCCACCTCGGTCTGATCTCAAACATTTTATCAACTTTCCTACTTCTTTCTCAACATAGTTCTTAAATTGTTTGAATATATTCAATGCCTCAGATTTTTTTACTAAGAAATAGGTCCATGCTTTTCTAGTACAATCATCAATGAAGCATATAATGTACCTTTTCTTGCTGGTTGAGATTGGAGAGATGGGTCCGCAGAGGTCTGTGTGAATAAGCTGGAGTTTCTCTGTGGCCCTCCAGTTGCTCTTCTTTGAAATTGATTCTCTGTGTTGCTTCCCAATCATGCAATTGGTGCATATTGTGGAAGGACTTTGAAATTGAGGTATTCCATGCACCAATTTTTTGAATTGAAGTGTTCTTAATCCCTTGTAGCCTAAATGCCCATAGTGACAGTGCCATAGATATCCCAAATCCTGTGATGAAGTGTAAAAACAAGCTGGTTTTGGGGGCAGTGCATTTGCCAGTAATACAAACATTCGATTTGTTGTCATCCCGGTTTGCATGATCAATCCCTTCTCTGGATGATAAATTTTGAGCCTGTCATTTTGAATGAGAATTGTCAATCCCCTTTCTTGTAATTGACCGATGCTCAAAAGGTTGTTTATGAGCTCAGGTATAAAAAATACTCCACAAACAATATGTATGGACCCATTGATTTTCAACCTCACATTGCCTTTACCCAACACATCCATCTTCATGTTGTTTCCCAGCTTTACTAACTGCCGAAATTTTTCATCCAAATCATGAAACATGCTCTTGTCACCACACATGTGGTTGCTACACCCAGAATCTAGAAACAAAACATCTTTTCTGTGAGCATCATTCCTCTTCACATATGCCATGAGCAACATCTCGTCTTCTTCTCCTAGTTCTGCAGAATATAGAAACCAAACATCTTTTCTGCAAGCATCATTTCTCTCCACATATGCCATGAGTAACATCTCGTCTTCTTCTCCTCGTTCTTCATAATTGGCTTCTTTATCCGAGGTTGGACATTCAGATTGAAAGTGTCCAAGCCTGTGACACTTATAACATTCAATTGTGGCTTTGTTATATGATTGACAACCTCTACCTCTGCCTCTGTATCCACTTCGACCTCGACCTCTTGTTCCGAATCTATCTTCACCCGTGATTTTGAGTGCCTTCTCCTCTTTTGCATGACAATGAAATTTTTGTTCATGCACAATCAATGACCTCTACAGTTCATCAATGGAAAGTTGATCGATATCTTTGGATTCTTCTATCGAGCAAACAACATAATTGAATTTCTCACTCAATGATCGAAGAATCTTCTCCACCACTGTGACATCTTGCATCCTTTCTCCATGTGTTCTCATCTTGTTAGCCACTAATAGTACTCTTGAGAAGTACTCAGTGACTTCTTCTCTAGTCTTCATCTTTAGGGTTTCAAACTCTCCGCGGAGAGCTTGCAAGTGTGACCTCTTTACCCTAGCACTCCCCTCAAATTTATTCTTCATTGACTCCCAAATTTGTTTGGTAGTGTCCTTCACCAGAATCGTCTCCAATATAATCTGATCGATACCTTGAAAGAGGTAATTTTTGACTTTCAGGTCCTTCAGCTTTAATTCTTCGAGTCCCTTTCGTTGAGCTTCTGTCAACACCACCCCACTCTCTGATTCAACATACCCAGTTTCTACCAATCCCCGATATTCCTTAGATCGCATGAAATTCTCCATTAACATACTCAAATGGTCGTAGTGACCATCAAAATGAGGGATAGCTGGTTGCACAAAACTCCCTTCAGAAGTCATTATTCCTCTCTGTTCTCTGTATATGAAAATACTCAAAGACTGCTGCTTTGTTTTCTCAGTTCCAGTGGGGGCTCTGATACCAAATGTTAAGAATTGATGTACAGAATCGAAGAAAATGCTTTAATCTTTATTGAGCAAAACTAGGTTTATAAATACCTTGTTACAACTTTAACAGAAAAGAGAAAAGGTAGCTCATATCCCGAGCTAGAAGTCACAAATAACTGAAACAAACAAATGATAATTAATTCTCCTAAAGACTCGGTCTTAAACTGATTGCCAAAGACTAGGTCTTATTAAAGCTTTATTCAAGCTGACTAGGACTTACTAATGCTGACTAGGACTCTAAGTTTTCCCTTCATGTCTATCCTAATAATGATATAAAACTTGCATATATAAATAATACAAATTATTTTATAATTTGATAATATTTATATATACTTTAGATATATATTAACTATTTATATCAATTTAAGAGTTTTTTTAATGATTTTGAAGAGAGAGAGAGAGAAGTCATTTTTTTTATATCTGGATTCTGGAATTAAAATATTTATTTAAAATAAAAATGAAATATTTTTTAAATAAATAACATTTTAAAAAATAATACCTTATAGAAACTAAACCGGCTGCCGAAAGTATTTAATGGTGATTGTTTTTTAAAATATTTTTTTATTTAAAAATATATTAAAATCATATTTATTTTAAAAATAAATTATTTATAATGATATCATATTAAAAATACTAAAAATAATTATTTTTTTAAATTTTGTTTTTAAAACACAACAACAAACTTCAATCATTATTAAAGCACGAGCAGCAGTGCCCCAGGTAGGCTCGTTGGGTTCACGGGTGGGTTCCCCTTTTCGTGTTATTCAACGCGTCGCTCACCTACCGCCTCTCCCGGACGAGGGTGGAATGCCGTCGCCACAATCGCCACTGGCCGTCGCTTTGGACACTCTCTATATTATTTTGCCGCCGTAATTAATTTACCACGAACTTTCTCCGGTCATTCCCTGCTGTTATTCTTGCTTCGTATGTACAACTAGCTACTTCACCCACTTTCTGTAGCTGATCACACACTTAAGAGAAAAAAAAGGTGAAAATATAGGTTTTTTCATGTTTTTTTATATAAAAAAATTATAAAGGTGAATTAAAAAGTATATACAAACATTTAATTGATTAATTAATTAATCATATGGGTAAAAAAATATTAATAATAACTAAAAGTAAAACCGGAGAAATTGAGAAATAATTGTAGACTAAGATATTTATTCATGTAACATAGAACATTTATCATGATGTGTTAATTGAATTATTAAATCAAATGATAATATAAGTAAATACACACATAAGGATTACTGCATAAAATAATTAATAATAACTAAAAGTAAAACCGGAGAAATTGAGAAATAATTGTAGACTAAGATATTTATTCATGTAATATAGAACATTTATCATGATGTGTTAATTGAATTATTAAATCAAATGATAATATAAGTAAATACACACATAAGGATTACTGCATAAAATAAATATATATTGATTGCACATATTAAAAATATTATTTAAAAAAAATTATATATATTTTTTGGATTCGAGTAAATCACACCCCTCGAAAAGCGCTCTTTGCGGATCCAAGTGAGTAAATAAAACTCTGGTCGTCCCAGACTCTTACAAGAAATGCATGCCCTAATTTAAACTCGAGATATGCTATGCAGATCTCAAGTCCTTTGTCACCACGTCATACACCTTGGGTACAATATTTTATATCCTTAAAAATAAAATTCATCTATTTAAAACTAAAAACAAAAATTAATTTAAAATTAAAAGATTTTAAAGACAATCATACCGTAACACTAACACAATCATTTAATCCCTATTTGGGAATGCATTTAGGAAACATTTTTGAAAAAAAAAATACTTGAAATTATTTTTTATGATGTTGTTTTCATAAACTAATATTTTATTTTAATATATTTTTAAATAAAAAAACAACCTCAAATCTCAAATACTACCCATAATCTAGGTTAAAAAGTGGCTGCAAAAGGGTCGGTGGGGTAACGTCATGGTAGACAATAAGAACAAAATAGGTTGCTACAATTTTATGGAACTTTCCGAGTATTTGCTATCCCACAGACCATGTTTCTAAGCTCCATTGAATTTTCTTCCCATTTGAAAACAGAGGCTTCATATTCTAGAAGAAAAGTGTGAAAATAATTTTACTTTAGTTTTTTTTTTTTTAAATCATTACATTGAAATTGTCAAAAACACTAAAAAAACATTATCAATTTCATACTTTTCATGGCAAACACATTTTTTTTCTAATTAAAAAACAAACCGAGACTCTCAAATCATATTTCCCTGTAAGAGAATTTCCAAACCCTGTTTTCCTAATCGTAATTTGTGCTCAAACTTGTTTGCACATGGAGTGTTCTCAGCATTTTGCACTCCCAGATCATCGCAGATTTAAGTTGGCGAGATCAAGCAGGTTTTGCATATGATTATCGCAGGATTTCCACGTAAATTCCATGTTAATGCAACTAAAACAGTATTTTGCATACAAATCATGTTGTAATTAACATATAAAGCTATATTCTATTTTCCTTTTGCCTAATCTCGAAACATAAACAGCAATGGACTGCATTTAAGCATCATGAACTGTAAGAACTGCTAAAAACTTAGCAGGCTAATGAAAAAAATAATCTACGCGCTACTTCCCTTCTTCTCCTTGGCTCAAAATATACAGAATTACTGGGCAGCGTGACAGTTTTGACCCAAAAACGTGTTAGAGGGCTCTAGAAATTGTCTGAGTTTCACATCGATCGAGGTGTTTTCATTCGCTTAAACACATCAAGATTGTGACAAATCACAGACAAAAAACTGATGAAGGGTCCTGCCATAGTAATTGTGTGGACAGCTGGGGTATATATAGTTCCTGGAAAGCTACTGAAGATTCTCTTCTAAAGGCTGAATGAGCGATCGGATCCGTTCGTTCAATCTAATCTATCAGCATGCTGATTTCAGTGGGTAGCCACATGGCATCAGTGCATGGCTCTTCCATTACTTCTTACTGTTGAACAACGTCTAAAAGGAATATATTCCTTCTTGCTTTACAGCCCTCCAAATCTTCTCAGGGAATTTGTTCTTTGCTTTATCTAAAGGCTGCTCTCACACTATAAGAAGTCTAAGAGCCTATAAAGTATGAACTGCTCCAAGAAAAACTCTTAAAATTTCCAGCTCTAGGTGGTAATGGCAAGTTGGAAACAGCTAGAAGTTCATACAGAAGATCAAACTCCACACAAATGGAGTGTTCCATTGAGTGAGGACATGTTCAAAAGATTCTTTGCCCCGGGGAGTCCAATTGTGCATAAGATTTTTGGGGACGGATCACTGTTCAGTCCATTGTTGTTTGGGAAATATTTCGATCCTTCAGATGCCTTTCCACTCTGGGAGTTTGAGTCAGATGTCTTCTTATCTAATCTTCGGAGCTCTGGCAAGACCAGTATTGACTGGTTTCAGACAGATGATGCCTATGTACTAAAAGCTGATTTATCAGGTAAGTGTTCTTAACAGTTCGTGAACATCTTTAAAATTTCTGAACTTTGACTGAAACGATGATTATGAACCAAGGAAACAATAAAACCTAGGGAGTCACAGGCTTAGATATGATTATACCAGAAGACTCGAGGATAAGGCCAAAACTCCATAGGTTTAAACTGAAGCAAATTTTCCCTTCAAGGAATGCTCTGAATTTTCTCAAATTTTGTGATTTGTTACAGCGGGAGTGGAGAATAACACCCTGCAATTCTTTGTCGAAAATGGGAAAATCATGGAAATTAGTGGGCAGTGGAAACCAAAAGGAGATCAGTCGAAAACGAAAGACTGGAGAAGTGGCAACTGGTGGGAACATGGTTATGTTAGAAGGCTTGAGCTTCCAGGAGATGCTGATTGGAAAGATACGGAGGCGTATGTGAGTAAAGACATGTTTGTAGAGGTAAGAATTCCCAAGAGCTCTCTGGATTCTGATAATCCTCCAGCTCCTGGGAAAGGCGTCCTGGCCAAAAATTCTGATCGTCTGTAAGTTTTAAGTGAGTCCGTGGGTGTAAGAAATTAAACTTTTCAAGGTAATGTTACTCCTGATTCCTAGCATAATCAAATATCTCAAATCATTATAGTAATTGACAAAAAACCTGCAAGAATATAGTTTGTGCTGAACCTTCAGCTATAATGGAGTAGAGGTAAATGCCCATCAAAGGATCATCCTTGAAACACGAGCAAACACTACTGAATTTTGGACAGCTTCCACCCAACAAGCATCTGATCTAACGAGCAACGAATTGAAAGACTGCAATTCCTGAAGAAAACCATGAATTAGTGCCGGGAATGGAATCAAACTAGAGAATTTGAATGAGAGAAAGGCAAAACCACAGAAACAATTTCTGTTGGAGCTAACTTAAACCAGAAATCATCCCTCCCATGCCCATTCATGGTGGCATGAAGTAGATTATAACCAAAAAAGAGTTCATCTTCTTTCCAGCTGCAGAGTTCACTAACATACAGAGAAAAAGAAGAAAAATCAAGAGAGGGGGAGAAAACTTTATTATGATTGGCAATAGGAAAAAGCCGAAACCCGAAAAATCTTTACCTCCCGTGTGTGTTTGGTAAATTTGTTTTTTTGAAGTATTTTTATTTAAAAATTAAATAATATTTTATAAGCCCAGGCCCGAAAAATCTCTTACCTCCCGTGTGTTTGGTAACTTTGATTTCTCAAGTTTTTTTTATTTAAAAATTAAATAAAAAAATATTAAAAAAAAAACATTTCTTAACATTATCATATCAAAATAATTTAAATATATATATATATAATTTTAAACAAAAAATATATATATATTCTCAAATTGTAGAACAAAAGCTAAGACAAAAATGAAAATCCCAGGAAAATCATATCAAGTTTTTTTCGTGTTTCAAAAATATTTTTTTAGGAAAATAATTTTCTCCATATTTCAAAATATTCTTTTTATGTTTTTAGATTATTTTATTGTTTTAATGTCAAAAATAAAATTTTAAAAAAATAAAAAATTATAATTTTGATACATTTTCAAATAAAAACATACATTGAAAAATAACCATTACATATACTCTAATTAGCATAATCTAAAAAAAAATATCCATGCATTTCAGTAATGCTTGGAAAGGCAAACTATAAAAATTCAATATCAGCTGATAAAATTAAAACTTTATTTAGCGTTGCATTTCAAAAGAAAATTATTTTTTTATATATAATTTTTTTTTTTGATATGTTTAGATTATTTTTATATCTTAATATTAAAAATAATATTTTAAAAATAAAAAATATTATTTAACATATTTTTAAATAAAAATAAAAAAACATTTTAGAAACAACTTCAGCAAAACTTTCGAACTGGTACGAAGCAACTGGATTCAGCAGTAACATACATGTGTCAAAACGAGCATAAGAAGGTGTGTGGTAGTACGGTGGGATCTGTGGTTGGAAAAAGGTAGAAAAAAACTGATAAATTTCAGTGAGTCTCACCTTCAAAAATCAACAAAACACCGTTCCAGGAAAAGCAGAAAAGAGGTGCTTTTCATGGCTTCGATCACAAGCTTTTCATGGCTTCGATCACAAGCTTTTCATGGCTTCGACCTGTGATAATTTATGAGCTGCTTTTAATTCAACTGATTCTTACAACAACAATACCGGTAGCATTTTAATTCCCCAAAAAACCCCTCATTCGTTCACCTGCTCACAGCGCCTCCCTCGCTCGTTTTGATCAAGGGCACAATAATTTTGAGGTTGCAGAACTCGGCCATATATATATAAATATATGTGTATATGTGTATATTCTTTAAAGTAATTTTATAAGTAAGAAATAGTATAAAAAACTTGGTAATCAAATACATGAAATTGTTTTTCATTAACGTCAAATTCAACCACAATTTTAATCAAATACTTAAATGATTATTATGAACAGCAGATAAAAGTGTTTTTCATGAAACTATTTTTTTTTAAATCTTAACCACAAAAACAAAAACAATATCAAAACACCTGAGGCTATAATTGTAACCTGCTTTTGTCAAAACAAGGAATATTTATCAATCCACGGCAAAAATCTAAGATTGATTATTTAAGGAATTAATATGTATATTTATTAATACATTAAAAAGAGAAACCATCAAGGGGATGTAGCTCAGATGGTAGAGCGCTCGCTTAGCATGCGAGAGGTACGGGGATCGATACCCCGCATCTCCATCTGTCTCTTTTCTTTTTTAGTTATTTCTTCTAAATTCTAATTAATGAATAATTAATGGGCCCTAAATAGGATTATGGATTCAGGCAAAGCTTGCTTAGATCCGTTGGCAAAGGCTCCGGATAAAGATAATCAGACGGCCAGTTTTTTATTTGTAATTAATTATGCGCCCCAACACGTTTTGATTTTTGACGTGGCATTATTAATTAGCCCGAACAATATTCGAGTTTTTCTTTTAATATTTCAACGCATTGTACATTAAAAAAACTCCCTTCTATAAAGTGTTTTATGCTAGTTTGTAATTTAAATTCATTTCGTGGGCAATGCCACTATCCTGTCGTTTTTATATTTAAAAGTGCTTTTAACAAAATTTATATTTATCTCATCAATTTTTTTAATTATTTTAATATTTTGATGTCATAAATAAAATTAAAAAAAATATTATTTTGATGTGGCTTTAAATAAAAAAGATATTGAAAAGTAACATCATTACTTCAATATCAACATGAATACATTTTCTAAAAAAAATAGAAAAAAAATGGATTCAAGGTTTCAATTTAAAAAAAATAGAATAAAAATTCTTCTTAAAAATCAAATTATTTTCTAAAAAATCAAATTATTTTCTTAAAAATTATTCTTTACAAACTATAAAAATTAATTAACAAGCAAATCACAAATCTGTGTATGAATTAGTAATAAAACAGGTGGACACGGTTTCCTTGTTTAAAAGGAAAATAAATTGAGAAATAAAGAAAAGTCTAGTTAGAACATAGTTATTAGTTATTGTGATAATAATTATTTTTCAAAGTATTTTTGTATATATTTTTTAATATTAACAAAATCTAAATAATCTCAGAAATTACAAAATAAATTTAAAGCAGAGAAAAAAAAACTATTTTTAAAATACAAAAACAAACACTATTTAACATGAAAAAAAAAAAAAAACAAGTGGCAACAAGCAAACAATCAATATTGTTTGCCACGTGGCAATGGAACAGGGGCAATGCATGCATCTGATCAATGAATTTAGCAACACGAAGTCTGTGAAAATAGTCAAGTGCAATATCCATAGGAATCTGGACACTAAATCTCACAAATATTCTTTCTTTTCCCCCCCTACCTTTCTGGCCTGCCATTATTTTCTTGTTGCTCCTGAGGTTTTGGCAGGCATTTTTCGATGGGTGAACTTGCCAGAAGCAACAGATTTGCTCAGAGTTTGTTTGGTATTGTTTTTGTTTTTGTGGTTGAAATTTTAAAAAAAATAGTTTCATGAAAAACACTTTAGTTGCGGTTTAAAATAAGTTTTGAAGTGTTTGGTTAAAAGTGTGATTGAGTTTGAGGTTGATAAAAAGCAGTTTCGTGTATTTGGTTAACATGTTTTTTATATTGCTGTCAACTTGTGAAATTTCTTTAAAGTATATATATATATATATATATATATATATATATATATATATATTAGACAACTTGTTTTTAAATATTTAATAATTATAATAATAAAATATAATTAATAATTCAAGTAAATCAGACATTTGTTTTTATTCTCCCATCAAACTATTTGTAATTTCATCACGAACTAAATCTATATGTTAAGGTCTCTGTAATCCCGAAACAACATATAGTAAAATATCATTTGAAACAAAATTAGAATTGCAAGGTAAAAATTATATTGTGATCTCCTTCTAATATATTTATTTATATTTTAATTAATTTTTAAATTATTTTAACATTAAAAATATATTACCCCTCCCCAGCCCCCCCTCCCTTCCGGCATCCCGAAATTCCACTCCCCTTTGTCTCACTCAAGTGAATTGGTTTTGAGTGAAATGCAAGAAAAGAAGCAGCTAATAGCTGGTTTTCTTGCACCGACTTTTCGTTGTAATTTTTTTATGAGGGATCAATGCCTTGTATCCTGTTTTTTACACTAACTAGACACTAGATTAAAGTTTTTTTTTTACAAATTCCGGTTGCACCACAATCCCAAACACCCTCTAAGTGTTTGGCTATTAGTGGGTGTTTGAGAGTTCTTTTAGAAAGAGTTTTTGAAAAAAAAAGATTTTTTTTATTTTTTATTTTAAATTAATTTTTTTTGGTGTTTTTATATTATTTTTTTGGTGTTTTTATATTATTATGATGTGCTGGTACCAAAAATAATTTTTAAACAAAAAATACTATAAAAAACAACCACAATCACACTCCTAAAAAAACATTATGCCAACAGACAGCATCATTAGAGCATCAGGTTTTATTTTATCACACGGATTAACCAGAGGAGTGAAGTTGACTGAGCAATGATGGCAATGGGGGTTAAATTGACTAAACAAGACACATTCTCTTCATTGTTTTCTGAAGAAAGGATTGCCTTTTTGTTTTTAAAAATGATTATGCTTGTGATAGTTTTTGTGGCTGTGATTTAAAAAAAAAATTGAAAAAAATTTATTTAATTGTAGCTTTATAAAATTGAATTTAAAAAAAAACATGTATTTAGTGCATGTGTTAAGAGTGTGATTGAAGTTGTTTTTGAAAATGATTTTCGTTCAAAAATGCATCAAAATGATATTTTTTATTATTTTTTTTTAAATTATTTTTGGCATTAGTATATCAAAACACCAATTTTTTAATTTAAAATAAAAAATAAAAATAAAAAACTTTCAAATTTTATTAAAAATATTTTTGAAACGAAATGTCAAACACCCTCTAAGTTGAAACCGCTATCAAATGAGTTTTTGGATGTTAAATAAACAAAAAACAAGTCTTCAAAATCTTATTTATTGTAGGCAAAGGATCTACCTTATAGCACCTTTTACCCTAATTATTGTAATCAAAAGTGGATTTAACTCCTTTTATTTTTCACACAATTTATAGTGAAAGGATATAGAATTAGTCACGCTCAAAATCTTCAAAAAGAAAATCCAAAAAAGTTGTGGGAAAACTCACAAGTTAGTTAATTGATAATCAACGATCGAAGACCTACAAGGTTGAACAAATAGTTTACAAATGAAAATGGAGAATCAAAATCAACATCAAATCAAAAAAAATAAAAAAAGAAAGGGAAATACAAACACACGATAAGATGCTTTCTTATTCTATACAAAATCCTTTTTATTTCTTATTTTTTTATTGAGTATTTTTTAGTAATATTTTTTGTTCGGGAATATATTAAGAAAAATATTTTTTATTTTTTTATAAATTATATTTGCTATCAACATGTCAAAACTAGGCTTGTTAATTCCGTTCCGTTTCCGGCCGGAATGGATGGAACGTTTCGTACCATTAAAAAACCCGAGACGAAACGACGTCGTTTTTGTCTCGGTTTTAATTCCGGCCCGTTCCGGAAATTTCGGTCGGAACGCCCCGGTACTGTTTCGGCTCAAAATCATAATATTTCTTTTATTTTAGAACATTTTACTATCATAATATTTTGGAATTTTAGAGATGTTTTTAATTTTGAGATTATGTGTTGTTTGACTTTGTGTTTGTATTGTATAATTTAAAGTTAATTTATCTTGAATTTAAATTATACTCGTTAAATTAATATTTTAATTTTTTTCGTATATATATAATTAATTATATATGAACAGTTCAACCTCGAAACGGCACACCGAAACACTCCAAAACCAAAATGTTCCGTTCCAATAGAAAAACCGGAACGACAACCGAAACGGTATTGACAACCTTGGTCAAAACTATTCAAAAACATCAAAAAATAATTCTAAACAAAAAATATATCATTAATAGCTTCTTTTTTTATTGCTAAAAAACATTATTCATGGAATCCGAGTCCTAGATCCATTTTTGTTTCTAGAATTTGCATGCACTTAGCATTCTTAAATGCTTCATCACGCATTCAAAGACACCAAATTTGATCATCCTTACGCTAAATCAAAGTAGATCCTCCCTCACTTTCTTGATAAAGACGCAAATATCTTCCACACAAATGCCATTAAAGTTACTATCTCCCGACGAAAACAGATAAAAATATATTTATTTTTGTGTATTTTTCTTTATCACTTTAATCAAATATATTTTTATTCATTCTGTATTTGTCTTCTCTGCTAAAAAATATGTAGCAACCGACAACCAAAATCACGAATGATTTATTTGCCCATTATATATATATATATATACATGGCATGGACCCAGAAAGATAGTTAAGCTATTAACATCAAATTAAAGAACGATGCCGAAGCATTGATTTATATTAGGTATAATTGTTTTTTCAAGGTGGGGAATAATTTAACATATCTCCATCCATGCAACACTCTTTTCCAGAGAAAATGTTAGGGCACGCATGGGGTAAAACCTGAAAAAAAATTAAAGCAAGATACAAATTAATTGTTAAAGAAGAAGATTCCAAGAAGGGATTTGTTATTATTATGTGAAAATGACCGCATGAAGGGAACCGGGCACCACAGCCAAATTGATATGTCAACTACTCGCACCATGCGAGATGGAGACTTTTGCTCTTTGCATGTTATGTTTTTTAAAAATATTTTTTTGTTTAAAAATGAATTAAATTAATTTTTATTTTATTTTTTAATTTTGTTTAGATCAACACATAAAAATTATCTAAAAATATATTTTTTAATTTAAAATAAAAAATAAAAATAATTTACTTATATTTTATTTTATTTCAAAAATATTTTTAAAATATAACATCAAACAACGCTAAACTCCACGAGGAGTGATGAGAAAGCTTTTATTAAAACGATGGTGAAAATTTCTCCACGCCCATTTTACCTGAAATTTATATACAAGTAATTTAAATTCAAAACAAAAGTTAATTAGGACAATAAAAACTAAATTTGATATAAAATTATACGAAATCAAGAGATAAAAAAAGCACATGATAAAAAATCAATATGAATGAAACTAGATGTATAATTTTATATCTATGTATTTTTTATTGTATGTCTATGTATGAAAAATGATATATAAAAAAATAAAATAATGTATGTCTATGTATTTTTTCTAGGACAAGAAAAAAGTCCATCTACGCTAAACCCACTTCTTCGTTGCTGATGTAGAAAACAACAATTTTTTTGTAAGAAAAACAAGTTCTTCAAACTCCTTCCCAGAAAATAGCCCCTAAATGCTACTTGATTTTTTTTTTTGCTTGTGAGTGTATGATTATCTTTTTATTGCACTTAAGAGAAATAAAAAAAAAATTAAATTGAATCCATCCAACCCTTTGATTTATTTTTTAAAAACTTTTGATGGTATAAGAGTTATTTTATAATATTTTTATTGAGTATTTGAAAGATCTAAAGATAATATTATCCATAATAAATAAAATAATAACAAATTAGTGGAATGAAAAAGAAAAAAAAAGCTGGTTAGAATAACAAAAATAATAATAATTATACTATTCAGATGGAAATGTTGGTGATTTTACCATAGCCTTCAGTGTTTCTTTCTTTATATATATATATATATATATATATTTGCTTGTTTGAGTTCTTCCATTTCATGTATATGCAAACGTGCATTAATTATATAACTAGATTCTTGGATTGCGTTACACTGAAAATTTCTTAAAAATCAACGATTAAAAAAATTAATGCATGATAGACAATTTTCTTAAATACCACATCAATATATTAGAAAACATACGATAATATATTAAATCAATTCATATCAATTCTAATTAATTTATGAATTATGCAATCTAGATTATGAGAGTATAATAATTTCATAAAAGAATGGAAGGGCAAATGAGACTAATAAAAAAAGAATTTAAGTCAATTTTTGTCAAGTCGACAAAACTACGACTAAGATCATAAAATCAAAATAATTTAATAGAAAACAAAATTAAAAAAAATCATAAAATTCAATTCTTAACTAACTAGACTAGTGACTTGAGTCTTAAAAGCAAGATTAATCTATAAAAAACCAGATTAAAATTATGAAGTCAATATCTCAATCAACTCAAAAAATCTTTTTAATAAAAAGTGAAAAATAATAATTTGAGTCATCTTAGACTAACTTAAAAAATCTGAGTTATAAGACCATGATAATTTAATAAAAAAACTAATAGAAAAAAAATAAAAGTTCAATTTCAACCAACCAAACCCTCAATTTTAGTGATAACCTTATAAAATAAAATTGAAATAGGTTAAGTAGTCCAATTCTAAATTAGCTCATTGTAAAGAGAGAAATTAAAGAGACTAATATAATTTAATAAAAAGAAAATAAAAAATATTAAAACCCAAACCCCAACCATCTAAAATCACGATCCAAGCCACAAGAATTATAGTATCCTGTAGAAAAAAAATTGAATTACTGGATAATTAAAAAAATAATCAAAAAATCAAAAAAAATATCTGAGTCAATCCAATTTAACCTAACAAACCTGTGATTCATTATAAAATCAGAATAACTTAATAATAAACAAATCCAAAAAAGATTAAGCTGAATTCTAAATCAATTAAACAACTGAAATTCATAAGAAAACAAATTTACAAAAAAAAAAAATCGTAAAAAAAGAGATATATAATAATAATAATAATAATAATAATTATTATTATTATGATCAATAATCACAATGAATAAAGGGCCACGTAGGCAGCCATCAATTTAGAATATAACTCATGTAAGACCTTGGGTGCCTACAATTTCTGTGAAGGGGTTAAAATGACAACAAATAGAAACTTGGAGGACCACACAATCATGTTTCAAACAACCGAAAGCAGAGAGAAAATTAAAGATCCACTACTTTTTCTCTTTTTTCACCGCCACTTTCTATTTTCCAAAAATGATCTCTGCAAATAAATATATCCTTCCTGCTGTTAAAAGCAATGCTTGTGATTCCCAGTGGTAGCTTTGAATGCAATCAATGGCCCCACCAAACTCAAGACCAAACTTACCCATCTCTCTTTCTCTCTCAAAATAAATAAATATTACTAGTACTCCTAGCTTCCTTTAATGACAATGATAATGATATAATAATAGTAATAAAACACAAACTCTGTCTCTCCCCTGCTGCTTCAAAGTTCAAAGTGGCCTGGAAGAATCAGAACAAGCCTCCACTTAAGCCTTAACTCTACCATATCCGTTTCTACTGCCACTAATCCTTCTGCGCAAGTGAGCTCCCTTTAAATTTCTAAAATGTGGGTTTTCTTCTTCATGCTCTTCTTACTAATGGGTCTGGTCTTTTTTGTAGATGATGAAATTTTCTTCTTCTTTAGTTGTTGTCTTTAAAGAGAAGTTTATTTGTGATCTTCACATCTAAAGCTTCTTTTTTTACTATTTAAAAATCAGGGCTCTCATCTCTATGCAAGGGATTATTTTTTTGTTTTTTGTTTTGTGTTTTGGGCTAATGGTTTTTTCTTTTATGTTTTCTTTTTGTTATTTTCTTAGAAGTATATTGGTGACGAGGTGCGTGTAGATAACCGGCAAGTTGGATTTTTGAAAAAATGGTCGGGACGGCAAATAATGGCAGAATGAGGCATGCATTTTCAGTTGTAAATAGTGAAGAGGTTGGTCTGAATAGTGCACCACCTAGTAATGCTGGATCAGAGTATGGTGGGTTTGAGTTCACAAGAGAAGATGTTTATGGTTTGTTGAATGAGAGAATGAAATACAAAAACAAGTTCAATTACAAAGTTAGTGAACGTTTATTTATTTCTTCTTCTTCTGTTAATTTTAAAACAGCTAATTGGCATTTGTGTTTTAAGATTGGCTGCTTGTGGGGGGGTTCTGTAGGAAAGATGTGAAAACATGATGGATTATATAAAGAGGTTAAGGCTTTGTATCAAATGGTTTCAAGAGCTAGAAGGAAGTTACCTCTTTGAGCAGGAGAAGTTGCAAAATGCGTTGGATTTTACTGAGAGTAAATGTGTTGAAATGGGTACGCTTGATTATTGTTTCCCTTAGTTTTCTTTGTGTTTATTGGATGCTAGCTGATCATATGGTTGCCGGTGAAACTTTTTGCTCATTTTAGATTTGATACTAAAAAACAAGGAAGAAGAGTTGAATTTGATTATTGTGGAGTTGAGAAAGAGCCTTGCTTCTCTGCAGGAAAAACTTTCCAAAGAGAAATCTGAGAAGTTGGTAAGAAAGAGTATATGAAAACTTCACAGTATGCTTCACCAATAAAATACTGATTTGTGGATTGATTTCTTCTTTTCTCGATTCTCCAGGCTGCATTGGATTCTCTTGCCAAAGAGAAAGAGGCCAGACTTACTGTTGAGAAGTCACAAGCTTCCCTCTTGGAAGAGAAAGGAAAGATTCAAGGAGAGCTTCAAAGTGCTAACCAAAGGGTAACAAAATAAATCCTTTTGAATTAGTCCTGATGATTTTATAGAAGTGACCTACCTTGGGTGCTTATATTCTTTGTTGAATCCTGCAGATAACATCAGTAAACGATATGTACAAGTTACTACAAGAGTACAACTCAAGCTTACAACTCTACAATAGCAAGCTTCAGACAGATCTTGATACAGCTCATGAAAATGTAAAGCGCGGAGAAAAAGAGAAAGCTGCTATAGTTGAGAATCTTTGCACCCTAAGGGGTCAATTCACGTCATTGCAAGATCAATTCAATTCATGCAAAGTAAGCTTTTATTGGTCTTCTTCTTTTCTTTCTTCTTGTTGAAGTGTTGAATCATTTCCCATGACATACACTAGTTAACTACATGGTGCAATGTTACTCTTAATGAATAGTCAGGAAGCTGAATTCATTGTGCTTGCAAGAGTAGACATCTGTTAAGAAGAAGAGATAAGTAGTTAATTGATTTTTTTTTTATTAGTAGGTATTACCTATGAGGTAGTTAGGAACCATTTTTTGTTAGCTCAGAGTACAGAAATAAACATTCTACTAGCTAGATTTGTCGTTGCCCACATGAGAAAAACACTTACAAGGTTGTAGTTCTAACTTTGTTATCGGGATTGCCGTTGATTATTGATGCACTTGACTTCAAGCACCGTTTTACGTATATGTTGGATCTATTGCTTTTAAAATGTAGGCCGGCAATATTTAACTTCTCTTATTGTACTAGTGTTCACCAAGGAACGCTTGAAATTTTTGGATAGAAGCATTTTCTTGAAATAAAACTGTTTAAAATGCAAGGCTGCCCAAAAGATTAAATATGCTGTGAATATTTAAGAAGGAAAGATGCAGAGTCTAGACTCAATTTATATATACATTACTAAAAAATGTATCCAAAATGTGGGAAATTAAATTCCACTCTAGAGGCTTCTTTATGTTAAACAGTTTAATTGTGATATCTTAAGTTGCTAACATGTTTTAACTTCATCTCAAATGGTGTTGATATACAAAATTGAAAAATTATCCAGCCTAAAATTCTAAGCTGTTTGGAATATTGATATCTTAACAGATCCGTGGTGTGGGATGTAAGGAAGGTTGAAAAATGCTTTTCATTCAACATTAAAGTTAAAATTTGAATGCCAACATTCTTGATCTTGAAGGATGATGATGGCAGTTCTGAAAGTATGGGCCCACCTATATTTAACTTTTGAAGACAAAAAGCCTAGCATTACAGGAATTGACATCTGCATAGAGATGCAAACAGTGTCAATAAATCTGGCGGGCTTGTCCCAGTTCAGTGATCTAACTTAAATTCCCTTGCTATAGGAAACTGTTCTCAATATTCGATGGGGAAGGTCCAAAATCCACATTCCTTTGCCAAGGATTTTAAGATGGGTAAACTATTAAAATGGGCCTCATCATATACAGATAAATTTTTAATTAGGTTGAGTGCTCTGACCATGAAATCATTTGGATAAGATTTTTGTATAGTCTAAGAATAATCAGTTCTGGAGTACCGACTTATTTTCTTGCATAGCCTTATCTTTTTTGGTTATAAAGTAGAGGTTTTAGCTTGAGACCTCTTTGCATAGCCTTGTTAAAGATTGTCAAACCATGCCATTTGATCTTAGTGGGGGCATGTTAATATTGTTAGTTATACATGATCCCCAAAATATCCCTGCATTGTTTTCTAACTATATTTTACCTAGTTTTTCTCTACTTTTCTTTTAGTATTCTCACTCTATTATTGATGGATAATCCTATCAGGCAACTGTGGATGAAGGTGTAAAGCAAAAGGATGCACTGGTGAATGAAGTTGCATCTTTAAGGGCAGAGTTGCAACAGGTGAGCGAGGATCGTGAAAGTCTGCTATTGCAAGTGCAAACTTTAACAGCTGAAGTAGTTAATTGTGAAGAGCTCGTTGTAAAATCTAATGAATTGAAGGTTTGTTGTAAAATTTGATTTGACTTCCTAAGCATTTAAAATTGTATTTCCTTACATTTTAAATTTATGCTCAGGAAAAATGTTTATCCCAGAGTAACCAGTTGAAGACTCTGCAGGATGAGCTAGAGGCTACCCAAAATAAATTAAGGGTACTATTATCTAGTTCTTAAAAGATTTTTCATTTTCGTGTTTAATTTGCAGGTATTTTATATTGTCATTTGGATTTATTATTATGGCTAGGGTTATTCTCTTTTTAGGTATCTGATTTATCTGCATTTGAGACAAAAACTGAATTTGAAGAGCAAAAGAAACTCATAAGCGAGTTACAAAACCGCTTAGAGGATGCAGAACTTAAGATTATTGACGGAGAGAAGTTTCGAAAAAAGCTACACAATACAATATTGGTAATCGTAAAGTCTCTTACTATATTCTTATTTGAGGATGGCATACATTTATCTTAAGAAGCTCTGCTATGCTGCAGGAACTGAAGGGAAATATTCGTGTGTTTTGTCGAGTGCGTCCTCTGATACCAGAGGACAGCCCTGGTGCTGATGGAAGAGTTATATCTTTTCCCACAACAACAGAAGCTCTAGGGCGAGGCATTGATTTGGCACAAAATGGTATGCTTGAAATAACTTAATATTATATAGAACTTTGTTAGTTTGTTGTATTACACAATAATATTCTCTTATTCAAATTGTTGTATCTTGAACCTCTGAAACTAATGTTATGCTTATGTTCTCACCAGGGCAAAAATATTCTTTCACTTTTGATAAAGTTTTTATGCCCGATGCGTCACAAGAGGATGTTTTTGTGGAAATTTCACAGCTTGTTCAAAGTGCTCTTGATGGCTATAAGGTGATTTACCTAACACCAAGTCTTTTCTATTGCAATTTCAAGAACACACGTGGGTCATAGCAACTGCATGTGTGCACTTATTTGCTTTTCGATTGTTTTCTTCTTTCCCAATTCCTTCAAGTGAACACTTAAAAATATGAACATATACAATAACATTTTTTTTTATATATTTTCAATCAATCTCTGACTTTTATTCTTTCTTTTTTTTTTGAACAATTTTAACAATAAACAAGCCCAATAAGTGCTTTTAGATAATGCTGAAAGGGTGTCCTAAACGCTCCCGTTAGCTTTTCCCACTTTAAATCAATTGTTTCAACTCATTATCTCTTCTTAATTTTTCAGTTACATTGGCACTGAAGTTATCTCCAGTAGTTCATTCATTATTGATGGAAAGAGAAATCTTGAACTTTTCTTTTCTTTTGTATTAAGAGTTGATTAGATTTGTATTTTCAGGTTTGCATCTTTGCCTATGGCCAAACAGGTTCAGGTAAAACTTATACCATGATGGGCAAACCGGGAAACCCAGTGCAGAAGGGGTTGATACCCAGGTCATTGGAACAAATATTCCAGACCAAGCAATCTCTTCAGTCCCAAGGCTGGAAATATGAAATGCAGGTGAATAGTAATGCCATTAGATTATCTCTGTTAGAATCCATGACATAATTTTATGTATACAACAATAACAGGTGTCAATGTTGGAAATATACAATGAAACAATTCGAGATTTATTGTCTACAAAAGATTCATCACGAACAGAGTATGGTAGTAACGGAAAGCAATATGCAATTAAACACGATGCCAGTGGGAACACCCTCGTTTCCGATCTTACTGTTGTGGATGTTTGCAGTACAAGAGAGGTTTCTTTTCTTTTGGATCAGGCATCTCATAGTAGGTGAGTACAGTTTGGAACATGAATTTTCCTTGAGCTTTCTCAAGTCATTTACTTTAATCTCGACAATATGGCTTTATATATCCCAAATAGATGTTTCAACTATCTAGTATGTTTATTCAATACTGTATTTGCAATGTCTGCGAATCTCCATATTTCTTTTTGTGTTGGCAACTCTACTTATTGCTGATACTTGCTACTCTGGATAAAAAACTTGCAGTAAAATAATCTAATTTTGGCTATATTAAAGAAAGGAAAATTGTTCGACATGCACACACAACTACAATGTGTTGTATGTCTTCAACTTGTTTTCCCTCAAATACAGGGATATGGAACCTCAAACTAAAATTTTGCTTCTTGTAGGTCTGTTGGCAAGACTCAAATGAACGAGCAATCATCTAGAAGTCACTTTGTTTTCACATTGCGAATATCTGGTGTTAATGAGGTAAGAATATTCGTTTTTTTTTTTGTCTTTTATGATGTTCCTTTTCTTTTCTCCTCTTTAAATTGAATGTCTGTTTGCATCCCTTAGAACACAGAACAACAAGTACAAGGTGTTTTGAATCTTATTGATCTTGCTGGGAGTGAGCGTCTTTCTAAGAGTGGCTCAACTGGAGATAGACTGAAAGAAACCCAAGTATGTGAATTAACTATTATGATCTGATAGTATTTAATGATTTATTCACTCTTTGTAATCAATTACTTCGTGCAATTTTTATCAGGCTATCAATAGGAGTTTATCATCTTTAAGCGATGTTATATTTGCCTTGGCGAAGAAGGAGGATCATGTGCCGTTTAGACACTCAAAGCTTACTTATCTTCTGCAGGTGAGTTACTTTAAGGACCTTGAAGATAAATCTTAATCTGCTATTTCTATGGAATTATTTTTGATAGATCAAGTCATTTATCTTTATATAATTCTAGTAGCGAAATATCACACACAACAATGAAAGAAACTTTCTTCGGTGTGAGGATAATTCTTCTTCCAAGATCTTAACACTAAACTATTACATGAAGCTTATTTTTCTTCCACGCTGCATCTAGTATTTTCATCTATCTTATTAAGATCTCCTATGCCATCACTAAGCCAAAAAGGGTTTTATATATAAATTAATAGCTCTTCTTGGAGCTTTTGTGGTACAGAATTACATGTTTGACATACCTACATGCATACCAAGAAAATCACTTGAATGGTTTTGTCTGGGAAGTTAAACGTAATTAGGTGGCATTTGAAATTAAATCCTGGCTACCATGAACATTCCACATCATGCTTTCCCACTGTTTTGGTTTATCTTGGTGATCTAAGATATTTTTCTTCTTCAATTCCATCTTCTTTCAGCCATGTTTGGGTGGAGACTCAAAGACACTGATGTTCGCAAACATATCTCCTGATAACTCTTCACTGGGCGAGTCACTTTGCTCACTCCGATTTGCATCCAGGGTTAATGCTTGTGAGATAGGTACTCCTCGTCGTCAAGCCAACATGCGGTCTTTTGAGTCTCGCTTGAGCTTGGGCTGATTCTAACACGAGTTGATAGTATTATGCATCTCTGTCACAAGTATTGGTAAGTTGAGAAAGTGAGAGTGATCCTAACATGAGCTGATAGTTAGTAACTTGTATAGTGAACTACGTTGGTATTATTACAATGCTTTTTCCCTACTGTTGCTCTGCTTTAATTTACAATGAGTTCCTTGTGAAATCCAGTTGCAATTACTTATTCACACTAATGTACTTGCTTACTTCCTTACTTCCTAGCTTCTTTTATTCCCTTACATTAGAGATTATATTTGTGTCATCTGCCTAAA
This sequence comes from Salix purpurea, assembly GCA_027405865.1. Lineage (NCBI taxonomy): Eukaryota > Viridiplantae > Streptophyta > Magnoliopsida > Malpighiales > Salicaceae > Salix > Salix purpurea. The sequence continues at coordinate 3,171,348 of JAOWLH010000043.1, read as the reverse complement.
AATACATGAACAAGAATTTTGAAATAAAAGTGGGAAGGCTAAATTGCAATTTATGAATCAATAGAAAGTACTCTGTAATGTGAATATATTTCTCCATCACTGTAAAAGCTCGATTAACTTTAAGGTCCATCTGGGTACTAGGTAAATTTTCTCTGCCTGCAGAACAAATGGATTCTGTTGCATGACCTTTTGCACAAGTACTTCCATGTCTCGATAAATTGATTATGTATCAGACAGGTTTTTCCTCCTTGATGCATCTTCAAGCTGTCAATGAATCAGAAACCGAACAAATAGTGCAAATACAACTTTCGAAATTCAAGTTCATATAAGAGGAAGTATACCTGTGCACGGAACCATTGTTTTACATTTTCAAAATTGTCAAACGATCTGTCAGCCAGATCAGTAAGAGGTTGCTGCAGAGATAATCTTGTCCGAATAATAGTACATGAAGGTGGACTTGATTCTAAAGTATCTCCTGACATGGTTCAGGGTGTCTGGTCCTATCAAATCCTCCAGAGCCAGGAGATCAAAGGCTTATCTCTTTACCCTGCCCATGCTATCTTGTAACCCAACATTTACCATATAGATTGCCCTCTTTAGAAATAGAAATAAATGGATGATGTTAGAAAATAATATAAATTATATTTTGATATTTTATCTAATAGTTTAAATTAAAATGATATCAGAGCTTTATTCATGAGTTCGAATCTCACCACCTCTATTCTATTTGATAAACAAATCAAGCACATAGTAGTGTGAGTATGTGCAAGTTTCAAGCATAAAGAGCTTTTACTTAAGGGGTATGTTAGAGAATAATATAAATCATATTCTGAAATCTCAATTAACAGTTTAAACTTTTAGGTCAGATGATTTAACACGGGTTCTTATCTCCTCTTTTGCAAGTTCTGCATCGCATGGACAAGAAAAAATGGTTGCAGCAATCATGTCAGAACTCTACACCCGGGCAAATTTTTTCATACAATGAGAAACTCTGCATTAAGTTGTGATCTTGTAAGAAAAAAAGCTAACTATTCTCCCCAGAAGGCACAGAGAAGGGGATTGAGATCACGTGCCCACCAATTGTCCTCTGCGAGAGAGACGTCAGTACTGGAGTTTCCAATAAGAGCTACCGAAGCAAGGCCTATAGCTAGTCTTCTTGTGGTTTGAAATGAGTTCTCTTGAAGATTACTCGGCCTCTTGCCAAGCAATCCAGCTATTTTCATCCTTTTCTGTGCTTTCTGCATGTTGGTAATCTTTGGTATGGCTGGGATGGTCTCAGTGACACCATTTAAGTTTGCTAACTGAGCCATCGTGTAGGGTGAGAGTGGCAGTTTTGAGCAGCTGTAACGAGTTCTTTCTTGAGACTCCTGTTATATCCATTCCAGGAAATGTTGGTCACTTCTGATCACCAGAAACATATCCTCACAGAGGATTCCCCCCCTCCCCCCCCCCCAATTAGGTTTGGCATATAAACTTTAGACCATATATTTTGCATATTGTGCACTCAGTGGTGAAAGAATCATTTTCAACCATCCCTGTATTCTAAAAGTTGAGCAGATTTCAGACCTTGGAGTCTTAATATAGGGTAAATCTACCCTATAAAAGTTTCAATAATAACAGTATTAGAAGCTTTATATCTAGTTTTTTCTATGCCAAGAGTCCCTATATAAGAAATGATAAAATGACAAGCTACTAGTTAACTTAACACAGGTGTTTCCATATTTTATAACTGAAGTTCAAGATTACAGCAGTCTCTTCCTATTCTAAATCTCTTAGAGCCTTGTTGATTTACTGGTCACGAGTTTGAATCTCATCATTCCATTGTATTTGATAAAAATCAAGCACAAGGTAGTATGAGTCTGTGCAAGTTTCAAGGTCAAAAAACCACTTGAAGGGGTGTGTCAAAGAATAATATAAAACATATTCTAATACCTCAACTTAAATTTTTAGATGAGATGATTCTTTACCGAACCAGCCAATATATTAGAATAACTTAAACCAAAAGTGGGTCCAATACCACCAGTTTAGTCACATCTTATTCAAATGGAGACTGCATAGATTCTGAAGAAAATAGGGAAAAACAAGCAGCACCCCTAGTTAAACTTGCCCAACTTGTTATTCGGTCCAAGCCTCTATAAATCAGCGACAAGAGAAACAACAAGACAAGGGGAATAAAATGGCTGGACACGCAAAAGCCAAGAAATCCAGAGTTGTCAGAATAGACTCAGAGGAATCATGGGATTTCTTCATCAAACAGGCCACCGATAAAGACTGCCCTGTAAGTAATTTTCTTTCTTTTTCATGCGAGCCACCGTATTGATGATCCAGCTGCTTGGAGCTAACGTTTCAAGAAATGTTACACGATTCTGTCAGCTTTTATCCTTCGAAGAGTTCAATCCGGAGGCTAAAACTCTCTCTCTCTCTCTCTCTCTCTCTCTCTCTGTATATATATATATATATATATAACTTTTGCATGCCACAGGTTGTGGTGCATTTTACAGCTTCTTGGTGCAAGCCTTCAGTAGCAATGAATCCTTTCTTTGAGGAAATAGCCATGAGCTATAAGGATCTTCTGTTTCTCTGTGTGGATGTCGATGAAGTTAAGGTATGATTTTTTGCCATCAACTACAAAGAAATTGATGTCCACATGCCACAGTGACTAGGGCTTTATTTTCCAGTTTCATATATGCTTGTAGAATGTAGATTGATTCTTGCCCATCGGTGAGTTACCACGGGGGGTGTTTATGATGTGGTTGGGGAGTATTTTATTTAATTTTGTATTAAAAATTACAATTTTGTTTGCACTGACGAGTATAATGGTTAATAAAAAAATGAAGCCCAAATGTCTAATCTATGATATGATGTCACATGACTAGTGTATTTTAATTTGTTTTTTTGTACACCATCATCAAGCACAAGAGGCTTATAAAACCTTATCCATAAACCCAATACAAAAACAGGTCAAGATATAAAATAAAATTATATAAAGAGAATCCAAAGGAGAATCTTTCATTGCAAAGATACTTCTTGTTTTGGTAAACCATCAAACACAAGGCTGGTAGTGCCAAGAATCCTAGGGATTAATCATTAACTTCTTAAAACTCGAAGGGGTTCAACTCGGTCACATGACAAGTTAACCAAGTCAAATCAAGTTAACTAAATGTTAACCTTTTATCTTAAAACCCGGCCCGGGTCTAGCCGGTCGAGTTTAATCGGGTTTAATTGCATGTAAGGTGCTCTTTATCATGAACAGGGGGTGGGAGCCAAGATGAAGATAAAAGCCATGCCAACATTTTCATTGATGAGGGGAGGGGCCGAGGTTGACAAGCTTGTGGGTGCAAATCCAGGGGAGATAAGGAAGAGGGTTGGTGGCTTTGCTCAAACTATTCGTAGATGCAAATCGGCAGCTTAGATTGTGGATGAAGGTGCCTCTGATCTAGCCACTTCAGAAATTCACAGATGTTTGTGATTGATCCAATTTTACTAGCTAGCTTGTTGTGAGACATGAATCGTGGGTTTCATTCTGTAAATAGCTGCAATTAAGTTCATAATTATGTTTTTATTTACGTTATGTTAAAAATAAATTATAGAAACCAATTATATGGATGTTTTTAAAACGAATTTTTTTATTTAAAAATATATTTAGATAATACTTTTAATTTTTTTAAAAAATTATTTTTAATATCAGTACATTAAAATAATTTTTTAAAAAATAAAAATATTTTTTAAACGCAAAATTAGACTTGCTTTTAAAATCATTACTCCCCAGTTGCCTCACTGCATTGTAGACTTCTTGCATTTAGGTTATATTTAATATTGTGTTTTAAAAGTATTTTCAAAAAATATTAAAAAAAAATATTTTTTACTTAAATTTTAATTTTTTTGGTGATTTTTGATCATTTTCATGTGTTGATGTTAAAAATAATTTTTTTTAAAAATATTTTAATAAATTTTTAAACGAAAAATATTTTTAAAAATAACTTCAACCACACACCCGATACACACTTAAACCTCACATGAAAAATGATCATAGCACTATGATCATTTTTACTTTGTAATAAGTTTTCCCCCCTCTAGATTTATGACGGTTTTTCCTTCTTTTTAAAATTTGATTTTTATTTTTATTTTTAAACAAAATTACTTAATAAGTATTTTTTTACAGATATTCCATATAATTTAATTAATTTATTCACCTCTACCTATTACATAATCAATTCCATATAATTTAATTAATTGATATATTCAATTAATATATTAATTGAAATTATTGTGACAATTACCGATGATTCTCAAAGCTATAAACGCTGACTTGAATAGAGCACATTTTGCCACCCCCGATGCACTCTATTATTAATAATGATTCCGAAATGAGCTCATGTGGTTTCAAAACTATAACATTGTTCGTGCTATCTTTATAATGGTGTTTCTATTTATTTTTTAAATTAGTATATTAAAATGATTTTAAAAAATAAAAATTAAGTATTTTTTTTCTTCAAAATCTAGTAAACATCATTTGGAAAGCCATTCCAATGTGTTCCAAATGACCCTTTAAGTTGTAAGACCAATTGTTTTAACATAACAAAATCCAAGCATTGTTAATGTAATAAATAATAATAATAATAATAAATTCAAAATATATTGCATATTAGATGATATATCTTTAAATATCAGTAATACAATTGATTGGATAATTTTTTCTTAATATATTGAAAACAATATATTAAATCAATCTTGATTAATATATCAAATTCATAACTGATATTTTGAAATTATAATAACTCAATAAAATAAAAAAGTAATGATTTAATGTGTATTTGGTATTGTGATAATTTTTATAGTTGCATTTTTAAAAAAAAATAAGTTTAAAATAAATTATAAATTATATCCTTATAAAAATTAAGGTTTTAATACAGGGTTTTTTTTTAATGAGATTAATGTGAAACTATAATATATTAATTAAATATATTTAAAATTATAATAGAAACAAACACAATTTCAACCACACCACACTAATTAACTATTTTTTTTCTCAAATCAGCTTTGAAAATTAAATCAGACAAAAATATTCAAAAGAATTTATAGATAAATCGGCTCTTATTATATCCATCTCCACAGTTAATATAGGCAACTGTGAAAAAGAGGAAAAAAAGAAAGCAATACCCCAAACCAAAATTCATTTGGACAAGGAGGGTAAAGAAAGCCCAGAGAGAAAAAGCCCAGAGAGAAAAAGCCCAACAAAAGCGGATACTGGGGGGGTGGAGCATGACGAACGAATCTTCATCACCACCACCACCACCTCCCACCAATCAAATCCTCTACTGCTTCTCCCCCATATTTTTATTCCACCCCACCAGAAGAAAGCACAACCCCCAAACGCCTACACCAGATAACCCTTCCGCCCTCCAATACTGTTTGTCTGTCTGGAAAATCTGAACGGAAAAAACACACCCACATATTATTTCTGGTAAATCAATTGCTGATTGATTGGAAAGGGAAGAAATGGCGACAGCGGGAAACGCGGGTTGGGCGAGTGATTCGTTTTTTATGGATGATATTACAGCTCATGATCCCAATTTCTCTGGTTTCTCTTGGCCATCTCCTTCGCCCCCTGTTCAACAACACCAGCACCACCAAACCCTAAACGCTTTTGCTCCTGCTCCTGCTGCTTCGTCTCCTAATTTCGGGTAGGATCTCTCTCTCCCTCCCTCTCTCTCTCTCTCTCTCTCTCTCTTTAATTACGGTTTTTCCTTTGAATATTCGTTCCTTTTACATTATATTAATATGAAAAGCAGCTTTTTTTGGCGGATTTAGGGGTTTTTGTGATTAGGATTTGTTAAGAATAGTGAGATGCTATGTTTCTATGTTGTTCTGTGCTGTTAATGCCAGTAGTAAATGGGATATGTAATTGTTCTAAGCATGGTTGACTTTTGGATTATTCCTTTCAGAATTTGGTTGATGCATGACTTGATTTAACTAGTAGGTTGATTACAAGATGAATTGAGGTGGGTCTTGGCGGAAATTTGAGGGGTAGTTACTAGGGAGTGTATATGCCTTGAATAATCTTGTAGTTAGAGGCCAATGCGCTTTTACTCTTTTTTTTCTTTTTATTTCATGTGACACGAGCTTCAGTTTTAAGTAGTGGAGGTTTGATTTGCATCATTTACACGCGGAAGAATGGTATAGCTATCTTGTATAATGAGAGCAGCACTCACTGATAAGCAAGTGGACAAAGAGTAGTACTTATTGAGACCTTGTGTAAGTTGCATGGTACATGGGTTTTCTGTAAGAAGTAGAAACTTGCAAACAGAGAGGGTTACTTTCTTTCTGTTATAGTTTGAAATGGGCAGCTTTTGACTTTTGCTTCGTAGTAATTAGTGCTTCATATTTCCATTAATGAGAGTGAGAGATATCAACTCTTTTCACTTGAAGGACCTTTTAGCATTTTCCATTCCAAGCTCCTTGTAAGTTGTTTTTTTTTTTTGCTCGCCTAATTTTTTATCTTTTATGAAATCTGTTGTTGTTTTTTGATTATATAAAATACATCTGTAACAATTACTTGATTGGATCTGAATGTCATCTTTCTAGTGCTTATTCACTTGATCTCTTAACTCCATCTGTGCACGTGTGATTATATGTTTAGTGTGGAAATTGATGGATCTATTGGGGACTGTGATGTGCAGAAGGAACCAAACTCCAAGAAGAGGTACACTACTTTTTTTGCTTTTCTCTGCTCTAATCCCTTTAAAAGGGAAGGGGTTGGGGTTTGGTGATGAATTCCCCGTAATGATTATGTGGTTATTGATGTTTTTTAGCTGATTCATCTTTATTCCCTGTATATGTGTTTTATTTGGAAAGTTTGGGAGTTGGAATTGAGAACTTGTACACCCACCTTTGACGTGTTTATGCTGAGACAGAACAACATAGACCTTGTTTCGGAGCATAGATAATTAAATGTTGTTTTTTAGATGCCATAATTGAGGAAAAATAAACCAGATTGTCCTTTACTGTTAAGTCTGTTGCAATCATGCTTGCTGGTAAGGTTGTCTTTGAAGTGAAAGTCTGAAAGATATTATGCCAATATATCTGAATCAGAGAGCCATTCCAATTGTGCTCATTGCTACCAGTCCCTCAGTGACCCATACAATTTAGAGGAGTTTCTAAACAAGCACCATGAAGATGATATTACATGTAGAAGCACTAGCGTAGAGTTATCATGTCTTCTATTCGTAATGCAGTTTATGGAATAATTTTTAACATGGTACTATGTTAATCTGTTTTGCATGTACAAAAGTGATACATGCATGAATTATTTGTTTGCCTTTTTTACATTTTAAATAAGTGGTTTGGAGTGGGCATGTTGTGGAGTGATGTCATGCCACCTTTCTCTCACACATATTTCCTTGCTGCAGGAGTAGATCTGAATTGTGTAGTGCATCTAGCTCCAAAGCATGTAGGGAAAAGTTGCGAAGGGATAAGCTAAATGACAAGTACTCATATTCTTTCATATCCCTTTTTGTCTGTCTCTCTGTGCTTCTCCTAGCCACTCACGCTCTGTATTTGGAATGTCTAACAGGTTTATGGAATTGGGCTCTATCTTGGATCCTGGGAGAACTCCCAAAACAGACAAGGCTGCTATTTTGCTTGATGCTATCCGCATTGTGACTCAGTTACAAGGTGAAGCCAAGAAGTTAAAGGACTCAAATTCAAGTCTTCAAGAGAAGATTAAAGAGTTGAAGGTCTATTGACATTTATGTGCTTCTGATTCTATTTTTTATTTTGATGGACTTCTGGGCTCCAGTTATTTATTTATTTATTTATGTGTATGATTTCTTCCCTTTGCATAATATCCTGCCACCTAACACAGCTGCTACAATTCTTTTGAACTGCCCTTTGTCATGCATAGGCTGAGAAGAATGAGCTTCGTGACGAGAAGCAGAGGCTGAAGGCAGAGAAGGAGAAGTTGGAGCAGCAGCTGAAAGCCATGAACTCACAACCCAGCTTCATGCCCGCCCCTCCTGCAATCCCTGCAGCATTCACTACTCAAGGCCAAGCACCAGGCAACAAATTAATGCCCTTCATTAGTTATCCTGGGGTTGCCATGTGGCAATTCATGCCACCTGCTGCAGTGGATACATCGCAAGATCACGTGCTCCGCCCACCAGTTGCTTAAGATGGTGACCTGCTGTGAATGGGGTTTGCATTTTGCACCCAAACAAGTGCATTTATTTTGCCATTGCTTTGTATTAGTTTCTGCTGAGATTTTCTCACTGGATTTGGTGGCCGACTGATTGTATTTCAATCTGGACTTTATATGAATAGTATCTGGTGTTAACTTGTAAATTTAATAAGTTTAGCCTGGCAAGCTATGTTTTGTTTGACTGCTGGTAGGGGTTTCTCTAATTGTTGTTGCCTAGAGTTTGTAAATTGGGATTGCAATGCAGGCTTAAGCTTTAGAAATTGACTGGTTTCTTCCAGTTCATATGTTACTGGTAACGTCTACGAGGGGACTCTTCAAACTAGGGGGTCATTGCACGGTATTTGAATAAATAAATTTCCACTCTGGTTGAGTACTCATTTCTTGTTCTCAATGGTTTGAAGACTTAAGCATGCATGTCCCTTGATCTTTGTAGTAAGGGTTGGAAGGAAGTTGAATCTGGGTTAACCGAATTATCAAACATGCAATCTTGAATGTTATTAGAGAATAATATAAATTATATTTTAAAGTTTTATTTATCAATTTAAACTTTTAAGTAAGATAATTTTTTGATATTATATCAGAATCTTGTTGATTCAATTATTATAAGTTTAAATTTTACTATTTTTAATGGTTGGAAGGAAAATGAATCTAGGTTAACGAATATCTATATCCAATCATCAAACATGCAACTTTGACCGGAATCTTTGACCGGAATCTGGAATGATAGAGAATAATATAAATAGAATTTTTGAGTTTTATTTAACAATTTAATTTTAGTTTAAGTTTTTAAATAAAATGGTTTTTTGATATAGCATTAAAGCTTTGATGATCAGTGATTATAAATTTGAATTTTACTATTCTATTTTATTTGATAAAAATCAAATGTGTAAATTTCAAGGTTAAGGTTAAAAGATTTTTATTTAAAATAACATATTAAAAAATAATATAAATTATATTATATAACTGCACTACAAATTCATTTATATGAAATATCTATCACATACAATGCTTTCATGCTGTGTTGAGTGGGTGAAATTGCCACTACAAATTGTAGCTTTGTACCCGGCCTTTGAACAGATTATAATATGACAAGAACTTGTGGTGTTTGGCTTCGTCCAATCAACAACAGCGAGCGGAATTATGTTTTCTGACAAACATGAAAGCAGCCATGGAAATTGCAAATTGGAAGCTGGTTAATGCCTTAATGAAGATAAAATATAAACCCTCCACCCGTGGGGCCATCAAGCGTTATGTGGTTGCCAATCCGCCATGATTTCTTCTATCTACTTCCAGCTCGTGTCTCATCTTGGTTTCAAGTTCTTGCTATCCTGTTTACAAAAACTCCCATGGCTTCCAATCTCCTCAAATTTCACATCCAATCATTCAAAACTACAAATCGTTCTACACAATCTCTTCAACAAAAAACCCACTTTTCAAATATTGCTTTCCCAGAAAACCACCACCACCGTCACCTTGTCCATTTCCGTGTTTTCTTCCCCTCGCCTCTCCTTTACCAATCCAGAAGTCCCGCTCTTTCTATCCACTCCTTATCTTCCTCCAGCTCCCCTCCTACCTCCAAAGAAGAAGCCATTGTTCAAGCAAAAACCTGTCTCTCAACCACCCTAGAGAAGCCCCTAAACAACCCAAAACTAGCTGGCAAACTCAAGAAACTGAAGCAACCGAAATTCCAGATAGAAATCCCAGTCATGGATGACTCGCCAACTTCTCTCTCTCAACTTGCCTTTGATGTTTTCAAAGACCTTCCCATCAAGAGAAGAGGGGCACCGGTCAAGATTTTAATCCTCTGGCCGAATCCTACATTGAAGAACAGAGGCATAGAAGCATTTCAATCTTATAAATCATCGAAAAATCTTGAGCACGTTGACATTTCTTCAGTCAGAAACACAGACAGCAGAATTTTAAGTTCTGCTGAAGTGGCAGTGTTTTTGGCGCCAGTGACTTCACAGTTGCCTGATATCAAAACTGTTACTGATATTTTGTACCCAAAGCCAGTAGTCATATTCAACCCCAAATGGGGGTTTGGAGAAGAGAATGAGTTTGGTGATTTGAGTGGCTTTGTGGGATCTTTTGAGGTGATATATTCATTCATGGGGTTGGAGGTTAGAGGTATTTTGAGCAAGCGAAAGGGAGTGATTTTCAAGTGTGTCAGAGATGGGGTTGTGAGCGGTGAGAAATGGACTGTTCTTGTTGAAGAAGAAGGAGGAGAATTGAAGGTTGTTTCAAGGTTCAAGGCACGACCATCCATCGTTGAAGTAGAGAATGTTTTATATAATTTGATGGCTATCAATTCGCCAATTACTAAGTCTGCCAAGTTTTTCAAGGATTTGGTGTCAAATGTAACAGGAAGAAAGTGAGTAGAATTCGAGAATGTAAGCTCTGGATTTTGCGTCAATGAAGTTTGGTAATTCACATGAACCTTCAAATGTTTTGTTGTTATACTTTTGTTTGCTCTATCACACCTGCCACCATAATATATATATTTTATTTTTATTTTTATTATATTAAATGAATGATTCCTTAATTCAAAACTTGAGTTAGTCAAATTGACAGGTTTCATGATTGAATTTAATGATACAACAAATAAATCTCAACTCTTAATATTCTTTAAAATTTTACAAGAAAATTTGATCCGCAGCTGTTGAGAATTCTCCTCTCCTACCCTTAAGATGTCCTAATATGACAGCCCGTAATGAACTTGTCAGAAGAGTTGATGTACTTGGCCCACAGGGGCCGGAGTTGAGGGAATGCTATATCTAGCCAAGGCTTTGCTCGGCCATTGAAATGGATGACGCCGGCGGTCTCAGCACCGGCGAAGCTAGTATTTTCCTGGTAGCCTAGTCCCAACATGTGCCAGAAAGGATCAATAACATGGACGTGACCATGGAATGCTATCAGACCTGGTGGTAATGTTCCTAGCTGCCACAAGCTCAGGCCTGATTTCAAGTTCTGCAATGAGAAAATGAGAAAAAATTTCGATTACTGAATGCTGAGGATCGTCACATTTTGCTTGAAAACAATGTGATTTATATTGGTGATTACCTCTTCAACCCAGTGATGATATGTCAAGCTTATGTTGGTTTTCCTCCAAGCCTCTAGATCGAAGATATTCATGCCATAAGCCCAAGCACATTCGTTCGGGTTGAAATTTTCTGCTATCATAGGATGAGAAAAGTTCAGATAGTTCTCTAACCTCTTTGACATGACAAACTTGTCTTCTCCTCGACAGGTTTCTACTGCCCCATTAACCTTTCCATTCATGTCGATGTCCCAAAGAGGCGACAGATCGGCCTGCACCACTATGTCATCGTCTAGGAACACAACCTTGTTTAGACTTGGGAACAACTGCAAAAACAGGAAAGTTGACACCAAGCATTGCAAGGATTGAATAAAGCTTATGTTTGCATAACATTTCTGGAAATTTATTACCTCAGGGAGATGAATTCGAATGTGATTCATCACTGAATTGTATTTTGGACTAAGTGTCTGCAGCTTTGCTGCGATAATATGGGGTTTCTCGGAGTTGTTTTCCACAATTGCAGATGAGCCCCCTCTAAACCGTGACCTCACCCTTTGATCCTTTTCCATTGCTTCTAAAACTGGGACTTTCCCCTTTGCGAGCCAATCAAAGTGCTGCAATGCTTTGACCTCAATTATTGCAGGGGATAGAGGGTGCAATGAGAACCATGCTTGCATAGGTGAATATGTTTTCCTATCTGTTATCACGTGCAGAACAAGCTTTTCGGGGCGCAAAGAATTCTGGACAAGTGAGTTGGCGACTACAGAAGCAGCAAGCACATTGTCTGATGCTAGGACAAAGTGAAAATAAGAATCGTCGACAAGCGCCGGGACAAGTTCCGGCAACGGGAGCTGGCGTCTAGCAGCTGCATTGGTGGAGTGTTCATGGGCTAACCTCAAGGCAAGGCAGAGGAGCTGTTTAGGTATGCTACTTGATGCAACATGCCTGTAAAGATATTCTTGGATTTTGGCATTTCTAGTCCTTTGTTCAAGTAGAGTGACCTGAAATAGATCCATTGTTAATTGACACGAAAATCCCCATCTGTTAGTATTCACATCAAACAAAAGATTGAAACAACAAGATACCATTTCTCTGAGCTTGAAAGCAAAATCTTTTGCATCTAATATGTTGTTCTTCACTTCATCCATAAATTCCTCTAATGTTTCAGGAACATCACTTCTTCCCTTCAATTCATCACTGCCTAGTGGCTGTTCTAGAACTTGATATATCACCTCCGGTACCTTTAGCCACCAAACAATGAATCCAATCATTAGCAATTGACATTACTGAAAGTTTGGTACGCAATACTAAATTCAAGAAGGGTTAAGGAGTTTACAGCAGAATCAAGCCTTCTCCCCAGTATTCTTGGTCCTAGTCTTTTCCCCAGGCATCCTATCAGTATTGGATTAAATATAAGGCTACGTCATAAGACTGTTAAATGACAAATTATACTGCATTAGCAAGTACTCATAATATTACCATCCTTATCTTAATCATTATTAGGATATACGATTCATTTGGAAGTAGGTTGTAAGTTTCGTTCTGTTTCGACCGAAATATAACAAGACAAAACGGTATTGTTTTTATCTCGGTTTAAATTCTGGATTTTTCAGCCAAATACCGGCCGAAACGTTCCGGTTTTGTTCTGCCCGTTCCGTTTTGTCCAAATAGTGTTTTTTTAATAATTAATAATTTTACAATATCAATCATATTTTTTAATTTGGCCATTAGATTGAGATGAAATTTTACGAGGAGTCTCTTGACATATTTATATTTATTATATTAAAATTTCAGAACAAGCAGAGAATATAATGATCTTGCGAGATTGATGATGACATTCTTGTAATATTATACATGCTCATAATTTTATTTATAAAATCATTTTATTGTCTTTTTTAGATTAAATTGCACAATTCTAAATAATTTTATTTTTGGATTTGAACTAATTTTTTTTAATATATATATATATATATATATAACCCTAAACAACACGCTGAAACGCTCTAAAACCAAAACATTTCATTCTAATTGGAAAAATAAACTGACAACCTTATATGGAAGTGTGGCATAACATGGTTGAAACTATGTTTTGCCGTAACTATAGTTTTGAAAGTATTTGATTAATCAACATGTATTTAACAATTTAAACCTTTTTTTTTTAATATTTCTTTTAAAACATAGCCTGAAAAATTATCACAATAAACACATACTAAATATTAAGGCAGCCTCTTAAGAGATCAGGGTGGTCTCACACCATCCATTGATGAATAAATCATATGGTTGGATCTTTCCTTTTCAAATCTGCTGATGTGCTAATTAACTATTTGAATGTGCCAATTGACTGCCTACATTTGTTTGTTTTATTATTAATAATTGATAAAATTTTCGTAAATAAATGTTAAAATTGGGATTTGAGACGATCTCTCATTTTCACAGAAAACTTAAGCAAGCTCATCAAAATCCTAGGGGCATGTGTTTCAATGAAATAACCACCTTATGCTTTGGTACCCACAAGGGATTAATATTTTCTAATTTGGTCCTTATATTTTTATTTATTTCCTAATAGCCATGCATTTGGTCCCCAAAAAGTAACATATTTTCTCACCAACCTTTCTCTTATTCAATTTATTTCCAATTTTCGAAATCCCCGTTAAAAGATTTCTAATTCACCCCATGATGCTTGGATCCTTAATTTCTTCCGGATCAAAAAAATAATATGTGTTCTTTCTTCGACAGCCAAATCATTTCCCAATTAGATTTTGATTCAATGCTGTTATTAAATAAAGAAACTAAAATTAAAATGTCATTGCCTCCTATTATATTCATAACAGGTCAGTCATTAGTTGTTCTGTATCAATCTTAACAAAGATTTTGTTCATAATTTGAAGCTATATCATTAATTTCTAGCTTTGCAGAAACATTCTTCTTAAAATCCTTAACTATAGCATCAATCAACGCAAGCAATCTGCATTTTGAAAATCTACTGAAAGACATGACAAGAAGAAGCTAAAAGATGTACGACTAATAAGGGGGTATTTGACACTGCGTTTCAAAACGTTTTTGAAAAAAAATGAATTGAATTTATTTTATTTTGTACTTTAAATTAAAAAAAAATAGTGTTTTTAGATCATTTTGATGTGCTGATGTCAAAAATAATTTTTTAAAAATAAAAAAATCACGTTGATGCATTTTTGAACGAAAAACATTTTAAAAAACAACTTTAACCACACTCTGAAACAAATACTAATGAATGCAATACAATAGTGATATTTAAAATGTACCTAGTGTAGAGCACCTGGTTTCTGCATCAATGGTGCCAACGGTGGACAAAAGGAACACAAACCGAAGAAGAAATGTGAAGAACAAGAGAGAGTAGAAGAGGATTCGATATGAAACCCTTCTTGCTCTAACCTTCACCTTGATAAATTCTCTAACACCATTTCCTGGAAGAACTGTTACATGTCTCAAACTTGGTGATATATGAAGCTGCATTTTATTTCAAACCGAACACCTAAAATACAGAAAGACCAAGAATCAAGAAGCAAAATCAACCCCCAAAGCAGATTAGTTCCTTGTTTTCTTTTCCTGGTCGGTTATTTCATCATTCGGCAGTCGAACTCGAAGAACTGGTGAGTAGAATCGCAAGAATTCTGCTGTAAGAGGAAGGATTTGGTAGGGGTTAATTTAAGGAGGTTTCTATCAGTCACCTAAACTTGCTTAGCAATTGGGCTAGACATGTGCGTGGATTCATGCGTGTTTAGACTTGTTTTTTTATATGTCTTAGGTTACATGAGATGGATCGAAGAGGGTTGTTAAGGAGAAAGAGACGTGGGACTTAGAAGAAGCTGTGGTGTTTCTTTTTGAAGGGTTTGGAGTTCTTTGTCTTGGCCCTGAAGGAGGGAAGTTGACAGTAATGGTTTGATATATATATATATATATACAAGTTGTTTGGTGTCACTTAACTTTGCCAACACATGAAGTTTTTTTTGGCTGTGTCATGTTAAAGGGGGTTTGGACATCGACATTACAGGGCTTCTAAATGGAAAATGACTTCGTTTTGGACTGTATTTGGAGTGTAAAAACAGGAAACTATTCTTCTCCAGAAACAAATCGAGCTTATCAGTGTATTATATGGAATAGAAATCAGATTACTCAGGGCGTGATTGATCTGATATATTCACAATATAATAATAGGTTTATGAACTAGCAAGCTGATGACCGATCTCTGATACTGACAGGCACGCAGGAAATTTTCCAGTTATATATGCCTGCAGAACGCAAATACAACATGCATCCAGGTTGGTCCTCAATCCTCGAATATATTAAAGAATAATATAAATCATATTCTGAACTTCACCTAACAATTTAAGTTTTTTAGATAAGATGGTTCCTTTACATGGTATCGGAATCTTGTTGACCCGGCAATCACGAGTTCAAATCTCACCATCCTCATTCTATTTAATAGAAAAATCAAACATAAGATAGTGTGAGAATGTACAAGTTTCAATCCCAAAAGTTTTTTCTCTTGAGAGAGTATGATAAAGAATAATATAAATTATATTCTGGGACTTCACTTAACAGCTTAAACTTTTAGATGAGATGATTCCTTAACAGAAAAACCTGAGAGAACAATATGTCTGTACAATTTTTGTGCTTGTTTTTTGCTCGGATAAGAATAAAAACCTATGTAAGAATATAAAAACAATTTATAAATTATAGTATAGTGTTTTTTGATATATTATTCCTTCGGGGGGGGGCATATAAAATATGCTTGACTCGTATTAGTGTGTATATGTTTCTAATGTCGAGTCCTCAAAAACTTGACTTGATACTACTTTTATCAAAATATATGTTTTACATTCAGAAATCACAGTTTTTATTTTTCAATTTTGTGTATATATCAAAGTTATCACTTCCATTTTAATTGGTATTTTGTTTTTCAATTGGAATAGAATTTTTTGGTTTGAAAGCGTTTCGGCGCTCTATTAGGGGTTATATATATATATATATATATATATATATATATATATATATATATATATATATATATATATATATATATATATATTAATTCAAAAAAATAGTTTAAATCCAAAAATAAAATTATTTAGAATTGTGCAATTTTATTTTAAAAAAAAGAAACAATAAAATGATTTTTTTGAATAAAATTATGAACATGTATAATATTATGAGAATGTCATCATCAATCTCGCAAGATCATTACATTTTATGATTGTTTTGAAATTTTAACATAATATTTATAAATATATCAAGACACTCCTTGTAAAATTTCATCTCAATCTAACCATTATATTAAGAGTTATTATTGATATTGTAAAATTATTTATTATATAAAAAAATATTATTTGACCGAACATTCCAGGTGAAATTTGGATGAAATTTCTAGAATGAGCCAAAATTTTAAGCGAGGTAAGAACTGTGCCGTTTTATCTCGTTTTTTTAACTAATACGAAACGTTTCGGCCCTTTCAGCCAAAATGAAACGAGATCAACAACACTAGTATATATAATTATAATCAATTTTCATGTGCTTACTTCGATATTGTTATATCATATTCTGAGCAGTCAATATAACTTCACAACATCATCATATGGTAGTTGTTTTCCTTCACTGATTTTTTACTCTTTCAGACAACCTCCGTACGTAAAATAGCCTCATGGAGACCGCCATCTTTCACCCTTGGCGTCCACTTTTGAGGTGGTATAACTGGTAACCCTAGCATGTCCATGCTGTGAGGCCACTAGCTCTTCTCCTAACGTGGAATTTAATTATCATAACATTCTCATCCATGAGTTTCGCAAGGGTTTTGCCTAAATCGATCCACCATGCTTACAATATACGCAATCATCAAGTCTTATATGTAAAAAAAAATAGATTAATTGACCAACCAATCTTTGAAATCTTAGGCACTAATTAAAAGAAGATTATTGGAACTAATAATGTTTGTTATAGAGATAAAGTGGTAGTCAAAATCAACTAAAGTAAGTAGATACACCATATATAGATAATATATATAAACATGGGAACAATGAGATGATGGTTTGAAAAGAATTTAATTTGGGATCATTGAGTGTTTGCACCGTGTTTTAAAAATATTTTTGAAAAAAATTATATTATTTTGATATATTTCTGAACGAAAAACATTTTAAAAAATAATCTCAACTAAACTCTCAAACAATCAACATAAATTATATGATCTGTAGCGCCAAGTTTAATAATTCAACCTAAGTACTATAAAGATTTAATAGAGATGAAAGCACGGCTACCTAAAGCTTCAAATTGTTTAAAATCTAGAACAAACTTGGTGATGTTAATTATCCCTATTTTTTTTCCATTGTTACTGTGATTGATGAAACTAGAGACACCATTTATGCTTCCTTTCCACCATAGTTTTTTACCCTGAAGACACCATAGTTGCTTTCTTTCCACTGTAGTTTTTGGACCGGACTCAGGTTTGATTAATGGCAAGTCTTGGATTCTAGGTTCGGTGAGTTGACATGTGGTGGGGACACCAGATCCACACTGCAAACTATACGAGTATATGGACGAAGACGACATGGGATGACCCACTCTGTCATGTTTTGGTTGGGAGACTAAACTTATTTAGACCCATTTCATTGTTATTTTATTTATTTAAAATAATTTATGTTAAATATTTTTATTTGATGGGCCGAGCCCAATAATAATATGTTATAGGGTTTACTATTTATATGTTCTTCTATCATTTTGTAAGAGAGCTTTTGATGAATAATGAAATATTGCAGACTTTGCAAATCTTCAATCCCCTTTTCTCTCTTCCTTAGCTTCTTTCTCGCTCTCTAAGCTCCTTTTGTTTCTTGCTTTAATTCTTATTGTTTGTTGTTCCGCATCAACATGAATTATATATATATATGGAACAACTTATGAATCTTCTGGATGCTGATGAAGTTATTAGGATTGGTGTTGGGGGTATGGGGGGAGTTGGCGAAACCACTCTCGTCAAGACCTTGAACAACAAGGTAAAGAGAATTGATGCAACACAGCCTTAGGTACGGTGATGTGGGTTACGGTGTCCAACGATTTACTCGTGATGCAAAAAAATTGTTTTTTTTTTTTTACGAGAAAGTAGATTGGGTTAGGTTTAGAGATTTTTCATTTAATTGATTTTAATTTTTTGGGGTATTTTACAGATATCCATTTGAAAAGGGTTTTATAATACTTTGGAGGTGTGAAAGATAGTTGAAAAATGAAATTTCAACCCAAAAAAGTCTCGTCTTTTTTTCTAATCACTTTTGTGCGTTGAAATTTACGTTGCAATCCAACAAAGAACACGTTGCTCGTAAAAAGAAGCAATATATCACATTATTTTTTTAAAATAATCCAACAAAGAACACGTTGTCTGTTACAACAAGCAATAAATCACATATTATTCAAAAAAAAAACAATAATAAGTGAATGATTAAAACAAAAATTGTCCAATCCCACAAAAACAAACCAAGATATAAGCTATATTTCATATTCCATTTCAAAAACATTTTTGAAAGAAATTGATTTTTTTTAATTTATATTTTTTTAATTTAAAATATTTTTTTTATATGTTTCAATCATTTTAATATGTTGATTGATGTCAAAAAAATAATTTTTTTCATGTTTTAAAAAACATTGATCCAAAATGCAGCAGCAGCAAGTAACCTAGTTAAGAGCTTAAAGTCATGAAGCTATACCGTTACTTACAAATCACAACTGATTGATTGCTGGGAATATTCGTCTGTTATTTACAGGGTGACACAAAATAACAGAGTACAATTCCGCTTCACAGACAAACCACCTAAGCCTCGCTCTTGTCTACAATATTTGACATGGTTAATGACCTTCCACATAATAAAAGAATAACTGCACACCTGAAAGGGAAAAAAAAAGAAATAAGAGAAGGAAATTTGGAAGTTAGTGTTAATTCAACATGATTATGCTCCAGAGGTAATCACTCTCAAGGCACTCGTTTTGATGAACTTGAAAGATTTCAAAGTGTAGAAGATTACCTCTAGTCAAATTCATCACCTTCATTTTCGGAATGATTCTCCATTTTCAGACCTTCATTGTTATTATTATTTACAAACTTGAGCTGAGCCTCCATTCTTGAGCTCTCCCTGTTATTTACAACCTCAAGCCGAGTGTTAGTTTTACTAGTTTCTACTGGCATCCTAGAACCATTCCACCCAGTTTCTTCAACACCATTGTGAACTTCAGCCACTGCCGCACCATTCTCGGTCATGGAGTCGAGGGAGCCAGCACTGCTCCTGCGAGAAAGCCTGCCATTTTCAGACAGTCCGGAACTTTGACGCTGCAGACGCCCCTTACTATTGCTATCTAAGGAAGGAACCCTGCAAGTGATGGAAATTATATTTGCATGCTAATCAATATGGTTCTCACTGTTGCACATAAAAACTTTGAAAAAGAAAAACAGGAATTAAGAAATAAATCAATGATGTGGACTCCAATAAAGATGTTTCAGTACTTGTATATTTTGCTTCTAAGAAACAAATATATTTTGGTAGGAAAAAAGAGCCTTCTGCAAACAAAATTCAACTTGTAAAAGGCCAGGCCAAATTCTTTTGACACTTCTTAAACCTGAGGGATTTTTCCATTTTGGAGGGGCTAACGAGTTTTATTCAATAGAGTTGAAGACATCTACAGAATCAGAAAAGTAAATGGATACAAAAAATGTATGCCTACCTTGTATGTAGAAATTTTGGTGTTTGAAGATAATCAAAAAGTGGGACCAGGTCCTTTGACCTTGCTTCAATCATGCGAGTTGGAATTCTTTCGATCTCAATTTCCCCTTGCATTGCATCTGCATCATCCACATCCATCCCCTCTGTCATCATTGATTGGAAGTATATCTGGCAAAGCAATTGACAGCATTTCAGACACGAATTAAAATGAGCATGTTTTTTATTAACAGTTTTTTAAAACACCTCATGTTTTGCCCATAATGGGAAATGAGCTTGATGCATGTGCAGTTCAGCTTCGGAAATATACAAATAATGCTTTTCCTCGGAGCTGATCTTTTCATTTGTGACTCCACTATCTTCAGGATATATACTATTTCCTTTCTTTAGGCCTTCAGGATGTATCTTGTTGCTATCAGAATTCCCATTCTCACCATATATATCAGCATTATCCTCTCGGTCTCTTCGATTTTGTTTCTGACATATATTCCACTTCTGCATTGCCTCAACTACTAACCTTCCCTCATTTTCTGCAGCTGATTCATAAGTTGCATTATGTCCAGATGCAACTATCATTGAATCTACACCAGCTGATATCCTCAATGCATATTGTATCATAGAACCAGAAGGAGAGAAAACTAGAAGATGGTACTTTGACTTTAAAGAGGCTCCATCCACATACATATCGTTACTGCCTTTGCATTTGTGAAAAGATGAAGCAATAGCACCGGAAAGGTAACCCTGTCTGCCTGTAGCAGCCACTGCAGCACCAGTTACAGTGCCTCTCCAGCCATTATTTCCGTTTCGTATTCTTCTGACAGCAGAGAGTGTAAGTGGGGGGCCTGATGCACAAAGGCTCTGGTGACTATGC
Source organism: Salix purpurea (assembly GCA_027405865.1). Lineage (NCBI taxonomy): Eukaryota > Viridiplantae > Streptophyta > Magnoliopsida > Malpighiales > Salicaceae > Salix > Salix purpurea. The sequence goes on along the minus strand of JAOWLH010000043.1, from coordinate 3,150,514 downwards.
ATTTGTAAGCCTAAACTGGGCAGGCAATGAGCAGTAGGCTTAATCATTACTCCCGATCCACTATTTTTCATGACATGACCAGACTCAGAAGATTGAAAGTTCATTGATCCTCCAGAGGGATTTATAGCAAACAAATGGCTTGTTCCCCTTGATGAACTTATCATAATCCAGTAGCTGTCATCACTGAAACTGATGTCCTGTATAACCTGAGAAATAAATCCAGATGAAACAAAATAAACAAAGATCGAACTTAACTGCTAATGATGCAATAACCAAAAACAAATATCAAATTTAACTGCTAATGATGCAATAACCAAAAACAAAATGTAAGAACATGTGCTCTGGTCTTACTGCATTTGTAAATCCACGTTGCAGCCTGTACAGATGTATATGAGATGCACCAGCATCACCAGCTGAAGAGCTTCCTTGGAGTCCAGGCATTATTTTGAAAACATTAATGTTATGACCCTGGACCGAGGCAGTTACTAAAAGGGTCCCGCTTGAATCAAAGCACAAAGCAGAGATAGGACTCTTGTGTGCTTTAAACTGGGCAATAACAAGTTTACTGACGATATCCCTGACAACAACCTGAAAAAACAGAGAGTACATAAGAGGGGGGATTCAACAAGAGTAATCATGCTTGTACCAATTCATTAAAGAAAATCCGAATTGAGGCAGAAAAGGCTGGTGCATATGAAACACAATAGCATCATTTCTTAACTACTTCCTAGCATAACATATCCCTCAGAATAAATGAACATTACTTACATAGGGGTGCCAGTTAATACTCTTATGAAGCCATTGTTATCAAGTAATATCATGCATTTTCTATAAAAAAAATACACATTAAAGCAAACAAAACACATTTACTTTAGAATTAACATAAGGGTAAACAGAAACAGTGTGGAAAAGAAAGGTTATAGTAGCACTTGAAACAAAACAAAAAGGGAAGCATGACACACACCATTCCAATGTTATCTGCATCTGGAAAATAGCCATTAACAGTTCCATTGCTTTTCCAGCTAGGACTTTCTGATTGGAGGGAACCGTGGGAATCAGGTAAGAGCTCCGAACAATACCTGGACAGCCTCTTATATCCCATGTCTCCTAGGGTCACAATTCCAGAAGCAAGTTGCTTGCTTGATTCTTTTGCATAATGAGAAACCAAACTCCCATTTGAAGTGAAGCCAGAAAAACTCACAGAAGGTGTTAGATGTTGCGGGCTCACACGTCCAGAATTGGAAACAACTGGACTCGCACTATAAGCCAGCCACCTGGGACCGACTGCTAGAGGCCCATAGCCTAAACCACCAGAACCAGGAGAACCCATGACCATAGGGTTTGTAAGAATAGTATATTCTCGCTGTAATGTTGTGGCATTAAAACAGTGTACCTGCGGCAGAAAAGCCTAACTATCACATGCTTAAAAAAAAGAAGAGGTGCTTGAAAAAAGACAAATTTGCACAAGCAAACAAACCTGGGCCGATTGAGAAATAGCCACAATTCGAGAGCTGCACCTTACAGAATAAACAGCTGATCTGAACTTTAGCACATGTACATACGATTGAGATCTAAGAGAATAAAACCGGACAACAGTTGACACAGTGCTACCATTAACAGGGTCATGGTTATTAGAAACATTCCCATTACATGAAGTAGCTGGCCCTTCGTGTACCCCGTCAGCACAAACTACCAAAAGAGGTCGGTTGTAAGCAAACTTGTCTTCTGATCTCTTTGATGTTATCGGTTTTGGTAGCATTTGTAAGAATGACACAGGACCATCATGTCTGGAAACAAGGTCACGGACATTATTTGCTTCTTCAACATCCCAAACCTGGAAACCAGATCGATATCCCAATAAGAGGACTTGATGAATGACATCATCATCACCCTCTAACTTGTCAAACCCAGCCCAGCGGACCTGCAAATTATACAAATGATAAAGGATCAGATCTATCTCCATTTAGATCTTGATTTCAAGAATTCCAGAAAGCATATGATTCTAATCAGGTACAGAATGGAAAACAAAGACTACATTCTAGAAAAAAAGATAAATTTATAGATAATTTTAAAAAAAAATCAAAACAGATGAATGCAGAAGGCACATGCCAACAAATTCCTTTTAAGAAGACAATGAAGATGAAAAGCCACATAAATGCAGGAAGCTCCAACCAACTCAAACTAAGCCTCGGTCCAGACTAGCAGGGAATGCAGGATAAAACTACACCTGCAAAGGACATTAAATTCATTCAAGATAAAACTAGAATCTTTCAGCCAAACACCAAATTCCTTTCAAGACTTCAGAACTGAACTGCTAGTAATACCAGTTCCTCCATTCAACTAGCAACTTACCTAAGCAGAGTGAAAGAGAGAGAGAATACTTGCAAGGGAGAGAAAACACCTGGCCACTCTCAAGCTGATGCTCTTAAATCCAGATCCCGGTTCACTATCCTCAGAATTTTCTTTTGCCAAACTCATAGAAGCTTAATATCAACAATCTCATCTCTAAACAATCACAAAGAAAAGAAAAAAAAAACTATGGCCACAGTCAAATTTTTCTTAATGTGGTGAAACCTGTGGTAGTCGAAGTGGTCAGTTTTTGGTGAACATGATATTGAAGCTTAGGTTTATGGTAGTCGAAGTGGTCATTTTTTGGTGAACATGACATTGAAGCTTAGGTTTAAATTATATATTTCTGTTATCGTGAAAAAGAGGGTTCAAGTCCATAACAAATTTGAAGGGTTATCAAATAATTGACTGGGTGAACATGATATCCACTCCTAAAATTCTCCAAGTTTCACAAGCTATAATTCAGCCAAACCATTTCCATATCAAGCATAACTCTTCCCCTCCAAATGCAAAAATTCAGCCAATCAATCATCAGAGAAATTGCAATTGTTTGATCAGGCATCTAAAATCATCCTTCCATAACTAGTAACATGTCCCTCTTCACACAATATAACTTGCCAATGATGTCCAGAATTCTGAACAACCATCAAAATTCATGTTTTAACAGCTTGTCAAGATGCATGCAAGTGGTAAATCCACAATTTTCACAATTAACAAATAACATCTTAACAAACAAATGCATACAGAATCAGCGTGTGAAAATAAAATCTTACTGGTCTTTAACATGGCATCTAACTGGAAATTTGGAATGTCTATTTCCGAAAAGGCTGAATGAACAATTAAATAAATCACACCATATACATTCAACTTCCTAATGATTTGAAATCGAAAGACTATAGAATATTCAATTCTCAAATTGCAGAAAAAACAAAACAAAACATGTATCTCTACTCCCAACACTTTCTGAATGCAGAGATCAGCTGAAGCTTCAACTTGTATCGCATTATTAATAAGACCACCCAGTATTTCGACTTCTCTCCATTATGACCAGATGTCACACACCTAGTATCCCATTCAATTTACAGTGGATTATAAAATCAACAGTCCAAAGCACTGTGCACCAAGAATTTCAACTTCTCTCCATTATGACCAGAAGTCAAACACTAGTATCCCAATCAATTTAGAGAGGATTATAAAATCAACAGTCCAAATCATTGTGCACCCAGTATTTCGACTTCTCTCCATTATGACTTGAAGTCGCACGCTAGTATCCCATTCAATTTATAGTGGATTATAAAATCAGCAGTCCAAATCACTGTGATTTAACTTGCAAGATAAGTACAAATGAGCATGCTAGAATTTTCACTCTCCAAATTGGAGCAGAGAACACCAGCCTTATCATCCAAAATAAAATTACAGAAGACTTGTATTTATATCAATGTCCCCTAATTCAATTGAAATATATATTTGAATTCCTCATACAACAATTTATTCAACAAGTTTGAAATGGATAGCGCCACAGTTTCGCATATCTTTCACATGAAAAGTTTATTTGGTTAGGGAAGGTATGAATTGGCTTAGAGCTAAAAGAAAAGGAAGACAAAAAGCAATCCATCTCTCCAGTTATTTGAGAAGCAAGGAAAGAAAGCAAACTTTGAACCCCGAGCTTCTCTTGTTAGATTTGACAAAGAAGAGTATCTAGATGAAAGATAAGAAAGCAAAAACCAACTCCATTCATGCCTTCTCTCTTAATCCTTTCAACTTTGTCCACTTGAAAATATATCAGAATCAAAGGAGCAGATAGGTCAAGAAGGAACATAGTCCACTCAGTCATGCAAGGCAGTACCTCTCCTACTCTTCCAACCCTAACTATCCATCCACCATTTCCTCTTCACTCAAAAAGAACACACCAGTTCCAGATTTTCCCTGCCTAACCCGAGTGAAACCACTTTCAATTAAAAAAGAACACATTTAACTGGTATCAAAACACCATAAATGAGCTATTTTGCACATTCAAAAGCCATAATCTAGACTTGGATCACAAATTTAACACCAACATCTTAAAATTTCCAAACCAAATCACACACCGTATATGAACTGCTTATGCTTCAAAAATCCCATTTTATTCCCAATCTCAACTTGAGCACTTTATATTCACACGTTCACACATCTGCACAAACCTCTTAAAAACAACAATACTTTCAGTCAAAAGGTCAACATGCCCCACCCTAAAATACCAGAAACAAAAACCACATAGCCTAACTAGATTGGACATTCAATCTCTCTAACCATAAATCAGCAATCTAACATCTTCGCCTCTCTACAATCTTACACAACAAAGACGGAAAACGCTATAAGAAAAAGTAGATTTTTTTTTTACTTTTTTACCTGATCATGATTGGCATCATCATCTCTATCCACAATGGACTGTGCAGCCGACGCAGCAGACCTCGCAACCGTTGATGCACCGGACGAAACAATCCTCAAGTAACTCGAAATCGCCCGAAACGAGCTCGGCAGAAACCCATTATTATTAATACTATTACCATTAACTCTCCCTTGCAAATTCTTCTGCTGCTGTTGTTGAACATCACTGTTAATACCACTATTCCTCATAATAGTAGTAACAAAGCCAAAAAAACAAAGGTAACAAATACCCAATTTGCTATAACCTCTGACTCTCCAATTTCCCTTTTTAGCATAACAAAAGACTGTTCCGTTTTTGAAGAATCAAAAAGCCATGATAGAAGTAGAACAGGGAGGAAAAACCCTGAACTCGACCCAAAAAAAAATGAATCTTTCAGGTTACAAGTGCATCCATGACTTCCAATTTTGTTTATATGAAAGGGCGAAAAAAAAAAGCAGCCAAACTAAAGGCAAAAATAATAAATACACATAAGGAAAAAACCACCAATTCAACTTCAAAAAATGTTTTTTTTTGGGGCGGGGGGGAGGGTTTGAGGCAAGAGGAAGATCGAAAGAAAACCCAATTAAGACAATGATTGAGAGAAATGAGGAATATACAAAGAGATGAATAAATAAATTTTTTTGTCTAAAAAAATTAATTAAATTTATGGTACAGAGTGTTTGATTTATGCGATTAATTTGATCATTTTTTTTTTTTGAAGGTTTTTTTTTAGAGGAATTCGAAAGAGAAAACGATAATGGGGAGAGAGAGAGAGAGAGAGGAAGGATTTAGTGTGGTGAGAGAGAAAATAGAGGAAACGTGTCTCCGTCTACGTCTCTGTCTCTCTTCGCCTCCAGTTTTATCGTGTTTTTCCTTCTTTCTTTGTATATGAAAAAACACGATAAAAAGACGGACGTCTGGTTGCTGTCGACTTGAAGGGCAATCAATTTCACCTTCTCCATTAAACCAAGTATGAACATTTAATTATTTATTATAAGCTTAAACTAAATATTTAGCCCTTGTATCACCCCGTTAACTTTAAAAATTCTTTTCATAAATATTTTTTTAATAAAAAAAATATTTCTAGATAAATAAATAAATGTAAAGGAGATTTTTTATATAGTTTTAAAACGTGGTCTGGTCCGACCTGACCTAGCAAATCGACTTGAGATCTAATCGATTCAAACTCGAAATCAAACTGAGTTTGAAAACAAAATGAAGGTAAGAACACTGGTTGATTTGGTGACTTAGTTGACCCAGCAAAACCTGGTTAAGAAATTAATTACAGCGTGTTAACTATTTATTTTCTAATAAAAATAACATTGTTTGTTTTTAAAAAAATCAAGGGTTAACCCTGGACAACCCGGTCAAAACCCATGACTCGAAACTTGAGTTGGGTCGACTGATAGACCAAATTTAAAAAAGATATTGTAATGTATATTTTTCACTTACAAATAATCAAAATAAATATTTTTTATTTTTAAAAACAACATATTAAAATCATAAAAAATACTAAAAATATTAATTTAATTTTTTTTTCAAAAAAAAAATATGTAAAAATAGAAACTACACCATTCCAATCATTACCTTAACCAAGTGGATTAATCCAACAATTAGAGTTGTCCAACCATAAATAAATAGTATCTTTTTTCCAAGTATTTTTTATTCAAAAAATATTAAAATAATATATTTTTGTTTTTTAAAATTATTTTTGATATTAGCGCATCAAAATAATATATAAAATTATAAAATTTAATTTAAAATAAAATTTTCATTTTTTTAAAACTACAAGCATGCATTAAATAATAATAGCATAGATGGAGATAGACAAAGCTGACATCTCTCTGTGAGCCTTTTATTATTTTGTACTATAAAAGTAAATAATAATTATTTCTTAATGTCTAAACGTTTTTTTCCTTCCTTTCGAATCTATGGGTTCGAGAATGCCAGCGGATATGTTTAGTTGGCTTTTCTTGCACGGTAAAACTTGTGTGTATTTCTTGTATTCTTGGCATCTATGATGAGCTTGCGGTGATCATTAAGAATTGTGATCTAACGGTGCTCATCTCACAATCAAATGGATTTGAAGAGGATCATACAAATATTTAAGGGAGCATGAAACATGGGAGTTTTCTTGGCTTCAATGGTTTGCTTGAAAACCTAAGTTTTCTTGAGCGGCAAGCAAACAACATTCAATCTTCCCCTTGATTCCTGTATTCTTCTTTCTAGTTGAGTACAACTATTGAACAGAATAATCTTCGTTTTTTTTACATTTTGTTTAGTTTTTTTATCACTGCAATTTGAAAAAAAAAGGAAAAAATATTTTATTATTTTAAATTATTTTTTTAGTATTCTGATGTGTTTATATCAAAAATAATTAATTTAAAAAATATATATTATTTTATGTATTTTTAACAAAAAAATAATAATCTCAACCACACTTCTAAACAGACTCTCAGAAGTATAATGAATCTTATTAGTATATTAGAGCTTCCTTTTCAACATTATTTGAAAATATATTAAAATAATATTTTATTATTATTATATCAACACATTAAAATGGACCAAAAAATAAAATAAAAATGTATATTTTTTTATCAAAAACATGATACAATTATAAACTCAAACGCTCTCTTCGTAGATTATTTAATAATCTAGTTGAGACTTTGTCCAAACATAGTTATGAAAGATTGAGTCAAAGGATAGGGATTTGAATTGGTTCATGATCCACTACTCGTTCATCGTAGAAAATAATAAGCTTGTATAATGACTTGGAGTAAATTACAGAATAATTAATAATACAATGATTTTGTATAATATTTTGTGTTAATCCTGAAGAGCTCATACAATCCTTAAGACATGCCCCACCTTTTGGTTTTGAAAATTGAAACATATTTACGGGTTTAAAAACTTATTAATTTTCTGTGGTACAATTAGATTAAGTTCAATGATTTATTTATTTATTTATGATTTTAAGTTTCATAGCTATACTTGATGGATTTTACGGTATTTCAAGAATTCCATTTTGATTTAGTGTATGTTTGAAAGCGTGATTAAGATTGTGTTTTAAAAATGATTTTCGTTTAGAAATACATTAAAATCATATTTTTTAAAAAAAAATTATTTTTGACATTAGCATGTGAAAAGAATATAAAAACATTAAATATATTTAATTTATAATAAAAAATAAAAAAATACTTTTGAAACACAATTAAAAATATATTATAATATTCCAACATTTCACAGTTTTAACATAAACTTAGATTGAATTCAATATCAAAGGCTGTAGCTATGTTATAGCTACTGTGTCAATGAATTTTACTGAAAACAATGAAACCCTAATCATGGGGCAATCCCACTTGATTAGTGAATGATTAACTATTAATTTAGCCCATTTTCTTAGGATGGACTTTTAATCCTCGTTGATAAAGGAGGGTGCAATTTTTTATTCTTTTTTGGAACTTAAGAAAAAAAAGAAGAAGTTACTCTATCAGTAAGATCCGAACATGTTACCATGATGTTTTTTGTACGAAAGAGAGATTGAATTTCAAGAAAATCTTCTTGGATCATGAATTAAAACCAATCTATAATCATATTCTTTATAAATAGTTTTAATATCATCCATATTTTTATTTTAAAAAACATTAAAGAAAGAAAAATATTGTTTTTTTTTCCTTCCAATTTTCATTACATCATGATTTTTTTTCTGGAATTAACACTATTCATAAAAAAATTAAAGAATAATACAATTTCATTTTTTTAGTGAAATAATATAGTATGGCATGTCTTATTTTCCATCAATAATTCTATATTTCGTGTTTAAAAAACACAATATATATATGTATCAATATATTTTATTCCATCAAATCTCTTTACCCATACATACATACATACATACATACATAAATACATACATACATACATACATACATACATACAAAATTCAAATAAAACACATGCTCACGCTATTAATAAAACAAGAACCCCACGAAAAAATATTACACCCATGACAAGAAAAAATATTAATAAAACAAGTCAAATAATTTGCACATACAAAATTCAATTAAAATCCGAAGATGAACCCCATGAAATTAATTACATCATTAAAAGCACAGTATTGTCAAGTGACTTTGCTTGTTGAGTTACTTGCCACCGCTCACCATTTCAACCACAGATTTCAAAATAAATAAATAAAATAGAAATTTGATTTACAAGAGTAATTTAAATATCAAAATCATCTCATCTAAAAGCTTAAGTTGTTTGGTGAAGCTCTGGATTATGATTTATATTATTTTCTAACACACACCTTCAAGTGAAAACTATTTGGACTTGAAACTTGCACATACTCACATTATCTATGCTTAAATTTTTATCAAATAGAATGAGAGCGGTGAGATTCAAACTCGTGACCGTTGGGTCAATAAGATTTTAATACCATGTCAAGAAACTATATTATCTAAGAACTTAAATTGTTAGATAAAATTTTAGAATTGAAGAGCAATATTTAATAAACAACTATGACTGGGAACGCAGATTCCAAGCACTGATCTTGTGACAAAAATGAAAAAATATATAATCTATAAACAGACAAGAAAGATTGAAAAAATGGGTGTATAATTCTTGTGAAAGATGAAGCACACTAAGTGCCCGTTTGGTTGTGAGGTTGTGCCCACATTTGAAAAAAAAAAGCCACACCCTCAGTGTTTGGTAATATACAGAAGTGATTTTAAACCACGTGAACAGTAAGTAGGCTCTACCATTTTGGAGTTTCAACCCATGGTTTATGTACAGCAGGTTGAAGCTGCTTTTTTCAACTTTTTGTCATCTATTTTTCGGGTCTTTTTTCAGACTTCTCATCCAGTCCAACAAATTGCCAAACTTTTGTCATCGAGTTTTCATACTTTCTATTACAAAAATATGATTATTAATACAAAATATATATACAGAGAGAGTTCTAAAAATATGTGTGTATATGTAAAAAGTTACACGCAAAACTTGGTAACCAAACATACAAAACTGCTTTTTTTCAACCTCAGACTCAATCACTGTTTTAACCAAACACTCACTGCTTATTTTGAACCGCAGAAAAAACTCTTTTTTTGAAACTGTTTTTTTCAACCACAACAGCAACCGCAATACCAAACAGACCCTAAGCAAATGAGAAGAACTAGAAGGAAGTCAGGCTCAAGGAGGTGTTTGTAAGTGTGTTTGAAAAACACTTTTGAAAAAAATTGAAATTTTTTAATTTTTAGTTTTTACTTAAAAAAAAAACTGATATTTTTAGATCGTTTTGATGCGGTGATATCAAAATTAATTTTTAAAAAATATCATTTGAATATATTTTTAAATAAAAAAACATTTTCTAAAATAATCTCAACCAATTTTTCGAAACAGATATTAAATGAGCTGAGTGGTGAAAATTTACTGTGAAATTCTCGAATGCATACAAGGGAAGTTAGTAGACCCTCACGATAAAGACATAAAATGGTTGCTGGCTTGCTGCAAAACATTTCTGGCATCGATAGAAAGTGATGGGGATGATGCCTCCAGATATTCTCTTCCCTATGATTGATTTCGATTTTGCATCAAAGATTTGCTGCCTCAAGCTTTTAGCCGGCTCGGTGCTGGTTAGGATTTTTTTTTTTATTAGCTTGATGTGGTAATAAAAAATTTAAAATTTATTTTTTAGATCTTGAATTTGAATCAGAATATATTTATTTTATAAAAAATTATGGCATAACGTAAAAAATGCTTAAAGAGAAGTAGAGTTTCATTGGATAAAAATATATGTCGGCTAGGGGATTCTCGAAGAGCATGATGTAATGACAAAAGATTTAAGACCTGTTTTAGAGATCTTAAATTCGAGTCAAGACATGCTTATCTTATAAAAAACATAAAATAAACAGAATTTTACTCGTTTAACTCGGGACTACAAAAAATATCTAAAGAAAAGTAGACTTTCATTGGATAAAAAAAATGTTGGTTAGTGCGTACGAAGGACTCAACTTTGGAAGGTGAATTGGTTCATATTTTATGTAATAAACTTTTTCAATTCAAAATTTTATATTATTTTTTAATATACATACTTGAATTCAGGATAACTTATATTTGATTTTATAAAATAAAATAAAAATAGTGAGATTCAGTGATGTGATGGTTACTTGCATTCTAATATTATGTGAAGAATATATCTCAATATTAACATTTAAATTATTATATAGAGTTAAGAATATTATTTATATTTCTATTTAACATGCACAAGGGACATTATATGTAATCTATGGTTGGTAACTTTGTATTAATTATATTTAATCTAGTCGTTTATCATTGGATTGCCTGCCTACCTATGACTTTATTAATTTGCCCGTTTAAAATGTATTCTCTATCTATCACTCAATTAAGCAATTACTATAAAAAGTAACGTGTAAGAATAAAAAAAAATCACAGTACCTAATCGGATCCACAAAAAGACAGTTTATTGTTTGAGAAAATAAAATAGTTTTTAGAGAAAATAAACAGTTATTAGAAAAAAAATTAATTACTAAAAAAATAAATTATTGAAACTCCATGGTTATAGTTTAAAACAAAAATATAAATCATTTTCTTTAAAAAAAAACTCACTTTTTTTATGAGAAAATAGAAATGTATTAGATTTAAATAAGAAAATGTTATCTTTCAAACATACAATAGAAATCTTTTAAAATATTTTATTATACAATATTAAATTATATTATTTACAACTATGGTGCATATGTTCATGTCTTTTCCTATGCAAGCTGTTGGAAAATAAATATTTTTAAAAAAATATTATTTTAATATATTTTCAAGTGAAAAAGTTTTTGAAAAAACATTGCTACCACAATACCAAATGGATTCATTAATGTATTTCAAAAAATGTAATAATAATAATTATTATTTTAATATTTTGGGTAAGAAACTCCCAAGAGTTTTGTTGTTTCAGTGTAAATATCATTTTTGTGTTTGTTGGATCCTTAAGTATTAATTTTTAATATATTTGAAGTGACTTGCCGCATTATATGCTATTATTATAATCATAAAATAAAGTCTCATAAATATACAATCAAATGCACTAATATAAATAAATAAGAGATATATCATCTGACATATCATAGATTAAATATGTAAAATCCAAATAATAATATATTATATAAAATGAATAACTTAGTACTTAAAACAAATTCGATTCATTATTAAAAAATTATGATGATTTTTTATATTAAAATATCCCTAATAAATTAACAAAATTTATAGGATTTTGTTGATTTTCATCTTATATTTAGTCACGCAAAGGATACATTAATATTAAAATACTTATAATATATATTGTAAGCTTCCTCAAGTTAAAGGGATCACTTCCCCGAAGAGAGAAAAGTGAAGGGACTTGAAAATATGAGATTTTCTTGGGGAATTCTTGACATGAATTTAATTGAACACAAAAATGCTTAAGATTATAACTTTCCCTTCCAATTGCTGAAAAAACCCTTAACGAAATAGACCTCCAAGAAACATAATATACTTCTGCAAGGATGAAATCACTGCCAGCAAACGTTTACCAACCATTCTTTCTTTATTTAAACATAGATTCTTACTTGGAAACGATTAGCAACCATCTAATTCATTGTGGATAATAAAAAAAAAAAATCAATATTAGCAATGAAAGATCCACTGCAGATATCAACAATGAATTTTCCATTGCAAATACATTAGCAACGAAATATCTGTTGTTGAGCTTTGTAATTCAAGCTCAAAATTTTGCAAATGGGTCTCGTTGGATTCCTCATTCTGTAGCTAATCCAAGCTCATTCTAGGAGAAGCTGCAATGAAAATCTCCATCTTGATCTCGATATATACATAGTGTCTGTTGAAGATGTTCAGGAGATTTGAAACCTAAAGCATGGCGTCATGCCTTTATTTAGAATTTGATTATTGATCCCTGCATTGTTTCATGAACCAAAAAGAGGTAATGATGAACTGCAGCAGTCGTTGATCAAAGAAGAGGGAGAAGAAGACGATTGGAAAATAAACCTAGAAAAATAAACATAATTTCTGGTGAGAAATTAGCTAGAAAACCTAGAAAGAAATATAGTTTGTGCAAAGAATTAAGAAATCAGTAGACAGAACTGAGAATTACCTATGAACTTGAGGAAAGGGCAAATCAACGGTTGCATGAGGAGATCTGGGGAGAGGAAGCGTCATGGAAGATAGTCAGCGGCCAATAGATGAAGAAGAGAGATTTAGCAAGTTAATTACTTTGATTTGTTTTTGTTTTTTTATTGATATTCGAGCGGGGAAGATGGCGTGAATGTATTTTGTTGATATCTTAAATCAATGTATGAGATTTAAAATAATTATTACAAATATTTCATTGCTAAATCAACAACGACATTGTTTTGTTGTTAAAATCCATTGCTAACAACCAAGTTTTCTCAATCAGTAATAGATTATTTGTTGCAGATTTATAACAACTACATCTATAATGTATTTTTCATTACTAAACACAATCTGTTACTAAATTAACAATGTTATTATGCCAGCAGGGTCTTGGCCTGATGGTCAAGAAAGACTTCTCCCCTCCTCTCACTTCAGGTTCCAGCCTTGTTAGGAACGTCTGTTATCCCCGCGGTGCCTTACATACTCATTGGGCTTGCAGGATGTTTAGTGGACCTAGGGATTAGTTGTGGTGCGCTCAAGCTGACCCGAACATCCGGTGTATATATATATATATATATATATATATATATATATATATATATATATATATATATATATAAAACAATGTTATTATTCCGTTACTAACAGCCGTGTTTGTTAGTAGTGCAAAATTGCAAATACAAGCAGCCTCCGCTTATTGTAGATATTCATGATTTTGAATAATTTTTTTTTAGAATATAGTTTTGTAACTCGTGGATTCCGGTAAATCTTTCTGTTAGAGAGTAATATAAATTATATTATAGAGCCTCATCAATTTTTAGATGAGATAGTTCCTTAACATGGTATCAGAGTCTTGTTGACCTAGCGGTCACGAGTTCGAATCTCATCACTTTCATTCTATTTAATAAAAATCAAACACAAAATAGTGTGGATCTGTGTGCAAATTTCAAGCTCAAAGAATTTTCACTTGAGGAGGGGTGTTAGAGAAAAATATAAATTATATTATAAAGCTTCAACTAATAGCTTAAGTTTTTTAATTGAGATGATTCTTAATACTTTCAGGAGAAGAGGGTGAACTTTTGCTAAGCTTTCTGCTACGTCAAGAACCCAGCAGACAATTAAATTTTCATCGAGGGAAAGCGATTATATTTTTTAAGGAATGAGGGTGAATTCGTAGACCCACCTTCCCCTGAGATTTCAGTTTGTCAGGAGGGAATCTTTCTTTTTGGTCTTTCATCAATCAATTTTCATCACGCGTGACAAATTAGCTGGCTATCATAACACAAAGGAATAATTATATTTTAATTGGAGTATCTCTAAATTGATTAGACAAAAAGAGAAAATGAATAATTGAGGAGTGCTCTGAATTCTACGCACCCCATCTCGGTTTTATTAAGTTTTAAATTTATGAAACTATTATTTTTTAATTATTTTGATGTATTGATATTAAAAATAATTTTTAAAAATATAAAAATATTATCTTAATATATTTATGAACAAAAATATTTTCATTAACATCTGAGATCGCAAGAAATAAAAATACATTTAATGGGATAGAAAAAATATAACTTCTTCTATCTCTACTCTTAAAAAAGAAAAGGGTGTGTAAAAGGTTCAGGCTGTCCTTTGCGGCTCATGAGATGAGACAATTACGGAGACACGGCAGCTGGATTAGCCGATTTGGAGCCGAAAAACTTAGCCGAGCGCCGTGAGGAAACTCTTTCTTATGAAACTGTAGCGGCGCCGCAAGTAAAGTTGCTAATGAATAATACAAGTCTTGTCCTGAAACCACAAGTGAGTAGATTTGCTTACCTCAGCATCCGTCCAACCAAAAACAACCGCAAGTTCCAGCAACTTTTTGTCCGACATGGCTTTTTAACTTAAAAACACGTGATGGGCACGTGTTATCTATCATGCCCAGATACGAGCTGAAATCGCTCAACCAATCACCACCTCTTTCAATGTGATTTGTTTTTCTTAAAAAAAGTGCTTTGAGATTTTTATTTTTTATTTATGAATTCATATTATTTTAATATTCTATATTAAAAAAATGATTTAAATAAAAAACATTTTAAAAATAATAATTATTTTATGAGTTGGAGTATAAATATGTTAGATATTTTTGGAATATCGTGATTCTAGATTTGAGTGAATGTTTGGAAGTGATTAATGTTTTTCGTTTAAAATTATATTAAAATAATATTTTTGATATTAGCAAAGGAAAATAATATAAAAATAATATATTTTTTTAATTTAAATTAAAAAATAAAAATAATTTTTTTAAAACGATTTTTAAAACTCAATAACAAACATGTAATCAACTTTAAAGCCATTTTGAGTTTTCTTCAAGCAATAGTTTTTGCGAGCTTTCTTGGAAATCATACAATCCGAGTGAATGATGGCGTGTATGCCTTAGGAAGACTGAACTTTTGAAATTAGCAGAGCTTCATATTCGATTTGGGCAATCTCTATCTCCCATAAAAGAAAGAAAAAAGTTTCACGTTTACCTTTTTAAGTGTTGTGTTTATCTTCTTCCTTCCCTTCCCTTCACAACGACCAAGAAAGCTCGGTTTTCCAAACTCTGTTGAAAATCATGTGTTGTGTCTGAATTTGTCTGGTGTTTTTTTGGAGAGTTCTCGGGAAAACAAAATGTTTCTGAAAAAGTTTATTTTTTTAATTATTTGTTTTAGTGTTTTGAAATTGTTTTAATTTGCTAATATTAAAATATATATTTTTTTTTAAATAAAAACAATATTATTTGAATTATTTCTGAAAAAAAACACTTTGAAAAGTAATCTCAATTACACTTTCAAACGGCACCAAATGGATTTGGAAATTATAGAAGAAAATTGATTTTCAATTTTAGAATAATAATAAAAAAAAGATTCTATTGAAAAAATTATTTTATTTCAATAAAGTTTAAATTATTAAGAATTAAGTTAAACCATATCTATTTTTTACTGTAATATTATATATTGATTACTGTGGATTGTAATAATATATTTAAATGAATATGTATTGGAAAAAAAAAGTTGTTCAATTATTATCAATATAAATGGATATTTATCACTTCATTAAATATCATCAACCTTGCCCTATGGACAAAGGTCATGCTCGTCACCTTCCAAGATAACTTTGTACTATTGTGCTCGCGTAGCTTTCTAATTTTTTTTTTTTTTTGGAATATGGACTCAATCTCACATACATAAATTTAATTAATTAATTAATTAATTAATGGTATTACATCATAAATGCCTTTAAAAATAATTATTACATTAATTTTTAATTTGACATTATTAAGTGTAGTAATTAATTAGAAAGCTGCTATGAATTTTATTAAAAAGAAAGAAAATTGTTGCTGGTTTCTCCAACGGGCCTACAAAAAGTAACTTCAGAACGGTTGGTGGCCGAGCTGGACCTCGTGGTCTTAGCCCACGGCTGATTCTCCATTCACACTCAAAGTCCATATTGTAAGCACGTAAAGTAGACAGTAAATATTTTCCTTAAAGTCTTTTATATTTAGACATATATTAAAAAATATATTTTTAGTTTTTTTTTAAATCTATTTCTGATATTAAAATAATAAATTTTAAAACCCGATTGGATTAGATATTATTTTGGAATAAAATGCATAATAATTTTCATTCAGAAATATATCATCATAATATATTTTTTTATTTTTTAAAAATTATTTTTGACATCAGCACATTAAAATAATCTAAAATCACCAAAAATTTAATTTTTTTTAATTTGTTTAAAAGATATTTTTAAAATATAATATCAAACAGAAACCAAATTAATAGCCACCTCATCCAATAAAAAAGATTTGAATAAACCTCGAAACCAGACTTGATCAATAAAAAGATGCTAATTGATGAGAAATTATACTGGGGTGGGTTGGTCGAAAACATCTAAAGTATCATTATCATTATCATTATCATTATCATTATTATAGTTGAAATTGTTTTTTCTTTTCAAAGTAATTTAAAAACATAAAAGTAAATTATTTAAAAAAAAATACATTTTCAGACAAATACTAAATATCTTAAAAGGAACTTAGTTTGACGATGGGGAGATGGTGGTGACAGTGATGGGGTGATGATTAAAGTCATGGCATTGAGCATTTGATTATTAGCATGGCAGAACGCATCCTCGAGGGCTGATTAGGATATCATTTTTTTTATTTTTTATTTATTTATTGAAGACAACTTTATTCTTCGTTCTCTTAAATAAAATCTGATTGCATCAGCAAGCTTGTGGCAAATATTTTAATGCTATGATGTACATACAGAATGATGCTGAGTTGTATAAAAAGATTAAAGAAAATTTCTTCTTTTTTTGAACGTGAAAGCCATCTTGATTGAAGATGACTTAAAGGTGGCTTTTCTTCACTTCGTAAAAGCATAGACTTCTTGCTTTGTGGTCACATTTGGGAATCTCGAGAAATTATATTAAAATATATATTTTCATTTTTTTTTTTATATCATGGCATCAAAATACTTTAAAAATACCAATTTGTTTTAATTTAAAACAAAAAATAAAAACAAAAAATTCTCATTTTTTCTTTCAAAAATGCTTTTAAAATACAATGCCGAACAAGCACTTAGACGAGAAAAAACTAACATTATTCATGCACTAGTATTTTAAAACCAAATGCTTTTATTTTCTATTAAAGTTATTATGATTTGTAAAATGATTTCAAGATAATATCATTTTAATTTAAAAATATTATAAAATATAGTTTAATTTTAATCAATTGAGTTTAATGAATTTTCGCCAACTTAACTCATACTTGATTTATTTTAAAACCTAACACAAACCAAATCATAGAATTATTGGATTGATTTATCAAATGCAATACCATCAATTTCCTTGTCATAAACAAAAAGTGTTTGTTTGATAGTATGGTTGCGATTGTGTTTTGAAAGTGATTTTCATTCAGAAATACATTAAAATAGTATATATATATTAAAAAAATTATTTTTGACATTAAAACATGAAAAAAATATAAAAATATTAAAAAAATTAATTTAAAATAAAATTTTTCAAAAATATTTTTGAAATATAATGTTAAATACCATCCAAGAGGGTATGATTGAATATGAGAATTTTTTATAGAAAGCCTTGCGCTGGAATTATAAATGACGAGAAAATGCCAGAATATCATTAAGGATGTTGAAAATCTTTTTATTTTTTTTTATTTTTTATAACAGATGCTAAACCAGCAGATCAAATGGGTTTTCGAAGATCCAATTCAAATTCTAATTTTGGTGACGTATATGGAAACAAATATGAAAATAGCAACAGATTACAAATTTGCTAAATTTAGGAGCATAAAATAATTATTTTCCCTTACAAATTAAATTGATGATATACATTAATAAAAGGAATAATAAGAAATCAAGCATGTAGTAAATTACTGCAGTAACTGCCTGGGCAATATCTTTATTTCAATAGCCAGCCTTGACCCGTCTTACTTCTTATTGACTTTCGGAGCGAGCCTATTTTTAAAAATGTTTTTAATTTATAAATATATTAAATATTTTTTTTTAAATTATTTTTAACATTATCACATAAAAATATTAATTTTTTTTATTTAAAATAAAAATTAATAATTTTTTTCACATATTTTTTTAAAACATTTACACCTCTTAGTAGTTCTTACACAAAAACGCTCACTTTTCCCAAGCACGAAGACACACCGACAAATCCACCTGACGCCCAACGCCAGACCTTCCCTGACACACCCCCGCGATCCGATGCGCTTTCCTTGCCACCCCAACCCTCTCCGCACGTGCCAACCCTCTCCACACGTGCCAACCGATACCCCACGCACGTGGCAGTCGCCACACCCCACCCTCCCTCTCACTCTTCTACAGATTCCTCCAAAACTGTGCAGTAAGCAAAAAGAAGCAATAAATCGATTGATCGACAGAACCCCTCCCCCAGCTTCACATTTCTTTTTTATTCGATTTCGCAAATATCGCTTCTCCTTCATGTTATTCTTACTCTTAGATCTAAACCTTTCATTTCGTAGTTGACGCCGCCACCACCACCACCACCACCACCACCACCATCAGCAGAAGCGTCAATCAATGGAGGCCATACTGGCACGTGCATTAGAGTACACGCTCAAGTACTGGCTCAAATCCTTCTCCAGAGACCAGTTTAAGCTTCAAGGCAGGACCGTACAACTTTCTAATTTAGGTACCTTCTTAATCGTCATTAATTCTGGAGAGTTTAGCGTTTTCTCTCTCCGTGTTTTAATTAGAGAGCAATAGCTATTTATCATGCTTCCTTTTTTTGCAAGATCAAATCTGGAATTACAAGTATTTATAGTTTGGTGAAGACTTCAAGAGATATTTTTTTGAATTTGATTTTTTTTTTCATTCGGTTAGAAATAAATGGAGACGCTTTGCACGCGAGTATGGGATTGCCGCCGGCGCTGAATGTAACAAAGGCGAAAGTAGGCAAATTCGAGATAATTGTAAGTAATTTTCTTACTTGTTAATTTAATTAAATTCTGTGATTATTTTATGATTAGCAGATGATCTTAGTGGTTAAAAGAATTGAAAAGGTTTATTCTTACGAGCTTAACTACATTTGCTTTTCTTTCCTTTTTTTTCTCTCAGCTTCCGTATTTTAGTAATGCACAAGTAGAACCGATTGTAATCCAAATTGATAAGCTGGATTTGGTTTTAGAAGAGAATAGTGAATTAGATGCAAGCAGTGGTCCAAACAGGTAGTGTGATCTTCTGGGGGTTTGATTTTTGAAGTGATGGTTATGCTGTTGGCTCGAAGTTAAATATCACTTTCGTTTGCTTTTCATTGTTGCAGTACGCATTCGTCTAGCAGTTCTAGCAAAGGTAGCGGATATGGATTTGCTGATAAGGTTAGGCGACATCTTGGGCTGAATTGCATTTTATTCGACTGCAGCCTGTATTTTGGAAATCTATTTTTCTCCAAGCCCCCGTGAGCCCTTAATTTTCTATATGAAAAGCCTTTTAATGGTTATTATGTAGTGAAATTGAATAAGGATATGCAGAAGAGTCTTTGTGGTGTGAAGAAAGAGTAGATAAATTGTGGAAACTAATCTCTTTAATACAAGACTGTTTTGAAGCTGAAACTTTTCTTGGGTGAATTCAACCATGAAATAACCTAGTAAGGCAGCTAATGAACAAGATATATGTAAATCATGCCAAAGAAAGGGGTATGAAGAAAGCAAGTTAGTATACTAATTCCTTACTTCAAACCACTGTTTCCAGTATCAGCGTGCACACATAGACAGTCTTTCCTTCAGGTAAAAAATGTTTTTTGTGTAGTTAAATGAAGAATTACTAAAGATGGAGCAATACTAACTTCCTTGATAAACATGGACCTTTGAAGTGTATTGCAGTTACTGACCAAAATTCCGACCTGTTAAAGAGCTCTAGCTGCCCTCAATTATTTTAAATCTGACACTTAATGAATTCAGTTTTAATTTGACATAACCAGTACAACTCATTTATCTCTTGCTCTGCCATTACTTTATGAGCTGTATGCACACAGGTAATTTGTATTACTATGAACCATATTTCAGAATCTATGTCTATATGCACCATGACAACCCTACATTTTTTCTTCTATTTGTATTGTAGTTAATTACATGCAAAAGCCATGTAGAATTTCGGACTCAACAGTTTGCTTTTATTTACCATTACCAGCTTGCAGATGGAATGACCATTCAGGTTACCACTGTTAATCTTCTACTTGAAACACGTGGGGGTGCTCAATGTGGAGGAGGGGCTACTTGGTAAGTTGTTGGCTTTTCCCACCTTATGTAGACTTTTGGGAATCAACTGCTGTAGGCTTCACACCTTATTCAATTTAAAATACTATCTGTTTAATAGTGTTTTCATAGGGATCAGATTTTTGTTTGAATTAACCTTAGCAGAACTGTCGATAATTTACCAAAACGTAAAATGATACAGTATGTTGTTCCTTTTGCTTAAAAACCTTGATGGATACTTATCTATATCTTGTCCCTCTCCAGGGCTTCACCACTGGCATCAATTACTATACGCAATCTTTTATTATATACCACAAATGAAAACTGGCAGGTAATTTTGCCCTAGCCTCTTAGCCTCAAACTTTAACCGCTTTCTATAGCTGGACCCTTATTGTGGTTTGGTCTATATTACAGGTAGTAAACCTAAAGGAAGCTCGCGACTTCTCCAATAACAAAAAGTTCATATATGTTTTCAAGGTAATATACAAGCTTTAGACAATATAGAGATGCACATCATTTTTGTTTTTGTGTATCTGGTAGGGTTTTCTACTTTTTGTGTATCATCAATAACTTGCCTTATTTACTAGTATATTGTGAGAGGTAGGACCATAGGAGATGTGTGTGTCTTTTGCTTGCTGTATATGAAGCATCTGATCAATGATGAATTCTTTCCTTGATAGAAACTTGAATGGGAGTCTTTGTCTATTGATCTCCTGCCTCATCCTGATATGTTCGCCGATGCCAGTTTAGCTTGTGCTCAGGAGGGAGCCCCCCAGAGAGATGATGATGGTGCAAAGCGAGTTTTCTTTGGTGGAGAACGTTTTCTGGAAGGAATATCTGGAGAGGCTTATGTAATGTGAATCATAAGTTTTTAACTTTTTGACGAGTTCTTCATTGCTCTAGATAGTATGGCATTGTTATCGAGCCTTTTCCAGTTTCATCTGTGCCAGTGCAGTGACTGGTCAAATATATTTCCTAACCTCTTAATTTTTACCAGATCACAATGCAGCGAACTGAACTAAACAGTCCACTCGGGCTTGAGGTTCAATTACACATTCCAGAAACCATCTGTCCTGCATTGAGTGAACCAGGTATATTTTAAACATTTTCCACCCATCAATTTCTTATATATGGAATAGATGCTTCAAGTTGGCTACATGGTACTGTGTGAGCAGGACTACGTGCTTTTCTCCGCTTCATGACAGGGTTATATGTTTGTCTTAATAGAGGAGATGTGGATCTACAAGCCCAGCAGGTTTTTAGTTGTCCCTATTTTTTTCTCCGTTCTCTTGCATTTTAAAGGTTAACATAACATAGATGAGTTAAAACTAAGTGCTCTTTTCTCTCTCTCTCAATACCTGCAGAGATCTAAAGAAGCAGCAGGGCGTTCTCTAGTCTCAATTGTTGTGGACCACATATTTCTGTGCATCAAAGATTCTGGTTCGTGTTCTTTTCTTTTTTCCTTAACTCAATGTGTTAATATTAGTTGTGTTCTAAAAAAAAACGAACAGCCATTTCTTACATTTCTTTATTGTTAATTTGATTTTCTTTTGTATTGTCCATGGTACAATATATGACATTCTTTTTCTTAAGTAAATAGCCTATCTTATGGGTACATATCTCTTAGCCTCACATCCACGTGTGGGCTCCATTTGTGGCCCAGAGTATGTGCAGAGGAGGGGATGTGTAGCCCAGAATTCTTGCTTGTGCTTTCCACCACTAGAAATTTGCTAATGTCTAGTTTACTTGCAGAGTTCCAGCTTGAACTTTTGATGCAGTCTCTTCTGTTTTCTCGGGTATTATCTCATTCCTTTTAAAAAGTGAACTTTAAAATAACATTGTCCTTTTGGTGGTCCGATTTTCTTGTGAGTATTCATCTATCATGTCTTAAGGAATGTAATTGCAATTGTGAGCATACTTTATCATTGTTTTTAAATCATGCACATGGTTTATTCTTCAATCATAAGTAGTGTTAGGATAGAAAAGAGTTAGATATTCAGCCATTTAGTTGCGCTTTTATCTTTGCTGGTCCAAAGTTTTTTAGTTTGAGAATCTATTTTGCTTCTCAAGTAACCTAAAAATAACTTATATCTGATTTCTATTTCGCTTGAGAATGTGATTTTTAATTCACAAAACTATCAATATGATAGCTGGAAATGAGTTGAGCTGCATAAAATACTTGGTAATGCTTTATTTTGAAAGGCACTATTCTTTTGAAATTTGTTGTCTTGAAAGGCAAAAAACTTTATATAATTCTGTGCTGTGACGTGGACTGGAGCTATTCTATTTGATAAGTAAAGGGAGTGCTAATGATGTTATTGTATTTGGCATTACCTATCTTAGAAGCTACAATTGTGTAGTTTTTGAGCATTTTGTGTTTTCTGTGCTTCCATGTATTTCTGTTACAAATTGCATGGTGACATGATTTAGCATTCTGAGATCTCATGCTGGGATGGATTTTCCATTCCAGGCCACAGTTTCTGATGGATCAATTGCCAACAATCTGACTAAGGTTATGCTTGGTGGAATGTTCTTGAGGTAAAGTTCATACTCTTCTTTGTCATAGTTTGACACTGGTAATTATCTCTTGTTGATTCTCATTCAAATAATCTGTTCTTGCTTTCAATAAGCACACTGGTCTGCCCTTGTATTTTGCTGTTGTTCGAAGTATTAGCATTTATGGCTGTGGCATTCCTTTGTTGTGCTGTTATTACATGCAACAGCATATACCTATCATACAAAAGAATCTTACAAAATAGAGATCATTTCACCTGTACTTGTGATGTCATTTTGGATTAATATTCTGTATAGAATTGGTTTTAGACTTTCTCCTTTTCAATTTGATTAGTCAGAGAGTAGTTTTTGTATGATTGGTTATCCTTACATTGTAATGCAGTGGTGGAATGGATCACATGCCTGACCAAGTTGGACTGAATCTTGGTTTAGTCAATATGATTATCATGAATTGGCATTAACAGCCAAAAATTGTACACAAATATATGAATTCTCACAATTGATAGGATATATGAAAATGTTGTTACTGACGAGTAATAATATGATGTGCGATGCCATGAGATTCAGATTTATAGTTATTGAAGAATGGCCAGTGTGACCAGTGTTTATTTCCTCTTGCCCTCTTTTCTTTTTTTTTAAAATTTTCACACAATTAATTTTAGATTAGATAAAAATGGCCTTCTTTGGGCAACCGGGACATGATTTTATCATATGTAACTGAGATTTAATGACTTGTAAATTGCCGGAATGTATGTAGGGATACCTTCTCACGCCCTCCTTGCATTTTAGTGCAACCATCCATGCAGGCCATCACAGAAAATGATGGGCGGATTCCTGACTTTGGTACTATTCAATCAAATGAATGCATTTCTAGTTAGGTCCGAAGATAATAATTAAAGTTGATCTTGCCTGTTTAATTGTCTTCGCAGCAAAGAATTTTTGCCCTCCTATATATCCTCTGGGAGACCACCAGTGGCAGAAAAATGCTGGTACTCCTTTGATATGCCTCCACTCTCTTCAGCTCAAGCCCTCTCCAGTCCCACCAAGTTTTGCTTCGCAAACAGTTATTATTTGCCAGCCCCTTATGGTATGCCTTGATAATCTCAGTTGCTGATGTTTTTCTTCCTTTAATACTCTCTTCTACTAATTGTTTCTCTATTTTTCTCAGATTCACCTTCAGGAAGAGTCATGTTTGAGGATAACTTCCTTCTTAGCTGATGGCATTGCTGTCAATCCTGGGGATATTTTACCTGATTTCTCAGTAAATTCCGTGGCATTTGTTCTCAAGGAATTAGATGTTATTATTCCATTGGATGTGAGTCAATTACACAATCCAGCTGACAACAGGAACTGGACTGTCCACAATGCCTTTGCTGGAGCAAGACTTCATATTGAAAATTTGTTCTTCTCGGAGTCGCCGAAACTAAAACTCAGGCTTCTGAACCTTGAGAAGGATGCTGCTTGCTTTTGTCTTTGGGATGGTCAACCAATTGATGCTAGCCAGAAGAAATGGACTACTGGAGCATCGCATCTTACTCTATCTCTGGAAACATCTTCCAGCTTAAATGGGATGCTGAATTCAAATGGGATGACCTCAGGCTCATGGAGATGTGTTGAGCTACAAGATGCTTCTGTGGAGGTTGCCATGATATCAGCTGATGGGAATCCATTAACAAATGTTCCTCCCCCAGGTGGTATTGTCAGAGTTGGTGTTGCTTGTCAACAATATTTTTCCAACACTTCTGTTGAGCAGTTATTCTTCGTCCTTGATCTTTATGCATACCTTGGCAGAGTTAGTGAAAAGATTGCTTCAGTTGGTAAGGATAGGAGACAAAAGATAAATAGGAATGAATCTTCAGGTGTTCGGCTAATGGATAAGGTTCCCTGTGACACTGCAGTAAGCTTAGCAGTGAAGGAACTGCGACTTCGATTTTTAGAATCTTCTGCCTCAGATATTGAGGGAATGCCGCTGGTTCAATTTATTGGGGAAGATCTTTACATAAAAGTTGCTCATAGAACCCTTGGCGGTGCCATTGCCATTTCATCCTCTATATACTGGCAGAGTGTTGAGGTGGACTGTGTTGAGACTGAGGGAAGCTTGGCATATGAAAATGGCACACAAACAAGTTTTGTTGAAAATGGATGTCTCGTAGCTGCAAATGGATATCCTCAACTAAGAGCTGTGTTTTGGGTGCACAATGGACATAAATATCAAGCAAATGGTATTACTCGTACAATCCCATTTCTAGACATAAGCATGGTACATGTGATTCCATTAAGCGAATTGGATCGAGAGTGCCACAGCCTAAGTGTTTCTGCCTGTATATCTGGTGTTCGCCTGGGTGGAGGAATGAACTATGCCGAAGCTCTTCTCCATCGATTTGGAGTATTGGGGCCTGATGGTGGTCCAAGTGAGGGGCTTTCTAAAGGATTAGAAAACTTATCGACTGGGCCACTGTCTAAACTTTTCAAAGGGTCACCTCTTATTGATAATCTAAAAGAAGGTATGTCACAACTTTATAATTGGTTGGTCATTACCATGCAGTACGACATAGGTTCTTTTCCAATTTCTACTTTGGTTGCTGCTCTCTTATCTCTTCATCTATCCTACAGATGCAAGTCCAGTAGATGGAAAAGATGGAGTCTTACTCCTAGGAATACCTGATGATGTGGATGTGTGCATAGAGTTCAAAGACTGGCTATTTGCTCTTGAAGGTGCCCAGGAGATGGCAGATAGGTGGTGGTTTTACAATCATGAAGATGAGGGGAGAGAAGAGAGGTGTTGGCACACATCTTTCCAAAGTTTGCTGGTAAAAGCTAAAAGTGGTCCGAAAAATGAGCAGAATGGAAAAGGAAAACCAAATGGAAAACAGAAATATCCTGTGGAATTAGTTACAGTAAGGAACTCCCCTCTCCCTCGTGGATCAAGTGATAATTTAGTCTTGCAAAGCTGCAAATAGCTTTACTTATTGAGTGTGGTTTAAATTTACTCCTTTGTATAACTTAGTTTACGTACTTGCTAGTTCTATCAGCTTATACCTCTATTATAGACTTGCTAGTACTCTGGGTTATCCCCACATGCTATTGCCTAGACACATATCTGTTGTCAAGTAGCTTCATTTTTAGTGGGTCTCTTTTGTAGGATTTATATGATTTTGGTTAGTGACACTCGGTTACCAAGTGGGAGTAGAAATTTACTTTTGGCTATTTGATATATTTATGTTTGCTTAAATGCAGTACTGCTTGAGTCCTAGGTTAATAAAGCATGTAGGATTGAGGGTTGAGACTCTGATAAAGAAGCTGATGATGTGTATTATGCTCTGTATGGCTCTTAGATATCTGGGGCTGATTAGGCAGTATGTGTGGATTGGTTTTCAGTTTATGTGGATGTTGTTTCTCTACCTTGGTATTTTTGAACAAGGTGGGATGGTGCTTGTAGGTTGGGGTGGAAGGCTTGCAGACACTGAAACCACAGGGACAAAAAGGTGTTTCTATTCCTGCTAACGGGATAAAGGAAGTTGTGGAGACATCTGAAGGAATAAATCTTGAAGTTAGCATAGTGGCATCGGAGGAAAACATTGATGATGAGATGGCCAATTGGGTGGTGGAAAACTTGAAATTTTCTGTGAAGCAACCGGTAATGAGATAGAAACTTTTGTAATATATGATCAGTGGCTCTTACCAAAAATGAAACATGACATTTCATACTTCATTCATTGTAGATTGAGGCTGTTGTGACCAAAGATGAGCTCCAGCACCTTGCTTTGTTGTGCAAGTCTGAAGTTGACGCGATGGGTCGGATAGCTGCTGGTGTCCTGAAGCTACTCAAGCTTGAAGGGTCAATTGGCCAGGCAGCCATAGACCAGCTTAGCAACCTCGGTACAGTTTAATTGTTTTCAACAAACTCCTTGTCAATTCTGCCTCGCACTTTTTTTATAGTACTGTCTGATAATAAACCGTGTACCTGAAACAGTTAATGTGTGTAGCATTGCATCATTTTTTTTTTATCACAATCTAAATGCCCCTATTCTTTTTCATTTTTTCCGCAAGAGGCATTCATGATTAAACTTCCTTTAGTTGAAACTTCTCCTGTTTGTGGCTTAAATAATGTTTTAATCTTTTGGCGAGGCTTGGGATTTATCAATTTATTATGCTTTGCAGGAAGTGAGGGCTTTGACAAGATTTTCACCCCGGACAAGCTGAGCAAGGGTACTAGTCCTGCCAGTACCTCTTTCTCTCCATCACCACATGCCTCTTTCTCTCCACCACCACGTGTTATTAATGAAAGCCCACGAACAACTGTGGAATCAACAGTAGCTTCACTTGAGGAAGCAGTTTTGGACTCACAGGCCAAATTGGCTGCCCTTTTTACTGATTTATCTACCTCTGAATCCTCTGCACAGCATCTTGCTGATATTAAACAACTTGGCAGGAAGCTTGCAAGCATGCAGGGTCTGGTGATGCAATTACGGAACAAAATTTAAACTATCTCCTATTAGTATACCGATTCTTTCATGTATATATATATATATATATATATATATATTGTAGGCAGAGATGCATAGTGAGTATTGCAATGAGGCAAAATGGAAAATTTCTCATTTGTTGTAAAGAATTTTGTATCCTAGGTGGTGACCATTGCCATATAAGTTATGGTTTCAAAGTTTAAATAAACATGTTTCGTGCTTCACTCCACAAACATTTCTGGTGGGTTTTTCTGCCATGACAGGTTTATATTTTGACAGCATAACCCTACTGGTTTAGAGAACTGATAGCAAACATTTAGCAGATTTTTAGAACTGATTCCTGCAGGAAATCTGGTGAGCTCATCTGCCATTAGGGTTGCGAATACGCAACTTTGGTCTGAATTTCACATTTTTTCACTCTGCACTGATCTTTTTTTATCACCAAGTATCTCATAATATGCTTGCCATGGAGCTGATATTGAAATATTCAGTTACAAGCTCGAAAATATGCAGTGGTCAAGTGATGTAATTCATGTGTAAAACTGAAATAATCTGTGTCGTATAGGTCATTTGATTGAAGGAGCATGGAGGTGACAAACAACTTGACCTTTTGGTTTATTTAAGGTGGTTTACTGATCCAATGATAAAATTATAAAAACCTTATACTAAATGATAAAAGTAAAAATTAAAATAATAAAAGACTAAAAAAACCAAAAAAACTTAATTATATTTAGTTAGGATTTGTTTTTAGGTTCTTAACTAGTGTTTGCTCTTTAGGGTTAGTGATAGGGCTTGGTTTTGAGATTGAAGGTGATGGTTTGGGGTTAGGGTATTGCTAGGGTTTGTATCTTGAGTTAGTATGAAGTATGACTTTTTTGGTCAAGTTATTATTCCTAATTGTAATTTTAACAAAGTTATTATTTTCAATAGCGATTTTATTAAAGCTGACTATTTCTCAAATATGTTTTTTACATGTGTTAAATTTGCCAAATGTTTGGTCAAATTGTGCTACTTTTTTTTTAAAAACCATCAAGTTCTTACAAATGAAATCAAAATAGATCTTTTAGAAAAATTCAGAAGGATGCACAAGGGACTTGTAGTGTAGAATTGGTAGATGTGTGAAATTATAATCTATCAAGTGATATATTATATGACTTTGACTTGGTGGGTCAACTTGTGAATTAATCGATTTAGTTAAAATTCAAATGAAACGACATTGTTTTAAATAGAAACTAGCTATCTATTCTATCTAACTTGTAACCTAGATTTTGGATATCTTGGGCATGACATGAATCATGCCGCTTATACAACTATATTGGAGTTGATTGGATCATATTTGTTTTCAATAGATAAACTAATAATGATAGTTGTTTAAGGGGGGAAACATTGGGTAAAATTAAAATTATGATAAAGAATATTTTTGTTACTCTATTTTCTGTCCACCTTTTAGACAAATATTTTCTTTAAGGGAATGTCAATCTTTGAATATGTTGTTGGAATGCAGCTCTTGTTTAATGCATCTTTCTAGGAGTCCAAATTAATAATATCAACATGTTAAGAACATATTTCCTAATTTTCATTTTTATTTACCATACCATGGTAAGAAAATTGTGCTGTCTGCATTTTAGTAAGATGGTAAGAAGTTATTCTGAAAAAAAAGTGTAGATAAAATTAACATTAGGATATATTTATTTATTTATTAAAATGTTGGAGAATTTAGAATAATATCATAAAAATTAACTTTCTTCTTGAGAAATCTTAGTTTTCTTTCTTCTTCTTCTTCTTCTTCTTCTATATATATATATATAATTTCACTTTCTCAAGACTATTTCCTTAACTTCTTTTAAATAATTGCCATCGAAAACCATATTATATAATGTATAGTGAAAAAAATATTTAGACACAAGTAAAAAAAGAAGTAAAATTACTCTTAAAAAGGGATAAGTTAGCAATAAAGTTTTTAGTGTGAGTTACTAAAGCTCTTGGTGATGATGATGTGATGATGATGATGATGATGATGATAAAACAATAATTAAACCCTACTTGACTTATGATTTAGTTTAAAATCTAGATTATGAATTGATTGAGTTAATATGAATTAATTTAAAAATCTTATTTTGATTATTGAAGTTAAAATGAAATTGTTTTAACATTAATTTTTTTAAATAAATAAATAAAATCTTGATAAGGTATCACGTTTGATTCATTAAATCAACTATAATAATTTTACGTTGTTTTTTTTTCAATACATGCCCTAAACCAAAGAGAATTGACTAGATCCTGGATGAAAGCTATAACAATTGTAAAAAAAAAAAAAAAAACTGTTCCATCAGATAATTTGCAAATATCTACCTTTTATTGACCATAGAATTAATTTATCCGACAAAATACTAGTAGCTGACCTTATCTTCTTCCTCTCACTTCTGCTTCAGGGTTCATATGGCTTCCACTCTCCTTCACTCCCTCTCATTTCCAAACCCACTTCGCCTATATCATCCACACCAAAGCCAGAACCCCACGACCCCATCAGCACTACCAATTAAGAAAGACCAGCACCTTGATCACTGCTTCTCCATCAAATGCACATCATCAAACTCAGCTCCGGCAGAGCCTATTGATGACAATGAGTCCTCGTTCCCACCTCCAGTTTCCACAACCTTAAACAACTCAGACTACCCTATCGAAAAGCGAAGAAGATCTCAAATAATCCGAGATAGAAAGGCCAAAACAGACCTCGTGAAAGCCGAGCCTCCAAACTATGAAGTGGGGTGGAAAAGAACGAAGGAGATAAAGCTTGAGAAGCCAGTGGGGTATGTGATAATGGATTTTCTGGACAAGTTGGCGGAGCTGATGGATAAAGAGTTTGGTTCAACTGCGCTTTTGGCCAAGGTCGGTGAAATAGTGGCAGAGAGAGCAAGAGAAGAAGCTGAGGTCTTGAGAGACGAAGGGAAAGTGGAGGAGAGAATGGTGACGGAGCTGTTCAGAGTTTTGAAGTTGATGGAGATGGATTTGGCCATGGTTAAAGCAGCTGTTAAAGAAGAGACTTTGAATGAGAGGCTCGAGCAGGCTAAGGCAAGGTGTAGACAAGCAATACTCGTTGCTAATTCTTTTTGATGGCCATGAAATAAATAAAGTATATGATTCTTGGAAATCCATGCATTTTCTTCCATTTTAGTTGGGGACAGAGATCTTCCTTCCTCTTAATTCTACTCTGTATATCTCGATGAACTTGTTTTATGTTTTGACCCGAGACAACACAAACTTGTACATTGGGTCAACCCGAGACTAGTAACCCAACAATACAAACTTATACATTGGGTCAACCCAAGATCTAGTAATCAGTTTCCTGACCGGAACTAGGTCTAGAAATAATCCGGAGCTGATGTAGCATGTCAATTTGTTGTTGTGATAATAATTATATTTTTAAAATTTTTTTTTGATATAATTTTGCCAAAATATTCCCACCAGCAAATGGATTCCCCGATTGACTGTAACTAAACATTCATTTATCTTTAGTTATTAAAAGATACATATTTTAATTATTATTCACAGATAATAAGTTCTAATTTAATACCATGACTATAAAATTAATATATTTTTCTTTCATTTTGAGATTGGATTTTCTTTTATGTTATATTGAAGTCAAGATTAAATTACAATAATCTCCTCTAGATATTATAAAATTATGAATATGATCTAAAAATCTAAATGAACCACATAAACTCTCTACACATTAAAAAAAATATTATAGAAACTTTGTATTATATACAGCATCGAGGTTTTAAGAAAATGGCTAAAAAATTAAACTAAAGATAATATAAATAATATATGTAATCAATCTTTTAATAATAATTTCACTACATAGATTTTACAAGTTTGCACTCATTTGTAACCTTAAATCTATTAAGTTATTCCTTGCAGATTTCTTATCTAAGTCTATATTCAGGAAATCAATTTTAATATTAATTTGATGTATCTCAATTATTAATTAAGAACAACTACAATAATTAATATATGTGTGAATGCTATTCTTGTAACTAGTGAGTATATATT
Organism: Salix purpurea; assembly: GCA_027405865.1. NCBI lineage: Eukaryota > Viridiplantae > Streptophyta > Magnoliopsida > Malpighiales > Salicaceae > Salix > Salix purpurea. The sequence goes on along the minus strand of JAOWLH010000043.1, from coordinate 3,118,785 downwards.
TACACCCTAATAGTTTATTCCCAAAAAAGATCCACCATTTCCTATATATGATTTTGCATGATGGATTCTATCTCAGTGTTTATGGCTTATTTCTAAAATGAAGATTCTAAAATTGACATTGTTATTTTAAAGCTTTGAAGTTTATTTTCTAAAAAATAAATTAGAAATTTAAGAACAAAATATTTATATAATTTATCCTTCAGGATTCTTCTTTCACATCAATGTCTTTAGGGGTATTACTAGTAAAATCATTAGTTCTCTTAATAGTCTTTTCTGTATATGTGTGTTATTGCCAATAAACATATTTTCAAAAAATAATCCATTCATAGAATCAATAATTGTATCAATATGAATATCAAACTTATACACAAGAAATCGCTAAGCGACACTCTTATTAGCATAGATTATGAATATACAATTAATTAGTAGTTTTAAGTTTTATTTGGACTTTTTTTGGTGGAGAAACCATAACTTTAACTAGACATCCCCACACCTTCATGTATTTATAGGATAATGTTCGACCATTTCATAATTCAAAAGGTTTTTTTTTGTCTAAATTTATATGAGATATTTTATTCTCATTGTAGTTTGCTAAAAAAATAGCACCCCCTACAAGTTTTGAGATGCTCATGAACTTATCAACATAACATTCATAATTTATGAAATAGAAAGATGACCTAGTTTATATTCTACACAAATTTCATACTTCAAAGTTTTTATCACTGTGAAATATTAGGAGTGTATATATAAATTACCAATTCTTTTCTATGTTTTGTAATTAAGATGACCTAATCTACTATGCCATAGATTAGAAGACTAAACCAAATAATCAAAAGAAAAATCTTTTTTGTTTTTTGTTTTGGGTACAATATTCATAACATCGAGTTTAAATAGCTCATCATAAAAATGATCCTTGCCCATAAATATCCTACGTACTCTTGGTGAGTGCAAATTTATTAGACTCAAAAATCATTTTTAAACTTGTTTTTGCTCAACAATGAGTTAGAAACCAGATTATCAGAATGTCTCAAAAACTTCCAACACAATATAATCAAGCTCCATAACTTTCTCATCAATATTCTCAATCATGTTGGCTCGAGTATTCTTTATTTTATGATTATGACAGTCCTTAACTCGATGTCCTAGCTTGTCACAAACAAAACCAGTTCATTTGAACCTTTTTTTTTATTGTCACCATCACCATTAGGTCTCTTAGAGGAACTTGCTCCATCACGTTTTCTCTTTTTCTTTGCTGTCATAGAATGGACTATAATTCTTTTCTCAGAAATTCAAGTATCCTCCTTTCTCAACCACACTATCAGATTCTTTAAACCCATATCTTTATTCTTGTGCTCCAGATAATTCTTAAAATCTTTCTACAAGGGTGGTAGCTTCTCAATCACTCCTACCACTTAGAATGACTCACTAATCACCGTTTCTTCTCCATAAATCTCATGGAAGATGAGTTAGAGATCTTGGACCTCACTAATCACCAATTTAGAGTCCATCAACCTAGCCTGACTTTTCAATCCTGTTGTCGGTGTTGCCTAAGCCAAAAAGTTTGAGCAGCCACACAATTATGTTGTGGAATTTTGATCATGAGAATATGTCATACGACAAGCTTTGTCGGGCTAATTAACAGGTTGTTTGATGGTTTACAAATCTAACCACTTAGTTATCGATCGGGTTGCTTGATGCCAATCTGCTCTTAAACTCTTGCTTACTTGGAAATGTTTCAAAACATCTCGTCGAGGAAAAGAAAACACAGTTTGTAACTTGACATCGTTATCTATGTTCTTAGGAGCTTTTGAGAGAGATTGCCTAACCAGACAGACCTGGTCATCAAGGAACTTTCGGTTAGTTTAACCATGAAGTTCTAGGGCTACTATTTCTTCACAGCCTTCTATTTGTAGTTGTTGCTGTCCTTTCCCGTCAATGAATATTTGCTGTATCCACTTTGGAGTTGATGGGCCGAAGTTTCTCGCATTTGATATCAAGATAACAGGATTACAAGGAGCATGCTATTAAAAAAACTTTCAGGAGGGAAATTGCTTTTCCATTTGCAACAACACTGCTTACACACTGTCAACTCCATGCTTTCACTGTTTGTGCTTGCGGTTTTTTATCATATATTAATTAGTCGTTTCATTCATAGTTGTCTGTTTCAGCCAAAATATTTTGTACTAATTAAAAAAACAAGATAAACATTACTTTTATCTTGATTTAAATTTTATTCCATTCCAGATTTTTCAGCCAAATACCAACCGAAACATTTCAGCTTTGTTCTGCCCGTTTTGTTTCGGCCATATAATATTTTTTTTTTTAAATAATAAATAATTTTACAATATCAATCATATCTCTTAATCCAACTGTTAAATTGAGATGAAATTTTACAAAAACCTCTTAACATATTTATATTTATATATTATGTTAAGATTTCAAAACAATCGTATAATGACTTTATGAAATTGATGATAACATTTTCGTAGTATTACACTGTTCATAATTTTGTTCAAAAAAATCATTTTATTGTGTTTTTTAGAATAAATTAAACAATTCTAAATAATTTCATTTTTGGATTTGAACAATTTTTTTTTGAATAAATATATTTAATTACACACACACACACACACAAACAATACAGCCCTGAAACGGCGCACTGAAATGCTCCGAAACCAAAACATTCTATTGTAATTGAAAAAAACAAAACATCAACCTAAACAGTATTGATAACCTTGGTTTCATTAGATACAACTTAGGATCTCTTCCTCAAATTTTCAATTCTCCTTCTTTGCAGGATTGCTAGCTTTACACCATTTGTTGCGGTGCTTAGAGATGTTGCCAGCAAGCTTGAGCAGATCACCAGCAGATAAAATAAAATTGAGCAAGCTCTTTGCATTTTCATTATTGATTTTGATGTTGCCTTTATTGCTCGGTTTGACCTGTCATTGTTGCCTTTTGGACACCATAACTTACCCACCATTTTGCTTGGATCTTGCCTATGAATCCTGTGCATAACAAATATAGACTCTTTAGCCTTGCTTTGCCTGCTGACCAGATTAATCGTCTGCTTAACCATAGGTTCAGTACTTTGCTGAAAGGTTATCCACGGCATTGTGCTTATTAGGTTGTCAGTTAAATAGATGTTATTGTGTTTATTTCTTAAAAAAAAAATTCCGTCATAACCAAGGTCAACCATGTTATCCTGATTTTACTGATCAATATCTTGTTTAGTTCAGCTAAAAAACTGACATGTGTTAGGCTTCAAATCGCAGATTTTCCAGATCAATTTGCCAAGGGAAAAAAAGTTGTGAGTTTGATGAATCACGAAAGGATAAAGTTGTGAGTTTGATGAATGTCAGCAACATAGATTCTGGTTAAAGAAGCCATTGATTCGAAGGAAATGATGAGGTGGTGGAAACAGAAGCATTCACAATATAATAATTTACTATTCAAATATGAAGTGATGAGATTATATTGAAAAAAAATGTGGCTGTAGAGGGAATCTACATACTGGTTACCTGTTTGGTCTTCTCAAATTGCCCACATTTTGCATATGCATCAATAAGCACCATATATACTTGCTTCGAAACTTGAATTCCAGCAACCTTCATTTCTTCATAACACTGGGAAAATAACCAGACGTATAGTAAGTTAGCAACACTGAACACTCCATTTATTTTAAAAAGTTACCAAGTACACAGGAATATTAGTTTTAGCTTGTAATCCTTGCATACAGAAGGGAGACATGACACCTTGACTAATAAGTTTCAAATTACCTTGGTAATTTGATCTTCATTGCCGCAATTGCTTATTAAACAGCTGTAAGTTGCAGAATCTGGTTTCACACCTGCAAGTTCCATTTGCTCAAGAACCATTATAGCACCACTAATGTTTTTCTGAAGGGAATTCAGCATAAGAGGAAGACTGTTAAAAAAGTAAGAGAGGTTCAGAAGAATCACAAAATATAGTGCAACTAAGAAGTTTTGTGCATGTTGATTATCATATATGCGGCATCAAGTATATAGGAAATATTGCAAGAAAATGTAAAAGCTAAAATATAAAGCTCACTTCACACAACCATAACATTCATGTAATGTAATTTCAAGTCAGGAACCAACAGCTAGAGGGTAAAGAAGAAAGGTGACTGATAATAGAGATGAATAAAAGTGTCCATCCCCCCAAAGTGACATTATTACATGAATCCTAATTTTCTATATAATCAATTTGTGAGTGAATGAATTTACTGAAAAAAATGCAGTCCTAAGCATATCAACCAATATTTTTGCATTCGAGTTTCCTTTGTCTCAAACCCAGCACTAAAAAGCACTGCATATGACTAACCACCTTCACATACCCCAATAGGTGCAGCCTCTCTACCTAATTTTGCACCCCCCCTCGAGTGTTGTAACACATCTGCCTACTAGCAATTATCCCTTATCCCATGTACAGATCAAGACTGCATAAAGTATATTTGCAGAAAATGTAATATCCATGTCCAATGGCATAGGTACCACATAAAAAATAGCAGCAGAAAATGTCACAAGTTGTACAATGAGTCAAAAGCCAACTTGCAGTAAAAAATTTAAAACACATGAACTTGAGATGTTAAGTTACCTCTTGAAAATATCCATCCATTATAGCATTATACATGCTGGCTGTGGGTGTCAAATTCAATTTCTTCAAATCATTGAGCAGACCAAATGCACCATCAAACTGCATTGAATTGGAAGAGACAGAGAAAAATAAATAACCATGGCTTATGGGAATATTATTTTGCAAAAGGTAGCATAGGAAATGATAGCAAGTAAGTGCAAAGGACAGTAGATACACGTGGAGAGCAAGCAAGAGAGAGCTACTACCAACTTACATCTTTCATTTTCACACTCAAATGTATCATTCTCCTAAATGTCTCATTAGTTGGTGTCAAGTCCAGGTGATAAATCAATGAGTAGATTCGCTGAACCTAAACATCAATCAAGGTGAGAACAGATGAGTACAAAAAAGATCAATTCAGAAGAACAGAAAATAGTAGAATAAAGCTGAAAAGAATTCAAACAGCAAAGATAATTCATGGGATTAATCAATGCATGAAAGCAAAAGGCTGTCTTGCTTGTTGAATAAGAGAACTGAACTGCTGCGAAGAAGTATACTATTTTGTAACTGCATTTGAGGCTATTAAAATACAGGTAAGCATAAATGAAACTAATCTAACATAATCAAGCTCAGGTGGGTTAAGATCAGACTTCCAGACATGAGTAGAATCAAGAGATTCAAATTTAATATGTTTGAATTCAATAATTGACTTGAAACAGAACTATTGTATCCAAAATGACCAATATAACATATATTTAATGCAAAGACATGTAGAGTGAACACCATACCAAATTAAAATCAAGGTTTGCCTCGCTAGCATTCAACATAGAATGTATTGTGTTTATAGATACGGTGAAACCCTCATCACACAGTTGGTCTACTATATCAATAGCATGGTGCACCTGCATTCAGATGAATAGAGAATACACCATGATCAATATATAGGTTATATGGAAATAAATGGTTAGTATTTTAAAAGTCTGATGTGGCTTCTTAAGTAGTTAAATCCCCGAACAAGAAGTGAATTCCCATCTTCGACTTTTCAAATGAATTACAACCTGAAGAAGGAAGAACCTTGAATATATGTTTCCCTTTTAGTAAAAAAGATGAGGTCATACCTGAAGTAAATTGCAACTGTGTACAATGAGCCTCTCATATGAGGTTGAAGAAGGACTCATCTCCATTACTGTGTGCAAGGTTTTGAATTTTGAAACAACATCCTCAACCTACAACAGGAGAAATCACATTCAGTATGTTTGAATGCCAAATTAAAATCAATCACTTCAAGAATTCTCATGCAAAAAGACATTGAGATGGGTTTTTCATGGTGCAAACACTTAGATATATCTGAGTTCATATGGATTTGTTAGTGGATTTAAGACATACGGTTATAGAACAGCTAATATGGTAATTTTGGCTATTAACACTTCCAACAACTGTCACATTATTGCAAACAAGAGAAATCAACACCATCCTTTCAGAAAGGAGAAGTGAAAAGTAAGGACAAAAGAATGATGGTGTGAGGAAAACAACCACTTGCTATCAACAGATTGCACATACTTATAGCAGCAAGGAGAATTAACATCAAGACAATTGATATGATGTAATCCTGCTAAGGAGCCCTAATATATAGCACAAGTCTGAATGATATAGAGTGTCAATAAATCTTGACATTTACATGCTAGCCATGGCACCAATCTGTTTGCAACCCATTCAGTGACCACAAATGCCTTCCTATCCATTAAACAGAGTGGAATGTTTTCTGAATTGCTTTCTTATAAGCACACCAAAGTCAATTTTCACAAACCTTGCTGTTACCATACGTGAATTATTTTCTTACTCATTGGTTTCTCAATTCATGATCAATCTAAAAGCAAAGTTGGCTCGTTAACACCACCTCAGTATGGTAACAGCATAATATTGCTAATATGACTGAATCAATCAGGAGCATCCTACTATTGTAGACTAATTATTAAGGCAAGCAACATTCAATTCTCCCTCAGGTTCATTCAGAATGAGTTTGTTTCAAAGAAGCAAACTGTGCATGTGTTAAGCAGTTGTTCCTCATAGCATGATGGCTTCAAGGACATTACCAGTAGCATTCATGAGAAGTTTCTCACCGCTAAATTTGGAATGCTAGTAGCATAACTAAAGATGAGAGTTGAGATATCCTCCGCTCCATAATCTGCACTTTATCACTGTAATATATCACAAAGCATACATGAAAGGAGCTATCAAGAAGAAATGCATGCTTTGTCTTCCATCAAATCTCATACATTCTCAGTCTCTTTTAGATACCAGAACTACAGCTTGGTTTCAAAATTGCATTTAGAAGGGAAAAAAAGTGAAAAAATACTTATAGAGATCATATATCTCAAGGCTGTGCATAAAAATTTAGGTGCTACAATATGGTTGGTGGAGACAATCCAGTTGATTTAATTTGTTACAAGTGATAATTTTTCCAAGAAGCTAGAATGAAAAATGCAGCTACAATTAGGAAATGATAATTTAAAAAATGATGTCTTAGAAAAAGTTGAAGATGACAAAACTTTTCATTTTGATTTCGGAAAAGGAAAGCAGTTCCCAACTTTCAATAGCAATTCATGGTCTTCAGTAAACAATAAGCACAGGAATCTCTATACTAAGAAAATATTATATAATGAACATACCACAATTTTTCAGCACCAAAAGGAACTTCTCTACATAAGACTCCAATGATAACCTCCCTAAGGATTTAAAGATACTGACTAAATTGCCCAATGATGAAAGTATTGTGATATCCACATTCTCTAACAGCTGCAACAGGTAATTCTTCTGGTCACTTTCACAGAGTGCTAATAAATAATTTTCTGCAACAGGAATAAGATCTTCTTGAAGGTATCACTATTACCCAAAGCACAAAAGTTGATTGTCTCATAAAGGGTCAAAATAGAACATAATTTACCATTTTTTAACATATATGCCAGAAAATAGTTGTAACACCCTGAAAACACATTTGCTATAATTTGTGAATATACCGTGATTTATATAGATAGAAAGGTGTAAATAGATTAAATGATGCAAAAATACATGAGAAGATAGCTAAATGTCAAATAATGTAGAGTTGAAAGAAAGTTGGGAGACAAAAACTAAATAAAATAAAAGGAAGGCTCAAAATGCAATTACCCAACCCAAGTAGGTTTAAGCATGAAATTTTTTGCATGATTAAGTAGGTGAAGTGGGACAATTTTAGCAGGACCATGCAGGGCAATTTTTGCTTTGTCATGCTTGTGAGGTGCTAAGAGTATGGGACAAACATGTTTCTCCTTCACAGCTTCACCATTTATCTTCATCTTCCACTTCTCAATTATAATTACCCCTCTTTATTTTGTTGTGATGCATCTTAGCCAGTAGCATTATTTATATCATTTTAGAAACATGGTCTTTGGTTAACTAAGTAAAACAACATCATTTTTTACTTCTTATTGCTGCCTTATCAATCAAATTCATCAACCAGTCATGCTTTATATGCACACCCAACCTGTTGTCCATTAAACAAGTCCTATTTAGTTCATTTACATACATTCTGCATTTGTACATTGTTGTCCTATTTATCAATTACATACAAAAAAGTTTATACACGATGTGTTTACATAACATGTTTAATGATCCACACACAAAACTTCCATATGGAGAGATACAACAACACAACTCAAGTCACACTTCAGACTAGCACTCTCCCATCACTTTGGTTGGCAACCTACTACCCAACCCAAGCTCTCTTTCATTCTTGCTTGGGTCCTCTGAAAATAATTTATTAACTCCCAATCAGTATAGCTCAGTGAATGATTAAAGTGACAAGCATTGGAAACTTCCACAAGTTTTCAACATTTGGGCCCCACTATCATATTTAAATCAAATTGCACAAGAACAACATGTATGACAATTCAATAGTCATTCCCTCATATCCATATGCTATTTCTATAGAAGCATATGTAGCATGTAGTTGGCCACAATTTCATGTAAAACAAGTTGTCCCCTAACTTTCTTTGACATTTAGCTATCTTCTCATGTAGTTTTGCATTATTTGATTTATTTACACCTTAGTACTTGTATAAATCATTATACATTCACAAACTATAGTAAATGTGTTTTCAGGGTGTTACAATAGTATTTTCTTAGGTAGATCAAACAAAAGGTACATACCTCGCAAATTGATATTCTCGTCCCCACCATCATCAGTACAAATACAATTGCAAAGTTCCTTAATCTTCTCTTCATCATTGACTCTGATATATAAACGCATATCATAATAACCTAATCGTGCAATTTCACTAGGATTTGTATCTTTGATAATGCCATAGAAGAAATAAAATTCTTCCACCATACCCTTATCTATTAAAAGCATAAGAAATGGACCATAACTCTCCTCCTCTATTGGGAAACCCTGATCCTTCATTAACATAAAAAGTTCAAGAACTTGAGAAATCTGTTCCATTGCAACATTCTCGTCATTAGTCTCCCAACACTGTTCGATGCACATCTTCATCAATGCATTGCACTCTTTCAAACCTGTTTCCCTTCCCAACATTCCAAATATATCCATTGTAGCATCTATCCCCAGCTTGAAGGCACATGTGTCAACTAATCGGTCGAAACGATACACCTGACTATTTTTGAAAATCCATTTTTGTTTCCTTTCATAAGATATTTCTTTCCGCTGTATACCTATATTGTTTTTCTTCCAATTTGAAAGCCATGGTGTCTTGAAAACTTTTTCTACAACTTTCTCATCACCCGCTTCTTCCAGATCCAGGGAGTTAATTTTCAGAACATCTTCAAAAAGAACAAGGGAAAAAACAACAAACACAAATTTGAAAGAACAATCAAAACCACATCTAACATTATAACAACAACCACCACCCAAAAACACCAATTTGCAGAAAATGATCTAACCCCTTTTCTTGCATGAACCCAGATATCCAAACTAGAACTATAACAGCTTAAATACTTTATTCTTTTTCTTTTTTGGCTAACAATAATGTTACATTACATTACAAAAATCAAATCTTTAACATCTATTTTTTCTTCCTTTCGTCTACAAAAACGAAACAAATAACATCAGATTATATCACAAAAAACTAATAACATTCCACAATTCTTTTGCATCTAAATTTAAGAACGATTAGCTCCAAATGACAAATTACACAAAAAAGGACCCAGTTTTTTTTTTATTAATGCAGTATACCATTTATAATCTTTTCCATGACTTTTGCTGTCTTTGCCATGTCTTTTGCTGTCGGGATTATTTCTGAATCACACAAAAAAGACATTAAAAAAAAACCAATTGTAACAAAATTTTTCTTTCATTTCTTTTTCTTAAGAAAAACAAATAAGGTTGTACCAGAATAAAAGTCTTCTACGCCGAGAGCACCGGGGCTAGAGTTAACTGCGGGTGGCGGAAGAGATTGAGGTTTAGTTTCAGGTTGTCTTTTGGACTTGGAAGAAGTTTTTGGTTTGGGGGGTGTAATGGATTCGAAATGGGTGACGAGGCATTTGAAAGTCGTGTCACTGGCGGTGGTGGTGGAGGTAGTGGTGGTTTTAATGGCTGTACGGAGGAGATTGCTTAGGATATTGAATTTGGGCATTTGGTAGTGGATACAGCAACAGGGCGTTGGGGTTTTAGGATGGTTTCTCCTGAAAATCACAAAAACCCTTTTCCTTTTTACTATTTTTTTTCTTTTTTGTTTGAACAAACAAACATAATTACCCTATATAATTGGAAAATGTAATGGATCTATATTGAAGTTTTATTTTCAATTTATTTTTTTTTTAAAAGAAATTATCTTTTATCTCATTTTTTTAAACTTTGGATATTTTTAGACTTGGATTATTGAGGTCTTGAATCGACTTACCATTCTAAATTTTATAATTAGTATCCAGTTAAATTTATACTTGGATTATAATTATCCTGTATTTAAATTAAAAATATAATTGTGAATTTAAACTAAATATACCATGAATATGAAAAAAAAAGACCTCCAAGTATCATATAACACAGTTTTGAAAAAAAAAAAAACATTTCATTGCTGTTTATAACTGCATTTCAAAATTAATTTAAAAAAATTTAAAAATAAATTAATTTTATTTTAAATTGAACTTTTGTAATGTTTTTATTTTATTTTAATATACTGAAATCAAAAATATTTTTTTTTTTAAATTATAAAATATTATTTCAATATATTTCTAAATAAAAATTATTTTAAAAAACAAATTCAACCGCAAAAACTCCGGTAATTTGTTTCACAACATTAGAAACCTCATGTATCAGTATGTCATGCTACATAAATTTGTTATTTTTTACAGCAACAAAATAAAGAAAATTACTACAAAATTACCTGATTTTTGGATTTCTTTTACACTGCATTAAACGTGGTTTTGTCGGAAGCATGGGTATATTTCATGTGAATTCAATGAAATTAATCGGACAATGGATAGCAGTGATCACATTTTGTAATTTGTTTATACATTTTCTATATGTGAAACCTTAACATAAGCTTGTTGGATCATTAATTCAATGTTGGATCATATAAGAATAGTTATGTGTTTTTGAAGTGAATTCTAATTAAAAAATGATTTGCTAAGTAATTTTAGGCAATTGAGTTTTTAGTGTATCTAATAGGATATAGACTTTTAATGTGTATAAATCAAAAAGTTATTTCTATTTTAGTGATGGGCTAAAATAAAAAACATTGCAAGGTAAGAATATCAAGAGGCAAAAGACATGAATACCAAAAGGTATTTGGTTACCTATGTATACGATTATGGTCCCCAAATTACACGGGTTACTTCATTGTTATTTTGGCATCCTATTATCAACGATAAAATAAGGTTAAGATAGAGAGAATCAAAGAACTCTCAAAGAAGAACGTGTTAATCTGGAAGGTCATCTGCACTACTCTAGAGAGCGACTTTCAGATATAAATTTAGATATTTGTCCACTTTATTGTTTATGTGTTCTTAATAATTCAGCGTGAATATTTTTATATATTATAAAATCTAGTCCTATCAAGTGATATCAAGCCAGTTGTAGGCTGCCAGTCTCATGGTTAAGGAAATAAACTGTCAGCCCATAGGCTGACAATATGTGTGTGTGTGTCTATATATATATATATATATATATATATATCAGTGATGGCTTTGCAAATTGCAAGCCAGTGCTGGTGATGAAACTGGCAGCCTGTAGGGGCCAGTGTAAAACTAAAACGATTGCATTGGCTGGCTGCCAGTGCAAGTGTATAATTAAGGGGCAACTGTTACAAAGAGGCTTGCAAGGTGCAGCCGTTATATTTAATGTTACGACTACAACAATAATTTATTTTCCAGGGGATGTAACCCTTGGAGTTGCCCCTCACAAGCCCTAACGGGCTGTAACAATTTTTTTGGGGTTGTGGGCATTAAACCCATATAAAATATTTTTATTGTAGATTTTGGCCCATAGAAAATTCTATCCCACAACTAAATTATTTGATCCACAATAGGCTAGTTTAGGATCCGAGTTGGCTTGACCCGGTCAGCTATAAGGTCAATAATCAAAGTCAATAGTTGACTTTAACCTTTGACTTTGTAAAAAAAAATGGTGCAAATTTGATGCGAATCCTAGTGGAATTTAATGGTATTCGCGACCTCAAAATCAATCTAATCCAAGTTTGTTGAGATTTAAATGAGCTTATCGTAATGGAAGACTTGCTCCAAGGCAACAAGACTGTAAACCAACTCGATCACAATGCCTATACCTGGAGACGAGCAAAAGAAGTATACATTCGCAACAAAGAATGATCAATTCTTTGAAGAGTTGAAAGTTCAATCAAGAACCAATATTAAGCAACCCATAGTCAGCTACAATGCTGAAAATATCATCAAAAGTCTGCTCTAAAATTATTCCTAAAGAGTATTTATAATCCAAGCCAAAACCCTAGTTACCCTATTGGCCTCACATAAACCCAATTTAACTAATAATCAACTCAAACTAAAACTAGCCCAAACTAATTAAAATAAACAAGTTTAAAACCTAAACAAATTGTCTCCTCTCAAAATAAATAAAGTTTGATAGCCCAAGTAACTAAAAATGACAAGTTCGTTGTTTTTGCATTCTGTTTGGCAGCAACAAGGCCCAACTTAAAATGAATGGTTCTCTATCTTTGTAATGAATTAGAAGGCATGCCATATACCATTGGAAAGGTATGAAAGTCTAGTTTCCAGACTAACTAGAATCACATCAAAATTCATTTACCCGCATGTGATTACAACTTTCATGAAGGACTCAAAGTCATAAAAAATTATTTTGATGGACAAAATCTACTTGCAATCTGCTTGGTCAAAACTGTTTTGAAGAAAAGGATTTTCACGGTAGCGTCAAAATCATTTTTCTAATGAAAATTATTAGGGATTTATCCAACCTTAAACCTATATAAAGAAATAATGCTTTAACTTTATGAAAAATCCTAATTGGTATTAGAATCCTAACGATTTCGACAACAAAGGAGTATTATAAGAAAAACAGAAAGCAAGGGTTTGAAGAAAACATTTTTTTTCTACTTTTGTTTATCGTCCAATAACCATATGCTAAACTCTTGCATTTGGTTCCAAAGGGGTGTATGTCATTTCTAGCACGTGGGGTCTAAAATGAGTAACAATATGCTTTATGACTTAATTCATTTTATTTTCTATATGGTTACCTCAATATTATGACCTAGATCATAAGTTTGATAAGTTAACTCATATTAGCTTGCTTTTTATCCTGTATTTTAAAGATAATTTATTTATTTTGATTTTTATCCTTTAAAATTTGGTTCCCTTTAATTAAAAATATTTATCATTTTCTTGTTTTAATTTTCATTGGGTTATCCCATTAACATGATCTAAGTCGTTACCCAATTTTGATTTTTCATAGATCCTTTTTGTTTGTTGATTTTTTTATCAATTTAATCTGTCTACAATTGATTTGTTGGAAATTAAGTTTTGTGTTTTTTTCCATTCAATTTGTATAGGGTCATCCCATCTTTACTACTCGATTTACAGGTTTATAATGCTAACTCAGTGGAATATATTTGTTTTTTTTTTAATCTATATTGTCTTTTAATATTATTTGACTCAACATGGCCTATTTGTTTGGAATTTTTTATTATTATCATCTAATTAAAAAAACTTATTTAATTTAGTTGGGTAATAGTTGATTTTTTTCTCTTTTCAATAAGTCATTTTGTTTAAACATGAATTTTCATATAAAAATTAAAAAAAATCTCATCTCACAATGTGAAACACTTCCTAAATTCTTCTGTGGAAAGTTCTCTTCCCTGTCCATCAATATAAATGACACATTTGACAACGATTTACGACCACCTCTGTACCATATATCTTTGAAATGGTCATAAGTCACAAGTTAATGAATTTCTTATTCAAACATCAAATGATATTTCAAATTTGGTGGTTTGAGAATGTGGTTGAAATTGTTTTTTAAAATGTTTTTTTAATATATTAAAATGGTATTTGTTTTTAAATTATTTTTGACATCAATACATGAAAATGATTTAAAAACACCAAAAAATATTTAATTTAAAAAAACTAAAATAAATTTTTTTCTAAAACATTTTCGAAACACTGTTAAAACAACCTAGCTAGTCAATGCTGATTTGGTACCAACTTATATTTAGTGCCTTCAAAATACTGCAACTTTAAGATAGCTTTCATGGACTCATTGACAGTTAAAATATCTTGACTACTAATCAATACCATTCCTCAAAGTTAGGCGGAATTTTGACATGCCTGTATATTTTTGGTCAAGATGCTCACATGGAAGCCTGAAACCTCTTCGTCGTAACAATACAGTGCCCAGATAGAGTTGTGATAGTTGTTTGCCAGTAGGAAATCATGGATTCAAGGCTTTTCAGAGTTGCAAAATCAGGAAATGTTTTTGTTCTCCGACAAATTCTCCATGAAAATCCAAGGCTACTTACAAAACTTACTCCGCAAGGGAATACACCTCTCCATATTGCTGTGCAATTTGGACATAAAGGAGTTGTCGTCGAAATCTACAAGAGATGCGGATCTCTGCTTACAAGGCTGAATTCGAGTTGGGACAGCCCTTTACATGTTGCTGCAAGGTGTGGACACCTCTCTATTGTTGATTTTCTGGTGCGAGAAGTTCTATCCGCAGAAAGGATAAGCGCTGAAAATGGAGAAACTGGCAAGTTTGACATGCTGAGGCAGGGAAACAAGGTGAATAACACAGTTTTACATGAGGCTGTTAGGAATGGTAATACGAGTGTTGTGCAGCTGTTGCTAAGGGTTGATCCTAAGCTGGCTTGTTTTGAAAATTATGCTGGCGAGTCTCCGTTGTTTCTAGCTGCTAGAGAAGGGAAGAAGGATATTTTGAATCAGATTCTGATATCAACTCCATCTTCAGCTCATGGGGGATCAGAGGGCCAGACTGCTTTGCATGCTGCTGTGATCGAGAGACATTCAGGTAGTGTCCTGTGCTTCAACAATCCTTTATAATGTTAGAATTCAATCTTTTGTTTATTCTAAGTTCATTATTCGATTTCTATTCAGACATCACGGAGATCCTTCTGAGAGAAAAACCACACCTCATCACAGAAGCTGACCACCATGGCAGGACTCCACTCTATTATGCTGCATTCCTTGGAGACTGCAAGGCGGTTGGAAGATTGCTGGAACTTGATAAGTCTATTGCATATGCATTCGATAAAAATGGCCATTCACCCCTTCATGTGGCAGCCATGTATGGTCATGCTAATGTAATAAAAAGAATTATCCACAGCTGCCCAGATTCTGGAGAGCTTCTGGACCTTAACGGTAGGAGTGTTCTTCATTTTGCCGTTCGTAGTGGAGAAATGAATGTGGTCAGATGTGTGCTAGAAGTAGCAGAATTACAATGCCTCGTAAATCAAGCAGATAACGGTGGGAACACGCCTTTGCATTTGGCTGCTATTGAAAGACAAACTCGGATTCTGCGGTGGTTGATATGGGATGAAAGAGTGGACCACAGAGTCAGAAATGAAAATGGCCAATCAGTATTTGATATTGATGAATCTATCAGAGAAACATGCTTCACGTACCGTTGTGTAAGTAAGATGTCTTAGTTTCAGAAGTACATAAATTTAATTAGCCCTCAAAGCAATTGCTGCTAAGTGCATTCTATATTCTTCTAACACTGCAGAATATAATGACATGCATGTGGAGGAAGCTTGCCTCTGTATCTAATCGAGTCACCGGGAAAAAGAACCCGCCATGTGCAGACCAAGAAACTATTGCCAGGATTCAAACATACAAGCAAATGGGAAATACCCTATTGTTGGTAGCAACACTAATCGCAACAGTTACATTTGCAGCAGCTTTCACGATGCCTGGAGGATTTAACAATGATCGTGGCCCCAAGCAAGGCGTGGCATTGCTGGAGTCAAGCAAACGTCTGAGATGGTTTATTTTCTCGGACGCGATTGCCATGACCAGCTCCATAATTGCAGCATGCATAATATTTTGGGGAGCTGTTATTAACGACGAGTCCTATGTTTACTACCTGGTAAGTGCGATAGTGCTAACTTGTATAGCGCTACAATCGGCAGTGATTGCATTCTTATCAGGAATTGCTGCAGCGTTGCCTCATCAACCCTATGTTGACAGCGTATCTTATATTGTGGGGATTTCTTTCCATGTCAGTGTCTTCTTGTTTCTGCTCCAATTGGTGCGGATCTTTAAGGTTTCTGAAATCTGCCAGTTCTTGATATTTTGTTTCTGGAAGATGAAGTCCAGGATCAATAAATGAGATCACCAAAACCGACAAGCAAATCTTCTGCATGCTCCTTCAAAATGTTATTAGCAAAGTTTTTGGATAGCTGTGATAGGACTAGATTTTATAATATATAGAAATATTCATATTGAATTATCAAGAAAGCATAAACAATAAAACGAAAGCGTATCTAAATTTATAATTGAAAGTCGCTCTCTAAAGTTGTACAGATAAGTACTTATCAGATTAACATGTTCTTCTTTGAGAACCATTTGATTCTCTTTACCTTAACCTTATTTTCTCTCTGATGATGGAATGTCAGAATGAAAATAAAGTAGCTCGTATAATTTGGGGACCATGACTATATATATAGGCAACCAAATACCTTTTAGTATTCATGCCTTTTGGTATTCTCACCCTTTGGTATTCATACCTTATGGTATTCCTAGTTTAGCTCATCACTAAAATAAAAATAACTCTTTAATCTCTACATATTAAAAGTATACACCCTATTAGATACATCAAAAATTCAATTGCCTAAAATTACTAAGCAAATCATTTTTTTATTAGGCTTCACTTTATTTAACAGTCCACAAACAAATAATTATTTTTATATAAGCCCAACGTTGGATTAATGATCCAACAATCTCCCACTTTGGCAATATGTATAACCTTGTAATTATATTTTGCAAATATAACCAAAATGAGCTCAATGTTTGTTGTCATTAACAAATGTATTTATAACAAATCCGGTCTAGTAATCATACCAGCATAGGATCTAAGCAATCTTCGTTATAATTATTGTAACTCAACCTATCAAAGGTCATGTATGTCAATACATCTAAATGACATGGATCATGATGTGGATGTGTAGCATGGAAAATTCATGCAATATGATCTTAACATGCCTATTTTCCAACTAGTCCACCCTTAAACCTTAGTGTGATCAAACCATACTAAAATTAGAGTGTAAATTAAACCAATGACTTTATTTCTGCAGAAAATAACCTCATAAATGTTCATAAATTGAAAATATGTATATATTATAAAAGCATCTAAAATTATAAACTCCCTTTAAAACTAAATATTATAAATTGCCAAAACACACATATGAACAGTATGCTCATGAAACATTTTGGGCGGCAATCCCTTAGTAACAGGATCCACAACCATGGAGTTTGTACTATATGCTCTATAGACAATTGTTCATTCTGAACTCTTTTTAACAACTAGGAACTGGATGTCTATGTGCTTTGAATTCGACGAGCTCCTAATGTTATTGGAATATAAAACTGTCGACTTATTGTCACAAAATAACTTTAGTGGTCTTTCAATATCATCCACTATGCGCAGCCCCGTGATAAAATTTCACGTTCATACTCCATGACTGAATGCCTCTAACATGTTATGAACTCTGTTGTCAACGTGGAAGAGGCTATAAGTGATTGTTTAACACTCTTCCAAGAGACAACACCTCTAGTTAGCATGTAAATATAGCTTAACGTAGATTTTATACTATCTTAGCATCTAGCAAAATCAAAGTCGTTATACCCAATGATCTCCAGATTAGCCAAACTTTGATATGTGAGCATGTAGTTTTTTGTTCTCTATAGATACCGTAAGACTCATTTAGCTGCTTTCTAATGGTTTAATCTTGGATTGCTTAAATATCTGCCCAGTATCCCAATAATATATGTAATATCTAGACGCGTACAAACTTGAGCATACATTAGACTCCCCATTACTGAAGCATAGGGAATCATCTGTTTTTTTTTTTCTTTTCAAAATCATTCTTAGGGCACTGATTGAGACTAAATTTATCTCTCTTAGCCACAAGGGTATCTCATGGTCTACAATTTTGCATGTCATATCTTTTAAGAATCTTTTTGATATAACTCTTTTATGACAATCCAAGAATACCTAGAGAGTGATCTCGGTGTATCTGAATGCCTAATACAAAAGAGGCTTCACCAAGATCTTTTATCTTAATATTCTTAGCTAGAAATTTCTTGGTTTCATGCAATAAGCCTATATCACTGTTGGTAAGCAAGATGTCATCGACATATAAAACCACGAAAATATATTTACTCCCATATAGCTTATGGTACATACAATCATCGACCAAATTCATCTCAAAACCGAACGAGATGATCACTTGATGAAACTTGAACTACCATTGTTGAGATGCTTGTTTGAGTCCATATATGAGTTTCTTAAGTTTGCAAACCATATTCTTTGGGTCTCCAGACACAGTTTTCTGGTTGCAATATATAGATTGTCTCATCAATGTTACCATTGAGAAACTTTGCCTTTACATCCATCAGATGTACATCAAGATTGAAATGTGTCACCAATGCCATTATAATTCTAAAAGAGTCCTTGAAGATATCAGAGAGAAAGTCTCTTTATAGTCAATATTTTCTTTCTGTATAAAGCCCATTGTAACAAGATGTGCCTTGTACTTCTCCACATCACCTTTCGAATCCTTTTTGGTCTTAAATATCCATTTGTAACCAATGGGTTTCACACCCTTAGACAATGAGAGAAGATCCCACATGTTTTTGTCTTTTTTTACTTAATATCCTCATTCATAACATAAATCCACTTTTGAGAGTTAGAATTTGCAATGGCTTCATGGAAGTTGATAGGATCATCTCCCATCACTCCAATATCTACCTCATGCTCTTAGAGAAATAAAATATAATTGTCTGATATTGCACTTCTCTTCTCTCTAGTGGATTTTCTTAATGACATAGATTTTAGAGGTGCTCGAGGTTGTTCTTCTAGAACAATTTCTTGAATAAGAGGTGCTTCAACATTGTCTTGATTCGTTACACCTTGAACATGGTCAGAAATGAAATCTTGACAAATGCTAATAACACCTATGAGAATATAAATATATTTCTCTTCAAAGACAAAGTCTCTATCTTTATCACCTACTGCAAACTCGACATCCTCAAAGAATCGGGTATTTCCCATCTCAAAAATTGACTTAGTTATGGGATCGTAAAATTTATATCCCCTAGATCTTTTCGACTATCCAATAAAATAATAATTTACCATCCTAGAGTCCAGTTTCTTTTCATTAGGCTTGTCGCACCCTCCACGAGAGCGCGACGTCGCGACGACTCTCCCCGTGAGAGGGGAATTCATGTCGGGGTTTTTCATTATTTTGTGAAAAAGAGAGTTACCACCTAGTATTATGGTTACTAGGAAACCTAAACTGATATTTCAGAGATTTAAGGCAAGAGACTGGTTGCGTAAAGTGAAAGTTTTAGCACCCCTAATACGCCCTACCTAAGATAAGTTGCTTGATGTTTTGGTTTGTCTTATGATTGCTATGGTATTGGTCTTTCAAAGATATGTTGGTTAAATGATGATGATGTAATATTCCTGAAAAAATATTTTGGATATTTACCACTTTAAAGTTTTTTTATCCAAAGATTTACGGTGAATAACAATGAATTATCCCAGTTAATATTTTGGATATTAACCCCTTTAGGATTTCTTTACCCAAATATCAACAGTAAATAATAGCAAATTATCCCACTAAAGAACTGAGCTTTTGGAATAGCTTTTAAAAATATAAGTCCAATCAAATTGTTGAATAACTTCTGATTAATGCCGTTGATTTCTTGGACGATCCTTTTCTTCTATTCAAGATAAATTCTTGAATGTTTTTCTCTTTTTCGAGTATCAACGGTCGTCCAACGGACCTGAGGGTTGCCCTTTTGTTGCTAGGTCATATTCTAGGAAGGAGAGACAATATCTGGTCAGAAGGAGATTAAATTGAAAATGAATGTTGGGAAAGACTGTTAGCTTTTAAATTACTGGTATTAATATGCAGCGTTTTATTTCAGTGTTTCATAACTAAAACGCCACGTTCCTTCAAAGAGTAGCAACACCTGTTCCTTCTCTTTCTTTACGTTTTTGGTTTTTAATGTACTGAACTGGGAAAAAGAGACAGAACGCCTGGAATGAATCAACAACATTTTGAAGGAGCATACAGAAGATATGCTTGTCCGTTTTGGTTATCTCATTTATTGATCCTGGACTTCATCTTCCAGAAACAAAATATCAAGAACTGGCAGATTTCAGAAACATTAAAAATCCGCACCAATTGGAGCACAAACAGGAAGTCACTAACATAGAAAGAAATCCCCACAATATAAGACACCCTGTCAAGAAAGGGTTGATCAGGCAACGCAGCAGAAATTCCAGATAGGAATGCAATCGCCGCTGATTGTAGCGCTATACAAGTTAGCATGGTCGCACTTGCCAGGTAGTAAACATAGGACTCGTCGTTAATAACAGCTCCCCAAAATATTATGCATGCTGCAATTATGGAGCTGGTCATGGCAATCGCGTCCGAGAAAATAAACCATCTCAGACGTTTGCTTGACTCCAGTAATGCCACGCCTTGCATGGGGCCACAATCATTGTTAAACCCTCCAGGCATCGTGAAAGCTGCTGCAAATGTAACTGTTGCGATTAGTGTTGCTACCAACAATAGGGTATTTCCCATTCGCTTGTAAGTTTGAATCCTGGCAATAGCTTCTTGGTCTGCACATGGCGGGTTCTTTTTCCCGGTGATTCGATTAGATACAGAGGGAAGCTTCCTCCATATGCATGTGATTATATTCTGCAGTGTTAGAAGAACAATGTCAAGCTTTTACATGTTAAATTTTATGTACTTCTGCAACTAAGAAATCTTACTTACACAACGGTACGTGAAGCATGTTTCTCTGATAGATTCATCAATATCAAATACTGACTGGCCATTTTCATTTCTGGCTCTGTGGTCCACTCTTTCATCCCATATCAACCACCGCAGAATCCGAGTCTGTCTTTCAATAGCAGCCAAATGCAAAGGCGTGTTCCCACCGTTATCTGCTTGATTTACGAGGCATTGTAATTCTGCTACTTCTAGCACACATCTGACCACATTCATTTCTCCACTACGAACGGCAAAATGAAGAACACTCCTACCGTTAAGGTCCAGAAGCTCTCCAGAATCTGGGCAGGTGTGGATAATTCTTTTTATTACATTGGCATGACCATACATGGCTGCCACATGAAGGGGTGAATGGCCCCTTTTATCGAATACATATGCAATAGACTTATCAAGTTCCAGCAATCTTCCAACCGCCTTGCAGTCTCCAAGGAATGCAGCATAATAGAGTGGAGTCCTGCCATGGTGGTCAGCTTCTGTGATGAGGTGTGGTTTTTCTCTCAGAAGGATCTCCGTGATATCTGAATAGAAATCGAATTATGAACTTGGAATTCCATAAACAAGAGATTGAATTCTAACATTAGAATATGAGCTTAGAAAAACCCAGCAATCAGAAAGAAACATATAATAATGAGGATGTGATCTTAAAAGATAAGGATTGTTCGAGCAACCTGAATGTCTCTCAATCACAGCCGCATGCAAAGCAGTCTGGCCCTCTGATCCCCCATGAGCTGAAGATTGAGCTGATATCAGAATCTGATTCAAAATATCCTTCTTCCCTTCTCTAGCAGCTACAAACAACGGAGACTCGCCAGCATAATTTTCAAAACAAGCCAGCTTAGGATCAACCCTTAGCAACAGCTGCACAACACTCTTATTACCATTCCTAACAGCCTCATGTAAAGCTGTGTTATTCACCTTGTTTCCCTGCCTCAGCATGTCAAACTTGCCAGTTTTCCCAATTTCAGCGCTTATCCTTTCTGCAGATAGAACTTCTCGCACCAGAAAATCAACAATAGAGAGGTGTCCGCACCTTGCAGCAACATGTAGAGGGCTGTCTCCACTCGAATTCAGCCTTGTAAGCAGAGATCCGCATCTCTTGTAGATTTCGAAGACAACTCCTTTATGTCCAAATTGCACAGCAATATGGAGAGGTGTATTCCCTTGCGGAGTAAGTTTTGTAAGTAGCCTTGGATTTTCATGGAGAAGTTGTCGGAGAACAAAAACATTTCCTGATTTTGCAACTCTGTAAAGCCTTGAATCCATGATTTCCTACTGGCAAACAGCTATCACAACTCTATCTTGGCACTGTATTGTAACGACGATGTAGTTTCAGGCTTCCATGTGAACATCTTGACCAAAAATATACAGGCAAATCAAAATCCCGACTAACTTTGAGGAATGGTGTTGATTAGTAGTCAAGAGATTGACTATTAATGAGTCCTTGAAAGCTATCTTAAAGTTGCAGTATTTTCAAGGCACTAAATAAACGTTGCTATCAAGTCAACATCATCTAGATCAAATATATAACCACCAGATTTGAAAGATTATTTGATGTTTGAATAAGAAATTCATTAACCTATTACTTATGACCATTTCAAAGATACATGGTACAGAGGTGGTAGTAAATCGTTGTCAAAGGTGTCATTTATATCGATGGACACTGGACAGGGAACATCACTTTCCACAGAAGAATTTAGGAAGTGTTTCACATTGTGAGCTGTGTTTTTTTAATTTATTTAAATAATATTTAAAATTTACTTTTTATATCAGCACATATTATTGATAAATATTATAAAATATTAATTATAACAGTATTTAATAATAATAATAAAAAAAAATGTTAGACCTCACAAACAAAGATACCTTAGTAGAGTAAACCAAGGTTGTCAATTTTGCTTCGATTGACGTTTTGTTTTTTTATTGGTGTAGAATGTTTCGGTTTCAGAACGTTTCAGCGTGTCGTTTCGGTGTTATAGTGTTCATATATAATTAAATAATTATATATATATAAAAAATTAAAATATTAATTTAACAAACATAATTAAAATTCAAGATAAATTAAAATTAAATTGTACAACACAAATACAAAGTCAAACAAACATAATCTCAAAATTAGAAACATCTCTAAAATTCCAAAATATTGTGAAAGTAAAATGTTCTAAAATAAAAGAAATATAAATCGAACATTTTCTACATCATTAATATAAAAATACGGATTTTGATCTTGCGGTAAAATGTAAGGAAAGTCATCAACTAGACATTCCAATAGTTGACCAATTCCACCAAGCTCATTCTCGTCATTAAAACATATCTCTTCATCTTTTAAATTTAAATTAGATAAAGGTGCTTCAATGCTCTCCCAACTTACATCCTCTCTATAAAGAAGATTGGGTTCTTCACAAATCCATCTTCACAAATCCATTCATTTAATAGATCAATGTTATCAAGACTAATGAAATCTAAATCATCTCTTGTTTTGCTCAAATTCCTACAAAGAATAAACATGAAAGAAATTAAAAAATTAATATCAATGTAATAGAAAATAGTTATTATTGTCAATATTATTATTAATATAATAGTATTGATATTTTACCTCTGTTGAATCCTTAGAATATAATGAGCAAATACTAAATCATTTAATTTCTTGTGCTCAAGCCTATTTTGCCTTTTGGAATGGATGAATTCAAAAACACTTCAATTTTTTTCACACCGAGTTGCACTACTACATTGACTAATAACATTGATTTTATAACTTTGTACGTGAAGTAGCTGGTCTAAAGATTTTTATAACTTTGATAGTGCTTGTTTTTAATATTTGTTTTATAAAGAATATATATGAAAATATTTTTTATATTATATTCTTAATATTAATATATAAAAATAATATTAATATATAAAAAAATAATTAAAAAATGTTTTCTAAAAAAACAAAATTTAATGAAACTTGTTTGGAAGATAATTTCAAATGGCCTCGTAGCTTCTTCTACTGCTCGGAAACACAGGGCTCAAGAGAAACTAAGCCTCGACCTCGTCATGCGGGTCACCAACTCCCTAAACGCTGTTGCCCCTTTGCTTCTTCACTACTTTTTTTTTCATGGCCGAAACGGTGCAGATGGCGTGCGTCCGATGTGTTTCGGGCGGTATTTGGCTGAAATTTTTGGCATGGACTGAAATTTAAACCGAGACAAAAACAATGTTATTTTATCTTATTTTTTTTATTGGCATGAAACATTTTGAGCGTTTTGGCCGAAACGAAATAAGATTGATAACTTTGGAGTAAACAACTTCACAATTTTATTTTCTAAGACAGGCTAAGAAGCCATTCGGTATTGAGATTGAAATGGTGATTCAACCAAAAGCAGGTTCTGTGGCGTTTGGTAACAAGAAAAAGTTGTTTAATTTGTTGTGGGACCCACCACAAAAATCAAGCGAAACTGCTTTTTTTAAAAAGAAGAAACCTCATGCTTTTACTGTGATTCAAACCTTTAATGCATGGGCAAAAACACCAGAACAAAGTGCTATAGAAGGAGAAAAGAAAGATTTTTGGTCACGAATGCTGACACCGATCCAAAAAACACTGAGAATACATCACACAACCACCCAAAGAGAGAAAGACTTGTAAACAACAATGACGGTCTCTCTTTTAGGAAGAAAACCGATCACAGGTACACCAGGCACACCAGCAACGATCTCTCTATCTCCATAACAACAACTCTCTCTCTCTCCACAACGACAACTTTCGTCGCTCCTCCCGGCCACCATCTTCGACGCCACCACCACAGGAAGAACCACCCCAGCCTCCTTTACCCATCGACATAGGCTTTTCAACCTCTCGTCACTGTCCGTTGAACGTTACTATTCACGTGAACAGTAGCACTGCACTATTTATGTTTTAAAGAGACATGAACAGTGCAGCGCATCGTTTCACTCCCTCCCCCTCCCTCCCTCCCTCTCTCTCTACACACACACACACACACACACACACATGCTGGACTTGGGCTGGACCTCCTGTCGGCCAAGCCCAAGTCCACAAGCCTGTTGTTTTCGATTGATTATGAATTAAAAATTTGCAACTGGATTTGGCAGTAGAATTATATCTCTATAACTGGATCGCAGATGTTATTACTAATGACATTGTTACCATATGTTGTTCCTCGATCAAAAATCAAGGGATCACAAAGGAATTCACGTATCGATTTAGTTCGTGATGAAATTGCAAATAGTTTGTCGAGAGAATAAAAACAAATATTTTTTTTGTGAATTATTAATTACATTTTATTGTTATGATTATTAATCTACAAAATTTAAAAAACAAGTTGATAGCAATATGAAAAGCATGATAACCAAATACACGAAACTGCCTTTTATCAACTTCAAACTCAACCACAGTTTTAAACAAACACTTCAATTTCAATTATGAACAACAACTAAAAGTTCTTTTCATGAAATTACTTTTTTAAAACCTCAACCACAAAAACAAAAACAATACAAAACACACCCTAAGATCACTCGTAGAGAAAATGGAACTGGCATAAGTTCTTGGCGTAACAACAGTTGAAAGAAATCATAACGTAATAACTAAATAGCAGAGAACTTAAAATTTCAATTGTAAGATGGGCAATTAGCGGAGTTTTTTTTGGGTTCATATTTAGCATATTTTATGATGTTATGCATGTTGGAAGACTGAAAGCATATTTATGCTAGTAATTAGTGACACAATTAAATGCTTAGAGGTTTTCGAGATTGTGATAATGATTAATTTTTAAAGTGTTTTTTATTTAAAACTATATCAAAATAATTAATTTTTGATATTAACATATTAAAATGATCTAAAAATACAGAAAAAATAATTTGAAGTAAATAGAAAATAAAATAGAAATCATTTAAAAAAATATATATTTTTGAAACTCAAAAACAAACCTACACTTAGTTAAACATTCAGATAAAAATCTTGTTTGACATTACGTTTCAAAAATACTTTTGAAAAATTAAAAAAAATATATTTTTATTTTTAATAAAATATTTTTAGATTATTTTCATGTATTGATATCAAAAATAAATTTTAAAAAATAATAAAAATATTATTTTGATATATTTTAAAGAAAAAACATTTTTAAATACAATTTAAATCCTACAATAAACAGCCACAAAAGCCCATAAACTGCTTAAGCTCAGTTTTAAGCACTTCGGAGAATAAAAAGACCCATGAAATTATTTCATGGATTTTTAGAAGCTCTATTTAAGACAGAAATTGTGTTTTAAATCCCAAAGTAATTGATCCAACATTAAACTATATGAGTGCTTCGACGGGTAGTATACTAATAGAAAATCACGAGCCATAAACCCGCGCTTTGTTATTGGTAGGTGGAAAATCACTAGTCCCATGTACGGTTACGTTGATGTTTAAGCTTTTTTTTTTTTTTTTTGCTTGCCAGCCTCCAGTATCCGGGTTGCCCCGACTAATCTGGTGGTCGCCCCGGGTCTCATGCCTGACAGTGGCAGGTGAGGCTACCAATGGGTGTTGCTGCGTACACGGGGACTTGAAACCGAGACCTCGCTTAAGCAGAACAAGCTGCTTGCCACTTGAACCAACCCCCATTGGTTTGATGACCACAGAACGATAAAAAAAAAAAGAGGGGGGAGAGGAAGAAAATAGAGTTGAGAAAGGGACTATTATAACTTTAATATTTTCAACGATATTGATAAGAAGTTTCAGAGTTGTGTTTTAAACATAAAATTCACCATAAATTATACTATTATATTAATAATAATATTGAAAATAATAATTATTTTCTATTAAATTGATATTAATTTTTTAATTTCTTTCATGTTTAGTCTTTGTAGGAATTTGATCAAAACAAGAGATGCTTTAGATCCTATTAGCCTTGATAACATTGATATATTAAATGAATGGATTTGTGAAGAACCCAATCTTGCTTGTTAAATTAATATTTTAATTTCTTTCATATATATAATTAATTAATTATATATGAACAGTACAACTCCGAAACGACGCACTGAAACACTCCAACACCAAAATATTCCATACCAATAGAAAAGATAAAATGTCAATCAAAACGAAATTGACAACCTTGATTCAAATATTTTACAGTCAACATCCAAAGATAAGAGCCAAATAAGTCATCTGAACCTATATTGAGTTTTTAATACTAATCATATCTTATATATCATATATATAAAAAAACAATCATGTTAAACAAAATAAACATGTATTTGCCAATTAAAATGATTGAAAATCAATATCCAAATATAAGAGCTAAAATAATTTATCTAAAAGTTGATAACAAGTCACCCGCTTCTAGATTGAGTTCTTAAATAATAAAATAGTTGATAAATCAACACAAATACAATTGTACATGTCTTAAATGTTCACACGAAACTAAACTATTATGCCTCAGATAAATATACTTTTTATATAAAAACAATTTTTGTTATAAAACCATGTTAATATAAATCATATTGTGGCCTTACCTAAGAGATGATTTTTGATGTAGTATTATTTGAAGCCATTTTTAGAAGACAACATTTCGTTAGGAACTCCAGTTTTAGTTTGACAACGTAAGAAACTTCATATACTAACACAGCATTATATCTACATACTAGACAAATTTACAGTTTTTACTGCAAAAAATGAAGAAACTTGCTACAAATTTCCTGATTTTGGATTTGTTTGCTTGGTTTACAATGCATCAAAACTTCGTTTTATCAGAAGCATAAGTGGTTTAATTTGATGTGGATTCAATGAAACTAATACAATGGATAGCAATGATCACATTTTGTAGTTTGTTTATACATTTTCCATCTGTGAAATTTGATGATCTCTATAGCCTTGTCAAAACCACAAACAAAATGCTCTGGAAACCTTAACAGCAGCTGTCCAAAACCCATGCGTCCAAAAACTTTGAAGCAGCATGCTGAAGATCTGCTTTGTCGATTTTGGTGATCTCATTTATTGATCTTGCACTTCATCTTCCAGAAACAAAATATGAAGAACTGGAATATTTCAGAAACATTAAAAATCCGCACCAATTGGAGCAGAAACAAGAAGACACTAACATAGAAAGAAATCCCCACAATATAAGATACGCTGTCAACAAAGGGTTGATCAGGCAACGCAGCAGCAATTCCTGATAAGAATGCAATCACTGCCGATTGTAGCGCTATATAAGTTAGAACTGTCGCACTTACCAAGTAGTAAACATAGGACTCGTCATTAATAACAGCTCCCCAAAATATTATGCACGCTGCAATTATGGAGCTGGTCATGGCAATCGCGTCCGAGAAAATAAACCATCTCAGACGTTTGCTTGACTCCAGTAAGGCTACGCCTTGCTTGGGGCCACGATCATTGTTAAATCCTCCAGGCAGTGTGAAAGCTGCTGCAAATGTTACTGTTGCGATTAGTGTTGCTACCAATAATAGGGTATTTCCCATTCGCTTGTAAGTTTGAATCCTGGCAATAGCTTCTTGGTCTGCGCATGGCGGGTTCTTTTTCCCGGTGATTCGATTAGATACAGAGGGAAGCTTCCTCCATATGCATGTCATTATATTCTGCAGTGTTAGAAGAATATGGTGAATACAATGTCAAGCTTTTCAGAATATAGAATGCATGCACTTAGCAGAAATTGCTTTGAGGGCTAATTAAATTTTATGTGCTTCTGAAACTAAGAAATCTTGCTTACACAGCGGTACGACAAGCATGTTTCTCTGATAGATTCATCAATATCAAATACTGATTGGCCATTTTCATTTCTTGCTCTGTGGTCCACTCTTTCATCCCATATCAACCACCGCAGAATCCGAGTTTGTCTTTCAATAGCAGCCAAATGCAAAGGTGTGTTCCCACCATTATCTGCTTGATTTAGGAGGCATTGTAATTCTGCTACTTCCAGCGCACATCTGACCACATTCACTTTTCCACCAAGAACGGCAAAATGAAGAACACTCCTACCGTTTAGGTCCAGAAGCTCTCCAGAATCTGGGCAGCTGTGGATAATTCTTTTTATTACATTGGCATGACCATACATGGCTGCCACATGAAGGGGTGAATGGCCCCTTTTATCGAATGCATATGCAATAGACTTATCAAGTTCCAGCAATCTTCCAACCGCCTTGCAGTCTCCAAGGAAAGCAGCATAATAGAGTGGAGTCCTGCCATGGTGGTCAGCTTCTGTGATGAGGTGTGGTTTTTCTATCAGAAGGATCTCCGTGATGTCTGAATAGAAATCGAATTATGAACTTAGAATAACCAAGAAATTGAATTCTAGTTGGTACGAGTCCTTTCAAGTTAAGTAACATATGAAACCCAACAATCAGAAAAAAACCTACCTGAATGCCTCTCAATCACAGCAGCATGCAAAGCAGTCTGGCCCTCTGATCCCCCATGAGCTGAAGATGGAGCTGATATCAGAATCTGATTCAAAATATCCTTCTTCCCTTCTCTAGCAGCTAGAAACAACGGAGACTCGCCAGCATAATTTTCAAAACAAGCCAACTTAGGATCAACCCTTAGCAACAGCTGCACAACACTCTTATTACCATTCCTAACCGCCTCATGTAAAACTGTGTTATTCACCTTGTTTCCCTGCCTCAGCATGTCAAACTTGCCAGTTTTTCCAGTTTCAGCGCTTATTCTTTCTGTAGACAGAACTTCTCGCACCAGAAAATCAACAGTAGAGAGGTGTCCACACCTTGCAGCAACATGTAGAGGGCTGTCTCCACTCGAATTCAGCCTTGTAAGCAGAGATCCGCATCTCTTGTAGATTTCGACGACAACTCCTTTATGTCCGAATTGCACAGCAATATGGAGAGGTGTATTCCCTTGTGGAGTAAGTTTAGTAAGTAGCCTTGGATTTTCATTGAGAAGTTGTCGGAGAACAAAAACATTTCCTGATTTTGCAACTCTGTAAAGCCTTGAGTCCATGATGTCCTACTGGCAGACAACTATCACAACTGTCTCTGGGCACTGTATTGTAACGACGATGTGGTTTCAGGCTTCCATGTGAACATCTTGACCAAAAATAAACAGGCAAATCAAAATCAATAACTCCGAATGACTTTGAGGTATGTCTGAACTATTAGTCAAAAGAAAAATTTCTAATTATTTCTTGGCAGTATTTAAAAGGCAGAAAATATATGTTCAAAGCTCAAAGTCAGTATCAAATCAACATTGACTAGACAAAGCATCTACCCTCTTTAAATTTGAAAGACCATCTGATGTTTGAATGAGCAATTAATTAATTAATTTATGGCTGAAAACCATTTCAAAATAAATGATATACGTGGCGTCGTGAGGAGCAAGTAAGACCTAGACTGCTTGCAAGGAGATTGAAGTGGGCGTACGTTTTGGTGTAACAACTAGCTGATGTGGTTTACAACTTGTCTTCTCGGAGGTGGTTTACAATTTCTCGTCATCATGTGTTAGTGTATGGTAGCAACCTTTTCAGACAATTCTACTAATAACACAACAAAACAGAAACTCTTATTTTCAAGATAATTGATATTAAAGAATAATATAAATTTTATTTTTGGGTCTCATTTAATAGTTTGAATCAGGGTTGTCAATTCTATTCCGTTCCGTTAAAAAATCCAAAACAAAACAGGGTCATTTTCGTCTCGGTTTTAATTCCGGTCCATTTTCCAGAAATTCCGACCAAATTCCGGCCGAAACGTCTCGGTATCGTTCCGGGTGTGCCGTTCTAGCCTTAAAATCCTCTTTATTTTGATTAACTTGTGATTTTGTTTCTAATTTTGAGATTATGGTTGTTTGACTTTGTGTTTGAATTGTATAATTTAAAGTTAATTTATCTTGAATTTTAATTATGCTTGTTAAATTAATATTTTATTTTATTATATATATATATATATATATATATATATATATAACCTCGAAACGACACGCCAAAATGCTCTGAAACCGAAACGTTCCATAACAATATAAAGACCGGAACGGCGACCAGAATGGTATTGACAACCTTGGTTTGAATGTTTAACTGAGATGATTCTTTGATATTATATCAGAACATTGTTAACCTAGCGGTCATAATATAGAATCTCACAACTCTCATTCTATTTGATAAAAATCAAGTACAAGGTAGTGTGAATTTATGTGGAAGTTTTAAGCTCAAAAGACTTTCACTTGAGAGAATGTATTAGTGAATAATATAAATTGTATCATCAGACCTCAACTAA
Organism: Salix purpurea; assembly: GCA_027405865.1. Classification (NCBI taxonomy): domain Eukaryota; kingdom Viridiplantae; phylum Streptophyta; class Magnoliopsida; order Malpighiales; family Salicaceae; genus Salix; species Salix purpurea. Next base: position 3,087,454 of record JAOWLH010000043.1, on the reverse strand, counting down.
TAGTTTGAGATTTTAGATAAACTGATTTTTTTACACTTGTGGAGGAAAAACAATTAATCTCTTTTAAGGCAAAGCTCACAAGGTATATGACCTCAAGTAATCATCATGTAAATTCTATGATAAATCTAGTAAATTATAACCAGATAAAATAATTATTTTATTTTTTTAAGTTGGGTGAAATGCTTAGAAAAATTAGAATGAAATTTTGAATAAATTAATATATAAACATGCTGGCAAATAATACTGACTATCGATATAAACCTCACTCTTAATTAAACTATGACAAAAAATATGAAGATTAAAGGAAAACTTTCTATGATTAGGGGTGAGGATCCCTATGAATTAATTTAAAAGTATTCTTGATTTAAATGAAAATTATATCAACCGTTTGCACAGACTTTGATTGGCTAGCTGAATAAAAGCCAATCGTATGGATGAGGACGTGGTTCAATGAACAATAAATCAACAATTTGGATGAGGACTTGAATTAAATAAATATTGTAAGCAGAGATCCGCATCTCTTGTAGATTTCGACGACAACTCCTTTATGTCCAAATTGCACAGCAATATGGAGAGGTGTATTCCCTTGTGGAGTAAGTTTAGTAAGTAGCCTTGGATTTTCATGGAGAAGTTGTCGGAGAACAAAAACATTTCCTGATTTTGCAACTCTGTAAAACCTTGAATCCATGATTTTCTACTGGCAAACATGTTAAGAAATCATCTCACCTAAAAATTTAAGCTTGTAAGTGAGGTCCCATAATATGATTTATATTATTCTCTAACACACTCCCCTCAAGTTAAAGCCATTTGGGCTTGAAACTTGCACAGGTCCACATCACCTTATGCTTGGTTTTTATCAAATAGAATGCGGATGGTGAAATTCGAACTCGTGACCGCTGGGTCAACAAGGCTCTGATTCCATGTTAAAGAACCACCTCACTTACAAGCTTAAGCTTGTAAGTGAGACCCCATAATATGATTTATATTATTCTCTAACATATCCCCTCAAGTGAAAGTCCTTTGGACTTGAAACTTGCACAGAACCACATCACCTTATGCTTGGTTTTTATCAAATAGAATGGGGATGATGAGATTCGAACTCGTGACCGTTGGGTCAACAAAGCTCTGATATCATGTTAAAGAACCATCTCACCTAAAAGCTTAAAATTGTAAGTGAAGCTCCATAATATGTTTTGTATTATTCTCTAACAAAATACTTATCACAACTCTATCTAGGCACTGTATTGTAACGACTATGAGGTTTCTGGCTTCCATGTGAACATCTTGACAAAAAATTTACAGGCAAATCAAAATCAATAATTCCGACTGCCTTTGAGGTATGTCTGTGAACTATTAGTCAAAAGAAAAATTGTTAATTATTTCTTGCCGGTATTGAAAAGGCACAAAATATATGTTCAAAGTTGAAAGTCAGTATCAAATCAACATTGACAACATAAAACATCTACCCTCTATAAATTTGAAAGACCATCTGATGTTTGAATGAGCAATTAATTAATTGATGGCTGAAAACAATTTCAAAATAAATTATATACGTGGCGTCGAGAGGAGCATGTAAGACCTAGACTGCTTCCAAGGAGATGGAACTCGTTTACAGCTAGTCTTCTCGGTGGTGGTTTACGATTTGCATTCTCTCAATAATATTGACTGTCGATATAAACCTCACTCTTAACTATGTAAAACTAGAACAAAAAATTATGAATATTCAAGGATATCCGAGGAAAACTTTCTATGATTAGGGATGACGATCCCAATGAATTAATTTAAAGTATTCTTGATTTAAATGAAAATTATTTCAACCGTTTGTACAAAGATTTTTTTTATATAATCTGAGTGTCCAGACCAGCTTACCTGCATCACGACTAATCATCGAACGCATTGAACATCTTGCAAGTCCAATAAACAGGTAAAACACTGTAAATAGATGTTTTTTTTTCTTTCATGGGATGTGTATATATGTACTTAGTATTTATTTATTGTTATGTGTATTGCCGACACCTAAACAACACCGATTTTGTTGTTTTATTACTAAATTTTGTTATAGGTATAAATCATTTTTCCATGCATATTAATCATGATGTAAGACTTCCAGAATTTGTAAGATATTAAATGTAACAGATGAAATTAATTAGGAAATTATGAAATTGGTATGGAATTGGTAATTGGTTTAAGAATATGTGATATATTATGATGGATGGTTATATTATATATTATTGATTTCATGCAGAATTAGCAGGGTGAAATTTTGTTTAAATAACTTAAATTGAATTTCCAAACAGGCAGAGTTCTTGCTGGAATGAAATGGTGTCATACATGAGTTCTTACTATGTTTTTTTTTATCTTCCAGGACAACCATTACGACAATTGTAGTTTTTAAGATGATTTCAAAGTGAAAGCTTCACGGAGCAATATTTAATTCCCTAAAAACAAAAAGGGTAACACCTTATTTATTGTACACCGTAGATGCACAACAATGAATCTGATTGGTACACACATTTATTGACCCAATGATCACGAGTTTGAATCTCATCACCCTCATTTTATTTGATAAAAATCAATCATAAGATATTGTGGATCTGTGTGCAAGTTTCAAACTCAAAAAACTTTCACTTAACGAGGCGTGCTAAAACATAATATAAATAATATTACGGAGTTTCACCTAACAATTTAAATTTTTAGATGAGATAGTTTCTTGATAAATATAACGCAGAAGTAGAGTTGCAGTGTAGATTTTTTTTAACTTACAGATCACCTATTCACCATGTCCCATGTACAAGAAAAAAATAAAACGAGGTAAGTTTTATGTTTTTCTGTGTAATTTGAGGGGAGAAGATAGGGAACAACAACCCTTGTTGTTCTTTGAGAAAATGTATTCTAACACCAACTTCAATTGTAGCTGAACATACCCAAGGGGTCCTGGTGTGAGTGGTGAGCGCTCTCATCCTTTAAGAGAGGTCAGGGGTTCAAACCCTCCTCTTGTATGGAGCTAGTCATTTGGGGAGCACTTTCACCCCTTCAGGGCCCACCCGGTGCGAACGTGAATTAGTCTGGACCAGCGCTTCGGACACCGCGTGGTTTATACAAAAAAAAAAATGGTAGCTGAACATCATGAAAAACAATTGTTGTTTCTTGTTGACATATAGAAGGAAACTCGATAAATTGCCTGCATTATGTTGTGGGTTGAGCAAATAATTTTTATAGCTGTTGAAATTGAAATAATTAATAGATTTTTCTAGTATAAAAATAAAATATAACATTTATACATGCAAGGATTGATATAATGAAATAAATCAACACACCCTATTATAACAATAGTAATATTGAAGGCTTAACATCTAAAAATATCATTATTATTATTGCTAAAACATTAAAAATTATTAAATTATTCCGAGAAAAAAAAACTCTAAAACATTAACAAAAGAGGAAGCAAGAAAAAAAACTAAAATTATTACTATTATTATTATTATTATTATTATTGCATGAATAATGGGAAAATAAATTCAATAAAAGAATAAAAAAGCCCAAAAACTTTAACAAAAGAGCAAACAAAAAATTAAAAAAATGATAAAAACAATATTAGCAAAAAAAATCATTTGACGTGAAAAAAAACACCAAAAGAATGAACAAAGAAAAAAAAAGAAATATTATTTTTTAAATGATCATAAACACAAACTAAAATTTAATAACAAAATTTTTGAAATTTTTTTTTATCTCAACAAAAGAGAAAATAATAAAAATTAAAAACAAAAATTAAGAGCACATATATATAAACATGGACAAAAATAAGGACTATGTAAGAAATATAAAAAAAAATAAAGGAATTAAAATAAAAAATTAAAAGTATAAGGACCGAAATGAAAACCAAATATATTATCAATTTCAATCAAAGGACAAAATTGAAAAAATCAAATCTTCTGTACCAAAAATATCAAGGGATTTAAAAGCAATCTGGAAATTAAAAGAATAAGTATTGAAATGAAAATGTAATATATAATCAATTTCAATCGAAGGACACCATTGAAATAAATCAAAACTTACATAACAGACATAAGGACTATATAGCACAATTAAAAGATTAGGGACTAAAATGAAAAACCCATAAAATCAGGGGGCTGAGGTGTAGTTTAGGGTGAAGGAGAGAGAAAAGGGGGAAAACATTCAACCGCCCACAGTCTCGTATCTGACAACCATATGAAGCCACGCGCCACATCATGAGGAAGAGGACACGTCGGCGCATTGATAGAGACGCCGTATGGATATTTTTGACTACCGGACGACGACGCACGCACCGATAGAAGAGGGCATGAGGTCGAATACTATCGGCCACGTGTGCCACACGCGCTCACAGTATTCAGAGAAAAATAATAATAATTACCTGGATATCTTTACAACCAATTCTTCAATTTTGTCTTATTGGGGGTATATTAGTATTTACCATTTTCAAAAAATATGAAATTCTCGTTGCACCCCTCCCGACCAGAGTTGATTTTTGCCTTTTTCGAGGGATAGAATGGTTATTTTAATGTGCAAGGAAATATAAAAAAATCAATAAATCGTTGACCCAGACCGGACCGAAAATGTACAATTACGGTGGCACCCCTACAACCATCACCTTTTTTTTTTGTCTTTTTCGAGGGACAAAATGGTTATTTTACTGTGCAAAATTATAAAAAAAAGTAAACCGGCAAACCGAACCGACCCGAAAACTGAGCAACACTACTGTAATCCACAGTGATTTGTCTCACAATACACAGTAACTGACTTATAACCTCTTTTAATATATAATAATAATTCAGTAATCTGCTTAATTGTAGGAAATAAATCACAATTTTATAATCTGATTACTGCCTATTCAAATCAAATCTTGTAAAGGCAGTAATTGTGAGAATCTGCGGTAATTATGAGGATCTACTCAAATTACAGAAATTGTATCCAACTTGTACAAAATTATTTCACTTTCTTAGAATAGGATTCAGTACTCTGCCTCTATATTTCCTCCTACAAGGAGACGCATATACATTAAGCAATTAAGCCTGCAGACACCATTGTTTTCTACTTTTCTCAACATAAAGAATTATCATGGTGGGAAAGACGTTGTGCTTGTGTATGGACGGAGATGACAGAGAATAACATTTAGTTTCTTTTTCATATTTTTTGATGAATTAATTACAATTCACCGATTTTGCTCCTCTACTCTCTTTTCCTATGCTTTTCTATCGTCTTCTTCAGCTCCTTCTTTTCTTCTTCTTGTTCGCTTTTTCTCTCCTCTCTTGCTTCTCTTCATTTTTCTCTTTATATTTGACTGAAGATACAATTATTATTCATCATTAAAGAAGATCACTGTAAAACAAACTTACAAAAATACAAAAAAATAGATCATAGTCTGCACACTGTGAAACATAATCCTTGGCAAAGTTTTGACAGCAGATAAATTTTTAAGGGGCTTAAGAACAAGAATCTAAGAATACAAACTAAGTTGACGTACTCAGTGTCCTGGATAAATGATACTCTATCTGATATCTCATGTACACATTTTTCTTTTTCTTTCACAGAAGAAGAGCACTTAACAACTAGTTTGAGGGAAAGAACGATCTGTTTTATAGTCATTGGACGAAAATCTCAAGTATTTCAGTATCTTGTTTCTACTTTTTTTGTCAGGAGGTGTCATATTGCAGGCAGAATTTGTTTCTTGGCAAAACATGGGCAAAATGCGATACCGAATAGATCCAAGCCAAAAGGAAAACAATGAGTTACTGACCATACATATATAGCTATGGACGTGCAAGGATTCTAACCAGATCATAATCATCACATCAAGGATATTGTGAATATTATTTATTTATTGGATTATAATTTCTATATTATCAGAAATAGTGACAGTGATTCTTGGCAAAACAATTTACCAGCATGTAGACAAAATAAATACTGAACCAACAAATTAAATTTCGATTCCGTGTCACCCTATGACTAGAAAGAGCATGGTGTTAAGGAATCATCTAACCTAAAAGTTTAAACTTCTAGATTAGGCTCCAGAATATGATTTATGTTAATTTCTAACACACCTCCTCAAGTGAAAACTCTTTAGACTTGAAACTTGCACACATGCTCATTCTATCTTGTGCTTGATTTTTATTAAATAGAATGAGGGTGGTGAGATTCGAACCCGTGACCGCTGGGTGGAAAAGATAGCATGTTAAGGTACTCCGATGGCATGGAGAAGGGTTACAATGTTAGAGAATAATATAAATCATATTTTGGGGCCTTATATAAAAGCTTAAGCTTTTAGGTGAGATGGTTCTTTAATATGGTATCATAGCCTTGTTGACGTAGCGGTCACGAGTTCGAATTTCATCACCCTCATTCTATTTAATAAAAAATAAACATAAAGTAGTGTGGGCATGCGTACAAATTTCAAGCCAAAAAAACTTCTCCTTGAAGGGGTGTATTAGAAAACAATATAAATGATATTCTGAGGCTTATCTAAAAACTTAAGTTTTTAGGTGAAATAGTTCTTTGGCACCTTAGCCACGTCATCAATGAGTAGCTCTGGTATTTCCTTGTCTGCTGATACTGTAAACAAGGTGAGCAATTTAACACTCATGCATTGTACTTCAAGAAATGCTTTGAATAATTAATATGTCGATTAACTTTCTATTAATTCCACTTGTCAGAATTCTCTCAAGCTCCTGTATATTGCAATTGCTGTTGGACTTGCTGCATTTGTTGGTTAGTTCATTCTTAGCAACCCCATCTAATTACTTTCAGACTTTGCTTTTTTTCTTTCTAAAAGACTAGCGCCATACTAATCAGTAGAGGAATCGGGAAGATAACTGTTCCCTAGTTGCATTTTTTAAGACAGAAGGATTGTGTTGGACGAGAACTGCTGAGAGACAGACTTCTCGGATGAGAACGGAATATTTGAAATCGGTCCTTAGGGCAAGTCCAACGGCAGTGCTATATGGGGAGTTATAAATAAAAAATGAATATTTTAGCAAGTTTTGAGTAATTTTCGGCACTCCAATGGAAAAGCCATTTTGGTGGCTTTCCCGTGCATGAGCTGCTATTTGTAGCAGCTCATGTGGAGAAGCCAGAATTTTGGGGCTTCTTCCTGCGTGCATGTGATATATATATATATACTAGCAAATTACCCGCGCGTTGCCGTGGGTATTTTTTTTTGTATAAAATTTAACATAATTAATTCTACAACGATAAATTTATATGATATAAGTAAATAAAAGTTATAGATTAGGAGATAAATTGTTTACAATTTTGAGTTGAGTTTGTCACGTAAGCATAGATTACAATTATAAAAATCAATTAATAGAAAGAGCAAATAAAAAAAAGGGAAAAGGAAGCAATATTAATTTAAAATATTATAACAATAGCAACATCGGAGTCTTAACATTTAAAATTATTATTCCCCCTAGAATAAAAACAACAAAAATTATTAAATTATACCAAGGGAAAAAAATAAAAAGCATGAACAAAACAGCAAGCAAGAAAAACCAATTAAAAAATTATTATTATTATTATTATTATTATTATTATGAAAGAATAAATAATCACTATTATTATAATAATAGAATACATAATCACTATTATTATAATATTAATAATAATCACTATTATTATTATTATTATTATAATTATTATTATTATGTTAATAATGAAAGAAACAAAAATAAATGAAAGACTAAAAACATCCTATAAACTTTAACAAAAGATAAAAAAAAACTATTATTGCTATTACTGTAAAAAAAAAACATTATGAAATTATCCGGAGGGAAAAAGAACATTACAGAAAGAGCAAGCACGCAAAACCATTTAATTATTATTATTATTATTATTATTATTATTATAATTATTATAATTATTATAATTATTATAATTATTATTATTATTATTATTATTATTATTATTATTATTATGTTAATAGTGAAAGGAAAAAAAACAATGAAAGACTAAAAACATGCAAGAAATTTTAACAAAAGATAAAAAAAACAAAAACAATTATTATTGCTATAACCGGAAAAAAAAATATTATTAAATTATCGGGAGAAAGAAAAAAAACACAGAAGAGTAAGAACAAAAAATAATTAAGTCATTATTATTATTATTATTATTATTATTATTATTATTATTATTACTATTACTATTACTATTACTATTATTATTATTATTATTATTATTATTATTATTATTATTATTATTATTACTATTATTATTATTATTATTACTATTACTATTACTATTACTATTACTATTATTATTATTATTATTATTATTATTATTATTATTATTATTATTATTATTATTATTATTATTATTTCTATTATTATCATTATTATTATTATTGTGTTAAATACACTTTTATATATACATGGACAAAAGTAGGGTTTATTCTAGAAATATACAGAAATAAAAGTATAAGGACTTAAATGAAAGTCAAATATACAGGGCTGAAATTAAAAAATTAAAAGTCAAAGGGCTGAAATGCAAATTACATTTATTCTCAATTGAAATCAGAGGACAAAATTGCAAAAATCAGAACTTTTGTACCGCATTGATTGAGTTATATACAGCCAATCCGGAAATTGAAAGTAGAAGGACCGAAGTGAAACTTTGGCATTCAATCAATTCAAATCGGAGGACTCAATCGAACAAAATCAAAACTTATATAACAGAAATGAGGACCAAAAACGAAATTAAAAGTCGAGGGACCGAAGTGAACAGTCAAAATATATGGGGGACTCTCCTGCACATTGACGTGCAGGAGAGAGAGAAACGTGGCCGGCGGCTTCAACCGGCCTCCGCCACGTCCACGGACATCTGGTGGTTACACGCACCACCGTGGGAGGAAGACCACGCGGTGGCGCATCGTTCTGGCTTCAGGTAGACAATTTCCGGCCACCGGAGGAGGCCGCACGCGCCACCTGAACAGGGCGTGAGGCGGAAAACAGTCTGGCGCGTGCGCCTCATGCCCTGACAGACGCCGATTAAATAATTCGAAAAATATGGTCAATTACCGTTCCACCCCTACACCCAATTCATGATTTTTGTCTTATTAGGAGCTATAATCGTATTTAGCCATTTACGAAAATAATAAAAAAAGAAAAAGTTGCGGCAGACCGGACCGAGCCGGTCCGGCCGCGCACAATTACACGTCTGTCCCTCAGCCCCAGCCGTTATTTTGTCCTATTACCGGAGGTGCAAACGCCATGACACTGTTCACGACATATTATTTTTTTAAAAAAAAGGACGAACAAAGGAAAAACCGGAATTGACCCCGCTTTCCCGCCCACTTTGCCGCGCACACCAGGGCTAAAATGGGGCGCACACTGCCACAATCCACAGTGATTGTAGACACATGCAACAGTGGAATGCACAGGGAAATGGCAACGCCATTTAGATGTTTGTTAATATATATATATATATATATATATATATATATATATATATATATATATATATATATATATCTTAACAAGAGAGTAAAAATTTATATACAAATTTAATAATTATATTGTTGGAAGGTTTTTTAGAAGCAATTATTTAATTATATAACTTACTCTTATTAATTGTATAATTAATTGCATAATTAAACTATATACAAAATAATTGCACTATATTTAAAATAATATATAAAAAAATGGCTCTCCAAAATGGCTTTCAACTTATTGGTTATTTGTTGATGTGTTCATTTTATTTTTTTAAGTTTTTCTAACACTCAAAGACAATAAAGTAACATTAATTAAATTACTTGAAAAACATACATTAAGAAGCTTAAATTTCAAATATTACGGGTTTTTTAATTATATTTAAATTTAAAATTATAATTAAAAAAATAATTTTATTGTTGGATGGTTTTTCAAAAGTAATTATTTAATTATATAATTTACTCCTATTAATTGTATAATTAATTGCATAATTAAACTACATATAAAATAATTGCACTATATTTAAAATAATATAAAAAAATAGCTCTCCAAAATGACTCTTACCATTAGAGCACATATTAACAAAAAAAGACATATAAACACTATTCAAAAAGCTATTTTACAGATTTGGCTTTTAAAAATGACTCTTACCATTAGACTTGTTCTTAGACAAGATGTTGGTTTCCTTGACACTCAAGATGCTGGTTCTAACACAGCCTATCAAGTTGTCAACACCATCTCCAATGATGCAACAATATGTGAGAAGGTTCGATTTCAGTTTCTTTCTTTTGTTGGGAATATCAATTAAAAAGCAAAATGAGGTGATGTGGTGAAATGAGAAATAAAACAAACAAAAAAGGACTATTACAATTGCCTCATTCTAGAAGGCTTTTACAATTGTTTGGTTAAAAAATAAAATAAAAACCCTAACAATATTAAATAAAAATTATAAAATAAAATAGAAAAATAACAGAAAAACCTTGTGATTTGACTGTGTTAAAATTAAATTGTATAAAATTATTTTAACATCATGAAAAATAATAATTTAGGTAATTATAAAAAAAAGGAGTGAAAATTAACTAAATTAGGATAGTAGGGTAATAAAATCAACAGCACGGACTCAGAAATTTCGTGCATGGCCATCCCTGAACGCAAGCGCGTGGGAAAAAGGTTCTGATTTCCTGTGAAATTGCAAGGAAAATGGGAGCTATCTTCTTGTGTCGATCTTCAATCCATGGAAAATACCTAGGAAGCAACATCCTATACTCCTTGCGTCTTCCATCAATCATTCAAAAATCTTCTTTAATCTTTTTTTTTCCACTTTTATTTTAGCATCTTCAATCGTTTTTCGCAACTATTTGGGAGTGTAGTTGATGTTGTTTTTAAAAATATTTTTTCGTTCAAAAATACATTAAAATGATGTTTTTTATTTTTTATTTTTTACAAAATTATTTTTGATATCAACACATGAAAATGATCTAAAACTACCAGATTTTTTCAATTTAAGGTGTTTGTTTGGGACTGTAGTTCAGGTTGTTTTTTAAAATAGTTTTCATTCAGAAATCCATCAAAATAATATATTTTTTATTTTCTAAAAATTATTTTTGATATCAATATATAAAAATGATATAAAAACACCATAGAATTATGATTTAAAGTAAAAAAGTAAAAAATCAAATAAACTTTTAAAACGAGTATCAAATACTCCTAGAGTAAAAAACAAATCAAGTATTTTTAAAATACAATATAAACACTGCTTTTTAAAGCCATGTTTGTTAGCACAATAACTTAAGCAACCATAATTTTATTTTATTTTTATTTTTGTTACCATTAGGATGTTGTTTAAAGTGTTTTCTGTAACGTGGCAATTTACCAAAATTTACCATTTCATTGCTTGAAAGTTGAGAGAGCAAAAAAATGAGGGCAAAACTACACTCCTCGGAGCAGCCTGTTCTCAGTACTCCCACCACTAAAATTCAGTCGCGTGGCAATTTGTCAACATGAAATGAATTTTAGTGCAGGAGATGATGAGAATGGGCTGCCAAAGCTTTGCCTAAGTTGAAGATATTAAGAAATTAGTTGAGTTTCTAGAATATGATTTATATTATTCTCTAATACATTTCCTCAAGTAAAAGATTTTTAGGCTTGAAACTTGCACATGTCTACATTATCTTGTGCTTGATTTTTATTAAATAGAATAGGGGTAGTGAAATTCGAACTCGTGACCGTTGCGTCAACAAGGCTCTGGTACTATATTAAGAAACCATCTCATCTAAAAACTTAAGCTATTCCAGAATATGATTTATAAGGATTCAACAAAATGCTGAAAAGGCAGTAAGAACACCTGGTTCTGGTGAAACCAAAGGTGACTTGAGCTAAACATTTCCAGAATAGAAAAGATGTTTGAGTTCATAAATCTGAAAGCTATATAATTAGAAAAAGAAACAGCGATTTCTGGGTAACCAATGTTCTTTCCAACACACAGCAGGTTGTCTGAAAAACTTGTATTCGGGGAAAGCTACAAAGCCTGCTCTGGAACTAATATTTCCAGATATTGTGAATCATTCAGCAAGCAAACCAAATTGTCTTAAATAGAAAATAAAATTTAGCAATGCAGACCTTCATTCTAATCTGTGAAAATGCATTCAATTTGAAGGGGACTTCAGTCAACAAGTTAAAGCATACACTTGGTCAATCCTAATCATGAACTCTTAAGAAAATTGACCATTCTAGGAGAAAACTGGGGTTGCCATTTATTAGCTCTCCTTTGAATCTGGTAGCAGAACAAACCAGTAATTTTTCCACCAGAAAAAAAAAAATTGAATACTTCAAGCAAATCCATCACAAATTGGTCAAAACAATTTCAATTCTCTAAAAGATGCATATATATCATACAGTCTGGTAGTAAAAAGAACAATTTTCCAGAAAATAAAGATACCCAAAAAAATTCACAAAACTCAAGCATAATACATGAAACAATGCCATCTAAATTCATAAAAAAATAAGCAAACCTAAAACCAAAAAGTTAGCGAAAAAAACTTTCATTTTCCCACAATAGCTCCTAATCTTATCTGCATTAGACTTGAGCTTTATGTCTTTGGGGTAGACTTTACTGATGGTACCATTGACTTCAAACCTAGCCCCTACCCTTATCCTATGCCTCTTAGTCTTGAACATAAGAATCTTGTACCTCACCGAAGTAGCCAAATCCACCCAGAAAACCGTCGACCCGTTTCCCGGAGCTGCCCGGGAAACCTCATCCCGGCTAATATTTGTGGTACCATTCTTTGTAGCCTTCTTTTTATGCCCCTGATAAAACTTTGTTATGGTGGAACTCCCAATTGAGTGGGATCTATTTGGACTGTCAAAAAATGTAACATTTATTGGATCATAGTACACGCCCTTGTCTTTGTTGGTGTTTTTAAGTCTCAGTTCAAACTCAAGGGTTGTCAGATTTTTGGTTTGGTCAAGAGGAATGTAAAATTTGCTAAGTGCACAGGCAGGTGATGTAGTACGCAAGCTGAGCCACATAAAAAGAGCTGTTAGCCCTGAAGTGAATATGAAGCTACAGCAGCACCTACAGCAACCGCCGCCACCGGAATCCGGCATGATGAGGTGGTTTCCCCGTGAAATTGAAAAGGGCTATGATGGAGGAGGTCAAGAAGGGAGAGAGATTGTTTTGGGGGAGAGAATAATTGAAGTTGTGATCTTCGTCTTCTTTCTTTTATTAAAGGAGAAAAGTAGGGACACAGTGCACGTTGTTTGCTAGTTTGATTTTGAATTTTAAAATGTTTTTATTTATAAATATATTAAAATAATTTTTTTTCTTTTTATATTATTACATCATAGTAATTTAAAAATATTTAAAAAAATACAAAAATAAACAACATCCTAGTCCTAATCTAAAATTGTAATAAATAATTCAATATCTAATTGGCCAATGGGGATCAAAGGTCAGTGGGAAAAGGGAGGTGCTTTACTATTTAGGCCAATGATGTGTGTGGCAGTGATTGGAGCACGTACACTGCTGGGGAGTAGATTGATGCTGCTCTTCACCAGTGAAAACAATCTCAGGTACCAATGCAAACGATAAATCAATTAGCTTATTATAATAACCGGATATTAAGCATCTTCAAGAAAAGAATTAAGAAAAAATGTATTTTTTAATTTAATCCTTCATAATATTAAATTAGATATTACAAAGTATTCTAACCAGGCTAATTAGATATTGAATTATTTATTACAATTTTATAAATTTCAACGTGTAAATGAATATTTAAAGAAAACTTTAAATAAAATGTGTCTAAATCCGTAAAAGATTTAGATGTTATATGTGATTTGATTAAAAAATTACTTTTATTTTATAACCATCAATTTTATTTTTATTGTAATTTTAGGATATTTTAAACATACAAATATAGGGTAGAGAGAGAATCAGTTTTTTGAAAGAATAAAAAAATTCATCTTGCACGGATATCAGTGTGCATTTATTAAATAAAAGAATATTTTTAAAACTAACCAATAAGATCTTAGCATTAATATTTATTAAACAATTTAAAAGTTCATTATCCCATGGAGGTCAAATCTTATATTCTCTCACATGAATAAGTCATATCTTATATTCTCTCACTTGGCTCATTTGAAATTGTATTTCCTTATAGTTTAATAAATATAACAATATAATATGCATAGAGTAAAACCAAAATCTCACACATATTAATCACATCATATAACATAATTAAGTAGAAGATCTAATCAAAGTTGTATATTTAAAAAAAATAAGAATATAAAATTCAATTCTTAATAAATTCAATATTGAAGAATGAATTTGAAAAAAAATCAATTTAAAAAAGACTAAAAAAAATAACTCGAGTTAACATGTTAAACTCATGATATAGATCATAAGACATAGATAACCTCATAAAAATAAAATATAAACAAATTACAAATTACAATCTCTAATCAAACCACTATTGAAAGATGAGATTAAAGAAAAAATCAATTAAAAGAAACACAAAATAAATTTAAGTTAATATGTCAAACTTATTGATGTGATCCAACCATCAAAGGATCCATTGGAGGTTCCAGTTGGTCCAGTTACTAGGCTTAGGGCTAAGAAGTTCAAAGAAACTTTCAATGGACTTCTTCAAGATACATGGGCTAAGGTGGACTTCAAGAGGATTTGTAATAATAAAGAGCAAGCCTTGATTAATCTCATTCATGTTCAAGAAGGGCTTGTTAGTGGAACCAAGACCATTATGCAAGGATTGAGACAAGAAGACTAGATTCAGACAGTTTGACATTTGGTTACTTTTTTAGTCATAACTGGAGCTACAGATCGAATTTTGATGTTATTCTAGTTTTGATGGAAACTAGACTTCCATACCTTTCCAACGGTATATGGAACGCCTTTAAGACGAGAGAGAACCATCTGTTTTAAGTTGGGTCTTGCTGCTGCCCGACAAAATACGGAAACAACGAACTTGTCTTATTTAATTAGTTGGGCTATATGGAACGCCTTTAAGACGAGAGAGAACCATCTGTTTTAAGCTGGGTCTTGCTGCTGCCCGACAAAATGCGGAAACAACGAACTTGTCTTATTTAATTAGTTGGGCTATCAAATTTTAATTATTTTGAGAGGAGACAATTTTTTTGGGTTTTTAGACTTGTTTATTTGTTTATTTTAATTAGTTTGGGCTAGTTTTAGCTTGGGTTGATTATTATTTAATGTGGCTTATGTGAGACCCATTAGGGAAACTAGGGTTTTGGCTTAGAGTATAAATACTCTTTAGGAATAATATCAGGGAACTTTTTTTTGAACAATATTTTCCAGCATTGTAGCCGTAGGTTGCTTCATCTTGGTTCTTGATTGAACTTTCAACTCTTCAAAGAATTGACCATTCTTTGTTGTGAATTTATACTTCCTTTGCTCGTCTCCAAGTGTAGGCATTGTGATCGAGTTGGTTTATAGTCTTGTTGCCTTGGAGCAAGTCTTCCATTGTGATAAGCTCGTTCAATTCTCAACAAACTTGGATTAGATTGATCTTGGGGTCGTGAATACCATTAAATTCCGCTAGAGTTCGCATCACTTATGAACTAGGTCATTAGAATAAGATAACCTAATAAAAAAAATAAAAATAATGACTTCATTTAAATCGAGTTAATCTACGACTTTAATCATGAGATTAAAATAATAATATTCAAAACAAATTATTAAATTTAGTTCTCAATCGTTCCTATTGGACAAAATGTGGAATGATGAAATTTGTAAAACAAATTATACTTCTTTTGCTCGTCTCCAGGTATAGGCATTGTGATCGAGTTGGTTTATAGTCTTGTTGCCTTGGAGCAAGTCTTTCATTGTGATAAGCTCGTTCAATTCTCAACAAACTTGGATTAGATTGATCTTGGGGTCGCGAATACCATTAAATTCCGCTAGGGTTCGCATCACTTATGAACTAGGTCATTAGAATAAGATAACCTAATAAAAAAATAAAAATAATGACTTCATTTAAATCGAGTTAATCTACGACTTTAATCATGAGATTAAAATAATAATAATCAAAACAAATTATTAAATTTAGTTCTCAATCGTTCCTATTGGACAAAATGTGGAATGATGAAATTTGTAAAACAAATTAATTAAAAAACAAGATAAAGAATTTTCTTTAAAAATGACATAAAAACAACTTGAATCAACTTAGATTAACCTATTAAGCATTGTTTTTGGGTCATGATGTCAAAATAACATAAAAAGGTAAAAATACAAATCAAGAAGAAGAAAATAATTATTATTTCAAAGAACACATCTAAAATAAGATATTAACTCACAAGATCATTTAAAAAAACAGAATAAAAGAATTAGACCATGCACTCTTTGGCCTCATTAATATTGTTTCAGAGGAGATTACAGTTTTTTATAATTCTATTATTGACTGCATTATGGATAATTATGTAGGAGTACAATGCTCAAGCACAATATTCTAAAACAATGTGCTCATTAATATTGAGTGATATTTTCTATATATTTATTATACTTTTTTATATAAATTAAAAACCATTGAGCAAAAAAATATATGTTTTTTTTGTTGTTGATAAGAAAAATCAAATTATACTAGAAATGATTTTTTTTTAAATGGAATTTAAAATTGTTATGTTCTAACAAAAAATAATTACAGCACTCCCACACAATATGAGACAAGATATCTTAATATATATCTTTCTTTTATTTTTATAACTCAATTTATAGTTGGGATTTCAAGATTTGTTATAGTTTATCAACTTATATATATATTTTTAATTATCTTATGGTGTGTGCGAGTGCATGATGTCATAGACAATGGTTTTGCCCCTTGAAAGTGTAGAGAATTTGTTATAGGTATAATCATAAAATTATAATTATAGAGTTTAGAAATCGCCACCTCATATTAATCATTACAAAATCTAATGGTGTGTGAGAGTTTGAATAAAAAGAGTGGTTGTGCAAAAGGAAGACGCGCTCCTATTGCACCCTATATAAGATAATCTGCATTGTTATTTTATTATTTTCTCTAGGTTGAGTTTTTGATTGTTGATATCTTTTAAAGTTCAATGTAGATCTCTTTTCGTGAGAGAATTTCTACTTTGTTTGATCAAAACCTAATCGTTCTAAAGTTCAAATCTTAGCTTCATGTTTATTTTAATATTTTTAATACCTAAGGACGTACTCTACAATGTAGTTTTACAACTTCAAATATTAAAATCTACAACTAAATCCCACTACTTTGAATATTAATTAGACAAAATAATTGATGAATGACTTTGATATTTTAGACAAACTCTAATAAATAATCGTAAATTGGTTATGATATCTATTTTGCATTGTAAAACATGAGAAATATGCAATTTGATCTCTTTTGTTTTTATGAAAAATGTGCTCAAAACATTTTTAAGATTTGTTCGTATGCACCAAAATAAAATATTTTTTTGTTTTTTAAATATAGATTTTTTAAATATTTTATTTTTTTGGAAACTTATGAAAAAATCAAGTATTTTGTACCGGGTTCATATCTTACAAAGTAATTCTACAAAAAAAAAATTGAAATATAGATTTTTTTTAATTTTTTTTAAAACTTCTAAGAAAATCAAGTATTTTGTATCGGGTTCATATCTTAATGTAATTTCATGTCCCAATATTGAACTAAATTGGTGGGAAAACATGGGATAAAATCACAATTTTTTTAAATAGTCGTTGTAATTGTTTCCCATTTTTCTTGATTTTTTTTAAGAAAACAAGGTATTTCTAATACTTGGTTCGTATTGCACAATGTAAATCTACAACTCAATATTATACAAAATTATTGAAAGACAAGTGAGAAAATCACAAAAAATTTAAATTAATTTATAAATAACACATTAAAAGTAGAATGTGTTGAAAATACATTTAAATTCCAATTCTTTTGAGATGCTGCTGAAAATGTTGAAGACGATTGAAATACATCAAATATATATATTATTTTGATTTTTTTTGTTGCGCTTTGTATTTTTTTAAAACAAATAAGGTAAAAATTTAGGTAGGAACAATTTTAAATGATTTAATTGCCCACTAATAAAAGCTTTAGGTGATCCAATGAATAAAAAAAAATCAATACCCCACAATAATGCAAAAATTTAGATGTAATAATATAATATATTAAATAATTTCATGACCTATCAATCAACACTCTAGGATAATGCCTGTTGATAAATCATCTTTTATACCTGTGAGAATCTATGTAGATCAGTAGATGAATGATGAGATGAAGATGAAGAATTTGATGTTTAGGGATATAAGAGAATGAGAAAGAGAGAGAGAGAGAGAGAGAGAGAGAGAGAGAGAGGAAAGTGAAAAATATTGTACTGTTCTCAACTATTTTTTTTTAACATGCATTTCATATGTTTACAAATACCTACTATTTAGACATACTAAATACTAGTCACTACCATACTTTAATATTCCCCCTCAATCTCATGTGTAGAGAAACAAAGCATGAGATTGTTACAATGTTCCTGAAACAGAGAATCACTTACACTCTTTGTAAGAATATCTACAAATTGCTATTTGGAAGAGACAAACTTAACATAGAGTTGATTGCTGACAAACCTTTCACAAACAAAGTGAACATCAATCTCAATATGTTTAGTCCTCTGATGTTGCACTGGATTGAAAGACAAGGGAATAGTTGAGAGATTGTCACAAAACAGAACTAGAGGTTGAGCAATAGGTACACATAAAAAGACCAAGATTTGCTTTATCCAATCAATCTCAACAGATGTAGTAGACAAGGCCCTATATTCAACCTCTGTAGATGATCTAGAAACAATGTGTTGTTTCTTAGAAGACCAAGAAATGGGACTGAACCCAAGAAACACAACCAATCAAGTTGTTGATCTCCTATCATTAGGATCCCCTACCCAATCAGCATCACTGAATGCTTTGAGATCCAGGCTGCCTTTGTGATAACTGAGACCAAGGTGTATAGTACCCTTAAGGTATCAAAGAATCTTTTTTTCAGTAGTGAAGTGAAGTACCATGGGAGTCTGCATGAATTGACACACTTGATGAACTGAAAATGCAATATCAGGGCGTGTAAAGGTTAAGTACTGCAAAGCGCCTACAACACTTCGTACAGAGTGGGATTATCATAAGGGATACCATCATCCTTGAGTAATCTTTGATAGGGAAGACAAAGAGTGACACAAGCTTTAGCATCAACCATATCAGTCTTAATAAGAAGGTCCTTAATATATTTAGATTGAGAGAGAAATAGACCATCACTGATAGAGGAAATTTGAATTGCCAAGAAATAATGCAGATCACCCAAGTCTATGATCTCAAACTCTACGGTAAGCGCATGAATCATCTTATGAATCTCACTGAAATTACTACCAGTGATAATAATATCATCTACATATACCAGCAGGATAACAATACCAACAACAAGAGGTTTGACAAATAGAGAGGAGTCAGAATATGTGGAATGAAATCCCAAAGTAGGCAAAAATGGAGTGAACCTGTCATTCCATGCACGGGGGGGCTGTTTGACTTATGAAGTTTACACTAACTGTGGATGAAGATGATCTATAAATCTAGGTGGTTGAGCCATGTAAACTTCTTCTTGAAGGATGCCATGTAGTAAGGAATTCTTCACATCAAGTGTCGCGACGATGATTTTTTACGCGCTTCGCGCCCCGTTATTCCCCCTGTGATTTGGGGGAGACAACGACGCGCGGTGAAATGGGGGGTTGTTTTATAGTCGTAAAAATTTACGACTAAAATTATAAGGAGTCGCCACCTAGTATTAAGGTCACTAGGAACCTATTGGTCTGCGAGAGTCTAGGTAAGGGGACTTGTTGTGCAAGGGGAAGACGCATCACCTCCAGTGCACCCTACCTAAGGTAAGCTGCATTTTTGCTTGATTATTTTTCTAAGTTAAAATTTTTACACTGCATTATAAAAAAAACAGTTTTTTTTGTCTGCGGGTGTACTTTACAATGTAATTTTACACC
Organism: Salix purpurea; assembly: GCA_027405865.1. Classification (NCBI taxonomy): domain Eukaryota; kingdom Viridiplantae; phylum Streptophyta; class Magnoliopsida; order Malpighiales; family Salicaceae; genus Salix; species Salix purpurea. The sequence continues at coordinate 3,067,472 of JAOWLH010000043.1, read as the reverse complement.
GCAGTTATAAGTTTTTTTTATCTACGGATGTACTTTACAATGTAATTTTACACCGTAGTAAAAATCTTTTTTTATCTACAAGTGTACTTTACAATGTAAATTTACACCGTAGTAAAAATTTCTTTTTATCCGCGGGTGTACTTTACAATGTAAATTTACACCCTAATAGATGAAACAAAAGTATTTAAAATTATTTTTCATATTTTGGCCAAATTCCAACGGATAATCATAAACCGGTTACGATATCTAATTTTCATTTCAAAATATGAGAAAGATGCAACATAAATTTTTACGAAAAATATGGCGGAAAAATCATGGAATTTGGCCGTATGCACAAAAACAAATACATTTTTTTTGTATTTTTGAATTATTTTTTGTAATAATAATAGTAGTAAAAAAAACAAAAATACTTTTTTTTGCCAATTTGTACTTTTTTTTTTTAATTTTTTCCTTTTTCTGGGCTGGGCTTCCAGCCTTGGGCTGGTCCGTCTAGCCATGATGGGCCGATATGCCCATAATTCAAGTGGGCTTGTATACTGGGTTGGGTCAGGTCAACCCAGCCCAGCCCAAATTTAAAAAAAAAACGATAAAATGAAGAACATGAACAGTGCAGAATTAACATTGTTCACGTTCATGAACAGTAAATGGTCGACTTCGACGAGAGGATTACCTGATGCATCCGTGTAGAGGGGATTAAGGTGGTCCTTCCTGTCGTTGTGGCTTTGGAAACGGAGGCCTGTGGTGGCCGGAATAAGGGCCTGAAGGTTGCTGGTTTACGTGTAGAGGGGTTGCCGTTGCGTCGTCCTTGTCACTGCTGGTTCGTGCAGAGGTCGCCGGAGAAGAAGGATGATGGCTGCCGTTGGTTGAGTGGTCATTTGCTGGTGGATGAAAGTAGGGGCTGCTGCAAGTTGCTGTTTTCTAGAGAGAGAGGCGTTACTGGAGGAGAGAGAAACAGGACTCTGTAACTAGAGGGAGAGAGACGAAATCGAAGAGAGAGAGAGAGCGGTGTTGACGAAGAAAAAGGGGTTAATCGTGTTTTTTTTTGTCAAAGATCACCACAATTTCCCCTTTGAGTCTCTTTTCTTCTCTCTGTTTTTTGTTTATCTCCCTTGTTCTTCTCTGTCACCTTCTCTGTTCAAAATTCCCCCCCCCCCTCCGTCGTGCACGGTAGCCGGTATTTATACACGAACGGCTTGCTTAGCTGGACTACTTTCGGCGGAGGCGACGGCTGGCGTGCCTGTGATGGTGGCTGTCGGCGTTGGGCTGTCGGTGGGTGCTCAGGTGGTTGTCGGGGGGGCGTGGCAAAAGGCAGCGGCCGGTGCAGTTTTTGGGATAAGGTGAAAGTGTAATTTGGTCCTTTGATTTATGATTGTTTTAATTGCATCCTCAATTGGATTTAAATTTGTAATTTTATGCAATTGTACCCCTGACCGAATTTCAACTTAACCTTACTTTTGCGCGCCTTTTTCATTTTAGTCCTACTCTTTTGATTTGTGCATTTTGACCCTCAATTGACCATTAAGTTTTCAGTTGTTTTCAATTTGGCCCTTAATTTTGTGCAATTAGCTTGAAAAAAATTCAATCGGATCTTCAAAAATTCCAATCTTCTCAATTGAGCCCGAATTAAATTTAAGAATTTGATTTTTTGTCAATTAAGCCCTTAATAAAATTAATTTGATCAATTTAAAGCATAATTAAGTCCTTGCACTTAATTAAATTCTTCAATTGAATCCTAAATTAATTCCCAAACATAATAATATTTTAAATTAGGCTATGATTAAATCAAATTGGCCTATAAAAAATATAATTATAATTTTTGACTTAATTTTTACCTCGAATTTGTATTTTTTCTCATTTTTTGGCACAAAAGAGATACGATTCGGCTCCGAAACTATTCAAAATTTTCACCATGATTTTTACCAACGCCGACCTTTTTTATTTTTATTTTATTTTATTTTGGGGAGTAACCCAAAAATTGGGTTATGACATCAAGCTACCATATTAGCTAGCCAAAGTTAACAGCAAGGGCTAAGACAATTCTCACAGTAATAGGTTTCACTACAGGACTAAAAGTCTCTCCAAAGTCTAGGCCTGGTTCTTGACTGAACCCCTGAGCAACTAATCTGGCCTTATGTTGAGAAATAGTGCCATTAACATGCCTTTTTAATTTTGAATATCCATTTACATCCTACCAAGTTTTTATGAGAAGGTACAGGTACCAAACTCCATGTATTCTGTGAGTGCAGGGCAACCAATTCCTCTTGCATAGCCAATAACAAAACCAGCTCTTTCAATGCACTTTTGTAAGAAGTAGGTTCTACCACAGATAAGTCAACAAGAGGAGCAGTTTTGATAGATGTGTTGCTACCTAATTTTTGACCCACTTATTTTTATGTTTCGGAAAAAACAAAAAAAAATATCAAAAAAGACAAAAATCCAAAAATATCCTGGTACGAGGGCAAAATTGAAGGAAATTGAGAATTTAATGGTCAATTGGGGGTTTAAGTGCATGAATTCGAAACCAATGAGCAAATTAAAAAAGAAGCGTAAGCTCAAAACTGCTTTTGAAATTTTGACTAGGAAAAAATTCTATAAATAGGTCTAATTAGAACCAAAGAAGGGGGACAAAAAAAACATATACACCCAAAAAAACTCTAAGAGCCAAAAAAAACCTAACCCTTTTTTTCTCTCCAAGGGGTTGCAACTGCAGCCCCATGATCTCCCTTCCCCTTCCTCTCCTACACCCCTCGTCAGTCCTTCCCCTCTCCCTCACACTCCCTCCACACGCAACAAACCCTAAAACCTAAAAAAGAATCATTTTTCTCTCTCTTAGCCTGTGCCGTCAATATGGCACCCCCCAACCTCCTTTTTTTTTGCTTTCTTCTTTTTCTCTTGCAGTTGCAGCCACCGGCCGACCAACCTCCTAATTGTCTCCTCCCCAGCTACAACACCCACTCCTCTTGGCAGTGCCGTCAGCCTCTCCTCCCTTTTCCTTCTTCACCAAGCTGTAGCTACAACCACCGCCCTCACTGTCTCCTCTCCAGCCATCGCCAATAGCCTCTCCCCCATAACTACCTCCTGACTCCATCCAGCTGCCACCACACTGTAGTAGCGCCAGCCCCATCAGCTCTTACTTCCCCTTCTTCCCGTCATCTCCTCTCTCCGACCTTAACAACCTCGCCGACCACACAAATCGGCCATGCAAAGGAGCCCACCAACCATTTGAAGAAGAAGAAAAGATGAGAGATTTGAGGAAGAAGGAACTGAAACATTGGTATTTGTGTGTTTGTTGTGGGTTGTGTTGTTTGTGTTTGCAGGTCACTGTGAGAGACCCTCACTGACGAGAAAGAGAGGAAGAGAGCATATCCATTGCCCCCTGTTGCTGCTTTATGGATGACTACGCGTGGAACCACGGGCCGCCAGTGATAGGGGCGCGTAAGCTGACGCGCCACCAGTGCCCCTGCGCTATCACCACTTTTCCTAGGTCGTGACACTATTCCTGAGGTCTTTTTCATAATTTTTATGCTTATGTCTTTATTCGAATTTTTATTGTTTTTTAATTATTATTTGTAGAATGTAATGAAAAAGAAATAAAAATGAGGATGTGTGTATATTGTGTTTTATTTATTCATTTATTTATGTTGTTTTGTTAAGTAAAAAAGGAATATAAAGTGAATAAAAAAATGTGTTTTATTTGTGTACGACCAAAGCTTTTTTCGAAAAATTACTCTAGATTTAATAACAAGTTTATTAAATCTTAAGAATTTGGCCTATATTGAAATAAATCGTGAAATTAGTTTATGAGGATTAATGGTTAAATTCAGATAGTAAATGTTGGACCTACAAGTAGGCTATCATTTAAATATCTAGAAACGATAAAAAAATTCTCAAAGTTATTCTGAGCGGTGACCAATTTTTTGAATCAGCCTATATTGAAATAAATCGTGAAATTAGTTTGTGAGAATTAATGGTTAAATTCAGATAGTAAATGTTGGACCTACAAATTAGCGGTGATCGATTTTTTTGAATCGGAACATTTTTTTACGTTGCTTAAGTTGTGGAAAAACCATCCATTCATCGAGGATAAATCATCTTTTTAAGGCATCTAATGGATCTTTTTTCCTGATATTTTATTTGGGTTCATGAGCTCATAATAAAATTTCAAGCTAGATTTATTCACATGAATAAATACGTCCAATCAAAACATTGAAAATCACATCAAAATACACAATGCAGCTTCCCTTAGGTAAGGCCTGCTAGGGATGCTAATACCTTTCCTTTACGCAACCAGTCCCCTACCCTTGAATCTCTAACCAGACCAGTGCAACCGGGGTTTTCTAGTGACCCACAACAGCCAGGTGGCAACTCCTTAACTCCATGCGAGACAACCCTTCCGGGATGCTGCGCGGTGACGTGTGACAGATTGATGACTCTGTTGGGGACGGTATTTTATCTGAAAAAATATTGGACTAAGCTTTGATTATTGTGATGTGTTTTTATCTATTTTGATGTGTTTGTTTTTTATATGTACATATGTTCATGCATTATTAATTTATTTGACCTACATTTTTGTGGTTTGTGTCTTTTAAGTTAAATGATGGACTAGCAGCTTGCCTTATGACTTGAGACAAGGTTTAAGTTTAAGTTTGAGTGCTTATACTGATAGTGATTGGAATACGTGTCATCCTATTACCTACTAAGCCTCCCCATATTGTCTTCACGAGGGTGATCACTAGAACAACAAGAGACCTTGTTTACAGAACAAAGTAGCAAACTCACAATTTGTTGCCCAAAGATTAGAACCAATGATTAAGTTGTTTTGCATGAAGGCAAACCCTTATCGAAGCATCTTGAATTCAAAAATTATGGGCGACATAGTGGTCTTTACTATGTAGAGTTTAAGCAAAAATAATTTTTTTTTGTTTATCATGCAATTGTTACGATCACGTGTCACTTCTTGAAGGGTAAGTTTGTAAAAAAAAACATGCATATACATTTCAACATGCATTCCTACAATTTGAAATAGGGATCCCTCAATCTGTCATCCTCCGAAGAGTCAAGAGTCATTGACATTTGACATTGCTAAGAAGAATTCACACCGATACAGAAACAACATTTGTGTTTTTCTACAAGCCAAAAAGAAAGTTCTCTGCTCTACCACGAAATCAGTTTGGACATACGCTCAGATATCATCTGCAAAGTGTTAATGCGTTCATCAATGGAGATTGTGAAAAATTCAGGTTGCCTTTTAAGGAGTGCGGCTAGTTCATATATGAATCCACTTTCAGATAGCAAGCATTAGTCAAGGAAGTTGTCAATCCATTTAAGTATCATTTGATTTCTCTCCTGATCATGTGGAGTTGTTGTGGCATTAACAAATCAAGGAGTTTTATGCCACCACGCATAATAGATCATGTTATTTTAAGCACAATTTTGTCTTTTAAATCAAAAATAAATATCTCGAGTTTGAAAACACAATATGGTATTGTCAAATCTGATCCGGTGTCTGAGAGATCAAAGCATGTGCACTACAAGAATACATTGCTCGACGAAGTGAAATTGATGCAAAAAACGTGTTTTCATTGTATGATGAAATTGTTAATGATTTGTGCACTTTGGTGGTTTGTCTAGAGTGTTTCCTTGCTCGATTCACTTTTTATGTCTAATGAGGAGCAAACCATTGAAAATTTTATGCCTTCCTTATGCGACATAATCCAGATGAGAGAGATGAATAATTGCATGAATTTCAGTAATCAAGTATGGAAGTTAATCGGTAAAAGGCAAGTCAAGTTCTATGGAGGGGTTATCATATGCAGGGTCAGCAATAAATCGTCACGAGCATAACAAATATCAATGAGAAGTGACAAGACAAAAATAATTGTTTGAAAAGTCTGAGAAAAGTGTCACGTCGTCAATAATTGTCTCATGGAATTTCATCGATTATCACTTTATTTTAGGGCTAAATCATCATTTCATTGAAGCATGTGGTTTCTTTGCCTTTTTGTTGTTTTAAAATCAAGAGATGTTTAACATTCTTATTTTTGAAATATTTTGATCAAACTCCAACATGCAAAAACTAAAGCTTATCATTCCTGAAAATTAAAAGTGTTTTGATTATAGAATTGACCCAACTTTTATTAAATGACATGATAACCAATATCAGGTGACCAAACAAATTTTTGATCCCATACACCGAGTTTTGAACCACAACATAGAACTAAGCTTTATCATTATGCATATCGACATGTAATGGATTTGGTAGTTATGGACCCGTGAATCATGTCTCTTGCACATCCAAATCACTACATTGGACGAGGTCAAAATTTATAGGTTATAACCAGCTTTGCTTGAAATGATGAAAGGTCATCTTTGTTTATTTCCTTCACTATTATTGAAATATATATCCCTTGTTAATCCTAATTTGAGCATGACAGGATATTTCTTTGAAAATACCCGACATGGATGACACCCTCATACTAGGAGCAAATAAGAGATTTGTAGTTTGAAGACAAGGACAATATTATAATTTATAGAAGGGGGGTGCTAAGAATGAAAACCTAATATTGGAGAACAAGTAAATTGAGAAAAGACATGACAAAAGCCAAGAGTCGATGTTAAGGACATTTTTAGAAGAAAAAAACACAAAAAAAGAATATTGAACTATACCATGTTTGTTGGTATTGTGGTCGAACCTCATGTTGAAAAAAAATGGAATTGACATTATCGAGTCTTTAAGATAATTTATCCATCAAATGAAGATCTTGCAGAGTTGTTTTGTTAGGCTCTATTGAATGCAACAAAAGATGGAATAATATCAGATACAAATGATGGTTTGAGTTTTAGTATTTCCCTTTTTAAGTTTGAAATTGTCAATGAAAGGAATGACATTGTTATGGAGCTTCTTAGAGCATTGGTTGATTGATAAAAAATCACGTTAAGATAATTAATGTATTTTTATGTTGTTTCTTCTACAAACACAATAAAAGAATGAGAGTTAATGACTACCTACTGGTGATCCTTGGTCTTTGAAACCCTTATATACCTTTTTAAGCCTATAAATGCCCTTTTCTTTTATAACCATGAACCAAAGCCTCGCTGCATGCTTTTAAAAGTCCTTCTTGATCAAGCAAGCAATTTTATTGATAAGTGACACTCACAAAATTGTTAGAGTTTTTCCATAAGGGTTATAATTTCATGAACTAAGTTACAAGTTGTTTTGCATATTGAGAAAGTAAGTGCTGAAAAATGAGACAAATTTTCAATTGAACCTCAGGTCTTTACTCGACACTCTAATTGTTTGAAAACCATAAATGGTCACCTTATCATGTACCATCAAATGACATATCCCAAAATCAAAGATTAGAATTGAAACACAAAAATCCCATAAAAAAACGATTTCAATCTCACAATGGGTCAATTACTGTTTGCAAAATACAAGATAATTATAGGTATATATGCATTGAATATCGTGTGTTGGATATTTGACCAAATGAATTTGATTTACAACAAATGACATCTCTTTGATTTTATTTCAAGGATTAGACTTTGGATGCAAATGATTTTTGAAATTGATGACTTAATTTCAGAACAAGAAAAATTTACAAACAAAGAAAACATCGAACAAATTTGCAGAATCCTTGACATTGATAGTTCTTGATTATCATTGAAAAGCTCAGCAGTCAGAGGCCATAAGGTGGATCTTGCAAACAATTTCACATCAGGTTGGAGGCAAAGAAACACAAGCAAATAATGATTCAGTGAAAATCATCAATGAGCACCAACAGAATCAACTCAAGGCAACCTTGCTTAATAGATAACAATGGTTTAGCAAGCTCCAACAGCAATTGAGAATAACATTGTATTTGAAGGTCATCTTCAGATTCTGAAATATCGGCTTACTCGTGGATGTGGATGTCTCCAAAAAGATTTTATCTCATAAAGGCATTTTGATGAAAGTTGAAGAGTGTATGTGCCACCAAGATTGATTGTGGGATAATCTATTTTGAAGGCCGTCGATTCAAGCTCCACTTCACTGCATGAGGTGGGTGATAAAAAGAAAGATGTTATCGGTGAGTTGCATTGTGATAAATGGTAAAGATGAGGCATGCCACCAAGATTGACTAGGGAATAATTTGTTTTGAAGCCCATCGACTTAAGGTTTAGTTCACTGTATGAATATGGGAGACAGAAAAAACCTCGTTAATGACAACATTATAATTCTTTGCATGGACTAAGAAGAATTTGTTCAGAAAAAGTTGAGTCTACATCAAAGAGTTTCAGATTGCATGACCGAACAGTTGTATCAATTCAAGGCGCAATTCATCACATGAATGTGGGTGATGATAACATTACATCTATCCTCATGAGCTGAGAGAGGAATTTATTGTGGATAGCATTAAGCATGCAATGATGAGTTTTGGATGCATTTCTGAATGACTTGACAATTCCATGAAAGTTGATGATGACATATGCTTGAAGAAATACAATTCAATTGATGAAAACTCCATGACTGATTGACAATCGAAGATGAGGTCAACATTAGCAAGTCTTGCAATGATTGTTAGTAGAACTCACACAAATCAAAAAACTGTTATTGAGAGAATCCAAGAAAATAGATGACTTGTTACACTCCTTCACAATGAATGCAACACCACACTTGGGGGTAAGGTCAGACTTGATAAACACTGAAAGCAGAGATCATCACAGATAGCCCAGAATATGCAACGCGCTGACGTTGAGTGGATTAATGACATATGACAAACTTCAATGAGCCATGTATACATGTATCATTATGCATTGCATCCCCATCTTCACCAATTTCACCCGGGTAGATCACCCGTTATAATGAGGCCATCTCCATCTTCCATCCGGGTAGGTCATCCATCATAATGAAACCATCTTCACCAATTTCATCCGGGTAGGTCACCCATCATAATGAAACCATATTCACCAATTTCATCCGGGTAGGTCACCCATTATAATGAGACAATCTTCACCAATTTCATCCGGGTAGGTCAGCCGTTATAATGAGACCATCTTCATCTTTCATTTGGATATCTCACCCGTTATAATGAGACCATCTTACCAATTTCACCCGGGTAGGTCACCCATTATAATGAGACCATCTTCATCTTTCACCTGGGTAGGTCCCCATTACAATGAGACCATCTTCACTATTCTCACCCAGGTAGGTCACCCAGTATAATGACACCATCTTTATCAATTTCACCCGGGTAGGTCACCCGTTACAATAAGACCATCTCCATCTTTCACCTAGGTAGATCACCTATTACAACGAGATCATCTTCACTATTCTCTTTTTCTTTACAACACTTACTATTTAAAGTCTTTTACAAGACTTTAGTCGTAAACATTCTAAAGAGGGTGCATTTGTCGCCACCCAATTTTTGATCCATTTATTTTTATGTTTCAGAAAAAAACAAAACATATCAAAAAACACAAAATCCAAAAATATCTTGGTACAGGGCAAAATTGAAGGAAATTGAGAGTTTAATGGTCAATTGGGGGCTTAAGTGCATGAATTCGAAACCTATGACCAAATTAAAAAAGGTGTGTAAGATTGAGGCTGCTTTTGAAATTTTAACTAGGAAAAAACTCTATAAATAGAGTTGACTAGAACCAAAGAAGGGGGACCAAAAATAATACTATACACCCAAAAAAACTCTAAAAGCCTAAAAAAACCTTAACCGTTTTTTTGTCTCCAAGCAGCTGATGTCGCTAACACCTTTTTGGGCAGCTGCAACCCCATGATCTCCCTTCCCTTTCCTCTCCTACACCCCCCGTCATGCCTTCCCCTCACCCTCACCCTCCCTCCACACGCAACAAACCCAAAAACCTAAAAAAGAATCCATTTTTTCTCTCTTGGTTTGTGTTGTCAACAGGCAGCCCGCCCCCCCCTCGGCCTCCTTTTTTTTTTTTTGCTTTCTTCTTCTTCTCTGTAGTTGCAGCCACTAGCCGGCCAACCTCCTGATTCTCCTCCCTAGCTGCAACAACCACTCCTCTTGGCAGTGCCTTTAGCCTCCCCTCCCTTTTCCATTCGTCTCTCCTTCTTCATCAAGCTGTAGCTACAACCACCACCCTCACTGTCTCCTCTCCAGCCATCACCAACAGCCTCTCCCCCATAACTGCCTCCTTGCTCCATCCAGCTGCCACCACACTGTAGTAGCGCCAGCCCTATCAGCTCTTACTTCCCCTTCTTCCCGTCATCTCCTCTCTCCGGCCTTGACAACCTTGTCGACCACATAGATCGGCCCTGCAAAGTAGCCCACCAGCCATCTGAAGAAGAAGAAAAGATGCGAGATCTGAGGAAGAGGGAACCAAAACATTGGTATTTGTGTGTTTGATGTGGGCTGTGTTGTTTGTGTTTGCAGATCACTATGAGAGACCCTCACCAGCAAGAAAGAGAGGAAAAGAGCATATCCATTGCCCCCTACTGTTGCTCTATCAGTGATTGCACGTGGAACCACGTGTCGCCAGTGATGGAGGTGCGTGAACTGACGCGCCACCAGTGCCCCTGCGCTGTCACCACTGTTCTTGGTTCATGACACTATTCTTGAGGTCTTTTTTTTAATTTTTATGTTTATGAGTTTATTCAAATTTTTATTGTTTTTTAATTATTATATGTAAAATGTAATGAAAAAGAAATAAAAATGAGGATGTGTGTGTGTTGTGTTTTATTTATTCATTTATTTATGTTGTTTTGTTAAGAAAAAAAGGAATATAAAGTGAATAAAAAAAATATGTTTTATTTGCATATGGCCAAAGCTTTTTGCGAAAAGTTTATTAAATCTTGAGAATTTTGCCTATATTTAATTAAATCGTGAAATTAGTTCATGACAATTAATGGTTAAATTCAGATAGTAAATGTTGGATCTACAAGTAGGCTAACATTTAAATATCTATAAACAATCAAAAAATTCTCAGAGTTAATCTGAGCGATGATCGATTTTTTGAAACAGCCTATATTGAAATAAATCGTGAAATTAGTTCATGAGGATTAATGGTTAAATTCAGATAGTAAATGTTGGACCTACAAGTGGGCTAATATTTAAATATCTAGAAATGACCAAAGAAATTCCAGAGTTAGTCTGAGCGGTGACCAATTTTTTTGAATCCGAACATTTTTTACAATGCATAAATTGTGGAAAACCCATCCATTCATCCAGGATAGATGATCCTTTTAAGGCATCTACATGGATCTTTTTTCCTGATATTTTATTTAGGTTCACGAGCTCATAATAAAATTTCAAGCTAGATTTATTCACATGAATAAATACAGTCAATCAAAACAGTGAAAATCACATCAAAATACACAATGCAGCTTCCCTCAGGCAAGGCCTACTAGGATGCTAATACCTTTCCTTTACACAACCAGTCCCCTACCCTTGAACCTTTGACCAGACCAGTGCAACCGGGTTTTCCTAATGACCCTCAACAGCCAGGTGGCGACTCCTTAACTCCATGCGAGACAACCCTCCTGGGACGTCGTGCGGCGACATGCGACAAGATGCAAGACAAAGCTCCTTTTTGACAATACCATTTTTTCTATGAGTTTGCATAGGATGAAAGTCATAGGAGGAATGTTAAGGACCACTGAGATAGCACAGAATCAGAGGACATACCTTGAGAACTGGACTCAGGTGCCACAGGGATGGCGGAAAAAGTTGGAGAGGCAGAAGCAATGGACAATGATGAGGGTGTAGATAAAGGAATATGATCAAAACTTAGACACAAGAGATACAACTATATTATTGGCGGTGACAATTGGCAAAATAGACCAATAAGTGATAGAAGAATGGGACAAGGGTATAAAAGTGTTTGAGACTAGTTCCTTGTAAGGAAACAAAAATTCATTGAAGACTACATGTTTGGAAATATATATTCTTTTATGAGAGACATGATAACAGACATAGCTTTTATATTGAGTAGCATACCCTAGAAACACATGCATTGTAGTTTTGGATTGAAGTTTGTTGGATAGATAGAGACGTAACAAGGGAAAACATGCACATTCAAACACACGTAAGTGGGAAAGGGGTGGAACATCTTCAACATAGAGTTTCAAAATGAGATATGTTATTTAAGACTACAGAAGGCATTCTGTTTATCAAATAAGAGGCAATATGCACAGCATATGTCTAAAAAGAGGAAGGTATGTGAGCATGTTGCAATAATATGATTGTAGTTTCAATAAGATGTTTATGTTTATGTTCAGCAAGCCCATTTTGTTCAAGGGTGTATTGACATGATTTGTGATGTAAAATACCTTTATTAGAAAGAAATGATTGAAATTGTTTGAGTTTGGACATAGTGATAAAAAGTAGTAAATAGAGAATATAAATCACTCTTATTGATGAGAGGAAATAGCCAAGTGTATCTTGAAAATTAATCAACAAAGATCACATAATATCGAAACCCATCAACATAAATAGTTGGAGAGGAACCACAAAGAAATAGTTGGAGAGGAACCCTAAAGATCACTATGGAAAGGTGTTACAGATTGTTTACTACTAGAATAGAAAGGCAGTTTACAAAACTTGCCTTGAAGACAACCATGACACATAACAGGATTAGAGCTTTGGAATATGCAATATGTGCTTTATGTAACATCATATTTACAATTTTATTTATAGGATGACCTAGTCTATGATGTCGGGTAGATGATAAGACTAATTGACCAAGATAAGACTGAGCCCGAGAGGATATGACTGGTCTACTAGACCTTGGAGACATAAAGGGAAAAGGATAGAGTCCATTACTGTAGTGCCCTCTATAGAGTATTCCTGTGACTTTGTCCTGAATTCAAAAGCAAAAGGCATCAAATATTAATCGACAATTATTATCCAAGAACAATTTATATACTGATAACAAATTCTGAGCTAGTTTTGGGACATACAAAACTGAATTCAACTTAATAGGTTTAATACTTGTATCAATAATGGAATGGCCAATATATGACACAGACAAACCTTCACCATTGGCTATGTGAACAATATCAAAGGTTGGAAAAGGAGTACTCAGAGACAAGTTGGACAAATCAGCAGTCATGTTATTTGTAGCACCAGAATCAGTGATCCATACAGGAGAGGAATGCTGAGATACCAAGGGTTGAGATGTATGCAAAATAGTGTTCATTGCTTGGATGGGATGTGGGTGATTAGGAGAAGTATGAAATGGAGGATTACTTGCAACACCAATGAAATTAGGTCCAATATCATTGTAGAAACAATTAAGGAACCATCTGATGTGAACCTCGTGATAACGTGGTCACGCAACCCACAACCAAGAATGAGATCTGATCCCGAAAAGTTGAAATAGGTCTGATAGGAGTGTGACACAATAGAAACCTGCCCCAAGGCACCAACACTATTGGAATGAGTAGAATGACGCCACGAAGCCAGTTAATCTTCGATAAGTCAGATTCAGTTCGTTCAAGAATGCAAGAATCACTCTCACACATAAACTGAAAAGTTCAGAATTAAAATTAATTAATGGCTGCCGAAATTTAGCTAACATGAGGTTAAATAGTCTTTTAAGAACTAACTTTAATGGACCCTTTATGTGGACTTAAATGAGTTCCACTCAAAACTAACCCAAAACCCTAAGTTGGAAAGCCCATGTGTTAATCCAAACAAGCCTTGGATCCTAGCTGAAAACAAAGTCTTAATTAAGCCCAAACAAGTCTTGGGCTCTAGCTAACAAAATTAAATAAAACCCATAAGTCTTATTTATAGTCTTCCATCCAACCCCTTCATCCTAGAAACAAAAGGAAAAGGTAGCCCATAAGTCCTTGTTGGTGTTTCTAGGCTGGTTCGCATCACCATCTCACCTAAAAACTTAAGCTATTAGGTGAAGCCCTAGAATATAATTTATATTATTCTCTAATACCCCCCTTCAAGTGAAAGTCATTTGGGCTTGAAACTTGCACATACTAACACTATCTTGTGCTTGATTTTTATCAAATAAAATGAGGGTAGTGAGATTCGAACTTGTGACCGCTAGGTCAACAAAACTCTAATATCATATGAGAATAAATGTAGATCAGTAGATGAATGAATAGATGAAGATGAAGAATCTGATGTTTAGGGATTTGAGAGAACGAGAGAGTGAGAGAGAGGAAAGTGGAAAATATTGTATTGTTCGCAACTGATTTTCGTATGTTTACAAATATCTACTATTTATACATATTCAATACTACTCACTACCATACTCTAACAATACCATCTAAGTGATTTAATATGTACATATACTTTCTTTACAAAACTAACAAAGTCAAGATTCTTTATTTTTTATGCAAATGACATCTAGTTATATTCAAAACAAATTACTAGTCATTTAAATCTACCGTGCACGCTACGTTTAGACTTGAGAAATATCTTTATTCATATACTATAGAGATTGAAATGTTCAATTTAAATAATCAAATTGTATTTGATAATTGAAAAAAAATCAAAGTTGATGGTTTATTCCCACCTTTATTTACTATAAATATTCCTGTCAGATAAGTATATGATTAAAATTATAAGAATATTTTATTCAGCTAGTGCTGAAATGTTCCATCACAATACTCTCATTGATCACACGAGAAACCTTGAATTTTGGTTCGTCAACTCTTCAAATGTGAACTTCGTATACATTGATGGCTCCATTCCACTCCCGATGACAGCATCATTTTTGGGGCAATATAAATATGCCAAAGAAAACCTTTCGACTTGCTTGGAGGCAAGTACCGGCCGATGCCTTATGCTTTTGTAAACGTCATTGCTCAAGTCCAGCATTTTATCAAACACAAACATCAATTAATGGTGATGTTTGTCATTGCATTGTATTTTAAATTTTTTTTTTAAAATGATTTTTTTAATTTTATTTTAAATTAATTTTTTTTGTTGTTTTTAAATCATTTTCATGTATTGGTATCAAAAATAATTTTTTTTAAAATAAAAAATATTATTTTGATGTATTTCTTAATAAAAAAAACACTTTCAAAAGCAATCTCAACCATACTCTCAATCAGACACTAATTATTGAAAATCAATACAAGAAGCAGTTCAAGGAAGATTAATTACTTTATGTATATATATTAAAAAATAAAGACATTGATGTTTTACTGTGTATCTAGACACGAATTACTATGGATTTCAATAGTAAAATTGTCATTTTACCCTCAGACTGAAATTTTAACCCCCGAAATCGAAGGCATTTTAGATATTTTCAGGGGACATGTTTGATATTTTAACTAGCCAATGCCCCCGCGCATCATCGCTAGTGGCACCATATTTCTTTTCAACGCAAAAGAAATATTAAAGCAAAAAAATTAAAAACAAAAACTAAAAGCATAAATACATAAATATGGACAAAAAAAAACATTATCCAAAAAGAACCAAAAGACCAAAGGAATTAATACTAAATAAAAAATTAAAAGAATAAGCACCAAAATAAAAAAAATAAAATATATAATTAATTCTAAATGAAGGACAAAAATTAAATAAATCGAAATTTTGGGGCTAAAAAACAATAAAGAGATTTTAAAAAATCAATATAGTGCAATTGCTGAAAAAATTAAAAGAATAAGGACCGAAATGAAACTAAGCATATATGACCAATTTCAATTGAATGACAAAATCAAAATATATTAAAACTTGCATACCAAAATTATTAAAGAAACCAAAAACAGACCAAAAATCAAAAGTTCTAATGAATAAATATTTATTCATTTTAAAATCATCCAAAATCAAAAAGAAAAACAATAATAATTTTTTTTAATGTTTTTAGATCATTTTCATGTGCTGATGTTAAAAATAATTAAAAAAAAACAATTATCCTTTTAATATATTTATAAATAAAAAATATCTTTTTTAAAAAATCAATAGAGAGTGGGTTTCAAACTCGCACTCTCTTGAATTTACTTTGTCCTTAGACAAACTCGGCCATCTCAATATTTAGGTCTTTGTTCTCGACAATATATATATTAATCGTAGTTTTACTGTAAACAAAATAGAAATGTGGTGAGAGTGGGATTCGAACTATTGCCCTCTTGGATTTATATGGCGCCTTAGACCAACTCAGCCACCTCGACATCTCGATCATAGTTCATGACAATAGATATTAATAGTAAGTTTTGATGTGGATTCGCACAGTAAAACCGGGACGCGTTTTATATTTTAGTTAATATTGTTTAGGGTTTTTGGTATTTTCCGTTGTAAATTGCATAGTAAAACTACATTTTTACTCCTGGGAGCTAACAAAAAGACAAGGAACAGTGGGGGGTGTTTTCGGTATTTCACATATTCATGCATAGTGCAACTACAAAAATACCCACCGAAAAGACAAAATCGAAGGCCTAAGTTGGGGGCATTCTGGTACTTTCATGGACGGGTTTTTTGTGGTTATCGATGGATCCAGGGGTATATAGATAATTTTACATTTTATTATTGTGTTTGTATTACTATAGGCGTGTCGTGCGGACGCGTTAGCAGAGTTTCATGCGCACACGCCTATTAGGCGGTGCGTGCGGTGACTATAGATCTTGTACAATGTCTGGTCACTGTGTCAAAATATGCACCCCCATGTCCTCTTCCTCCTAGAGCAGCACGTGGTGGGCTAGGGGCAGCCGTCAAGCGCCGATGGATGGTTTTTGTTTTTTCCTCCTTTTCTCTCTCTTGCACCAGCAAAATACATGTCAATCCTCCATGTTTGTGGTTATTTATTTTAATCCCTGTTCTTTTGATTTCAGTTTAATCCCTTAATTCTTAAATGAAAATTTTGACTATTTTCAATTATGCCCTTCAATTGAAACTAATTATATATGTTGGTTTCATTTCAGTCCTTATTCATTTGGTTTTTTGTTTTTTTTGTTCCTTTAATTTTTTTTCAGTTTGCAAGTTTTATTTGCTTTACTTATTTCCTCCAATTGAAATTTGTTATACATGCTACTTTTCATTTTAGTCTTTATTATTTTAATTCTTTAGCAAAATTACTCTGCAATTGTTTTTAAAAAATCTCTTTATTTGTTTCAATTTTTACCTTCAATTGGAAGTAATTATATATTTTATTTTTCATTTCGGTCCATATGCTTTGAATTTTTTATTTGGTATTAATTCCCTTGGTTTTTTTTTTTTCCTTCTTGAATAGTGTTTTTTTTTTACCAATATTTATATCTATGCTTTTAGTTTTAGTTTTTAATTGTTGTTGTTCTTGAATCAATATGTTGACGAAACAGCTATCGGTGTGAAGCAGTATGTGGAGGGTATCTGTTCATTCGAAGATAAATAGTTTCCGGGAGACAATTCTCTTGAAAGTAAGTGGAGGAAACATCTAGATTCTCAGCTAGAATTTCTGTCATCTCTTTAGCCAATTTCTCAGCTTCCATGCTCTCTCTAGAAATGAAGATTGGAAAGATTAGGAGTAAGTTCACTTAAAAACAATGCATGCATAACCAAATATATTTTTTCTAATTAGGTTGTAATGACAATTTATAGTGGGAGGCGTTGCACTCCATATTCACCAAGTTTTGAAATATGGAAGAAGGCTTCTGACCATGAAATATGGTCACCCCATCTGCAACCATTTTCAGAAAAATTCAAAATGCTTTCTTCAGCCTTTTTTTATCTGAATGGGAGAGGGACGACTGAAGGTGAAGGAGAGAATGTGATGGCTCTCAAATCTTGAAAATAAAATGAGTAATATTCGTCAGTTTATATAAATCATGGAGACTTGGGAGCAAAATTGAATACAAACACATACCATTTGCAAATGTTTTCTTGTTCTTTAAGATTCTCTTTATGTTTTCTCTAGATCCAGTGTTCTAGTTCTTCAATTGCAGAGCCCAAGCTTCATAAAAGAAGATATGTTCTTCACATGGCCTACGACTCATTTCCAATTCACACATTGTAAAGAGAATTGTTATGGATCTATAATAGTTGTGTGGATTGTTTTTTTTTTTCATGTATAACTTTAAGAATTTCATGCTATAATTGATTGTAAAATAAAATTCTTGCAAACTAAAATGAAAAATATTGTATAGTCTGATCACTTGCCGACTAAATGGTAGCCCTATAACACAAGTTGTTTTGTATTCATTTGCTTATAAAAACAAGGGTAACATTATAAAAAGTTATATTTTAAACAAAATTATACTCATGATAATTCTCTTTATTTAAATTCCTTGTATACCTGAGTCACAATACCATAATAATTTCATAAAAACAAATCATAAAACAGTTTCCTAGCAATATCCGGCTCCACTAGACGTCTCCGCAAGGATCATCCCAAGACGTTACGTTTCCTGACTACACCTACAGCTGGGCATTCCAGTAATTTCAACATCAAATTTCTATTATATAGAAGACGTTCCAGCCATCTACTCCTCACAATTATAGTTATCCTTTCTCTATCAAATCCTTCAACGATTCTCGTTCAAGGTATGCATCTAGTTCCCATTCTGCATTATTTTCCTTAATTTATTTTTTATTTATTATTTCTGATAAGATCTGCTAGTGTTTTATAGATCAATCCTTAATGATCGTTGATTATAACATTAACATGTCTGATTTTTTAATCTAATCGTCGGGATCTTACGACGTTGTTATTGATTCTATTGTATAGATCTCGATTGAGCGGTGTTTTCAACTGGCCTTTTTATTTTTTTTCCAAATTTTGATCAAATGTTTTATTCTGTTAAGATCGGTAAAAAAATTTATATGACATGCAAATTATGAAATTGCAATTTTTATCTAGTTTGTCTCTGATTTTTAACATTTTTGGGCGATCAGATGCAAATCTTCGTCAAGACTCTTACAGGCAAGACCATCACCCTCGAGGTGGAAAGCTCGGACACAATCGATAATGTTAAAGCCAAGATCCAGGACAAGGAGGGAATCCCACCAGACCAGCAGAGGTTGATTTTTGCTGGCAAACAGCTTGAGGATGGACGCACCCTTGCTGATTACAACATCCAGAAGGAGTCTACCCTCCACTTGGTACTCCGTTTGAGAGGTGGCATGCAAATCTTCGTCAAGACCCTTACTGGCAAGACCATCACCTTGGAGGTGGAGAGTTCTGATACCATCGACAATGTGAAGGCTAAGATCCAGGACAAGGAGGGAATCCCACCAGACCAGCAGAGGTTGATTTTTGCTGGCAAGCAGCTTGAGGATGGCCGCACCCTTGCCGATTACAACATCCAGAAGGAGTCCACCCTCCACTTGGTGCTCCGCCTCCGTGGTGGCATGCAAATTTTCGTGAAGACTCTAACCGGGAAGACCATTACGTTGGAGGTGGAGAGCTCTGACACTATCGATAATGTGAAGGCCAAGATCCAGGACAAGGAGGGGATCCCACCAGACCAGCAGAGGTTGATCTTTGCCGGCAAGCAGCTTGAAGATGGAAGGACGCTTGCTGACTACAACATCCAGAAGGAGTCCACCCTTCACTTGGTGCTCCGACTGCGTGGAGGGATGCAAATCTTTGTGAAGACTTTGACGGGAAAGACCATCACCCTGGAGGTGGAGAGCTCTGACACTATTGACAACGTCAAGGCTAAGATCCAGGACAAGGAAGGTATCCCCCCTGACCAGCAGAGGTTGATCTTTGCAGGAAAGCAGTTGGAAGATGGGCGCACCCTAGCAGACTACAATATCCAGAAGGAGTCCACCCTTCACCTTGTCCTCCGTCTCCGTGGTGGTTTTTAAGCTCGGCCCGCATGTTGCCTAGTTGTGTCTATGTGGTTCTTGTGTGTGCTCAGTAGCCATCTTAGGATGGCTACTTAAAAAATTGTTGTACTTCAATTATCTATGTCTAGTTTGATACTGGTTGAATCGGCTACTAAGGTCGTTCCATTACAAGCTTTTGTATTTTAGCAAATAAATTTTAGTTTATGCATATGCTGTGTCGACAGTCAGTTTTTTTTATTGAATATATTAAAATAATATTTTAACAAAATTATTTGTGATATTAGTCTATTAAAATAATCTAAAATTATTAATAAGTTGCCCCAACACATCCCTCAGTATTTAAAATGTTTTTCAAATTTGAATAAATGTTGAGATGGCTAAAGTATTAATAAGTTGCCCCAACACCATATCCCTCAGTATTTAAAGGGATTTTCAAATTTGAATAAATGTTGCGATGGCTGCAATGATTGACGTGAAGATTGTAGAGAAGATCTTGTTAACACTCACATAAAATTTCAGCTACATTGTATGCTCGATTGAAGAGTCAAATGATGTTAGCATTCTATCAGTGGATGAACTACAAAGTTCACTGATTGTACATTAAGAAAAGTTCAAGAAGATCAGAGGACAAGATCGAGCACTTAGAATATATGATGAGAGATGTGAAAGAAGAGGCAAAGGAAGGAGCACTTGTAGAGGATAGTGAGATCAAGATAACTCCACATAAAATAAATTATAAATTTTAATATCCAATAAATTAAATTTTAGATGATGAGGTTAAAAGAAAAGAATTGATTTTTTATATAAAAAAAAAAACTTAGCATTTTACTATTCATATAGTAAAATGGAAAGGCATTTATATGTTAAAAATAATAGTACTAATTTCATCAAGTATTTTTTTTCCAATAAATACAGTAGGGGTATGCAAATACATATTGGTATATACTTAAAAGTGCATTTCAAGACAAAAACAAAACAAAGTAAAAAATACAAACGCTCTTCTTTTGTATTCTAAAATAAAATACTCATTAAATTCAATAAATCATTATAAAACAATAATCGAGTGCATGAACAATGCAGCTTCAAAGACGTTTTAAACAAAGTTGACTCTTCTCTCTCTCGGTGCATTGAATGTAGTGGTTTGGCTCCTGTAAAAGGACATAATTGAATTGATGTCAAAGAATAAGGGCAAATTATTATTATTATATGTTGATTTGCTTTTCATCATGAATGGATGGTGACGGAGTTGTCCACCAAATTTAAACCACTTTTCCAAATTGTGTGATGCATATCAGACGGCTACCCACCGTTTACGCGTGCGTTCCAAGGCGGCAACCCTCCAAATTTGAACGGTATAAACGAATCATCCAAAGGTCCGTGGACTACACGACCTCAATTATTTAATTTTTATTGTTTTTTATATGCTCGATTATTATTCATAAATTTCAATTGCTGTTTTTAAAAGTATTTTTTTATTTAAAATTGTATTCAAATGATATTTTTTAAAAAATATTTTTGATATCATCATATGAAAATGATCTAAAAACACTAAAAAATTTAATTTAAAATAAAATAAAATAGTTTGAATTTTTTTCAAAAATATTTTTAAAACACAGTATCAAACATAAAATGTGAAGAACCCCTCTCTCTCTCTGTTTTTTGATGTCATTTTCAACTTCAATGCTGATAAAATACAAACAATTTTCGAAGAAATTTCTCTTGTTGGTAAATATTTTATTTTACCTCTCTTTATCATTTCTACCTAATAATTTCATTTATTTATTTAACAAAAAGTATTTAAAATAACCCATTAACTCGGGTTTAAATTAAATAACTCTATCTGAGTATTTAAATCAGACATTGAAACTATATAAATCAACAAATATTTTTAATTTTATTTAATTTGATGATTGGAAATCAAGTAGTAATAGGCCTGCAGAAAAATAAAATAAAAATAGTTGGGAGAAGAAAATTTAAATATAGAAGTGAATAATAAACTCTTTAAAAAAAAAATAATCCTAGAGTTAAAAATAAACTCGAAAATATTTTGATTAATTTTTCATGTAATATTACGACATCAATCCAACAGAAACTTTTATTTTTTCTTACAAACAAACAGGAAAGTTCAAGGACAGCATAAGACACGCGCATTCGAAGAGCGTGGTCCTGCGCTCTCACTCTCAGTTTCCTAGCAATATCCGGCTCCACTAGACGCCAAAGGAAAACCAACCAAGACGTCTCCGCAAGGATCGTCCCAAGACGTTACGTTACCTCTCCTGGGCATTCCCGTAATTTCAACATCAAATTTCTATTATATAGAAGACGTTCCAGCCATCTACTCCTCACAATTGCAGTTATCTTTTCTCTAATCAAAATCCTTCAACGATTCTCGTTCAAGGTATGCATCTAGTTCCCATTCTGCATTTTTTTTCTTAATTTATTTATTATTTATTATTTCTGATAAGATCTACTAGTGTTTTATAGATCAATCCTTAATGATGGTTGATTATAACATTAACATGTCCGATTTTTTAATCTATCCGTCTGGATATTACGACGTTGTTATTGATTCTATTGTATAGATCTCGATTGAGCGGTGTTTTCAACTCGTCTTTTATTTTTTTTCCAAATTTTGATCAAATGTTTTATTATGTTAAGATCGGTAAAAAAAATTATATGACATGCAAATTATGAAATTGTAATTTGTATCAAGTTTGTCACTGATTTTTAATATTTTTGGGCGGTCAGATGCAAATCTTCGTCAAGACTCTTACAGGCAAGACCATCACCCTCGAGGTGGAAAGCTCGGACACAATCGATAATGTTAAAGCCAAGATCCAGGACAAGGAGGGAATCCCACCTGACCAGCAGAGGTTGATTTTCGCTGGCAAACAACTTGAGGATGGCCGCACCCTTGCTGATTACAACATCCAAAAGGAGTCTACCCTCCACTTGGTACTCCGTTTGAGAGGTGGCATGCAAATCTTCGTCAAGACCCTTACTGGCAAGACAATCACCTTGGAGGTGGAGAGTTCTGATACCATAGACAATGTTAAGGCGAAGATCCAGGACAAGGAGGGAATCCCACCAGACCAGCAGAGGTTGATTTTCGCTGGCAAGCAACTTGAGGATGGCCGCACCCTTGCCGATTATAACATTCAAAAGGAGTCTACCCTCCACTTGGTACTCCGTTTGAGAGGTGGCATGCAAATCTTCGTTAAGACCCTTACTGGTAAGACCATCACCTTGGAGGTGGAGAGTTCTGATACCATCGATAATGTCAAGGCTAAGATCCAGGACAAGGAAGGCATTCCCCCAGACCAGCAGAGGTTGATCTTTGCCGGCAAGCAGCTTGAGGATGGGCGCACCCTTGCTGATTACAACATCCAAAAGGAGTCCACCCTCCACTTGGTGCTCCGCCTCCGTGGTGGCATGCAAATTTTCGTGAAGACTCTAACCGGGAAGACCATTACGTTGGAGGTGGAGAGCTCTGACACTATCGATAATGTGAAGGCCAAGATCCAGGACAAGGAGGGGATCCCACCAGACCAGCAGAGGTTGATCTTTGCCGGCAAGCAGCTTGAAGATGGAAGGACGCTTGCTGACTACAACATCCAGAAGGAGTCCACCCTTCACTTGGTGCTCCGACTGCGTGGAGGGATGCAAATCTTTGTGAAGACTTTGACGGGAAAGACCATCACCCTGGAGGTGGAGAGCTCTGACACTATTGACAACGTCAAGGCTAAGATCCAGGACAAGGAAGGTATCCCCCCTGACCAGCAGAGGTTGATCTTTGCAGGAAAGCAGTTGGAAGATGGGCGCACCCTAGCAGACTACAATATCCAAAAGGAGTCCACCCTTCACCTTGTCCTCCGTCTCCGTGGTGGTTTTTAAGCTCGACCCGCATGTTGCCTCACTCTGTCTATATGGTTCTTGTATGTCCTCAGTAGCTATCTTAGAATGGCTACTTCAAAAATTGTTGTACTTTAATTATCTATGTCTGGTTTGGTACTAGTTGAATCGGCTGCTAAGGCCGTTCCGTTACAAGCTTTTGTATTTTAGCAAATAAATTTTAGTTTATGCATATGCTGTGTTGGCAGTCAGTGTTTTTTATTGAATATATTAAAATAATATTTTAACAAAATTATTTGTGATATTAGCCTATTAAAATAATCTAAAATTATTAATAAGTTGCCCCAACATATCCCTCAGTATTTAAAATGGTTTTCAAATTTGAATAGATGTTGAGATGGCTAAAGTATTAATAAGTTGTTCCAACACCATATCCCTCAGTATTTAAAGGGATTTTCAAATTTGAATAAATGTTGTGATGGCTGCAATGATTTGACGTGAAGATTGTAGAGAAGATCTTGTTAACATTCACATTATGCTCGATTGAAGAGTCAAATGATGGTGACATTCTATTAGTGGATGAGCTACAAAGTTCATTGATTGTACATGAAGAAAAGTTCAAGAAGATCAGAGGAGAAGATCGAGCACTGAGAATATATGATGAGAGGTTTGAAAGAAGAGGCAGAGGAAGGAGTAGTTTTAGAGGAAGAGGTCTTGGGAGAACACCCCAAGCATTTAGTAGAACCATAATTGAATGTTTCAAATGTCATAAACTTGGACATTTCCAGTATAAATGTCCTAGTTTAACCAGAGAAGAAAACTATGCATAACTAAGGGAAGATGATGAAATGTTGCTATTGTCACATGTTGATCTACAAAAGAGGACACGAGATGATGCTTGGTTCCTGGACTTAGGATGTAACATGTGTGGAAATCAAGGTATGTTTATTAACCTAGATGAGAACTTTCATCATTTAGTCAAGCTGGAGAATAATAATAGAATGAGTGTGATTAGAAAGGGAACCATGAAGCTAGTATTGAATGGAGTACGATATATGATAACTGATGTTTATTATGTTCCATAATTAAACAATAATCTTCTAAGTTTAGGGAAATAACAAGAAAATGACCTATCAATATTAATTCAAGGAAAGGACTTGTAAAATCTTTCATCTTGAAATAGGTCTGATTATTCAGACCATAATGAGTACAAATAGAATGTTCATACTAATACTCCAGAATCAACAAAGGCACATGGATCCAAGTTGTTTGCACACATTGATGTCCAAGAATATGGTGCATGGACTTCTATAATTTCAAATCATATATAAGACATGCACAGACTGTATGATACGAAAACAGCATAGAGAGTCAATACCAAAGAATGTTATGTGGAGAGAAGCTCAACCACTGGAACTCATTTATGCAAACATTTGTGGAACTATTTCACCAATTTCTAGTGGTGGTAAGATGTACATGTTATGCTTTATTGATGATTACAATCATAAATCTTGGCTAAATCTTTTAAGGTAGAAGAGTGAAGTTTAGCAATACTTTAAACTCTTCCAAAGATTGGTAGAAAAGGAGAAAGGCCTAGGTATCAAATGCTTGAGAACAGAAAGAGGAAGGGAATTCACTTATAGTGAATTCAATGAATTCTACAAACAAAATGGGATCAAATGGAAACTAACAACTGCATATATACCTTAACAAAATGGGATGCCTAAGAAGAAGAATTGAATTGTGATGAATATGGTTCAGTGCATGTTAGAAGACAAAAAGATACCTAAGAATTTTTGGGTCAATATAGTTAGTTGGACATGTTATGTGCTAAACAGGTGCCCAACATCATCAGTGCAGAATCTTACAACACAAGAAGCATGAAGTGATATAAAACCTACAATAGAATATTTTCATATATTCGGATGTCTGGTTAATGTACATATTCCATGTGTCAGGAGAGTAAAGCTAGATAACAAGAGTATCACTTGTGTTCTATTTGGGATTAGTGAAGAGACAAAGGGATACCGACTCTATGATCCCATTGCAAAAAAGATTATGGTGAGCAAGGATGTAGTATTTGAGGAAGAAAATGAGTGAGAATGGAGTGGGAGTAATCAGGAACAGATAACACTAAACCTAGAGTGGGGTGATAGCGCAAAACAAAGTGAGAATGGTGATAGAGACACCGATAAATACAGAGAAGAATTGAGAGTGAACAATGAAAGGAGAGATGAAATCAGAGAAAATTGTAATGAAAAGAGAGTTGAAACCAGAGGGGATAATAATGTTGATGAGCATACATATGCTATGAATAAGCATGTAGATGCTGAGAATGAAGGAAAAGCAGGAAATATTGATGATCATGAAAATAATATGAGTGAAAGAAGACTGAGTTGCACTCGAGTATGGATGAAGGACTATGTAAATGAAGAAGGATTAAGTGAAGATGAGGCTTGCCTGGCTGAGGATATGGATGAAGACGATCAACTATCTTTTAAAGAAGCAGTGAAGGAAGTTGATAAAGTGTAGTGTGCATACGTATGTGTATGCACACACAAGTCTTTCCCTTTGAATATAAATATATAGCCTGCGTATTATGTTGTAACAGAACAGTAACCAAAATTTCAAATTACAACATTTTCAGATGCATCTTCTACTTCAAAGCAATGGAATTATCGGGTTTGTCGATGGTACTTATCTCTGCCCATCGTCTGTGACCGTCGATGAATGTGGTACACATAACTCTCCTTCTTCTTCTTCCTTAGTTGATAATGATGATGTGTTAGTATGGAAATTACATGATATAGCACTTATGCAGCTCATCACTGCCACTTTATCTCCGATTGCTATGTCTTGTGCAATTGGTAGTGTTAGCTCTCGTGACTTGTGGAATAGATTAATTGAGTAGTTTTCCATTGTTTCCAAAACTAGTATTTTCCAGATGAAATCAAATCTTCAGAATATTAGGAAAGGGGGAGATACTATTAGTCAATATTTTCTTAAGATTAAGGAAGCTAGAGACTATTTGACTGCTGCGGGGGTCCATTTTGTTGATGAAGATATCGTTATTTTAGCACTGAATGGTCTTCCATCTGAATACAACACATTTCGGTGTGTCATTAAAGGTCGGGAAAGTGTTATTACTTTAAAAGAGTTTAGAACTCAATTGCTTGCTGAAGAGAAAATTGTGGAAACAATTAATCCTGCAACTCCTTCCTATTTTACTGCTATGCATACCTCTAAATCTGCTATGTCATCTCCATCATTTGGTCAACAACATCATGGTTCCTATGCTAATGGGGTATACAAGTCATTAAAAGAGGTAGAGGTAAAGGAAGGTTTAATCAAGGGTTCAGAAGTATGCATGACAGACCCCAATCTCCTATTAAACCATCCAATCAATCTCCATATCAGCAGCAAGTTGCACCTCGTATGCTTGGTTCTTCCTCTCCTTATGCTTCAGTTTCCAGTGTGCAAGTGTGTCAGCTTTGCAATCGTGAAGGTCATCTTGCTCCTGTGTGTAATTTTCGAAGGGATGAAAGATACAGTTGTAACATTTGTGGTCGAACAAATCACATAACGTGGTTTTGTTTCTACAATGACAGAGGACCCAATTTCAGTGGATCAACCAATCCCCCTGCAGTTCCAGCTCAATCTAATGGTGGTGTTTCTCATGACATGCAGGCTATGCATACAGTAACACAATATAGTCCATCTTCATCTCAAGTTTGGTTGGTTGATACCGAGGCTACAAACCACATGACCTCTGAATTGCATAATTTGACTCTAGCATCTCATTTCCCTGTAAATGATTCGGTGCAAACTGCAAATGGAGAAGGTTTGTTGGTATCTCATGTTGGCAGTTCTGTGATTCCTACCAATTCTGTGTCCATTCCATTGAAATCAGTATTATGTGTTCCACAATTGACACAGAATCTTCTATCAGTGCATAGATTATGCTTGGACAATAATTATCGTCTAATCTTTGATGCATTTTGTTTTTGGATTCAGGACAAGGCCACAGGGAGGATAATCTACAAAGGCTACAGCAGTAATGGACTCTACCCTTTATCTTTTGTTCCCAAATCTAGTTCTGGTTTGTCTACTCTTCATTCCCAGCATCAAGCTTATTTGGGTCAATTCGTTCTTTCTTCTACCTGGCACAGTAGGTTAGGGCATCCAACTAATAAAATAATCACCTTGATGTTAAACAAGGTTGATGTTACATATCCTGTTGATTCTACTTCTAGCATATATCATAGTTGTTTTCTTGGCAAATTTACTAAACTTCCTTATCCTTCTAGTACTACTAAGTCTGTAATTCCCTTTCAAACTGTTCATAGTGATGTGTGGGGGTCTTCTCCTTGTTCTATTGATGGCTATCGCTATTATGTGACCTTTATTGATGAATGTTCTCGATATTATTGGTTGTTTCCATTATTCAATAAAAGTGATGTGTGTTCTGTGTTTATTGCCTTTTATCACTATGTTCAAACACAATTCTCTTGTTGCATTAAAATTCTACAAAGTGATGGAGGTGGTGAGTACATTAGTAAATCTCTTCAATTGTTTCTCACTGCTAAAGGGATTATGCATCAAAAATCATGCCCTTACACACCTGAACAAAACGGTCTTGCTGAACGCATACATCGTCACCTCGTTGAAACCACTATCACATTACTACATCATGTAAAAATGTCTTCCATTTTTTGTTCTTATGCTATACACACAGTAATTTACCTTATTAACTGAATGTCTTCCCTTGTCTTGGATAACAAATCACCCTATGAAATCTTATTCAGAACAGATCCAGTTATTAGTCATTTGCGTATCTTTGGTTGTGCTTGTTTTCCATTATTGCGTCCTTATCATATCAACAAGTTGCAACCTAAGACAGTCATGTGTGTCTTCTTAGGATATGCAACTCATTATAAAGGCTATGTTTGTTTTGATGCTCTTAGCAAATGAATATATATTAGCAGACATGTTATTTTCAATGAACTTGTCTTTCCTTTTGCTACTGTAGCATCCAATTCTGGGATTCCTTCTTCAAATATTCCACCATCAATTATGCTTGTTATTACTTCCAATAATGTTGTTGTCATGCCTTCTTCTACATCTTGTCATCACAATCCTCAGTCTTCAAAATTATCATCCTCGGAGTCCATTGCATCTGCTCCTTTGAATTCATTATCTCCCTCTTGGAACCTCAATCCAATCCTACAAATGCAACAACATCCCATGAGCAATCTGATGCTATTTTTTCTCCTGAAGTCATTCAAGTGGGGTTACATATACCACCCATGAATCTGCATCCAATGCAAACTCGCAGCAAGAGTGGGATTATAAAGAAAAAGGTTTGTCTTCTGTCAGCCATAAATTCTTCCCCTGCTAACTTGTCTCTACTTGAGCCTTCAGGTTTCAAGCTTGCTATGCAAATTCCTGTTTGGCATCAAGCTATGCAGGAGGAGATTGATGCCCTCAAATCCCAGGATACTTGGAGCTTGGTTTCTCTTCCACCTCACAAGAACTTGGTTGGGTGCAAGTGGGTGTTTAAACTAAAGAAAAATTTTGATGGATCTATTGTGAGGCATAAGGCCAGGTTAGTGGCACAAGGGTCCAGTCAAGAACCTGGACTTGATTATGGTGAGACATTTAGCCCCGTGGTTAAACCCACTACTGTAAGACTTGTTTTAGCTCTTGATGCCACCTATGGTTGGACTTTGAGACAACTTGATATTAAGAATGCATTTTTGCATGGTGTCTTACAAGAAGAAGTGTTTATGGCACAACCTCCTGGTTTTGCTGATGACAGGTTTCCTGAGTTAGTATGCAAGCTTAATAAGTCTCTTTATGGACTTAAACAGGCATCACGTGCTTGGAATGATAGGTTTACATCATTTCTGTCATCCTTGGGTTTTAAGCATACATACTCTGATTCTTCATTATTTGTTAAATCAATTGTTGCTGGTATTGCTGTCTTGCTAATGTATGTTGATGATATAATCATTATGGGATGTGATCAGTCTGCTATTGGAGAGGTTATTCAAGCTCTTACAACTAAATTTGAAGTGAAAGATTTTGGTTGTTTGCATTATTTCTTGGGGGTTCAGATTAGCACTACTGCTACTGGTTTATTTTTGTCCCAATCTCAATATATTCAAGACTTGCTCAGCAAAACAGAAATGTTGACTGCTAAGCCGTGCGCAACTCCTTGCCTTCCCTACCAACGATTGCTAAAGGATGATGGGGTGTTGTTTGATAATCCATCTCTTTATAGAAGCATTGTGGGAGCCTTACAATACCTCACTTTCACTAGGCCAGATGTTGTGTTTTTTGTACATCAGGTATGTCAGTTCATGCAACAACCTATGGTTGAACATTTCACAGCTGTTAAAAGAATTCTAAGGTATCTTAAGGGTACTTTGAGTTATGAAATGAGCTATACGAAGGGATCCTTGGACATCACAACATTCAGTGATGCTGATTGGAATGGTGATCCCAACGATCGACAATCAATGACAGGTCAAGTGATTTTTCTGGGTTCTAACCCTATTTCTTGGTCATCAAAGAAGCAGCAAACTGTCTCCAGGTCTTCCACAGAAGCTGAATACAGGGCTTTATCTTCTACCTCAGCCGAGCTTGATTGGCTAAAACAATTGATGGTGTTTCTCGGTGTCCCTGTCACACAGCCTCCTGTGCTGTTTTGTGATAATCTTTCAGCAATTGCCCTCTCATTCAACCCTGTCAATCATCATCGAACCAAGCATATTGAGATTGATGTTCGTGCGTGAAAGAGTTGTTACTAATCAGCTCATTGTCCAGTTTGTTTCTTCTCAGGAACAGTTTGCAGACATCCTTACAAAGCATGATTGGTAGCAAAAATATATTCATAGCAATATGGTATAGATTACATCGAAGTGTTTACACCGATGGCAAGGCTTGACACAATTTGAATGGTTTTAGCTCTGCAACACAAAAAGGATGTAAGATTGGTCAATTAGATGTCAAGTCACCCTTTCTTCATGGTGAATTAAGTGGCAATGTCTATGTTGATCAACAAGGGGGTATGAAAAAAAAAGGTAAGGAACACTTGGTGTACAAATTACACAAAGCGCTATATAGATTAAAACAAGCTCCAAAAGCATGGTTTAATCTAATTGAAGCATATTTCATCAAATAAGGCTTTCGGAAGTGTGAGAGTGAACAAACCTTATTGGTATATATTATAAATTTCACATAAAATAAATTATAAATTTCAATACCCAATAAATTCAATGTTAGATGAAGAGGTTAAAAGAAAAGAGCTGTTTTTTTTAATTAAAAAAAACCATAGCATTTTACTATTTATATAGTAAAATGGAAAGGCATGTATATGTTAATAATAATAATAATAGTACTAATTTCATCAAGTATTTTTTTTTCCAATAAATACAACACGGGTATGCAAATACATATTGGTATATATTTAAAAGTGATTTATTTTTCTGTAATAATTACTTAAAAGTGCATTTCAAGCCAAAAACAAAACAAAGTGAAAAATAAAAACACTCTTCTTTTGTATAAAATAAAATACTAATTAAATTCAATAAATCATTACAAAACAATAATCGAGTGCATGAACAATGCAGCTTCAAAGACGTTTTAAACAAAGTTGACTCTTCTCTCTCTCTCGGTGCATTAAATGTACAGGACATAATTGATGCAAATTGTGTGATGCTTAGCAGACGGCTACCCACCGTTTACGCGTTGCCTTCCAAGTCGGCAACCCTCCTCCAAATATGAACGGTATAAACGAATCATCCAAAGGTCCGTGGACTACACGACCTCAATTATTTAATTTTTATTGTTTTTTATATGCTCGATTATTATTCATAAATTTCAAGTGCTATTTTTAAAAGTAATTTTTATTTAAAACTGTATTCAAATGATATTTTTTAAAGATATTTTTGATATCATCATATAAAAATGATCTAAAAACACTAAAAACTTTAATTTAAAATAAAATAAAATAGTTTGAATTTTTTTCAAAAATATTTTTAAAACACAGTATCAAACATAAAATGTCAAGAACCCCTCTCTCTCTCTGTTCTTTGATGTCATTTTCAACTTCAATGCTGATAAAATACAAACAATTTTCGAAGAAATTTCTCTTGTTGGACAATATTTTATTTTAGCTCTCTTTATCATTTTTACCCATTAATTTAATTTATTTATTTAACAAAAAGTATTTAAAATAACCCATTAACTCGGGTTTAAATTAAATAACTCTACTTGTGTATTTAAATCAGACTTTGAAACTATATAAATCAATAAATATTTTTAATTTTATTTAATTTGATGATTGGAAATCAAGTAGTAATAGGCCTGTAGAAAATTTTGAAAAAAAATAAAAAAAAATATAGTTTAGAGAAGAAAATTTAAATACAGCGGTGCATAATAAACTCTTTTAAAAAAAAAAAATCCGAAGAGCATAGGACACGCGTACTCGAAGAGCGTGGTCCTGCGCTCTCACTCTCAGTTTCCTAGCAATATCCGGGTCCACTATTCGCCAAAGGAAAACCGCCCAAGACGTCTCCGCAAGGATCATCCCAAGACGTTACGTTTCCTCATTGCACCTACTACTGGGCATTCCGTAATTTCAACATTAAATTTCTATTATATAGAAGACGTTCCAGCCATCTACTCCTCACAATTGTAGTTATCTTTTCTCTATCAAAATCCTTCAACGATTCTCGTTCAAGGTATGCATCTAGTTCCCATTCTGCATTTTTTTCCTTAATTTATTTTTTATTTATTATTTCTGATAAGATCTGTTAGTGTTTTATAGATCAATCCTTAATGATGGTTGATTATAACATTAACATGTCCGATTTTTTAATCTATCCGTCTGGATATTACGACGTTGTTATTGATTCTATTGTATAGATCTCGATTGAGCGGTGTTTTCAACTGGCCTTTATATTTTTTTTCCAAATTTTGATCAAATGTTTTATTATGTTAAGATCATTAAAAAAAATTATATGACATGCAAATTATGAAATTGTAATTTGTATCTAGTTTGTCTCTAA
This sequence comes from Salix purpurea, assembly GCA_027405865.1. Lineage (NCBI taxonomy): Eukaryota > Viridiplantae > Streptophyta > Magnoliopsida > Malpighiales > Salicaceae > Salix > Salix purpurea. The sequence goes on along the minus strand of JAOWLH010000043.1, from coordinate 3,034,855 downwards.
TTTTTAACATTTTTTGGCGGTCAGATGCAAATCTTCGTCAAGACTCTTACTGGCAAGACCATCACCCTCGAGGTGGAGAGTTCTGATACCATCGACAATGTTAAGGCTAAGATCCAGGACAAGGAGGGAATCCCACCAGACCAGCAGAGGTTGATTTTTGCTGGCAAGCAGCTTGAGGATGGCCGCACCCTTGCCGATTACAACATCCAGAAGGAGTCTACCCTCCACTTGGTACTCCGTTTGAGAGGTGGCATGCAAATCTTCGTTAAGACCCTTACTGGCAAGACCATCACCTTGGAGGTGGAGAGTTCTGATACCATCGACAATGTCAAGGCTAAGATCCAAGACAAGGAAGGCATTCCCCCAGACCAGCAGAGGTTGATCTTTGCCGGCAAGCAGCTTGAGGATGGGCGCACTCTTGCTGACTATAACATCCAGAAGGAGTCCACCCTCCACTTGGTGCTCCGCCTCCGTGGTGGCATGCAAATTTTCGTGAAGACTCTAACCGGGAAGACCATTACGTTGGAGGTGGAGAGCTCTGACACTATTGATAATGTGAAGGCCAAGATCCAGGACAAGGAGGGGATCCCACCAGACCAGCAGAGGTTGATCTTTGCCGGCAAGCAACTTGAAGATGGAAGGACGCTTGCTGACTACAACATCCAAAAGGAGTCCACCCTTCACTTGGTGCTCCGACTGCGTGGAGGGATGCAAATCTTTGTGAAGACTTTGACGGGAAAGACCATCACCCTGGAGGTGGAGAGCTCTGATACTATTGACAACGTCAAGGCTAAGATCCAGGACAAGGAAGGTATCCCCCCTGACCAGCAGAGGTTGATCTTTGCAGGAAAGCAGTTGGAAGATGGGCGCACCCTAGCAGACTACAATATCCAGAAGGAGTCCACCCTTCACCTTGTCCTCCGTCTCCGTGGTGGTTTTTAAGCTCACCCGCATGTTGCCTCACTATGTCTATGTGGTTCTTGTTTGTGCTCAGTAGCCATCTTAGAATGGCTACTTCAAAAATTGTTGTACTTTAATTATCTATGTTTGGTTTGGTACTGCTTGAATCGGCTGTTAAGGCCGTTCCATTACAAGCTTTCATATTTTAGCAAATAAATTTTAGTTTATGCATATATTATGTCGGCTGTCATTTTTTTATTGAATATATTAAAATAATATTTTAACAAAATTATTCATGATATTAGTCTATTAAAATAATCTAAAATTATTAATAAGTTGCCCCAACACATCCCTCAGTATTTAAAATGGTTTTCAAATTTGAATAAATGTTGAGATGGCTAAATTATTAATAAGTTGCCCCAACAGCACATCCCTCAGTATATAGAAGGGTTTTCAAATTTGAATAAATGTTGAGATGGTTGCAATGATTGACGTGAAGATTGTAGAGAAGATCTTGCTACCACTCACATAAAATTTCAGCTACATTGTATGCTCGATTGAAGAGTCAAATGATGTTAACATTCCATTAGTGGATGAGCTACAAAGTATATTGATTGTACATGAACAAAAGTTCAAGAAGATCAGAGGAGAAGATCGAGCATTGAGAAAGAAGAGGCAGAGGAAGGAACACTTTTAGAGGAAGAGGTCGTGGGAGAAAACCCCAAGCATTTAGTAGAGCCATAATTAACGTTTCAAATGTCATAAACTTGGACATTTCCAGCATGAATGTCCTAGTTTAACTAGAGAAGCAATGCAGAACTAAGGAAAGATGATGAAATGTTGCTATTGTCACATGTTGATCTACAAAAGGGGACACAAAATGATGCTTGGTTCCTGGACTTAGTATGTCACATGTGTGGAAATCAAGGTATGTTTATTAACCTAGATGAGAACTTTCATCATTTAGTCAAGCTAGAGAATAATAACAGAATGAGTGTGATTAGAAAAGGAAGCTAGCATTGAATGGAGTATGATATATGATAAATGATGTTTATTATGTTTCATAATTGAACAATAATCTTCTAAGTTTAGGGCAATTGCAAGAAAATGGCCTATTAATATTAATTCAAGGAAAGGATTTGTAAAATCTTTCATCTTGAAAGTGGTCTGATTATTCAGACCATAATAAGTACAAATAGAATGTCCATACTAATTGTCGCGACAGCGTTTTTTCTTCGTGCTTCGCGCCCCGCATCCTCCCGGATTTGGGGGGGGACAACGGCGCGCGGTGAAATGGGGGGTGTTTTATAGCCGTAAAATTTACGACTATAAATATCAAGAGTCGCCACCTAGTATTAAGGTCACTAGGAACCTATTGGTCTGCAAGAGTCTTGGGTAAGACAACTTGTTGTGCAAGGGGAAGACGCATCACCCCCAGTGCACCCTACCTAAGGTAAGCTGCATTGTTGTTTGATTATTTTTCTATGTTAACTTTTTTACACTGCATTTTCAGAAACCATTTTTTTGTATGCAGGGGTACTTTACAATGTAATTTTGCACCGTAGTTACAAACTTTTTTTATTTACGGATGTACTATACAAATGTAAATTTACACCGTATCTGAAAATCTTTTTTATTATTTACGGATTTACTTTACAATGTAAATTTACACCATAGTTAAAACTCTTTTTTTATCCATGGATGTACTTTACAATGTAAATTTACACCCCAATAGATAAAACAAAAATAATTATAATTATTTTTGATATTTTGGCCAAATTCCAACGGATAATCGTAAACCAGTTACGATATCCAATTTTCGTTTTAAAACATGAGAAAGATGCAATATATTTTTTTTACGAAAAATATACATGGAAAATCTTGGAATTCGGCAATATGCACGAAAACAACACATTTTTATATTTTTTGAAAATTTTATTTTTTATATATTTTTTCCTTTTTAAAAAAAATAAAAATAAAATAATAATAATAATAACAAAAAATTGTGGGCTGGACTGTCCAACCCTGATGCGCCAAGAGGCCCACCATTTGGGGGCTGGACTGTCCAGCCCTGATGGGCCCATTGCCCATCCCCTTGCAGCTGGGCCGGGAACTAAACCCGGCCCAACGGAGGAGTGAATTAATTCACTCCTCCAGCGCTGAAGAAGACGATGCACAGTAAATGTTGGTCAACCGACCACGACGAGAGACTTACCTGATACTTCCTCCGGGTAGAGGAGATCGAGGTGGTTCTCCCTGCGCTGGTGGCGTCGGAAACGGAGGCCTGTGATGGCTAGAGGAGGCGTCGGGAGTTGGTTTCTTTAACGCCGGTGCAATTGTTGTGGCTGTTACTGCCTCGCCGGAGGTCACGTCTGGCTTGTGTGAAGGAGGAGATGACGGTGGAGAGGATGGTGGTGCTAGGTGAGCAGCCGGTTGCCGTTGGAGGAGAGGAGGAGCTGCTGCATGTTATTGTTTTTTAGAGAGAGAAACATCAACTACAGGAGAGAGAGAGAGCTGGAGGAGAGAGAGAGTTGGCTGCTGCTGCTGACGAGATGAGAAGGAGCTGCTGCTGTACGATGGAGGCTGGCTGTCGGAGACGAGGAAGATGAAAATGGCTGTCGTTGGTGCACTCTGTGTCTTCGTCTTCTTCTTCTGTTTTTTTTGGTGTTTCTGCATGTATTATTTCATCTCCTCTTCCTTGTTTCTACCTGTTTTCCTCTGTTTTTTTTTTGTTTCTCCTCCGTTTCCCTCCTGGTTTTTTCATTGGTTTCTTTTTCCTCCCCTTATGCAGCGTCCATGGCTATTATTTATAGGGGCAGAGGCACCTCTCACGCATATTGCATGAGGTTACTGCCTCTGCCTCTGAATTTGCAGAGGCTACGAGCTGCAGTGCTGTGCTCTGCACTGTTCAGGTGTCGGAACAGTGCAGGCACATGCAATTTTGGTTTTGAAAAATTGCAATTTGGTCCTTTAATTTGCAATTTTCTAATTGCATCCCCAATTGGTTTTAAACTTTTAATTTTATGCAATTATATCCCCGTCAGAATTTCAAGAGCATCCTTAGCTTTGCGCACCTTTTTATGTTGGTCCCTGGTTTCCGATTTGCGCGATTTAACCCTCAATCAACCATTAATGTTCAATTTGGTCCCTGATTTCGCATAATTGACTTGAAAAAAATTCAAATCGGTATCTGAAAATTCCATTCCCATCAATTGAGCCCGAATTAAATTCAAGAACTTGATTTCTCATCGACTAAGTCCTTAATAAAATTAATTTGACCAATTTAAAGTATAATTAAGTCCTTGCACTTAATTAAATCCTTCAATTGGATCTTAAATTAATTCCCGAACATAATTAAACTTTAAATTGGTCAACGATTAAATCGAATCAACCCATAAAAATATAATTATGTCGTTTAACTTAATTTTTACACAGATTTATCCAACGATAAATTATTTTTGCCTTAAATCTATATTTTCCTCTATTTTTGGAACAAAAGAGATACGATTCGACTCGCGAAAACAACCAAAATTTCCACATTGATTTTTCTACCCACGTCGGCCCCTTTTATTTTATTTTTGTTATTTTTGGATGGATTGTGGGGAGTAACCCAGAAATTGGGTTATGACACTAATACTCCAGATCCAACAAAGGCACATGGATCCAAGTTGTTTGCACACATTGATGTCCAAGAAGATGGTGCATGGACGTCCACAATTTCAAATCATATATAAGACATGCACAGACTGTATGATAGGAAAACAGCACAGAGAGGCAATACCAAAGAATGCTATGTGGAGAGAAGCTCAACCACTGGAACTCATTCATGCAAGCATTTGTGGACCTATATCACCAATTTCTAGTGGTGGTAAGAGGTACATGTTATGCTTTATTGATGATTATAGTCATAAATCTTGGATATATCTGTTGAGGTAGCAGAGTGAAGCATTGCAATACTTTAAACTCTTCCAAAGATTGGTAGAAAAGGAGAAACGCCTAGGTATCAAATGCTTGAGAACATAAAGAGGAAGACAATGATGGAATTTCTGTAGATGAGTCACACTTCAAGCAATTAGTGGGAAGTCTAGTCTACCTTAAAGCTACAAGGTTAGATATGATGTTTTTTATTAGTCTCATAAGCATATATATGGCATAACCAACGCAAATTCTTCTACAAGCTGCAAAAAGAGTGTTATGATACCTAAGAGGAATTGTGAATAATGGTATACGCTATAAAAAGAATGAAGATAGTGGTATGATGGCCTTCACAAACAGGGATTATGTGTTTTTGTTAAGCTCTGGTGTAGTAGCATGGGGATAAAAAAAACAACTAGTTGTCACGTTATCAACTACAAAAGCTAAATTTATGGCTACTATTGTGTGTGCATGTCAGGCAATTTGGATGCAAAGTGTTAAAAGAGCTAAGACATGATGATGGAAAATGCATACATATCAAGTGTTATAACAGTTAAACCATTAATTGTCAAAGAACCAAGTAACGCATGGATGCAACAAGCATATAGATGTGAGATTTCATTTCTTCAGGGATCTTATAAAGGTAGGATTTATTGACCTAATTCACTGTGGCAGTGGAGAACAAATTGCAGATGTAATGACAAAGCCACTGAAAATAGATGTGTTCCAGATCTTTGAAGATCACTAGGTGTATGTGATATTACTAAATTAAGCTAAGAGGTTTTCAAAAATTAGCTTAAGGGAGAGATTGGTAGTGCATACTGAGGTGGTTAATATGGTTAGAAATCTGTTAGTTTGTTAAATAAGTCAATTTCATATGTAGTTGTTTTATAGTTTGTTACATAAGTGTAGGCTATAAAAACCCCCAAGAACAACCATTATGGGAGCAAAATTGAATACAAACACATATCATTTGCAGATCTGTTGAAATCGGCTCTTGTTCTTTAAGATTCATTGCTTCGATTCTCTTTATGTTTTCTCTAGATCCAGTGCTCCAGTTCTTCAATTGTAGAGCCCAAGCTTCATAAAAGAAGATATGTTCTTCACATGGCCTACTATAGACATTGACTCATTTCCAATTCACACATTGTAAAGAGAATTGTTATCGATCTATAATAGTTTGTAGATTGTTTTTTCCATGTATAACTTTAAGAATTTAGATGCCAAAACATAGCTATAATTGATTGTACAATAAAATTCTTGCAAACTAAAATGGAAAATATTGTATAGTCTGATCACTTGCCGACTAAATGGTAGCCTTATAGCACAAGTTGTTTTGTATTCATTTGCTTATAAAAAGAAGGGTAACATTATAAAAGGTTATATTTTAAACAAAATTATACTCATGATAGTTCTCTTTATTTAAATTCTTTGTATATCATGACTATTATGATTAAATTCCCTATATACCTGAGTCACAAAACCATGATAATTTCATAAAAAACAAATCATAAAATGAAAAATATTGTATAGTCTGATTACTTGCTAACTAAATGGTAGCCCTATAGCACAAGTTGTTTTGTATTCATTTGTTTATAAAAGGAAGGGTAACATTATAAAAAGTTATATTTTAAACAAAATTATACTCATGATTTAAGTAACAAATATTATAAATTAAGATCCTCAATTAACCCAGTGTTGAAGGGCAAATGTTTTTTTAAAAAAAAACAATTAAAAAAACCTAAAAAAATCCTAAGTAAACCTATCTAACCTGCTAAACTCACGATTCGATTTAATTGGCATTGAAACTCTATATAAAATGAATTAGAAAGTATTTATGAATTTCAATTCTCAATTAACTCAAAGTTGAAGAGTATTGTTGATAAGAGAATTAATTTAAAAAAAAAAAAACTCAAGTCAACGCAATTAATCCACAAAACTCGTGATCAGGATAGTGAGATCAAGATAACTCCACATAAAATAAATTATAAATTTCAATACCCAATAAATTCAATGTTAGATGACGAGGTTAAAAGAAAAGAACTGAATTTTTTTATTAAAAAAAAAAAACTTAGCATTTTACTGTTCATATAGTAAAATTGAAAGGCATGTATATGTTAATAATAATAGTACTAATTTCATCAAGTATTTTTTTTCCAATAAATACAGTATGGGTATGCAAATACATATTGGTATATATTTAAAAGTGATTTATTTTTCTGTAATAATTACTTAAAAGTGCATTTCAAGCCAAAAACAAAACAAAGTAAAAAAATACAAACGCTCTTCTTTTGTATTCTAAAATAAAATACTCATTAAATTCAATAAATCATTACAAAACAATAATCGAGTGCATGAACAATGCAGCTTCAAAGACCTTTTAAACAAAGTTGACTCTTCTCTCTCTCGGTGCATTGAATGTAGTTGTTTGGCTCCTGTAAAAGGACATAATTGAATTGATGTGAAAGAATAAGGGCAAACTCTGGATTTGGTATAAATATATAAATTATTATTATTATATGTTTTTTTGCTTTTCATCATAAATGGATGGTGACGGAGTTGTCCACCAAATTTAAACCACTTTTGCAAATTGTGTGATGCATAGCAGACGGCTACCCACCGTTGACGCGTGCCTTCCAAGGCGGCAACCCTCCTCCAAATATGAACGGTATAAACGAATCATCCAAAGGTCCGTGGACTACACGACCTCAATTATTTATTTTTTATTGTTTTTTTTATATGCTCAATTATTATTCATAAATTTCAAGTGCTGTTTTTAAAAGTATTTTTTTTATTTAAAATTGCATTCAAATGATATTTTTTTAAAATATTTTTGATATTATCATATAAAAATAATCTAAAAACACTAAAAAAATTTAATTTAAAATAAAATAAAATAGTTTGATTTTTTTTCGAAAACATTTTTAAAACACAGTATCAAACATAACATGCCAAGAACCCCCCTCTCTCTCTCTTTGGTGTCATTTTCAACTTCAATGCTGATAAAATACAAACAATTTTAGAAGAAATTTCTCTTGTTGGACAATATTTTATTTTAGCTCTCTTTATCATTTCTACCTAATAATTTCATTTATTTATTTAACAAAAAGTATTTAAAATAACCCATCAACTCGGGTTTAAATTAAATAACTCTATCTGAGTATTTAAATCACACCTTGAAACTATATAAATCAATAAATATTTTTAATTTTATTTAATTTGATGATTGGAAATCAAGTAGTAATAGGCCTGTAGAAAATAAAATAAAAATAGTTTAGAGAAGAAAATTTAAATATAGCAGTGCATAATAAACTCTTTGAAAAAATAATAATCCGAAGAGCATAAGACACGCGTACTGGAAGAGCGTGGTCCTGCGCTCTCACTCTCAGTTTCCTAGCTGAAGGAAAACCACTATAGCGTAACTTGTATATTTTTTAATTTGACTTGTAGATAATGCAGGTAAATTTGCCAACAATTTTTTTTTTTTGAGATGTTTTTTTTCCAGTAATATTATATCTAAAATATTAAAAATAAAAACATTGGAAATTCTTGTAAAGAAATAAACTTAAATAAAAGAGCACAAAATTAAATTTTGAAGCCAATCTTTTTTTTTATATAAGATTTATTAACCATATTATTATATTAAATATATTTAAGAAAACATGATATGAATTTCTGTCCTTCAAAAAATCTTAGGTCATTTTTCCTCTCTTTTAATATATTTTTAGGCGATAATATTAAATAAATATTCAAACATATAATTAGTTTTACATATTTTAATTTGACATAAATATACAAATATACAAATATTTTTGATAAGATTTATTAATTATATTATTACATTAAATGTATTTAAGAATATTGATATTAATTTTTTTTAAGGAAAAAATCCAAGGTCATTTTTCTCCTCTATTTATATATCTATAGGCGATAATATTCAATAATATTGTTTTATGTTATTCGATTAATTCATTATATTATTATATAAAATGTATTTAAGAATACTGATATTAATTTTTTTATTCAAAAAATGCTAGGTCATGTTTTCTTTTCCCTATATATATTCCTATGCGATAATATTCAATAAATATTAGAACATATAATTAATGATAGAGTAAAAATATTTAAGAAACTTTAACAAAAGATAAAACAAAAAAATAAAATAAAAATAAAAATTAGCATTGCTATTACTGTCAAAACAATAAAAAAATTTAAATTATCCGGAGGGGAAAAAATATTAACGGAAGAGTAAGCAAGAAAAACAATTAAATTATTATTATAATAATATTAATTATTATTAAATTTATTATTATATTATTATTATTATTATTGTGTTAAATACAAAACTAAAATGTGAAGACAATTTTTTTCTATGTTATTCGATTTATTCATTATATCATTATATTAAATGTATTTAAAAATCATAGGTCATGTTTTCTTCTCCCTATATACATTCCTATGAGATAATATTCAATAAATATTAGAACATATAATTAATGAAAGACTAAAAATATCCTAGAAACTTTAAGAAAAGAAAAATAAATAAATATCATTGCCATTACTGCAAAAACAATAAAAATTACTAAATTATACGGAGAAAAAAAAAACATTAACAAAAGAGTAAGCAAGAAAAACAATTAAATTATTATTATTATTATTATTATTATTATTGTGCTAAGTACAAAATTACAATTCGAAGACAAATTTATTTTATGTTATCCGATTTATTCATTATATGATTATATTATTATTATTATTATTATTATTATTATTATTATTATTATTATTATTATTATTATTATTATTATTATTATTATTATTGTGTTAAATACAAAATTAAAATTCGAAGACAAATTTTTTTTATGTTATCCGATTTATTCATTATATGATTATATTAAATGTATTTAAGAATACTAATATTAATTTTTTTTTATTCAAAAAATCCTAGGTCATGTTTTTTTCTCCCTATATATATATTCCTATGAGATAATATTCAATAAATATTAGAACATATAATTAATAAAAGACTAAAAATATCCTAAAAACTTTAACAAAAGAAAAAAAAATATCATTGCCATTACTGCCAAAAGAATAAAAATTATTAAATTATACAGAGAAAAAAAAACATTAACAAAAGAGGAAGCAAGCAAAATAATTATATTATTATTATTATTATTATTATTATTATTATTATTATTATTATTATTATTATTATTATTATTATTATTATTATTATTATTATTATTATTATTGTGTTAAGCACAAAATTAAAATTCGAAGACAATTTATTTTTATTTTATCCGATTTATCATTATATGATTATATTACATGTATTTAAGAATACTGATATTAATTTTTTTTATCCAAAAAATCTTAGGTCATGTTTTCTTCGTCCTATATATATATTCCTATGAGATAATATTCAATAAATATTAGAACATATAATTGATGAAAGACTAAAAATATTTTAGAAACTTTAACAAAAGGAAAAAAAAATATCATTGTCATTACTGTCAAAACAATAAAAATTATTAAATTATACGAAGGAAAAAAAAACATTAACAAAAGAGGAAGCAAGAAAAACAATTAAATTATTATTATTATTATTATTATTATTATTATTATTATTATTATTATTATTATTATTATTATTATTATTATTATTATTATTATTATTATTATTATTATTGTGTTAAACACACTTATATATACATGGACAAAAGTAGGGGTTATATTAGAAATTTAAAAAAATAAAAGTATAAGGGCTGAAATGAAAATAAAATATAAAGGGATTAAAATCAAAAATTAAAAGTTTAAGGGCTGAAATGAAAATCAGATTTATTAATATTTTCAATTAAAGGACAAATTTGCAAAAATGGAAACTACTGTACCGAATATATTAAGCCTTTTCAACCCAATCCGGAAATTAAAAGAAGGAGGACCGAAGTGAAACATTCACATTTAATTAATTGCAATTGAAGGACCCAATCGAAGAAAATCAAAACTTATCTAACTGAAATCAGGCCAAACTGCACAGTATATAACACAATTAAAAGTCAAGGGACCAAAGTGAAAGTATACAAAACTCGGGGGCTCTTCTGCACTTTGACGTGCAGGAGAGAGAGAAACGGTGCAACCGGCTTTAACTGGCCACCAACGCGTCCACGGCCACCTTGTTGCAAAACGCGCCGCACCGGGAGGAAGACCAAGAGGAGGCGCACCGGATTAGGCGCCGTTAGCCCATTTCCGGCCACCGTATCATACGGCACGCGCCACTTGAAAGGGGCGTTAGGGAGAATACCGTGCGTCGCGTGAACGACACGCGCCTAACAGAATTTCGAAAAATAAATAAATAATAATGGTAAGTTACCGTTATAGCCCTGTCCCTAATTAATAAATTTTGTCTTATTAGGGGCTATAACCGTATTTAGCCATTTAAAAAAAAAACCCATGCGGCGGACCGGACCGAACCGGACCGGTACAGACGCGTGCAATTACGCCCTTAACCCTCAGCCGAAAACGCTATTTTGTCTTATTATCGGGGCTAAAATCGTTACTACACTGTTCATAGGCGGAAAAAACAAAAAAAAATAGGGGGGACGAACTCGCGCGACACACGGATGAGAAAGCTTGCGTCCACAGTGATTTTAGAGTGTGTGTGCACAATGTTTCAACAGTGATTTCCGTTTTCTTTTAGTTATTTGTTAATTCTACGTTTTTTTCTTTAATTTATTTATTATTTATTATTTCTGATAAGATCTGCTTGTGTTTTATAGATCAATCCTTAATGATCGTTGATTATAACATTAACATGTCCGATTTTTTAATCTATCCGTCTAGATCTTACGACGCTGTTATTGATTCTATTGTATAGATCTCGATTGAGCGGTGTTTTCAACTGGCCTTTTTATTTTTTTTCAAAATTTTGATCAAATGTTAAGATCGGTAAAAAAATTTATGTGACATGCAAATTATCAAATCGTAATATGTATCTAGTTGTCTCTGATTTTTAACATTTTTGGGCGGTCAGATGCAAATCTTCGTCAAGACTCTTACAGGCAAGACTATCACCCTCGAGGTGGAAAGCTCAGACACAATCGATAATGTTAAAGCCAAGATCCAGGACAAGGAGGGAATCCCACCAGACCAGCAGAGGTTGATTTTCGCTGGCAAACAGCTTGAGGATGGTCGCACCCTTGCTGATTACAACATCCAGAAGGAGTCTACCCTCCATTTGGTACTACGTTTGAGAGGTGGCATAAAAACCCATTAATGCACCCATGATCGATCACCTCATCCATCCACCCGAACCCCAGTACTGTACTTTTCTCCGGCAAAATGGCAAGGTTTTTTATCGTAGCAGCAGCTCTAGCCAGCCTTCTCTTGGCACTCGTCGCCAATGCCTCTTCTTACAGAACCACCATCACCACCGTGGAGTTCGATGATCAGTCCAGCCAGCGTCGGTCTGGAAGCTGCCACGAGCAGATTCAGAGGGTGGAATTGGGCAGTTGTGAGCAATACGTGTCGCAATCAAGGCCAAGGTTAGCGCTCCGAGGGATCCACGGTTCACGTGGTGATCATCAAGGGCGTGTTCAGCAATGCTGCGAGCAAATAAGGCAGGTGGATAGGCAGTGCCAGTGCGACGCTCTACGGTCTATGATGGAGGAGCAAACACGGCAGCAACGCCCTGAACAGGAGGAGATGCAGGAGGCAATGAGGAGGGCAACCGAGATACAAAGACAGTGCGGCATGCCGGACTGTCAATCCGAATCAATCTGGTTCTAGATGCTGTTTTAGGATCATATGATGTGCTAGTTAGCTAGCAATCGAGTTCACTCACTCGTAGAGTGGCTTGTGAGCGTTTTATGCAAGCACTTAATTATGTAATAAAAGGAAGTCTAGCACATCAGGCTGTTTATGCAAGCACTTGCGCCATAATAAAACTGAGTCTAGCTTTGAGTTTATAAGCTCATCTAAAATGTACGCATGCAATAAAAAAGCAATGCAGCTTAGCTTTATGATCATCTCTAATTATCATTTGCTTGGACTCTGTTTTTTCATTAATTATCACAATTCACTATTTTTGGATCCGAGGAAACCCATCTCTTAAAAAACTCACTTTGTGGGTCGATCCAGGCTAGCGAGTAAAACTCTGATTATCCATGCTCTTACAAGAGATGCATGCACTAACTTGAATTTAAAATTTACTATGCAGATCTCAAGTTCTTTGCTATCACGACCTTTTCCTTTTATAGACCATTCACATTGCTAATTGATAAACCAAGCGAGGATGTACTTTCCCTCGTTGAATAAGCCTCCAGGCAACTCAGCAATGAAAGATTGTAATGCCAGATTCTAAGATGCTAATTTTGAATCTTGGCTAGTTTAAGAAATGCCTCTGAAAAGTAAAAAGAGCAGAAACAATGGATTTAAAGTGTTCTTCGACCCATATCACTTACAATGTCGTTAATATATATTGAACTTGATTGAACCAACAATGTTATTAACTTTTAGGCAAGAAATCACTGCACAATTTCCTGGAATCAGCTCACTCTAACATGTTATTTGTTACACTACAATGGCTTGGCCAGCAAGCTTTTTACTGCTAATGACGATTGGAAATGGACCAGGAAAATCGCAATGAGAGTGATCTCAGCACAAGCTGTAGCAAGATACAATTCTTCAACAAAAGACCATTGGAATACAATTTACAGTCTTCTGAAAAATTGATGAACAATGCATGCAAGTGAATGAAATTGAGAAACGGGTTCGACATGTGATTTGGGATTGATCTTTTCAGATGATAGGTAGCATTAAAATTAGTGTTACAGACAAGACTGTAGCCTTACATTTTCGAAATATTAATGATCTCCGGGATTATTAATATCTGGGAATTTCAGTATCCATGGAATTTGATCCAAAACATCATTTTGTTAAAATTTTAAAGTAATTAGAAAATATAATAACTTTGCAAGATTAAAGATGATATTCTCATAATATTATATATATATATTCATAATTTTGTTGGGAAAAATTATTATTTTTTTAATTAAATTTTAGATTTGAACTAATCTTTTTAAAAATTAATATATTTAATTATATATATATATATATATATATATATATATATATATATATACTAGTTCCAATGAAAAAACACAAAACAACAACCGAATCAAAATACACAACCTTGAAACAAGTATCACAAATAATTTTTTTAAAAATATTTTAATATATTCAATAAAAAGACTGACAGCCGATAGAGCATATGCATAAACTAAAATTTATTTGCTAAAATACGTTAGCTTGTAATGGAACGGCCTTGGCAGCCGATATAAGCAGTACCAAACCAGACGGTAGATAATTCAAGCAACAATTTTTGAAGTAGCTAGCCATTCAAAGATGGCTACTTAGCACATACAAGAACCACAAAGACACAACGAGGCAACATGCGGGCCAAGCTTAAAAACCACCACGGAGACGGAGGACAAGGTGGAGGGTGGATTCCTTTTGGATATTGTAGTCTGCTAGGGTGCGCCCATCTTCCAGCTGCTTTGCTGCAAAGATCAATCTCTGCTGGTCAGGAGGGATACCTTCCTTATCCTGGATCTTAGCCTTCACGTTGTCAATGGTGTCAGAGCTCTCCACCTCCAGGGTGATGGTCTTTCCCGTCAAAGTCTTCACAAAGATTTGCATCCCTCCACGCAGTCGGAGCACCAAGTGAAGGGTGGACTCCTTCTGGATGTTGTAGTCAGCAAGCGTCCTTCCATCTTCAAGCTGCTTTCCGCTGTGTTTGAGGCAGTGGAGTCCAGAAGCACCGATGCATCACAGCCCTGAATAAAACAGGTTAGTCTCTGATCAACCACTGCTGGTCCAGAAGCACCGATGCATCACAGCCCTGAATAAAACAGGTTAGTCTCTGATCAATTTGATCTAAATACACACACACACGTACACACACGCACACTTAATTACCCTAACGAAACAGTCATGAAAGTGCATTCGAACAAGACCAGCAGTGGTTGATCAGAGACTAACCTGTTTTATTCAGGGCTGTGATGCATCGGTGCTTCTGGACTCCACTGCCTCAAACACAGCGGAAAGCAGCTTGAAGATGGAAGGACGCTTGCTGACTACAACATCCAGAAGGAGTCCACCCTTCACTTGGTGCTCCGACTGCGTGGAGGGATGCAAATCTTTGTGAAGACTTTGACGGGAAAGACCATCACCCTGGAGGTGGAGAGCTCTGACACCATTGACAACGTGAAGGCTAAGATCCAGGACAAGGAAGGTATCCCCCCTGACCAGCAGAGATTGATCTTTGCAGGAAAGCAGCTGGAAGATGGGCGCACCCTAGCAGACTACAATATCCAAAAGGAATCCACCCTCCACCTTGTCCTCCGTCTCCGTGGTGGTTTTTAAGCTTGGCCCGCATGTTGCCTCGTTGTGTCTTTGTGGTTCTTGTATGTGCTAAGTAGCCATCTTTGAATGGCTAGCTACTTCAAAAATTGTTGCTTGAATTATCTACCGTCTGGTTTGGTACTGCTTGTATAGGCCGCTAAGGCCGTTCCATTACAAGCTAACGTATTTAAGCAAATAAATTTTAGTTTATGCATATGCTCTATCGGCTGTCAGTCTTTTTATTGAATATATTAAAATATTTTTAAAAAAATTATTTGTGATACTTGTTTCAAGGTTGTGTATTTTGATTCGGTTGTTGTTTTGTGTTTTTTCATTGGAACTAGTATATATATATATATATATATTAATTTTTAAAAAGATTAGTTCAAATCTAAAATTTAATTAAAAAAATAATAATTTTTCGGAACAAAATTATGAATATATATATAATATTATGAGAATATCATTTTTAATCTTGCAAAGTTATTATATTTTCTGATTACTTTAAAATTTTAACATAATATATAAATATGTTAAGAGATTTTTTGTAAAATGTTATTTTAATCTAACGGTCGAATTAAGAAATATAATTGATATTGTAAAATTATTTATTACTTTAAAAAAATATTATTTGGCCGAAACGAGCAGAACAAAATTGAAATGTTTTTACCGGTATTTGACCAAAAAATCTAGAATGGCTGGAATTTAAATCAAGGTACAAACGATGTTGTTTTACCCTCTCTTTTTTACTGGTACAAAACATTTTGGCCGAAATAGAACGTAGTTGACAAGTTTATTAAAATAATCTTGAAAATATTAGAAAGATGAATTTAAAGTAAAAGAAAATTAAAGTATTTTTAAAAGGAAAAACTAGCATGCTTTTAAGATTATGGAGAGGTTTCTATTAGAATTTGAAAGGGTCCAAATTAAATTGAAATGTTTCGAAGGAAACTAAAATTATTTTTTTCATTGAAGTTTAATATGATATGAATATCCGTAATAACATGCCAATTTTAAGATCCTTACAATAATAATAGTGAATCTCGTCACCTAAGAGAATTTTTCAAATAAAAATTTAATTTAAAATAAAAAATAAAATTTTTATTTTTTTTTCAAAAATATTTTTGAAATATAGAGGCAAACAGAATCTAAACAATTCTTGTACAACCAATATCTACCATCGAAAAACTTCAAGGACCACCATCGACAATCTAATAACTTTATTTACCATAATAATCTTTCAACAACTCTTAGAGTCACAAACAAGAACTCAATAACCCACTCAATAACTTCTAAAGCATATAATTTCTCTTATATTATCAAAAAAAAAAACACCCACATAAACTTTCTAGGTCAGATCCGTATCTAGTTATGTCAGATCCTTACTTGAATGCTCAAAATCTTTAGCTCTCGCAAGCCCGGTCACATTAATTCTTCTACTATTTTTCATATATTATACTTTACTTTCACTTTCTATATTTTACTAACTTAAGCATTAAAGTGTTTCTTGTACCTTAGGAAAGCTTATGGACCAATTCATGTTTGAAGTTTTTCATGGCCATCACTTGGTTAATTCCTTCCTTATTATTCTCATCAATTCTTGTTTAAATTCCTTCTTTATTATTCTCAAATAATATAAGATTATGTTTTGAAAGTAAAGGGATTCACTAAAATTATCATATAGATAAATTTATTTTATGTCACTAGTCTCTCTTCAAACAAACAAGTTTTTATCCTCATTGTCTCCATCTCTTCTGTCACAAAACTATAGCAAAATGTAGTCTTTTGATCAAGTATATGTACAATACTTGTGGCTAACTATTTAAGTTATCTTTGCTCCTCTTGTTGTGGATTGTGGATCCCTTCTTCTAAAGTCAAACTTGGCCTTGATTGTGATATATATTGGCTCAATAAAATCCTTTGAAGTTTCTCTCAACATTTTTATGATCTTGGATATTAGTGTTTGTTTGAAATGTGGTTGTTGACATTGTTTTTGAAAATATTTTTCATTCAGAAATGCATCAAAATGATGGTTTTTTTTTATTTTTCTAAAATCATTTTTGACATCAGCATATGAAAACAATCTAAGAACATTAAATTTTTTAATTTAAAGTAAAATTAATTAAAAAAATCATTTTTTTAAAGCATGTTTGAAACGGAATGACAAACGGGCTCTTAGTTAGACTGTAACTAAATATTCCGAGATGGAAGTGGGGAATACAGATATGAATGCACCAGTTAATTTCTTACAGAGATATTCCGAGAAATCGAGGCTGTAACCATGGACATGGCTACGTGTTGCTTTGCATGCGTGTTGCTGTAACCATGGACATGGCTGTAACCTGGTGGTGGGGACTTGATATTCACATCCATGCAGGTTCAATTCCATGGATACTGAAATTCCCTGATATTAATAATCCAGGAGATCATTAATATTTCGAAAATGTAAGGCTACAGTCTTGTCTGTAACACTAATTTTAATGCTACCTATCATCTGAAATGATCAATCCCCAAATTACATGTCGAACCCGTTTCTCAATTTCATTCACTTGCATTGTTCATCAATTTTTCAGAAGACTTGTGCTGAGATCATTCTCATTGCGATTTTCCTGGTCCATTTCCAATCGTCATTAGCAGTAAAAAGCTTGCTGGCCAAGCCATTCTAGTGTAACAAATAACATGTTAGAGTGAGCTGATTCCAGGAAATTGCGCGGTGATTTCTTGCCTAAAACTTAATAACATTGTTGGTTCAATCAAGATCAATATATATTAACGACATTGTAAGTGATACGGGTTGAAGAACACTTTAAATCCATTGTTTCTCCTCTTTTTACTTTTCAGAGGCATTTCTTAAACTAACCAAGATAAAAAAAATTAGCATCTTAGAATCTGGCATTACAATCTTTCGATCATTGCTGAGTTGCCTGGAGGCTTATTCAACGAGGGAAAGTACATCCCCTCTTGGTTTATCAATTAGCAATGTGAATTGTCTATAAAAAGAAAAAATCATGATAGTAAAGGGTTTGAAATCTGCATAGCAAGTTTCGAGTTCGAGTTAGTGCATGCATCTCTTGTAAGAGTATAGGACAATCAGAGTTTTACTCGCTAGCCTGGACCAACAAAGTGAGTTTTCCAGGAGATAGGTTTCCTCGAATCCAAAAAAAAATGAATTGTGATAATTAATGAAAAAACAGGAGTCCAAGCAAATGATAATTAGAGATGATCATAAAGCCAAGCTGCATTGCTTTTTTATTGCATGCGTACATTTTAGATGAGCTGATAAACTCAAAGCTAGACTCAGTTTTATTATGGCGCAAGTGCTTGCATGATGTGCTAGACTTCCTTTTATTACATAATTAAGTGCTTGCATAAAACGCTCACAAGCCACTCTACGAGTGAGTGAACTCGATTGCTAGCTAACTAGCACACCATATGATCCTAAAACAGCATCTAGAACCAGATTGAT
The DNA here is from genome assembly GCA_027405865.1 of Salix purpurea. Classification (NCBI taxonomy): domain Eukaryota; kingdom Viridiplantae; phylum Streptophyta; class Magnoliopsida; order Malpighiales; family Salicaceae; genus Salix; species Salix purpurea. Next base: position 3,016,173 of record JAOWLH010000043.1, on the reverse strand, counting down.
TCGGATTGACAGTCCGGCATGCCGCACTGTCTTTGTATCTCGGTTGCCCTCCTCATTGCCTCCTGCATCTCCTCCTGTTCAGGGCGTTGCTGCCGTGTTTGCTCCTCGATCATAGACCGTAGAGCGTCGCACTGGCACTGCCTATCCACCTGCCTTATTTGCTCGCAGCATTGCTGAACACGCCCTTGATGATCACCACGTGAACCGTGGATCCCTCGGAGCGCGAACCTTGGCCTTGATTGCGACACGTATTGCTCACAACTGCCCAATTCCACCCTCTGAATCTGCTCCTGGCAGCTTCCAGATCGACGCTGGCTGGACTGATCATCGAACTCCACGGTGGTGATGGTGGTTCTGTAAGAAGAGGCATTGACGACGAGTGCCAAGAGAAGACTAGCTAGAGCTGCTGCTACGATAGAAAACCTTGCCATTTTGCTGGAGAAGAGTACAGTGCTGGGGTTCTGGTGGATGAATGAGGTGATCATGGGTGCATTGATGGGTTTTTATAGGGGATTTTGAGCTATGCATGTAGAGAACGTGGAGGCTGGCATGGTTGTGTGATTGATCTGTGATTTTGATGCGGTGGCTATGAATGTTATGGTGGTTTGGTTGATGCTTACACGTCTAGATCAGCATGCAAATTCTGCCAAGAGATTCATTGTTTGGTTTTGGAGTTTCTTCAGTCATTATCCAAGACAATATCAGACACGTACGTAAGAGATTCAATATTGTTTCCTACTTGTCCCCTGGGTGTTCATAAGCTTGAGATTTGTATAGTAGATTTTGGATTTGAGTCAGAGTGTGTATTTTTTATAAAAATCTGGGACAGATAGGGTTTTACTCGCTTATCTGACTTATAAAATATATTTTTCAAGAAATAAGATTTTCTCAAATCCAAAAAAAAAAATGTATTGATAATGATTGATGGAGTATAGGCCCATTCAATAAAAACTCCTTGTATCCCATTATACCTACATAACACTGATCACATGTTGAAAAAAATTAATTGTTTTTTATTTTAAATTATTTTTTATATATATTTTTAGATCATTTTGATATATTAATGTTAAAAATAATTTTAAAAATATATATATTATTTTGATGCATTTATGAATAAAAACAATTTCTCAAACATGCAGTTACCCTTACTTTGCTCTACATGACACTCTCATGCTTCCAAGGAAGAAAAAACACCACACAATGATGTGTTTTATTACCACTACTTATGGGTTGTTTGACACTTCATTTCAAAAGCATTTTTGAAATTTTTTTATTTTTATTTTAAAAAAAATTAAAGTTTTTATATGTATTTAAATATTTTTATATCAAAATATTTTTAAACAAAAAAACTTTCAAAAACAACTTCAACCGTACTTCCAAACCAAAATTTAGTCATATGAATCTCAATCCAAAATAGGAGAGATCAATGAGCTTAATTTATTACTCCATACATTGTAAGCATGTCCACCTTCAACATATATTCATCACATAGAGGCTAATAAGGATATGGTTTGTTGAGTAAGAGTTGATTTGGAGGGTTATTTATAGTCATTATTCATGGCAGGCCTAGCTTGTGAATCAAGATAAACACCATCAAACAACAAAGCTTAAGCCAATAATCATGGCTAGGTGATTCCTCAAATGCTGTAAATACATAATTACTAGCCACCTTCAAAAATACCTAAACTCCTTTTTCCATACATTATGAAAAAAATTGAAATTAGTTGCCACATATAAATTTAGGGCAAGTTTCCAAATCAATTTGTTGTCATCACTCAATAATAACACATAACATTAACTACTCTCTAAATGGCGTGGAATTTGCCCTGTGCACTGTCTCACAATCCACTGTGGATTGTGGCAGTGCACAGGCGAGATTAGCCCTGGTGCTCCGGCGGTATGTGTATATTTTATGGGGGTATTTTCGGTTTTTGGCTTTTTTTTTTTTTTAATAGCCGCAATGTGCACAGTGGATTGACGCCTCTGGCCCCCGAAAACGACAAAACAGCGAACAGGACACAGGGGCTCCGTCGGTTTTTCACATTATTGTGCACAGTGCACTGACGGAAAAAGCCCCCGAAAAAGACAAAAATTCGAACAGTAAACGGGGGCTGCGTCGTCTTTTCCCCCCCGGTATTTTCGTAAATACCAGTGGGGACAGGGTTCTTTGGGTCATTAGCCAGGGGGACAGCTGGCGCGTCGCCTGGCCGCGCCAGCGTCGTTCCAGGCGAACGCGCCATGTAGGCGGCGCGTGCGTAGTCTTACCGGCGTCAGAAATGAACGTCCGCCGTACAGAAAGATGCGCCTGAAGGTCCTCTATCGTCCGTCGCGGCGCGTTCCCATCATGTATGCGCAGGTGAGCGTCATCGGACGGTTTTTCACCGGCGGTCGCTTTTCTCTCTCCTCCCGCGGCAAAGTATGATCCGGTCCCTGATAGTTGTGAGAAATTGATTTCGGCCCCTGAAGTTTTTATTTCGTCTTTATGACTGATTTATGGAAATTCAAGTTTTATGATTTTCAATTGTGCCCTTTAATTAAAACTGATTATATAAGAAGTTTTCATTTCAGTCCTTATACTTTTGATTTTGCATTTATTTTGAATTCCTTCAATTTTTCCGGTACAGATGTTTGGATTTCTTTAATTTGGTCCTCCAATTGATATTGGTAATATATACAAAGTTTGATTTCAGTCCCTCTTCTTCTGATTTTTTCTCAAATGATAGCAATTACTATGATTTATTTTTGGTCCTCCAATTCGGTTTTTGTTGTAATTTAATCCTTCAAGTGGAATTAATTTTATATATATTATTTTTTGTTTTGGTCCTTATTCTTTTAATTGTTGTTTATTAAGTCATTTCTTTTTATAATGTTTATTTCTTATGTGATAGTAATTTATTGTTTTTTATATATTAATTTTGTCTTTCTAAAATAATTATAATAATAATAAAAATAATAGTTTCATGAATTATTAATTATTAATTACTAATAATAATAATAATAATAATAATAATAATAATAATAATAATAATCATGATTTAATTATTTTTCATTCTTACTCTTTTGTTATTTGTTTTCCCTCCCGATAATTTGATTTTTTTTTCCAATAATAGCGATGATTATTTATTCTTTCATAATAATAATAATAATAATAATAATTTTTTAATTGGTTTTTCTTGCTTGCTGTTTTGTTCATGCTTTTTATTTTTTCCCCTCGGTATAATTTAATAATTTTTGTTGTTTTTAGTCTAGCGGCAATAATAATTTTAGATGTTAAAACTCCGATATTGCTATTGTTATAATATTTTAAATTTATATTGCTTCCTTTTCCCTTTGTTTTTTTTTATTTGCACTTTCTATTGATTTATTTTTATAATTTTTTAATCTGCCTAATAATGATTTCAGTAGTTTTTTTTCTCTTATTCAAATATTTTCCTCTTTCTTCTAATGTTAATACGCGCTCTTTTGTAATCGTTTATGACGCAATACCTATATTTGAAAAGATGTAATCTATGCTTGCGTGACAAACTCAACTCAAAATTTTAAACATTTTATCTCCTAATCTATAACTTTTTTTTCTTATATCATATAAATTTATCATTGTAGATTTAATTATGGTAAATTATATACAAAAAAATACCCGCGGCAACGCGCGGGCAATTGGCTAGTAACTTATCAACATCAAGATGGTTTTTTCCTCAAATCTTATATCAATTCTTTTTTTGTTATTTTTTTTTTGTTTTCATGTTTTCATTAATATTTTTTCAACGATTCTATCCTTCAAAAATAAATTGTATGACACTTCGGCTTCTTGATTGAATTTGAGTTCAAGATTTAACAAGATGCAAGTCTTTTAGATTAGACGAGGTTTAAGAAGTTTACATAAGCTTTCTTGCCTTTTTTTAAGCTGATGTTTTTTTAATTTTTTTAAGTCTTACTCTTTTTTTTTAGCAAATTTCATACGTTAGGCTAATCTCGAGCTGTTTGATAATAAAGATAGGCTTAGACAGGGTTATTTTTAATTTTAATTTTAATTTTAATTTTGCATTCTTTTGCTTTTATTTTTTATATATTATTTAAATTATCATTTGATTTTTTTTTTTTGCCTGCCATCTTTTTTTTACATAAAAATATTTATTGACCCTGGTATAGAGAGGGTAAACATATCTTATGACCAAACTATAACAAAGTAAGATTTTTTTTTCTTTTTTGTTGTTATTGATACTAATACTTAAACCAAAGTGATAGAAAATACATCAATTTATTGTATCTAGGAGCACAAATTTCTATTTTTTAAAATTAATTAATTCATATTAATTTTAAAATAATTAGTGAATTAGTATAAGCTTATAAAATAAAAGGCAAAAGTACTTCAGTTTTTCTCTGGTGGCATTATTTTTTTATTTATAACTTAATATAATTTGAAAAAAAATGTTTTTCATTTTAAAATATGTGAAAATAATATTTTTTATTTATTTTTAAGAAATTTAAAAACATTTTTAAACGGTAAAAAATAAAAGTAATAAAGCTAAATTTTTAATTTTTAGTGATTATTTTGAAGTGTAGTTGAGGTTGTGTTTTAAAATATTTTTTATTCAAAAATACATCAAAATAATATTTTCTTAAAAAAAATATTTTTAACATCAACATATCAATAATCTAAAAATATCATAAAAAATAAAAATAAAATTTTTTAAATATTTTTAAAAAATATTTTTCTAACAACTTATCAGACACTCCGTTAGTTTCTCCTGTGATTCTCCCCTGAAGGACAACGTTTTTCTCGATGTCGCAAACTCATTTTATACAGACAGCTTCACCCTTTTATCAAATTGCTCCACCACCACTACGAATCTTCTCTAATCGCGTCCTCCATATGCCACGTGCTCCCTCTAATCAAATCACACCCAGGACAAACACTAATCGCAGCACGTGGTTAACACTCGCACTCCTGAGAGTAGCACTCACTCTAACAGCCCCAACCCCAAAAAGTAATTTCATTCCACACCCGCTGGCTTGTTACTTTATCTGGTTTCTAGAGATCTCTTCAGCTTACTCCGAAGCGAAGCAGACTCTCATCAGAAAAGCTTTGACTCGTCCGATTTAGGGTTTCGCTTCATATCGATCATATAATCTCACGCGTCGAAACCCTAATCACCGGATAAGGTAATTTATTTTTGTTCCAGGTAGTCGATTTGATCATCTTTTAATGCAAGTTATTAGCGTGATTGTTAATTTCATGCATTAGTTATGTGGATCTTGTTTTAAATGAGCATATATTGTGACTTAATTGCAAGTTTTCTTTTGAAAGGTTGCTTTTCTGATGTTTTGACTGTTAGTTTGTTTTTTCAATTTATTGAAGGTGTTTGTGTCTGTGGTCTGACTAGCTTTTGGGCTTATGGGTGTGATCTTTATTTAGTGGGATTTTGATGAATAAAGCAAGGTTATTTGTAATGGATTACATGGATAGCTGTGTTTCTGTTTCCTTAATCGTATAAGTTTGCGATTTGATATATTGTGAAATTTTAGCTTGTACTTGCACTGATTTAATGACACGTGAGCAACAAATATTTATCTAGGATGTTGATTTGATGTTTTGGTTGTTAACTTTGTCATATGAATGTTTTTTTGTGGCATGTTCTATTGTAGAAATAGATCAACTTGGTGCTTTGCTTCCCATGAAATATGCTGTAATACTTATGTTAGTTTTCCAATTGTGCTCTAGTCCCTGTGAAATATGTTGTAATGGTAGAAAGGATGAAGGGACATCAACTGTCCTAACTATGACAAAGATGTTATCCTTAGTTTTCAAATTGTGTTTTAGTCCCTGTTAATGTGAGTTATTGCTGTTTAGGTCAGAGTTTCCAGGTCGTTGGGCTTCCTTGAACAGTTAAGTTTTCATGTCTGATTTCGAAGTCCAAGCTCCTACACCTTTTGGTAAGCTTGCTGTTTTTTACATGTATTAGATTTCCTTGCTAGTGTAGTACTGACATTTGAGTTTTTCTGAGATGTGGCAATATCTGCCACACCATTTTTACCCATATGTCTGACAATCATGTTGTTTGTTATGGTAGATCCTTTTGCTGATGCAAATGCCGACGACTCTGGTGCTGGGACAAAAGATTATGTGCACATTCGGATACAGCAACGCAATGGCAGGAAAAGCTTGACAACTGTGCAAGGTTTGAAAAAAGACTTCAGCTATAACAAGATACTCAAGGACCTTAAGAAAGAGTTCTGCTGTAATGGTACAGTGGTGCAGGACCCTGAATTAGGCCAGGTGTGTGTTTCACCTCAGCATGTAAACTAGCATTGGATGTTTCTCTCCTCATTGCGAATGTGATTTTTGTGTATAGGTTATTCAACTTCAAGGTGACCAGCGCAAGAATGTCTCTACCTTCCTTGTTCAGGTAATTTTCACTCCTTGTGCCAGTTGACAAGTCTTTAACAATCAATTATCTCCTCTGGGTCATCCCCTGATATTCATAGTTAAGTGGATTCCAAATTTGTACTGTCTTGTTTTGGTCAGGCTGGCATTGTGAAGAAGGAAAGCATTAAAATTCATGGTTTCTAAGCTTACTGCAGCAAATTAAACTCGGTATAGTGTTCTTCCTGCTGGTGTCAAGAAATTAAGCAAAGCTTTTACTATCTTCCCTATGTTTGGTTTGATATGACATGCATCTTTTGTTTCTGATGTTATCTGGAATCTTGATATCTGGTTTCTGTACTGGGAGATGATAATGGAACATTTGACGTGCTCTTCTGTTTCAAGTAGTTATGGCTATCTATTGGTTAATCTTGGTTAGGGTTTCAGTTACTTGGTAGGAAATTTAGTGTCGTGGTTCATTGCATTTCTCACATCAGTCAGGAAGTTCAGTAGATGATTGAAGTACGGACGGGTCCTCGTTAGCGATCCCAAGCTTCTTACTGTTTAGGAGACATGTTTCTGGACTTCATTTTTTCAGTGTCGTTGAGTGGCTGGCAAACTTAAACTAAAATTAATATGCAAAGAAAAAGGATCAAACCCGGGATTATATGATGTTTTTCTTTTCCCGTTATGTCCGTGAGAGCAGCTCTGGGAAATATCCACCTGAATTTGCTTCCATGATTATTTCTGAGTGATCAAATTTGGTGGGTCGTTTAAATTGGACAGTTAAATGTATTTCATTGTGGACATGATTCAAATTATACATTAAACAATAAAAAAAACAAGCTACAAAGCCAAGTAAATTCACTCTATTCCTAAGTAGTAGAAGCCTTGTACCTTTTTTTAAAAAAAATATATAGGATAAGTTTTACATCACTCAAAATAGTTTCACTCGTTATCTCCATGAAACCACAGCTTTTGATCACGGTTCTCTCGCTTCCAGCTTCTTCCAGAAGATATCACTTATCAGGCTCGATCTGATACGTGTTCGTTTTGTGCTGAGGATTTTGAAGTTGTCGGCCTCCTTTGCCACGTGGATGATGACCATCCAGTTGAAGCCAAAAATGGGGTATCGTGTTTTTTTTTTTTTTTTAAGAAAAAACCCTTCTTATCTACTTTATATATAAGGGTATAAATTAAAAAAAGTTTAGTTCTTAGTGTTAAAAAGATAAGACTAAAGAATTTTTGCGAATAGAAAAGAATCTTGATCGTGGAGAATACTTTGGTATTATTATTAACAGGTCAATCTGGAAATATTTTTACCTAAGAATCTGTTTAATTTGAGTTTTAAATTAGATTGCGTGAGTTATTTTGATATGATCCAATTGATTTTAATAAATTATAAATGACATGTTCCACCAAGTTTCAGTATTCGAAGACAAAAAATCTAAGTCTTAGCAACATCAATACGTATCTTTCGTATGTACAAAACACCACACAGTTTTTTTAAAAAAAAAATAATAATAAAATAATCAAGTATAAAAGATATTTAAAAAAAATAAAACAAACAAATTAATCAAATGATTCAGGTTTATAATGATAATAACAATAATAATGGTTTTTAGCTCAATGAAAATGATCATCTATTGAAATGTTTAGTTAATAACTTTCTTTACATATCACCTCAAGATTAAAATTCTTATTTTTATGTTAATGATGAAAATGATGTTTGATTTATGCTTTTTTTTGTATTAAAACTTTTAAATTTCTCAATATTTTAGAAATTTATTTGTCTTGAATTACTTCAAGTTAAGTTCTCTCTACCCTTGATAATTTTGAAATGTTTTAAATTTTGAAATTATGATGCTTGATATTGTATTTGTATTATAGAATTTGAAGTTAATTTATTTTTAGGTTTGGATTGGAATCATGCATGTTGAATTAATATTTTGACATATAAGACTCTTTTTTGGATGCGAGGAAACTTCATCCCCTGAAAAGCATGTTTTGTAGGCCTAGGTGAGCAAGTAAAATCTCGGTTGTACCAGGCTCTTACAAGAGGTGCACGCTCTGACTTGAACTCGAGATTTGTTGTGCAGATCATAAGTCATTTGTTATTATGTCACATCCCTTTGAGACTCTTATTTTATGGGTCCAAGTGAGCAAGTAAAACTCTCATTGTCCTTAACTCTTATAAAAAGTGCACGAACCTGACTCGAACCCCATACTTGTTGTATAGATTGCAAGCCCTCTACCATAATATTTTAGTTTCTTCACAACATTTTTATAATTGGCCTTGCTAATGAGGGAGAAGGTAAGCAGGAAAACACCTGCCCCTTAAAGCTCAGAGGTCTCAGTCTATTGCAATCTTCTTGTTCTGTGCCATGAAGTCAACACACAAAGTGATTCTAACAAGCTTCAAAGACAAAAAGGAAAAAATAATGAATTTCAAACTTACCAGCAGTATCCCACAACCCTAAATTGACAATACTCCCATCCATAAAAATTTATAGTTCCAATGAGAAAAATAGAACCCTAACCCTATAACATAAATGATAATCTTGATTAAGGGTGGTATGGTCTTTTTGCAAGGTTCATTTGCTACTTTTTGATTGATCCTAGGCAAATCAATCTTACTATAATAAAATGACTAAATTATCTTTAAAAACACAATTTATTTTATTGGCATCAATTATTTTTTTAGACTTTTCACTTTTTAAAGCACAATGATATAGCTACATTATTCTTAAAAACAAGAATCTTATAACTAACAAGAAAGCCCCCCCTATAAAGGGTAATTTTATATTTTAATAATTATAAAATATAGCTAAGAAAAAAATTTAGCGAGTGAGCTCAACATGTCGTCGTATCTACTGCTCTAGTGTTCTCAAGTTTAGTGACTCTTTTTTTCTCTTTCATCCTTTATTCCCGCATCAAATCATCCAAAATGTCAAAGCAACCCTTCAATATTATTTTCATTTGTATTTGGTCCCTGTTTTTTATTATAATTTGTTTAATTTGAAATAATCTATAATATTATATAGGAAATGTAATAATGCAACATGGTGTTGAATTTTAATTATTATTTATTATGTTAAGTTTATGTGCCTGTTTAGGGATGCAGTTGAAGTTGTTTTTGAATGTATTTTTCGTTCAAAATTGCATCAAAATGATGTTTTTTTAATTATTTTTGACATCAACACATGAAAATAATATAAAAATATCATTTTTTTTAATTTAAAGTAAAAAATAAAAATAATAATTTTTTTTCAAAAATATTTTTGAAATACAATGTCAAACACCCATGCCTTTTCTTTATGGTATTCTTATCTGTTTTGGTAATATTTATACTGATCATATACATTGTATTATTTCCCACCAAGTAGTACATATGAATTTGAAAACAAACACAAAATGTTTAGACCATTTATTTCGTTTCTTTCCTTTTCTTTTTATATTGTTTAAATTTAAATTTATTCTTTTATATTTCTATATGCTCTTATTTTATGATATTTTCATCCGTTATAGCACACACACATATTTTTATTAATATATTTATCTCTTTATTTGCAGTCTTTAAATTTATTATTTTACTTGTGAATTACTTGTGCTTTTACTAGATTATATAGATACTCTCCCTCTCTCTCTATTAATTTTTATTTTATATTAAGATAATAAATAATAAATAGAGCACAGATATTAGTTCTTGAACACGGGTATACATATGGATATTATAAACTCTTTTTGTTACGTTCCCAAAAAGTAATAAAAAAAAAAAACCGTGAGGTGAGAGAGAGAGAGAGAGAGAGGGGTGGGACTAGAGCTCACGTTACGGACTATAGCTGGAAGCCACGTGGCAACAAACACTTGGAAGGCAGGCACACCTACCCTTGGAAAATAGTCAAAGCCCGCTCTAGACCCTTCTAATCCTATCCAATCTCCGCTTGTCCTTTGATAGTCTCACCTCGGCTATATCTCTCTAGCCGTTGGATACAAAGCCATCTCTTCAGATCCGTCCACACTTCTAACGTCCGTTAGAGCCATTGCTTAATTTATTATGAAGTATATATTTTTTGGTTAAGAAAATAGAATAAAGCATGGAGGAAAAAGACTAAAATAATTCGAGATAGGTTGAATTGATCATCAGAATCAATGAATGAAAAGTCACTAATTTACTTGTAATCATCTAATAAATTTAGAAAATTAGAAGTAAACTCTTTAATTTACAAGTAAATCAGAAGCAAAAGTCTAGTTTATTTTTTTCTTCATATTTTTACATCTCGAACTCAAAATTATCTGTGTCAGAATCTCTTACTAAATGTATTAGTTTATTTTTAACATCAAATTAAAATTTGTATATAAATATTTTATCATCCCAAATTAAAAATACTTTTCTTAATCCTCTTTTTTTTTCTTAAAATGGATAGATGCAATTTAAAACTGGTTTTTATTATTTCTACCCCCACAGAGTGTTTTTTTTCCCTTTAAAAAACATCATATTTTACATAGGAGTGGTTGATACTGAGTTTTAAAAGTGTTTTTAAAAAAATATTTTTTTTATTTTAAATTAAACTTTTTGATTTTTTAGATTATTTTTATATACTGATGTGAAAAATAATTTTTAAAAAATAAATAAAATGTTATTTTGATATATTTTTGAACAAAAAACTCTTTTAAAAATAATTTTAACTACATTTTCAAACAGACACATATTAAATATCAATTTATAATTATTAGACGCATCATAATTTAATTATCTAACTTAGCCATAGTCTAATAACTTCCCTTGTATATCACGATCTTACAACTAAATTGTTTTAAAAAACTAAAATAATTCTAAATGGATTGTACAAAATGCTTCTAATTAGTTTCCAAAATTGTCAAAAAAACGTCACTAACATTCTTTTTAGAAAATAAAAAATGAGCAAAAAATGTGGAGTGTATATATATAAAAAAAGAAAAAAAAAACTATCACTTCCATGGGAACTAACGCCGTGAGTTAAAAGAAATCAAATGTATCCAACGGCTAATATCCTAATATTCATCTCCACATCCGAACTCTGCCTCGCTTCGCCTCTCCATCCCCATAAATTCTCGTCATCTTCTTCACTCTCCTGTACTCCATAGCACTAGACCTCAACACACAGCCAAACGCACTGTCGTTCATCATGGCAACCATGGCTACAACTATCACTTCTCTCTCAACAAAATCCCAAAAACTCTCTCCTTTCGACACTTCCTCTTCCTTCCATGGCACTCCCATCTCAAAACCAACACTTCGTATGCAGCCCACAAAATCATCATCATCACCAAACGTTTCCATCTCCATGTCGTCTCCGCCGTATGATTTGAATGCTTTCAAGTTTGAACCCATCAAAGAGTCTATAGTGTCTAGAGAGATGACCAGAAGGTACATGACGGACATGATAACTCATGCAGACACTGATGTTGTTATTGTTGGTGCTGGGTCTGCTGGGTTATCTTGTGCTTATGAGCTTAGCAAGAACCCTTCTGTCAAAATTGCCATTGTTGAACAATCTGTTAGCCCTGGTGGCGGTGCTTGGCTTGGTGGCCAGCTCTTCTCTGCCATGGTATGACCGAACCTAAATCTTCCCTTCTCCGTCATGTTCTTGCGCATGCAATGTTAATCACGGTTTTATTAGTGGTATATGCAAGCAATACGCTGACACGTTGTTATCAGTGCTATTTAAGCGGCCGGCGTGTCTGTGACTCGGCCACCAGACCTGGGCATGCTTTAAAGAAAAGTTAAACCAGACCAGAGTTAACCTAATTTAACAGGATCCATCTTTAGTGGGTTAATCCAAAACGGGGTAACCCGTTATATCTTCTTCTTTTTTGTTTAAGATGATTATTTTATTTAAAATAAACTGGGTCATTAGTCTGCTTGTGTCTAATAACTGTGGTTTTTATGTTAATTTCTCGACAAGATTTTGTTTTTTTTCGTTTTTGTTCTTATTCATAATTTGTTTTGCCATTATTGTATCTTAAGGATAAGGATTGGCTGGTTTTTTTTACTTATTGAAGATGACAAGAATTGATAAATCATGAAAGTACTTTTTTTTTTCTTTTGAGAAAGGTACACTTCAAGTTTTAAATGTTGACATGAAGGTATGCTCCCCTTGTTCTTTTGGACCTCTTGTCTTGCTCAGCCCCGAAAAGAAACAAAAAATATTAAGGGATCATAAAATTTCAGTCCTTGATTACATCAAATATTACATAGCATGCTGACAAGTTTAAGTTATTTGCTGCAGTGTAGTTGGGTTGATTGTGAAGTATTTTTTTATTTAGAAATATATTAAAATAATATTTTTTTATTTTTAAAAATTATTTGTGATAAGAAAATTATCTAAAAATATTATTTTTTTAATTTAAAATAAAAAATAAAAATAATTTTTTTTTCAAAATTTTTAAAAATATTTTTGTAACGAAATGTAAAATACCTCTAATTCTCTTAAGCGATTTTCTTGACTACTTTTGAAGCTTGTTTTCTTGTGTGCAATGCATCTGTAAGCCTTATAATATTATTTTCCATGGCATGGATCCCTTGAGATGTTTTCAATTCATCTAGAAATCTGGCCATTGGTATTGGCCTTGCTGTTGCCAAGACTTTCAAGTTACAGTCCTGTGGGCGTGTGATCATTTCCTCAGAATTTAAGTTGAAATTAAGATGTTTTCCATTCTTTTTTTGTAGAAGTGCTTGTAGTAAAAAGGAAGGAACCGGCTGCTTTAAGGTTTCTGATTTGCTAGTTATAATAAAAGAATTAGATAACACACACACACACACACACACACATACATGTCCTTGCAATCCACCTAATTCTATGAATTAAGAGTTGAAATTGATTTCAAATAACCTGTGTCTTGACCAGGTTGTTCGCAAACCAGCCCATCTCTTCCTTGATGAGCTCGATATTGAGTATGATGAGCAGGAAGACTACGTAGTAATCAAGCACGCTGCTCTTTTCACCTCCACAATCATGAGCAGGCTCCTTGCCCGTCCAAACGTCAAGCTTTTCAATGCTGTGGCTGCAGAGGACTTGATAGTGAAAGAAGGAAGAGTTGGTGGAGTGGTCACCAACTGGGCTCTCGTGTCAATGAACCATGACTCGCAGTCTTGCATGGACCCTAATGTGATGGAGGCCAAGGTGGTCGTGAGCTCTTGCGGCCATGATGGACCATTTGGTGCTACTGGGGTCAAGAGGCTCAAGAGCATTGGCATGATTGATAGCGTGCCAGGGATGAAGGCTCTTGACATGAATGCTGCGGAAGATGCCATCGTGAAGCTTACCAGGGAAGTTGTGCCTGGAATGATCGTCACTGGCATGGAAGTTGCTGAGATTGATGGCTCTCCGAGGATGGTAAGCAACTTTTCAATCTCCCTTTTCTTTAGATTAGACCTTTGCCATTCAACTTATGCGGTACTTGTTCAATATCTGATACTAAAAATGTTGACAGACTTGTGAAATTAGTGCTGTAAATCATTACAGGGTCTAATCTAACTATTACTGAATGTGTACTATCATGCGATACATTCCGGTGTTTGAAATTACAATTGTACCTCTCATGACACATCTATGTTCTTGTTATTTCAAATTTATAATCTATATTAGATAGATCATGGAGCTTGATAATGGGAATCAATTGTCTAATTTTTTCCTTGATGGGAGGAGAAAAATAGCTAACAAATTAATAAGAGGGGTCATTGATCTATCTATAAATAATAGTTTGTGTATTCCATCTATGACTACTGGTAGGAATAGATCAAAAGGTTTCTCTTAGAATTTTTATTATTATTTTAAAGTTATATTGCTGCTGCATTGAAAATTCGTTTCATAACTTGAACAAAAATGACTGAAAATATTTATAATCTAAATTTTTATTGTTATAAGAATTTAACATTTGATTATATAAAGAATGTATTACATCGGGGTCATCAAGGGCTGTGTAATCATGAAATTCATCCTATGATCATAATCATTTATTAGTGGATAGATTAGGCCCGTCATCGTATTTATGGTCCCCGCAATCACAATGGGTTCTGAAATATCATGTCTTCAAGGACCACCGTGTCTTTTTCCTGATATGATTCAGGGACCGGGAAATGCTGAAGTACTTCACATGAACAGCCGGTACTCCATGAAGCTGTGTCCTGTAAAGTTAGCAAACAAAAAGGAAGGCTGAGATTGACAGAAACAGCCAGTATGATTGAATCTGTTTACGATTAGCAGTACTTAGTGCTCAAATTGAAATCATATTGTGTTTGGTTACTGGGAATGCAGGGACCGACATTTGGGGCAATGATGATATCAGGGCAGAAGGCAGCTCACCTTGCGTTGAAGTCACTCGGGATGCCCAATGCACTGGACGGAACATTTGTGGGTGGCGTTCATCCGGAGCTGATCCTGGCTGCTGCTGAATCTGCAGATATTGTTGCAGAGACTTGAAAATGGTAGAGATAGACTCAAATATTTCAGATAAAAAAATGGCAGCAGAAATGAGTTTGATGGGTTTACCCGTCCATGTCGTCATGGTAGGTTTTAGTTAATAATCTTGGTGTCGATTCCTTTTGTTTAAGACTCTGTTGGCACTTGACAGTTGAAATAATTTAGTTCATGCTGTTTCTGGACCTTGTTGGCTGGCCTATCTGGTAATTCTCTCAGCTGAATATGAACATCAGAGGGTTTGGTTTTCATATAATTGAGAAAACATTTTCTTGATTTTCTTCATGGGGACAAGCCATTTTCACCGCAGCAAAATATGCACCGCGCAATGCAGGTCGGGCATGGAAGAAAGTACTGTTTTCTGGGTTTCTGCTCAACGAATGAATGCGGGAGATTTCATTGGTTTCCCTATCCTAATGAGAAGATAACAAGGAGGCCATGCGAGGGACAAAAGAGAGCTCCTCAAATGATTCAGGGACTAAAATAGATCATATTGAATATTGTTCCACTAGCCCACCCCCTCCTGGAGGTCATATGAGAGTTGCTTCACCTTAGCCCTCATGCTTAGAGAGAGAGAGAGAGAGAGAGTTGCATGATTAGGCATATGTTACACATCAATCTCACTAACTTGAGAAATCAGACAACTTCCTTGGGTTATTCCAAAGTCAATCATTTTCAACACCATGATTAAAGGCTCAGAGGTTTTATTCATAGTTCATCAAAGTATGGCCCTACCACTACAACTTCTTTTCAACAACTCCATGATACTGCGCTAAATCTTATTTTAATGTGTTTACATTAAAAACAATTTTTTTTCTTAAAAAATACATTTATAAAATCAAATCGCTATAAAAAACAGCTCAATCACACCACTAAAAAACCCATGAGAGAGGAGTGGGAAGGTGATCCTGCAGTTCTTATCTTCTTGTTTTTTCTAGAACAAACAGATGGGGAACACATGAGGCGAAGGCGTGTGTTTCTAATCGACTTTTCCCCTTTCGTTGCACTCTTCATGATTTCTCTGTTTGATTATTTTCTGCTTATGCATTTGTCATTGAAACCTCTTTTTTTTTCTGGGTTTTCTGTTTTGTTCACGAGAACAAGATCAGCAATGGTTTTCTTATGGTGGGAAACACGAAAGACCACATGTCTTTCTGCTTTGCCTTTCTTGTGTGTCGGCTTTCTATGAGCAAATTAGCACTGATTACTTTAATCCAAAATAAATAATGGTGGAAAACAGATTAACCCACATGTCTTTGTCCTCTGCTTCTTCTTTTCTTCGTGTCCTCAGCTGTGAGCAAATTAATGTCATCATTAGTGGGGTTGTTCGAAGCTTTTTTTTCTCTCCTGGTATGGTTTCTTGACGCGGTTTGCCTTATCCCAGATGGAACAGATCATTTTTTTGGTATAAAATATCGGAAAAAACATAATTCTGTGAGCAAACTTGCTGTTCATTCAGCTATGGTATCCTAACCTCGGTTTTGCAGGCTCAGTTCACGCAAGAACTCGAGAGGGTGGTGGTGTTTTAATTACGACTAGCAGGGGCTTGAGTCTTCCATTCCTTTTCACTTAATAAAAGAGAAAGTATTTCCATAATCATATCAAAAAAATCATTTTATTTAAAAATTTGGATAAAATTTTAGAATATAATTTATATTATTTTTTAAGTAAAAACTTTTGAACTTGAATCAAAATTATAATTAATATATCAACAATACTCTAATATCATATTAAATAACCATTGATTAGAGTTTATAAGAAGGAGATAATTGTTTAGGGTTTATAATACCGATGCTGACAAATATTCTTTCATCGTGACCTTTAATATACAATAAAAGACGTTTTCGGTGTTTTTTTTTTTTTAATTCTTGCTACGGGTAAGATTTATTTGGCTTTTCGTGTGTGACTAATTGCGTTCTAGAAACTTCACTTTCTAGGAAATATATTTTATAGATATAAGTGAACAAATAAAACTCCGAATGTTCCAGATTCTTACGAGAAATGTATGTCCCGACTCAAACTCGAGATCTATGATACAGATCACAAATTCTTTGATATCACACCAAACTCTTGGGACCGACCAGAAAACAACACAACTAAGTAGTTTTGATATGGACGTTGTAAGATTAAACATCCTAAAACACAAAAGAAACAAAGAAAGCTGTATGTATTTACTCCAATTTAATATTAATTTAATGAGCCCTATTTATACATATAAACAGTCACCTAATCTGAAAGGACAACATTAGAAAAATGTTACAGTATAATTAAGTAATATTTTGGTGAATACTACACAATAAATATGAACGTATTACTAGTATGATTAAAAGATTTAATATCTTCTTTGCTATTACTTACGAACTTGAATGAGCTCTTAATTTTAATTATCCATGTATAGATGAATTGATCTTATTATATTAATTAAGTGTGTTGAATATGATCTGTCGAGATTTGACTCTAAAATTTCATTTTTCAAACTATACTATTTTCTCCAAATAAATTTTTAAATTTACTATTTCCAAAAATATCTTTCTAATTTGAGAAACGGAAATATAAGAAATATTTGTTGTTTTTTTATTTAGAAATATATTAAAATAATATTTTTTTAATTATTTTTAATACTAGTATATCAAAAAATGATTTAAAATTATAAAAAATAACAATTAAAAATAACAATAAATTATTCTTGAAACACTGAAGACTAAATAAGAAAACAACTAAGCAAGTCGGCGCCAAACTACATTTTTCTAAGCACGTTGAACTAGAATATATGGCCTTGTACTAATAATAATAATAATAATAATTACAACAGCAACAAAGGAAAAGAAAATGAAAATTAGCCCATTGGATGTGACAAGATTGGCATTAGATACGGCGATTGTTATGCTTGAAGGATCTTCAACCATTATAAAGCACATTGAGATGAACACAAGCAGAGAACCAGAGTCCCATACCTAGGTCATCATGGCTTCTTCTACTCATCAACTACTTCTAAACACAGCCACTAACACTAAACCCAATGTCAAAATCCTTGTCTTTACCATTTCTCTGTTTGCAATCATATTCTGTAGTGCTTTACTTGCATCCCATTTGATCAAAGTTCGTCAATCTGGTCCATCAACTCCACAGATATGTAATCAAGCCCATGATCCCCAGGAATGTTTATCAATACTATCTGAAGCTGTCTCCACTGATGGAGTTCAAGAATCTAATGGCGCCGGTCTCCTAAAAACTTTCCTGGTAAAATCTCTGTCGCAAATGAGAATGGCAAAGGCAGCTGCCAAGGCTGTAAATATCAAGATCAATGACCATAAACATCAAGCAGCTCTGGCTGACTGTTCGGAGCTTATGGATATGTCCATTGACCGAGTTACTGATACATTATCTGCTCTGGCCAACTGGGGCAGCCAGTCTGATGCTAGTGATGCAAATACTTGGCTCAGTGGTGTGCTCACGAACCATTTTACATGCTTGGATGGCGTTGACTCGATAGACCAGCCATCATTGAAAAACTTACTCCGAGATTTGATCTCAAGAATGAGAGCCTCTCTAGCTGTTGTTGCCAGTCTTTCAGCCTCTGATTCTGACCTCGTTCAGCCATTAAATGGGGGTTTTCCATCATGGATTCTGGGCAAGGACCGCAAAATATTGGAGAGTTCAGTAAGCAATGTTGAGGCCAACGTGGTCGTAGCACAAGATGGGAGCGGGGACTATACCACTGTTCAAGAAGCTGTGAACTCAGCCCCAGATAAAAGTCAAAGCCGGTATGTGATACACGTGAAGAGTGGTATTTATAAGGAGAATGTCGAAGTTGGAAAGAATAAGAAAAATGTTATGATTGTTGGTGATGGCATGGATTTCACCATCTTAACCGGTAGCCTCAATGTTGTGGATGGATCTACAACCTTCAGATCTGCCACACTTGGTAACTTTTCTCTACTTTCCGGCTATATTCTCTTGCTTTTTTTCGGCTGTTTAAGGTTTTGATTAAGAATCACTATCGTTCAGCGTTAATCATTACCACGATTCCAAAAAAAATTCTGTAATTAAGCAACTATACTGCACATGGTCCTGGTAGAAGCTACTCCTTTTTATGCTTTCAGCTGAGAAAATGCTGATAATCGCCGCAGTTTCTTCTTTCTTTGTTTTTTATTTGGTATAAGATGGACATTATTTGAAAATTTTGTTCCACATTTCAGCTGTTGCTGGTGATGGATTCATATTGCAGGACATCTGGATCCAAAACACAGCAGGACCAGAGAAGCACCAAGCTGTGGCTCTCCGAGTAAGTGCTGATCAATCTGTCATCAACCGCTGCCGCATCGATGCATACCAAGACACCCTCTACACACATAACTACAGACAGTTCTACAGAGATTGCTCCATAATCGGAACCGTTGATTTCATCTTCGGTAATGGAGCTGTTGTGATCCAGAGCTGCCAAATTATCTCAAGAAAGCCTATGGCAAGCCAAAAGAACATGGTCACAGCACAAGGTAGGGTAGACCCGAATCAAAATACTGGGATTTCAATCCAGAACTGTGACATCATTGCAAGCCCTGATCTTGAATCAGAGCAGAATAAATTCCCTACCTATCTTGGAAGGCCATGGAAAGAGTACTCGAGGACCGTCGTGATGCAATCTGATATTGGTGGACATATTGATCCAGCTGGTTGGGCGGAGTGGAACAAGGACTTTGCATTAAGAACATTGTATTATGGTGAGTACGCGAATAGAGGGCCAGGCGCAGGTGTTAGCAAGAGAGTGAATTGGCCTGGATATCATGTCATTACAGATCCAAATGAGGCCAAGCAATTTACTGTGGCAGAGCTGATACAAGGAGGAGCATGGCTCGGATCTACTGGAGTTTCTTTCACTGAAGGACTGTGATCTAGGAAAAGCATGCATCTTCTTCATGGATTTACTTCTAAATAATTTATGCAGCCTGTCGTGTTATGCCATGCCCTACTTTCTGAAGTTCATAATTTAGAATTCTGCTGCTACCACACTAACCTCTTCAATTGATAGCATTTCTGCTGTCTGCTGTACTATTTTCTTCACCTCCATGTTCGCCCTTTTTAGTCTCTTCCAACACAACCAAGTGGCCATCTCAATCCCAAACAAATAAGGGGTAATTACAAGAATATCATTTCTTCCTGTCCAGTTCTGATTTGGACTAAAAATTTACTCAAACATCTTGCAAAAAGCTTGCTCAAGATTCAAAAATGGAGCTCAGCTGTTTAAGATACATTTGCACATGTTTTAACCTTTCCATGATATACAAGTTGAAGAAACAAAACCGGTGGAGCAACCAATCTACAGCACCTGGACCATCTAGTACTGGTAGTTCTGGTTTGAACCAATAACTAAGAACATAAATACATACTCACTTTCTCTGTTATGACAACGACATGAATGGAACAAAACTTATCCTCCATCTCTTTGAGTTTCATTCTCAATGTCCTAAATTGAGTGGCAGAAGAACAATAAGTGTCATGCCCTTATCATCTTAGCATTCAACCTTAAATAATATAGTGGTATAAAGTGTAACTTAAGCTCACTAGAAATCACAAATGTTAAACTAAAAGGTATTAAATATTTGCATTTCATAAATAATCACTTAACAACATCAAGTCCTACTAGACATGATAAAATTCCTAAAAGAAGAAAAATATTAAAAATCTTACTGCAAGTCCGTAAAATTATTATTAATAATGCTTAATAACAAGTCAAAAGATGTTCTTTCTTAAATAGAAGAGAAGAGAAGTAAATAAAACTCTTGTCCTTCTCTAATGGTTCGTGGAATCTATGGGAAGAGAATTGATATAAGACTCAGTCTTGCCCTTCTCTCTTCCAGTTTATAAGCTTCTCATCTCACTCTAACTTGGGTTTCCCTTCTCAGTGTCCCCATTTCTCACTCGTAGCCGTGTTCTGAATTGAACGCGGCAAAATCACCATCAGCTCAGCCGCAGCCGCACGGTTTTCTTCTTCTCCTCTTGCTGAAAAGAAGAAATTTTTCTTGCTCTGCAGGAAATTAGGAGATGAAGGCAAAATTAGGGGTGGTGGTTCCATGGCATCCGGTAACGATAACGCTCCTTTCATTAACATGTATCATTTTTCAATACACATTTGATATTTACATCTATCCAATTTCAATACACCTATTCAAAGATAAATATTTATTTGTTATTCATTCATTATTGAAATTAATTAAATAAAAAAATATAGAAAACATATACATATATATATATATATATATATATATATATATATATATATATATATATATATTGCACTCTCCATTCTTGTTTCAATTTAAATTCTTAATCGATATTGATTTTTAAAAAAATATTACAAGGTTTTATTACAATTTGTTAGTAAAGGGCTTACAAAAGTCAACATGCATGTTTAATAAGGATTTAATTGTCATTAAAAAAAGAAAAAATAACTTAATGGCTATAAAAAAAAGATGATACATGCAAGAAAAAAATAATAAATAATAAATTGGATGTAGAAGACACATTGATACTTAAAATGATACCTCTAGTATCATCTCCACAAGAAAAAAGTATAAACACCATGGAATCTATGGACAAATTCATAGACAAATCATAGCTTTAAATTTGGTTTTATATGGTGTCTCATTGAAATTTTTCTAGTAATACTGCCAGGTGTCATCATCAAAGCTACTGTGTGTTTCTATTATCTCTTTTTTTTTTCTCTTCTATTATCTTTTTGTGTCATATTATCTCTTTTTCTTGCCATTAATTTATTTTTATTTTTTTAATGCCCTTTAATACATAATAACTTTTATATATATATAAAAATGCTTTTGTCATATATATAGAATATTGAAAATACATGGAAAAAGCAAGAGGAAAATAAATATAGAGAATTAGAGCTCGAGCCCTGTGCACGCAAATGATTTTCTTTGTATTTCATTGATGATTAAATTAGAGCGTGTATTACACAGCATGGATTATACATACATGGTTCTGTTTATACATTGACTCTCTCGAGGAAGAGGATGGTTTACATACAACAATTTGCTTTCTGTACGGCCATTTTGCAGCCTGGAGCAATCTTACAGTTTTTTTGTGATCTCCAGGCAAAAAAATTGTGTGCAAGTATACTATGATCACTTGAAAAATTAAAATACAAAAACGAAAGCTTCTTCCAAAAACTTGTTGACTGGGGAAAAAATCATGTGTTACGTTGTAGGCTATGCCTTCTTCGCCTGCAGAAGCAACGAATGAACAGTAAGTTAAAAGGAAAACCAGACAGTAAACAAGCAGCTAGGTTTCACGAAATCGTTTCAAAAATGTTTTTGAAAAAAATTGAAAATTTTTTAATTTTATTTTTTACTTTAAATTAAACAAATGATGTTTTTAGATCGTTTTGATGTACTGATATCAAAAATGATTTTTAAAAATAAATAAAAAAACATAATTTTGATGCATTTATGAACGAAAAACACTTTCAAAAACAACCGCAGCTACAACTACACTTCCAAACATGCATTCAGAAAGAGAACTCTAAGCACAAGTATAATGGAAACAGTATTTCTCGCAGCCCTTTTCATAATTTGATATAGAAACAAAATGCCACGGGAAACTAAAACCAACAAATGCTTCAAACAGAGTTGTTGTTTTTTTGACTGTTTGCTTTCTTTAATTCTTTTCAACTAATTGAACATTTCAAATGCATCAACAGGATTTATCCGAGGTGATAAAAGTACCTTTTTTAAATATTTCTTGTGAAGTTTCATTGCACCGCTGCATGCTTTTTTGGCATCTAAATTCCCAGTCATGTCATTCAATATCTGAAAAGCATTGCAGAAGAAGAAGAAAAACAGGAAAAAATCGTATTAATATACACAGATTCACAGCACAGGAGAAATAGGGAGCTCGTGGAATATTATCTAGGTAGCATGCATTAACTATTCACCAGCCAAACATTTCACAAGTTTTATGTCGTCTTTCTAGCTACCAGTTCTACAATGGTTGCAGGCATAAGCAAATGTTAGAACCTACAATCACAATCAGTGTTGAGCTGTCGGTTAAGTGGAGCTGATCAATGACTAGTGTAGGACACAGTCAACTGTTCCCCTCCACCAGACAAACTCCGGCCATGTTTTTCATTTCAGACTCCAAATAACAAAGTCATGGGTGGGGTTTGGGACTGCTCCTCAACAAGCAACGCACAATTATGGCAACTAGAGATGGAAATGGGGCCTGCTTGGAATTTAAGTTTGAATCTTTCTTGAGACACATACACGCAGAGAGGGGGATGCCCAAGCTGCAGCAACTCACCAGGCATCCCCTGCATGCAAACAAATGGGGTTTGCGGGTAGTCTTCACTCTTCCACTCTTATTTAATTTCTCCTACATGCTTATGTTTGGTGATACATTGCCTTTCCTAAACTACATGGCATTTTACAGTTGTCCAAGGCATTGAGCACAATTCAAATTACCAAGCTTACCTTGACAACATCATCCAGGCCCCGAGCTTCATGCAAAAGCTTAGAGCTCTTATCTTTCAATACACTGGCAACAAGGAAAACAGACATGGGGAGGGGTCCTTCAGAATTTGCTGCCCCATTTTTCATATTTTCCCTTTCGAACTTTCCATAGTGCCGTATTGACTTTGCTCTTCCCTTAGATCCCTCGCCTTTCTCACCATTCAATTCCGGCTCTTCATATACGGAGAACAAATCAGGGTCGTATTCAAGGGCCCACATCATCTGTGGGTATAACGAAAAGAAAGCACATATGAGAAATGCAGATTTTTTGTTCAGCAAACAAGAACGTGAGTATCAGTAACTAAGACACATAGTTTCCGAAGAGACAAAATCTTTGCGCTTTTTTCTATTCAAAGATGCACATACATGACAGAAAACAGCAACATAAAAGAAAAGAAAACAACAACATTTAGGTACCAGAGACTTGTCAGAAAATGTAGCAACAGAAAAGCGGAGACTCATCTGACTACAGTTTATCCAGAGTTCTTATCTACCCACCCAAGAAAATAACTGTATGTCTAGACTCATAAGAGAAAGGCTTTCAGTTTTGGCGATCAAGTAGCAATTGTTCTCACGTTTGAATGGGAGATCTAGAATCAAGCAGGAGGCGATTGGGTTGGGCTTGCCTATTAATAGGCCTTGAGTCCATTGAGATGGCTCAGCAGATTTTTTGAAGGATCTAAGATTCATCCTTAAGTGTCTTTCATTCAGAAATTATGAATAAACTCCACAGCCTGGTGATGCATTGTAGGATAGGGTGAGGAAATGGTCACTATGCATACACATTATCAGTTTTAGAACAAGTTTTCTGAACTTTTGGCAAGACCAATTATGTAGCAAAACAGTTCTACCATTATTTTTAAATTAAAAGGAAAAAAATGAAAAAAAGAAATAAGGGATTTTTAAATTAGAATTTCATATTGCCTTCATCACAGGCAACCACGGAATACTTGAATCATGCATATTTTCAATTAACCAAACTTGAACCATACCTCCCAAAGGTAGAGTGAATCACAAAATGAAAATTCTCGGCGGAACAAAACCATGAGCATGCGGAAAGCAAATAAATAGTCACCTCCGCCAAGTGCATCTGTGTTTAAAGATCAGAACACATCTTTACTTTGTTTTTTCAGCACGAATCAAGTAAGTTGAGAAAACAAGTACGGAACTATCGCAAGACAAAGAAACTAAAAGACTTTAATGCAGGATAACACAGTTATTATTGCTAGAGAGTCACAGCTGAAAACTGCAATCTGAAAGGCAGGTCATGACATAAGTTGTTTTCCATATCATGGCAGATACTACACTAAGGCAAACACTCACATAGAATCAAGCTTTCTTACTTCTATAACCTTGTTCCTGACACATCTAGATATTCCAAAAAGGATATTTAAAGGGGTTAAGAGAAATTTTATTTCTTTTAATGAGCTTGTTCTCTTTTTGACACAGGTGAAACTCAAATCTCAGACCTCACCTCTCTCAATTATGCAAGAGTACCATTGAGCTACAGGCACATTGGTAAGAAAATATAAGATAAGAAATACTGCAGTTTCAAATTGGAGAGGGGGGACTTTAGAAGGCCAAAACTACCTTCTTACAGAAATGCATCACCATTTCTCTCTTAAACCAGGAATGTTGTTCATCAAATCTATGACAACACCCAAACAAGCAGGGGCAGAACTAGGAACTTAATTTCAAGGGGACCAAAACTATTATGAAATGAACAGCATTATTGAATGTTAACTAAAATATAAAAGATAGAGTTGGATGTAATTGTTTTTCTTTTACGATTGGGATAAAGAAATCAATCATGATATTTAAGCCTTATATCTTTGGGGGTCCACAACCATTTAAGGTATGCAGAAGTCCACTCCTGCAAACAGGCCATCTCAGAGGAGCAAAAACACAAAGAAATGTTTCCATCACAGACAAGTCAATTAAAGAATTCTCCAGGTGTTGTCTCTTTTCTTCATGAAGAAAGCCAACGAACAGTTAAACCAAGGCTTTTGTCCATTTCTTATGCTCAAAATTTCAAAGCAAACAATATTCTTTATTTTTCTTTTCTTTCTTGCTAAGCTATATTTTCTTTTAGTAAGTATAATAAAAAGAATGAAAAAGGAAAGAATAATAAACTAGCGATTTAGCTCAGTGACTCAAACTGACTGGGATTTAAGAATTAGCAATCAGTATATCACATTACATACACAATGACTTAAAATACATAATGAGAAAAAAATACCTAAATGCTGATGAAGTTTTGGATCAATGACTTGAGTAATTTCAGCCAAATTACTAAGTTGTGTCTCCACCCCAACAGACCTCTCAGTGCATCTGAAATTTCCTCGCTTTAAAATTTCAAATAACAACAATTCATGAGAATGAGGAAATCAAAAGGAAAATAAAATAAAATAGTGAAGCTAAGAGCCATGTCAACTACCAAAAAGCATTAATCAGAGAAAAACTCCCACAAAGCATTAACCAAAGAAAAAAAATATTAAATAATTGACAATGTCTGAGAGCAGTAATTGGCACAACAGAGGCAAGGAACCAATTTATGAAAATAAGCAATATAATAAATCCCCTTGAGGACATTAAAAAGGTAATTATTAACTCACGAGATACAAGTAAATAATGTTTCAATCAAGGTAAGAAAGTCGAAACCATCAAGAGATCCATTTAATACGAGTAGTGAAAATTCAAATAACCTAAAGAAAATTAACCTTATCATCCACTTCAATACAATACAAATGCACTCCAAGAATATTAAGCAAAAGCCGTATACTTTATCCAAGAGCAACATTACACTGTAAAGTATCTTGTGCACAAAATTGAGAGAAACAAAGAAAAATAAGAGAATGTACCAATCTGCGCATCAATCGTTCAAAACACCAAAACGCATCCGCTTCATCTTCAAGAAGCACTATCATAGGTGAGCAAAGATCACTCATTCCTGCCAGCAATTCATGTTTGAGACTTTAGAATTTTCACTTCATTACAGCAATGTAAACATAACTAGATGCATTGTATAAGGAAAGTATAATCATAATGACTTTCTGCAACTCAGAAAAGGTCATATTTATGGACCTACTTCTAGATAGCTCATTCTATTAGAAACCAGTAAGTATCCAGATATTTTCAAATATCATGTGTAATATCAGGGTTATATTTAGGAGATGACCATGTTCATGCAGACAAATATTAATTTTCAGATCAACAGGATTTCAAATGGAAGAGAAAAATGTTTTTGGTTATGTTACTATCATTGCTTATTCTATTAGAAATTAAGTGCTAGAATTAATGGTAAATCATTGCAGGAAAAGAGTATTCTGGCTCTCGTGATTACAGGGGAATGGGGATAGTGCAAGATACTTGATTTCCAAGGGTTCATAACTTTCATACAAAGAGCTTGTAACTCTATAAGTTTGCAGTGAAATGCATAATAAGAAGAGCCCAGAAAAGGAGGGGGGGAATGAGTAATGACCTAAGAATAGTGAAAAATATGGTAGTGGAACTACTTTACTCAACCTCAGTGATTTATCTCACAAAAGCAACAGTTTGAAAAGGTAGAGAGCAGCTACTTATTCTCAATGGTGGATTTTCACCAACTTCAGAGCAACCAACAACAATGCCAACAAATCCCCTTGTACAATTTATCATAAATAAAAGAGAATGGTATTTTATTTTCTGTCTGCAGATACAGAACGATCTCCAAATGTCAAGCACTTATATTTCAAGCATTAGCACTTGTCTATAAATGCCAAGTATTAGTTTTTGAAACTTTGTTGAATTCACAAGTGCCTGTTATATAGATCAGGTCAAAACAATGCACAATAATTTACATGCGTGGGTCCTATACCAATCACATCAAGCTGAGTGGCAATGATATAACATATCAACATAATACTTTCATGAAATGATAATCATTTATTCATCTACCTTGACAATAGCCGACATCTGTATCAATCCAGGCATAAACAGATAGAATATCCCAAAGTTTTGACAAGTTCTCTTGCTTCTCATAAAACACCAATGTCCTGTCAGTACGATGCACATCGAGACCTAGCACCCATATTAGTCCAATCAGAAAGAGATTCAATAAAAAGCACAAAAAATCCTAGATTACAATAGTTAAGTTACGACTATTGAGTTCTTGAGGTTCAAATTAACAGCATGATATATTTTCTATATGTAGGGGCAGAATTACAGGAAGGGCTGGACGAGCCATGGAACAGCTAAAAAATTTTAAAACATTTACACATTTCAGTCTTAAAATTTTTAATTATACCCTTCAAGTTAAAGTGATAGGGTACATACATTGTGCCTTTCCCTTTGTTGTTTTACTTCCAATTTTACCCTAATTGCTTGCCCTTCTCCCCCTCTAATAAAATTGCAGTTCACGCCCATCTATAAGGAATGACTTCATTTATTCATTTAAAAAAAAAAAAAAAACATGAACAACAATCAAAGCATTGGAAGAACAGTTCAGCTCACACAAGCAATCCTGCATGAGAGAGATTTACAGTAAAACAGTGACTGTAACATCAAAGGCAGGATCTCAAAGTGACATGTATGCATTAATGAGAAAACATCAATAAATCATTAACTATTGCATAGCACAGAAATTTGGCTTAGCAAATGCTTTATATTTCCATAGTATTACAAAAAATACTTGGGACAGGAATCATTGACAGGAGAACAGGAACTAACTTTGCACCAAGGAAGAGAGAAATGTGCATTTATGTATGAACATCACAAACCTATTTGATGTAATGTAAGCATCCACTGGGTCACTTTCTTGTCCAAAGGGCCGTGGCTTGTAAGCTGTTTCACCATTTCTGAACAGGAAGTGTTTGTTCTTGATTGATTTGTAGCACTGGCATTTGAATTGCCAATTTCAGCAGAGTTACCATCTTGAGAGGGGCCTCCATCTTGAGTTGTTTCTAAAATCACTAATGGTTCCTGAATAGGCTGACCATCTTCAGTGATTACAGGTGCTGTAATAAATTTGCCACTTCCAACAACAGGAAATATTTGGCGGCACTCTTCTTTCCACCTAGCATATTGTACCCTGAAGGTGCAACATAAGAACGACTTTTAGTCTTCTGAAGTGGGGAATAAGGCACAGCCAAACTTCAAACTTAATGCACAAAAAACAAGGCAATTGCAGTATTTAGCTTCAAGATAGTTTACCTACATTTCTAAGGGGAAGATCAAGGTCAGCAGTTTCTGATTTGACTAGATTGTATTTTTATACATGAAAGAGGATGAAGACCCCAATATAATCTAGTGTAAGAGATCTCCAGAGTCAGATTAAAAAAACTAATGAGACCATGGTCTTATGCTTAGTACATTCACCTACATGGTCCATGGATATCAAATTTTCTTAGTCCAAAGAAAGTGTCCAGCATTTTGATGGTGATGAGTACCAATTATTGGAATCAACAAGTTTTGTCACATTATTGTAATGCCCATTGTCACGATAAAGTATTGCAATGCCCATTGTCATGATAAAGGAAAGGAATTAATAAGATGATGTTGCTGCCAGTAACTTTGATTGAACTAAGACCCTAAATAAGTATATCCGTATCCCTATCTGTGGTTTCTTGACCATGAGTTACACTTGTAAACACAGACTACCTTCTACGCTGTCGTATCTGATCCCGTTCATCAAATGTACTCTTAGGATCATAACAACTGAGTAGAAATTCCCAAACTTCTCCTCTAATTGATGGATGGATCCCCTAAAAGGAGAGAAAAGAGTGGTCATGAGCATTAAATCTCACAGATTGATTATAAGATCTCTTGAAAGAACAGTTACCCCACGGTAGATTCGACCAAGGGTCTTGCTTATATCCAGGTACCCTTCTGGAGTAAATGCAGCCTGCCATTTCCTTGAACTTAAAGTTTTACCTGCCTGCAAAAGTGGATCCAAAGGAAGCTTCAGTTATTTCCATGACAAGCAATGTGTTTTATGTTCTATTGGCAACACCAATTAATATGAACTGTTGGAGCTGAATAGTTCAACCTTATTGTTTATCGATTTTGCGTTTCATGTATACAGAATTGTTGTTAGAAAGCAAGAAATTGCTAAAATTAGCAGTTTGGCAGCTGGCTCGTAATATCATTATAATTGCATATTCTGGTGATCGCTGCTAAAATTGTTTGCTTTTTCATTAAAACTTATAAAATTTGATTAAACAAATCTAATGAGCCCAGTTCGATAAATTATTTAATCCAGCTTTAAACTGGAAAAAAATGATCTGGGCGCAATAAATATCAAGACAGAGCCACAGTGAAGCAAATTAATCAAATTAAAACGCCACAAATAGAGAAAAGAACCAAATTTACAGACTTAATTCAAAATCAACCAAATGGGCACGCCATAAACATCAGAACAAAGCCATAAAGGACCAAAATTACAAAATTTTGATCTAAACAAACAACTCGAAATGCCTCGACTTGTTTAGTGCAGGTCCGAGTCAAATAGCAAGGATTCGAATCACTTCTTTTTACATGGGGTTCAATCGTATGGATATGAAAAATACAGGATTGTCAATCCAAGCGGGAAAAGGAGGGAAACGGATACGTGAGTAAACAGAACTCCATGCTCAATCTCTGAGTCAATGAGCACTTCACAAATATCAAAAAACAAGGGAAGGCCAGAAATATCCAAAAAAAAAAAACTTGATCAAAATACACAAACAGGTATTCGGAAAAAATATAAAAACTTTCACACAAACCTTGATTTTGAATTTGGATTTTGGAACATCGGTGCATTCAGGCCGGACCTGATAGTACGAATCAGCAGGCTGTCCAGGATCTCTCCACATTTAACAATAGCAAAAGAAACAACTCACAAAGCAGAAACCAGGAGCTTGACCCCCTTAAAATGGAGAGACTTACAAGAAGATGAAGGGTTCAAAGAGAGGACCCAGCTCCCTACCAATGACAACAACTACAACAACGACCAGTTCAAGACAGAAGAATACGGGAAGATACGAAAGAAAGTGTTTGGTTTTTTTTTTGGTTTTTTAACGTTTTATTCGCTTCCTATTTGTGTTTTTAATAATAAATTAAGGAGTGATAATGGTAGTTAATTAGAGGTTGTGTTTTGTGGGGTTGTTAGTTATTAATGATGTTGGCTTATTTACTTATTTTCACGCTCTGGTTCTTCCTATTTTACTCTCTCCATGCTCTCTTTTCAACTCCCACCACCAAAAATCATGTTTTCTCTTACTATTTTTTTCCTTTTAAAAAATAATCTTTTTCTTTTTTTTCCCTTTTTAGAGCGAAAGATTTTCCCTATTTTCAATTTATCTAATTATTACAAAAAGATCTACATTACTTCTTCATGATAAAAATGGAACACTCTAAATTTTAAAATTTATCCAAAATAATATTAGTTTTACCAAAAGAATTCTTCTCGAGAACTTTATTCTTCTTTTATGATAAAAAAAAAAACTTTAATGCGGGGAATCTCAATTTCTAGAAAGCATATTTTATGGACCTAGATGAACAGGTAAAACTCTGGTTATTCCAGATTCTTATAAGAGATGCACGTCTTGATTCAAACTCGAAATTTAATATATATGTATAAATATCATCTATAGAATAATGAATAAATGGATTCTAAAATATCAATAATTGTGGTTTTCAAGTAATTGATTTTGTTATTTTTTAATAAAATTGGTATTACTCAATTATCTAATATGAACATTTTAGAATTTAAAGAGAGTAAGTAATTCAATTACTTATTATCCAGTAATGTTTTTTTTTTCATTTGACTAGAATTTTTACTTGGTTGTGATTGGTTGTCTTCAAGGTAGTCAAAATCGAGATTTTGACACGAATCGGAAAGGGCTTCTAAAAATCGGATCGTAAAATCATAAGATCGTACCCGAATTTGTCCGTACAAAAATCGTAAAATCACAGCTAAAATCGTGTAAGAAGAAAAATCGTAAAATCGTATGTACAATATTTCCGAATACAATACAACATAATTATGGTCATAAAACTTAATTAGTTAAGGTTCATACATGATGTAAAATAGCTTCAAAACACATTACAAAACAATTATGTCCATAGAATTTTATTAGGTAAAAACTAACAAATTTAAAATAAATATTTGTTGATGTGCTATATAAATTACAACACAATGATTTTATTTTTTTATAATATATATTTTTTATAATTATATATATATATATATATATATATACACAAACAGTTTGTCCAGCGTGGATGGACAAACTGTTTGTCCGATGTGGGACAATGAAAGTTGTCCCACGTCGGCCAAAACTCTTCTCCACTCTTTGAAGTTCACTATAAATAAGTGTTTCATTATCCCACATCGGCCAAAAATCTTCTCCACTTTTTGGAGTTCAATATAAATACGTGTATACTCTCCACTCTCCAGCCGAGCATCAGTTAAAATGGTTCCTTCTTTAATTATCCCACATTGGATGAGAAATAAGAAGGTAAATTTTTTTGTGTATAAATATAAGAGGTGATTAGGTAAATCAGTGCAAGATTTGGTTTTAAAATAATAAAAAATCTGGATCGTAAAATCGGACCGATCCGATTCGATTTTACGAGTCAACCCGATTTTGACCGGGTTTGACCGGTTTCAATTTTTCTTTCCCGTCTAACCAGGTTTGCTGAGCCAACTCGCAAACTCGTACGAGTTTGCGAATTGGCTCGCGAGTTTGACTACCTTGGTTGTCTTCATTAACTTGCACCTGGGGATAAAGAAGCTAGGTTCGAGAGTAGCGCGTGATCATGGACTTGTTCAATCTAATTTTAGTCAGTCTATTTTAAAAGTATTTTTGAGAGAAAAAAATATTTTTTTATTTTTATTTAAAACTAATTTTTTTATATATTTAGATTACTAATATCAAAAATATTTAAAAAAATATCATTTTATAAATAAAATAAAACATTTTAAAACTCAATCACAATTATGTGTTTGTTTGAAAGAATAATTGAGGTTACTTTTAAAAGTATTTTTTATTTACAAATATGATATTTTTTTATATTTAAAAATTATTTTTAACATCAGTAAAATCTAAAAATATCTAAAATAATTAATTTTAAAATAAAAAATTAAAAATATTATTCAAATGTAGTGTCAAACAGGGTGGCAGGGGCATGTTGATTCACCTTGCCCTGGATTAAGTTTATAGAATTCAGAGTTGTCCCACACCAGCCTGGTGGAGAGTGAAGAAAACGCGCCGGACGTTTTGGAAGAGTGGTGGCGCCCATGTTGATTGAAGCATGGGCTGGAATTTGGTGATACGAGGGCCTAAGAGAGAGGAGAAAAACAGGGGGGGCGTCAAAACTAGTAATGGTTGACTTTGACCTGATGAGGAAATATGGAGTTTGTAAGAAAAAATATTAAAAAAAAAAGAAATAATTTTCTAAAAAAATAAAAAAAAAGTACAAATTTATTAAAATTTTAAAATATCTTTTAATGTAATTATTACAATGTAGTTTTATAGACGAAGCAGGTAGTAGCATGGTGATTTGAACCTAAGATTTGAGGCTTAAAAGAGAAATATTTTATATATAATATATATATATATATATATATATATCTTTTAAAAATAAATATAAATAGTCATGGAAATTAAGTTATTCCCCTCTATGACTCTGTCCATAAATGCTTACGGTTTGCCAGCTCAAGTGGAAAGACAAGGCACCAGCTACTGGGCCCAAGTTAACGTACCAATTTCATAATGTTCTAGTTCGAAGAAAACTCAATTATTCGGAATCATAATGAGATGGCATTAATAATTCACCAACCCTTCTATTCTAGTTACATCTTTCTTACGAACAATCCATGGCAACTATAAGATTAAGATTAAAAACATATATATATATATAGTGTCCGGTCCAGCTTACGCGCACCACACCTAATCCCCGAACTCACTGAACATTCTGCAAACCCAGTGAGCATGTAAAGCATCGAGAGATGACAAGCATGCATGGTGAGACTTGAACCCTGGTACGGAGTAAGAGAATAAGTCCCTTCAACTGCTAGGCCAAGACCCATAAAAAAATATTCAAGAAGATGATTTTATATAGAAAAAACATATTATTAAAATTATAATATATTGGATTGATCTATATTTAAATTATTACAAGACCACAATAATCTTAAAAAAAGCAAACCAAAATATGATTAGGTTAATTTTTCTCTTCTCAATAAGGTTATGCTTTTGTTAAAAATCTCGTTAGGCAGAGGCAGATCTGTCTATGATAATATGTTGATTTGCTACGTGTTTTAGCTTATACTAGTTAAATTACATGCACTATGTTAAGGGATGAGAAAAAAAAATTATAACTGTTGGAATTGAAATAATTAATAGATTTTGTTGATTTAAAGATAAAATATAATATCTATACATGCAATGTTTAATATAATGAAATATATCCACACACCTTATTATAACAACAGCAACATCGAAGGCTTAACATCTAAAAATATTATTACTATTATTGCTAAAACAATAAAAATTATTAAATTATCCCGAGAAAAAAAACTCTAAAATATTAACAAAGGAAGAAGCAAAAAAAAAAACTAAAACTAAAATTATTATTATTATTATTATTATTATTATTAATGGGAAGATAAAAAAAAAACTAAAAAAATTCTAAAAACTTTAATAAAAAAAGCAAACAAAAAAATGATAAAAAAAATACTAGCTAAAAAAATCATTTGACGTGAAAATAATTTTAAAAAACTAACAAAGGAAAAAAAATATCAATTTTCAAATGATCATAAACACAAACTAAAATTCAATAACAAAATTTTTGAAAAAGATATTATCTCAACAAAAGAGAAAATAATAAAAATTAAAAACAAAAACTAAGAGCACATATATATAAACATGGACAAAAATAGAAACTATTTTAAAAATATAAAAAAATAAAGGATTTAAAATAAAAACTTAAAAGTATAAGGGCTAAAATGAAAATCAAATATATTATTAATTTAAATCAAAGGATAAAATTGAACAAATCAAATCTTTTGTACCGAAAATATTAAGGGATTTAAAAGAAATCTGGAAATTAAAAGAATAAATACTGAAATGAAAATGCAATAAATAATCAATTTCAATCGAAAGATACAATTGAAACAAATCAGAACTTACATAACAAATATAAGGACCACACAACACAATTAAAAGAGAAGGGACCGAAATAAAAAGACATAAAACCGTGGGGGTTGACGTGTAGTTTAAGTAGCAGGAAATAGAAAAAGGCAAAAACAAATTCAACCGCCCACCAGCTCGTCCCCGTCCACCTTGGTAGGTCCCGTGCCACTCCATGCAAAAGAGAACATGGTGGAGCATCGACGGAGACGCTGAAAGGGCATTTTCCTCCACCGTAATAGGTTGCACGCGCCTCTAGAAGAGGGCATGAGGTGGAATAGTGTCTGTCGACAGTAGTCCAAGAAAAAAAAATTAATAAGGTCAATTATCGAGCTACCCCTATATCCATTTCTTCAATTTTGTTTTATTGGGGGGTATATCCGTATTTAGCCATTTCCAAAATATATATGAAATGCCTGTGGCACCCCTCCCGGCCAGAGCTGATTTTTGTCTTTTTCGAGGGACAAAATGATTATTTTACTGTGCAAAGAAATATAAAAAAAATAAAAAAATGGTGACCCAAACTGGATCGAAAACATGCAATTACCGTGGAACCCCTCCATCCAATAACTATTTTTTTTTTGTCTTTCGAGGGACAAAAGTGTTATTTTACTGTGCAAAAAAAACCTAGTAAATCGACAAACTGAACAAACCAAACTGACCCGAACCGACCAAAAAATTGAGCAATATTATTGTAACTCACAATGATTCTCCTCACATGCTATAGTAACTGACTCCTGATCTATTTTAGTATATAGTATAATGTGTCTTATTTTTGTGCGTCATGGCCTGCTATGGAAATAACAAAAACAAGTTTTAGATAAAGAAAAAAAGCGGTTTTATTTTTATTTTTTTCATAAACAAAACCAATGATCATGTCCCAAGATATCCAAATAGTTTAGAAACAAGGTTTATATGTTGGGTAATTAGTTAACCTCTTAGTTTTAGGAATCTAATCTATTTTTCCTAGCCACGTGAGTTGGTAACCGGTGCCTCGTGCTCGGTACAACTAAGGTGATAAGTAGTTAATACTTGTGAAAAATCCTCTTTAATAAATGTAGAGACTCTTAAATACTTAATTATCTATGTAGAGAGAGAGAGAGAGAGAGAGAGAAAGGGCATGATAATATTTTAGAGTGATAACCTTTGAAAATATACAAGTTAAAAATATAAAGAATAAAGATATATGAACATGGAGCTTAAATAATTATAGGCTATTTGTAGCTCACGAGTCTTATTTTTTTATAAAGAGATGGGGTCGAAGAGTGATTTCATAATATTTTTATTTGCATTCTACTCAAATTAATAATTATTGAAAAGATATTCAAGAAATTATTGAATTCCAATGAATTGTCAAATTAAAGATATTCAATATCTAAACCCAAGTATGTTGGGCTCGGATGTGACGACAACTTGATCCCATAGGAGTGTTAACAGCATGCCTAACATGGATCCGGGCTACCATACACAGGCCCATGAACCTTGGGCAAGTAAAAACCCAGGCCCAAACTGTTTGGCAACATGTTAGGCTCTAGCATGGTAGCTCAAGCCCATGAAGGTGTTTTTTGGGCTTATTGAGGTGATGGTTTTTGAATCAATTAAAGTCATATGGATGTTAACCAGAGCAGCTTCTTCTTCTAGTGTTAACAGCCTTGTGTGGTTAGTGCATCAGATGCCATTGGTTTAGCTACCCCGGAGCAGAAGACATGAATATTCTTGACCATGGTTAAAGAAAAGAATTAACCTACAGGCCAAGTTACCTGAAATACTAAAAGAAATGCCAGCAACAATTAATCTAGCTAAGCAAATTAAAGGAAAGAGCTAAGATAAAAGTTAAGAGAAAAAAAATTATTATTTATTTTTATAATTTCAAGAGGAGAGCTATATTGAAAAGCTAAAATAATATTTTTAAGTTGAAGAGTTATTTCTATATATTGATCAAAAGAGTCAAAAATTTGTTTAATATATTTCTATGCAAAAAAATGATTTTGATTGTACTTGTATAAATTAGATATTATTAATAAATAGCTATATCAATATTATATTATATTAAAATAGAAATGGATTTTCTAAATGATTTTTTTCATTGAAGTGCAAATATAAAAAAATATTATATTTACAGTATTCAACAAGCCATATTATTAATCAGGTGTCTCTAAATACCTTTTTCCCTTTAGAGATGTTCTGTTGAAGAGTTATTCCTATGTATTGATAAAAAAAAATCAAAAACTTATTTAATATATTTCCATGTAAAAAAATAGTTTTGATTATACTTGTATTAGTTAGTTATTATTAATAAAAAAAACTATATCAATATTATATATATTAAAATAGAATTGGATTTTCTAAATGATTTTTTTTCATTGGAATACAAATATAAAAACATATTATATTTATATTATTCCAAAAATCATATTATTATTAATAATTTGGGTTCTTTATAACTTTTTCTCTTAAAAATGCTTTTATAATCGAACATATGCTTCTCTGGTAGCCAAGAAACCGGAAGAATGAGAATATGAAAAAGCCAAAAACAACAGCAGCAGCAAAGCTTCACTTCCACAGCTTGTAAAGATCAAGCAAACTGGCCTATAAAAACCCCTGATCACACCACCATCCTCACCACAACTTGAGTGCATCTAAACCTGGGATTTCAGATTTTGGGTGGAAGACTCATCCCTCCTCGCTCTAAACCTCACCCATCATTTTTCAATGGCTTCTAGCATTTCTTGCAGAGACAGTGTCTTCCTGGGGCTCGTGTGTTTCTTGCTCTTGATACAGAAGAATAATGCATTTGAATTCATGGTTGGAGATCAGAAAGGTTGGACGGTGCCTGATAATACCAGTTCAAAGAGCTACCTCAACGACTGGGCTGAAAATAAACGATTTCAGATCGGAGACACTCTCAGTAAGTTGATTTTTTTCTCTTCCGTCCCAATAATTCTTCCTGAATGATGACTTAATCGATTTCTTATCGGTCATTGCAGCGTTTGTTTATGATTCTAACCAAGACTCAGTCGTTCAAGTAACCAAGGAGGGCTACGACAATTGCACTGCAACTTTGACAACATTAAGTGAAACCTGCCCTGTGGCAACAGTCAAAGACGGCCACACTACCTTCAAGTTAAATAAATCTGGACCTCACTACTTCATCAGTGGGAAAACGGATCACTGTCAGAAAAATGAGAAGTTAGTGGTCGTTGTTTTAGCAGACAGATCAAGAGCCCCCGCCGCTTCTCCTCCATCTCCAGGTGTTTCAGGCATGGTCCCAGCTCCGACACCTAGCAACGAGGAGTCTCCTCCTCCAGGACCAGTGGAGATTATCCCAACTCCAGCTCCTACTACCACCGGGCCCCCAAACTCAGCTTCTTCCATGTTCGCGAGTTTCATTGGTTCCATGGGAGCGTTCCTTGCTTCATCACTTATTTTAGCAATCTAGGTGGAGAACTGTTCGAATGATTGCCTGATTTCCTCTTCGTTTTTTTTTTTTTTTTTGACTGCTTTCCATATTTTTTCCCCTGGCTTTCTCGATGATTTTCCTGCCCTTGTGCTCAGTTTCAGCTGGGAATTTCAAAGGCGTATTGGTATTTGAATATTCGTTTGTTATGGATGATAAATAAGGTGGCAATATATGGTGTGCTTATTGCTTCATGTAAGATTATTGTATAGAACGAAATAAATAAATACAATAAATTTGTTACTTCTGTTTATTTCTTCTCACATCAAACATCGGTGGTAAATCGAGCACTAACAAGTCTAGAGCAATAGCAAAATCAATATCACAGTTCTCACACTGGAAGAGAAAACTTCTTCCATATAATCTTGTGGCCTCCCTTCTTTTCCTCGATACGGCGAGGAGGAGACAGGGGAGGAGGGCATCGAAACGATGTTGTTTCAAGGGGGGCAAGAAAAAGGAATGTATAGGCAGTCAAACAATCTAGGATGGAGTTGCATGGAAAATTTCTTGTGTTGGCAATTTGTGTCGCTTCTAAAAATTGAATTACCAGGCAAGAATTGTAATTGTTCTGATCAAACCTTTGCTAAATGGAAGCAGACTATGCGGATGGAATTTATAAGTCATATCTTCCCTTCCTGTTAAAAGTTTTTGCCAAGCTCTACTTTTTTCATCATTCTAACAGTGTTGTGCAAAATTGAATCCAATATCCCAGCCACCTGAAACCCAAAGTGAAAAGCTATCAGAAACTGCATCTGCTTAAGGCTGCAAATGAAAGACTAAAAATAGTACAAATTTAAATACCAACCGTGAAGACACCTCCAATTATGGCACAGACATTGGTGATAAAATGCCAAAAAGACTTGGGATTTTCAGTGATCAGAACCTGATATTGGAAGTGGAAATAAAATGTAACGGGAACAAATGGAAGATCGAAAGCAGAGAAAACAGAAGGAATAACCCTCCAGTCCAATAATAATAAAACAAGAGGAAGAAGAATTTGTTTATTTATTGCTGTACCTGCATAGGAGAGAGCTCAAAATGGAATTTAGCAGTTGGCATGTAAATAGTCTGTGACAAACTGCTATGGGCTGTATATTCATACTCCTCGATTAATTTATGTTCACTAGAAGATCTTCTTGTAATCACCTCAGTTTTAACTACCTGGAGATAATGCTCTATCTGCAATTACCAATTTGAACAAGAATGAATTCATACCAAACATAAAGAATCAATGTCCTATTCTAGACATATGCCGAAAGCAACAACCATGACTAACATTACAAAGAAAGAGGATGTTCTCTTAGGACTTGCATCCTCTTCACAATTTATAACATCCTAAGAAAGCTCCTGCTTAGGACTTGCATCCTCTTAACCATTTATAACATTTAAAATGATTGTGGTCCAAGACGGAATCATAAATGAATAGTTGAACATTGTGGGTCCATTTTATATCCATGTACATTCATGCATCCATATGAAAAACAACGAGGAATTTTCTGTAAATTCACATCTTGTTCCCATGCATGTAAATTGTCGACATCATTGAGACATCAGTTTACATCACACTGAAAAATGCTGATGGATTAACCAAACATGCAGTGAGCAGAATTCAACAAAACAAAGAATTTCGAGAACCACTTGCAAGTGAACTTACAGTGACATTAGCCCCTACATCACGGTGATTAATAAATGATCGGCCATTCAGCCTGTCATGACTTCGACCAATGTAAGGTAACAAGCGCTTTGCATCACTCATTACCCTGGGCAAAACCTTCATACCAAATGAGAAATGGGATATGACATGTGACAGGTTCATTTGTTTAGAATCAAAGGAATGGGATCCTGAAAGAGCTGAGATCATGAGGTTGCCTGGAACCTGCGGAGTACAAGACAGTTCAAATTTAAAACCCAAGAACTAACCAAAGATAATGCAAAATCCTATTAGGATCAATTTCCAGATCCGCAAAACAACCACAATATCTTGTGAATACGAGGATGGCTAAATAATTATATTAATCTGTCCTCTTTATACTATATATGATCTTTCCCATCATAAATTACAATGCAACATATTTACAGCAACCATAGAGTCTATCCCATTGCTTTCCATGCAGCACAGGAGGTTTACCTTCTTTACACGTACATATCCTTCAATTCTACATCCTCCTGCTGAAGGTGCTGGTCTTTTAACGTGTTGTGTTGCATTTTCAGGTTTGTGCTCCAGAGCTTGCCTTTGAGATTCCATTGCAATAGGTGCAACCAATGCTTCCATTGTCTGAAAGGGAAAGTAAAAAGTAGGCCAAGACGACATCAATAATCATGAATAAGCCCAAGTTTGCATCCATGAGCAATGTAGTCATGGCTCGAGTTAAATGGGAAAAAGAGAAGTGTTCATACCTTAACTAAGCTTTCTGTATCTCGATCTCCGTAATAAGATTCATGGTCATGGCGTCCATGGTCCTCCCTGAGACAGTTGAAGAAGCCGGGTAACTAAGTTGGCCAGCAAAGCAGTAATAAAAAGCCAAATACACAAGAAACTATGTGATCGCAAAAGACATTAAAAAAAGAAAAAGTATAGGACACAAAAGTGTTGTAATCAACAATGAGTTAAAAATGAAGTTAACATCTGTTGCTGTAAGCTGCCTTTCTCTTATGTATTAAAAAATGGTATAAAGATTGGCATTGTTAGGGAGATCTGAAACTACAAAAAACAAGCATATTCCTTCAACCCTTCATTTTTGTTCTAATTGTCCATCTTTTTGTTTATTCATTATAATCTTTCAGCATTTTTTATCCATTTTTTTAATGAAAAAAAAAGAATCCTGATTAAACAGAAGATAACAGAATAAACTATGGTAAATTTAAAGAGCAGATTCATCTCAAATGGTAAATTTAAAGCGCAAATATGCAATGCAATTGACTTAAGTAAAAGAGCACCGAGAAAATATACAACATAAAAGAAAGATAATCTCATAATCAACTGTCAGCAACATATGAATGGTATAGATGAAAATATATTACCGAAGATTACTTCCTTTACGGAAAATACGAATCGATGGATACCCTTGTATGTGATTCCTGAAAAATTCATGAAGAAATACTTACAGTTAAGAAACAATGAATGATAGGGGACCTAACCAGCAAGGATAAATGTGAAAGGGGAAATAGCTAATAAACTACAATGAAGCTTCAAGAAAGTAATCAAAATTGATGTATTGAACAAATTACCAGAAATTCAGAATTGATGTATTGAACAAATTACCAGAAATTCAGTGTTACTCACATACACCAGACCAGAGGTGCTTGATGAATTTGAAAATCTATTAGCTACACTATCAGAATAGTAATGCAATCTGATCACGTTGAACTACCAACATAAATCTTTTAACAAGCAATAAAACATTAATCTAGAAAATACCTCCTGCACAGATCACCTTCTTCAGTGCAGTCGACCTTAGCCAAAAGAATCCGTCCATCCATTTCCGGATCATACCTGATAAAATGTATGGACATGTGGGAGTTGAGTATATGATGTCAAATTAAATGAAATTAAGTTTTACTTCAAATGCCAGTACCATCTTCATGTTCAGGGAGAAACGAACATAAGAAGCTGGAGAGAAAAATACCTCTCTCTTATTATTTTAGCTGCCTTATCCCATGAAGGTTTCTGAAAGAAGAGAAATAGTCAGGCAAGAATGAGTGAAACAGTGAGTTCATCCATCATTGTATTTGGAAAGGGTGGATTTAAATGATTTTTTCCAGTGTAATCAGTAGTTATTCAACAACAAAACAAAAGACCAAAAGGTTTGACACCTTTAAATGACCAAATCAAGACATTTGCACTCACAAAATTGTGCTGAGTATTATGAGCTTATTATTATGATTCTGTCAGTTCTGTTTCTCAGTAATATCAAAGAGAGGTGTCCAGGTACAAATTATGAGCAATTTATTAATCTTAAGAACCAAATGGTCTTTTATCCTAGCATTCAAACTAAATTTTATGCAATAAATGGACGTAGTAAAATTACCAGGCGATTACTCCAGTAGCACCAAGGAGCAAAAAAATTGACAACTAAAATTGGATACCTGAGAAAGAGTAGTACATGAAAGTCAAACAAAGGTATTGCAGCAATCAATACAAGAAAATATTCCAAATTCAAAACCCCACAAATCTCTACGCATAGGAATTCAGCAATTTACTGATGTGAGTATTGATCAAAATTATGAGCTTTAAGTGATACGCATTCTTCACTGCTTTCTTCGTCAACTTCATCTCCATGCTTGATTTGATGCAAAACTGGTCCAGAGTGAAATTCAGATCCAGTCGGCTTCAAATCATGATCTATTGAGAACTTACGAATTGTTTTTGTTAAATTCAACCTGTTCTGGAAAAGAGAATGTAAGAGATTTCGGTTAGTTCAGACTAATGTGTTGAGAAAATAAATCGGTAGAAAGGATCATAAACCACAAGAATGCATATTGAGCTGGATAATTTCAAGGATAGGACACACCATATTATACAGCACATCTAGGAGTATCAGGATCGTATGCAATGAAAATATCAAACTTCATAAAAAAATATTGAGAAAATTGCACCCTGCATATAAGAAAAGGAGCAAAGGCAATATAACAAAAGCATTCTAATTCATCTCAGAGCACTAGAGAAATAACAATTATTATCTCTAGAAGTTTCCATGATTCCACCAACATGTAAAGATAGCTTTGTGGACATCTTGGTCCATTTATTTTTCATTTTTATTGAGTTCCTTCTAAACTTAAAGGCACCTACTTTTTCTTTATTCCGTTTTTCTTTTTCCAGCTTATCACAATCTAATATCTAAGAGAACCATAATCTGTCAGGTTTCAGGAAGTTATCACCTATCTACACCCAAGTCATGGAAAATAGTTTACAAAGAAGCCTTTCAAAAAAAATTCCAATCATTTTCATAAAACTAAATAGATGAAACATGCAATAGAAAGAAAAAACTTACAGTTCCTAACACATCATTCACGTCAACCGATGCAAATTCACATGAGAGTGAAGGAAAGCTGCAATTAAAAAGAAAATCTGTCAGTCAAGTTCAACTAGATTAATACAAGCTTAACAAATATTTATCTAAAATCAAGAAAAAGCATTACAGCATCATTAGAGGCAATGTAGAAAAAATAAGCCATAAACCTAGAAACTCTGAAGAGGGGGAAAACTAGATTGACAATTGAAACTAGATTTAAACCTATTGGTCTTGTTCAAAGTTAAACACATGAGGAGCAATACAGCCGAACCTCTTTAATGAGACAAAAATGAAAGAGGCTGAAAAGAAAAAAAAAATTGCCAATCGAACAGCAAATGCAGCCCAACATCATAAATCCTGACAAAATCCCCAAAGCTAAACACTACAACAAGAAACCTAAGCCTGGTCAGCACCTTGTTAATACTTTTACTCTTGACACTGTAATCACCAATAAAACAAAAAAACGTCATCAACATAGATCAAAGAAATTGATACTAGAGATCTCAGAGTTCAAACTGGCATGAGTATTGCCCTCCCCAAAAAAGTCTCAAGTTCGAACCTCTCCTTTCCAAGAAAATGAAATTGAAACTATTCCTTGCATAACCACACCAACAAACCTCATCCTGCTGACTCTACTCTGCACCTGAATTGGCACAAATTCCGCAATGCAAACATTTGTATGCATATAAACAAAAGAGAAAATAATACTCTTCTTGATAAGGCAAAATTTCTTTTCCTTTCTTTTCTACCTGATATTGAAATCGATACGTAAAAACTCCCCGTCAGAACTATTGTCAACAATCACAGATGTAGAGGTGTTGACAGTTAAATAATTATTAAGTTCCTGCACATAAAAATCATCATTAAAATGCAGCAATCTGAATATTTACTCTCAAAAAGTAGCAGAGCAGCTACCTACCATTCCAAACAAAAACATCATAGCTAGAGCAGCTACTATCGATAATCCTGCACCTGATAACGATGCCTCCGTCAAATCTCTAGGAATTTTCCTGGAAAAAAAATCAACACATACATTTGCTAGAAAAAATTAACAAATCTCCTTAACTAATTAATGAAGATTAAAATGGATATAAGTGTTTAACGCTTCGAGATTCATGTTATGATGTGAAATCTTTAAGAGTATTTGAAGAAATAACAATCGATCGAACCTGTAAAAATCGACGGATTTGAGCTTGTTCGACGAAACCATGGCCGCTGATTTCAATAACTGGCAAACAAATCGAGAAAACTAGGGGGGAATTAGCGGTCAAATCACGCATAACAGACAGATCTATTTTTTCTTGTAGTTATTGGTAAGAGAATTGCGAATGGACTCGCGTTAAATTGAAAGAAATACTGTCAGTGCTCCTGTGTACAACAAAAATTTCCCTTGCCTCTGACTTTTTTTTCCTTTCAAACTGTGGGTGCAGATAAAGTGCGAGCGTGATTATAATTTAAGAGGTTGATTATATTAGTCCCTATACTAAACCTTTTTACACATAAGCCCTACTTCCGGTGAGGATGGAGGAATAGATATCGTTCAGCCTCCATTACTTTCTTTCGTTTCAGTTGGAAATAAAAAGCTTTGTATTATAAATTTAATTATCTACTATATTCTTGATTAAGATAATTATTTAATTTAATTTAATTTTAATTTCATTTATTCAAGTGATTTTAATTTCATTTTAATATCTTTAATAGAGTTAAACATTGAATTAGGGGTTAACAAAAAAAACAAAAAACTTATTAAGCTGAGAAAACCGAAAAACAATAACTGAGAAAAAACAAACCAAAACAAATCAATTAAATCGATTAGAATTTT
Source organism: Salix purpurea (assembly GCA_027405865.1). NCBI lineage: Eukaryota > Viridiplantae > Streptophyta > Magnoliopsida > Malpighiales > Salicaceae > Salix > Salix purpurea. Next base: position 2,971,381 of record JAOWLH010000043.1, on the reverse strand, counting down.
TTAAAGCAAGAAAATGTATCCACACTAGGAGACATGAAGTACTTAAAGCAAGAGGTAGATAACACAGTGCATTTGCTTGATGACTATAAGCTGGAATGGAAAAAAAACAGGCTGCTTAATAATGTCTGATGGATGGACTGATAAGAAAAGACGTTATATTTGTAACTTTTTGGTTAATAGTCTTAAAGAAACATTTTTTTATTATTATTTGTAGACATATCTAATATATCCAAAACAATTAATAAAGTATTTGAGATGTTAGATGCTATTGTGGAAAGGATTGAAGAGGAAAATATGGTACAAGTAATTACTTATAATGTTGCGAATTATAAGGCAGCGGAGCATTTATTGATGGAAAAAAGAAAATACTTGTATTGGACACCATGCGCTGCTCATTGTATTGATTTGATTTTGAAAGATTTTGAGAAGAAACTAGAGGTGCATCAAGTAACTATTGGTAAGGGGAGGAGAATCACCACATACATATATTCAAGAATTATTCTTATTTCCATACTGAGACACTTCACAAAAGAAAAAGATTTAATCAGGCCTGTTGCCACTCGATTTGCCATTGCATACTTGACTCTTGAATGTTTGAACGATTGTAAGATTCAATTAATAACAATGTTCACTTCCGTCCAATGGAGGTCAAGTAGGTATTCAAAAAGTGAAGAAGGGCAGCATATTCAAAATTGTGTCTTGGACAACAAGTTTTGGCATGATGCCTCTGATTGCATTAAGGCAGCATATCCTCTTATAAAAGTTCTTCGATTAGTTGATTCAGATGAGACACCGACCATGAGTTTTATATATAGAGCAATGATTCAAACAAAATAGAAGATACAAGTGAATTTTGGTTCGGTGCAAAAAAGGTGCAAATTATCTATTATGCCATTTTTTTAATATAACTATCTTTTTTGATCTTATGCTATTTAATGTTGATGTTAATATCCTTATTTTTTTATTTTGTTTTGTAGTTATATACCTATACGGGATATCATTGATGCAAGATGGGAAACTCAACTTCACAAACCTTTGCATGCATTTGGTTATTTTTTGAATCCTTATTATCATTATACCACTGATTATAGACAGTACGACAACATTAAATATGGAGTATATGATTGCTTACATCGGATGGTGCCTAATAAAGAAGAGAGGACTAAAATTGATATACAACTTAATACATTCACAGATGCAAAGAGGTTATTTGGTATTGAGTATGTCGTAATAACAAGGGATAAAAAAAATCCAGTTAAATGGTAGGCTTCTTATGGGGATGAATGTCTAGAGCTACAAAATCTTGCAATTCGAGTTCTAAGCTTGACTTGTAGTTCATCTGGATGTGAGCGTAACTGAAGTGCATTTGACATGGTAAGTTTTTTTTTAAAAAAAATTTTATTGTTTCCATATTTGATAAGAATCTTATATTTTATCAATTATGAATTTTTTTATAGGTTCATACGAAACGAAGAAATCGTCTACAAAAAAAAAATGAATGACTTGGTTTTTGTTATGTATCATTTGAAAATGAATGATAATCAAGGCAAAAGGCAAGTTATTGATTTTGATGAAGGTTTAGATGATCTCCCATCTGATGATGAATGAGTGACTGAAAGAGAAGGACATGGTGGTTTATCGAACATTAATTTACTTCATGCTATTGATAGTGCAACACAAAGAAAAAATAGAAAATAAGATGATAGCGATGAAGAAACTGTTAATGGTGTTGAGTTGGATACTCATGCCACTGAAGTTGATTTTGAAACTTTTAATTCAAGGAGTTTGGGGTTAAATATTGTTGGAGTTGAATCTAGTACTAGCAATATCGGTGTTAACACTAGTGGTAGTACTAATAATCCTTTCGATAGTGATACTATTGATGCAAGTCTTGAACATAGCGAGGGGGATGAAAATGAGGCTGGTTTTAGTTTACATTGCACGCTAGCTGAAGATTTGTTTTAAATTTGTTAGTTTTTACCTTATGAAATTTTATGGACATAATTGTTTTGTAATGTATTTTTAAGTTATTTTAAATCATGTATGAACCTTAACTAATGAAGTTTTATGGCCATAATTATGATGTATTGTATTTAGAAATATTTTACTTATGATTTTATGATTTTTCTACCTACACGATTTTAGCTGTGATTTTATGATTTTTGTACGAAAAAATTCAGGTACGATTTTATGATCCGATCTTACGATCCGAGTTTTAAAAGCGCCTTCTGTGTCATGTTAAAATCGTGATTTTGACAACCTTGACTGTTACTGCAGGGAATCTATGTCCAAAAAAGCATTGATTATTTTTGAAAAAATAGACAAGATGAAGTTTCTTTCAATTTCTTTGCCTTTTAACAATCTCACGAGCCTACATATAAGATTGGGTTAACCTGAGAAGGTGTCTACCATTGTATAAGAGATGAAGCAGAAAAGTGTATCTCCTTGTACTCAATTATAGTTTTAACCAAACACTTAAATATAAATTAAAAATCTTAATTAATTTTTTTTTTAATTTCAACTTTAAAAGTAACCACAATATTACACATACCTTTTAACATGGAGAGAAGTCATAAACAATTGTATTTAAAGAGTTTCTTTCTCATTGATGAGATTACATAATATACACATGTGACATTGAAGATATATCGAATTTGTAATTAAGAAATTTATTTAAAAAACCAAAAAACCAAAAAAAAATTTAACAAGAAATAATCTTATAATTTCCATTTCTTATTCATTTTGAAAAACTTTTCTCATGAAAATCTATCATATCATAGCATGTTTATCGGGTACCTTTTTTTTTCTTTTTTAAAATAGAAAAACCTTGTTCGGGTACTAATCCGACGTGGTCTCCCCATCCTTGAACCAGAGCCGTGCTCCCTACAACTAGTGTTCTACTAATCCGACGTCGTCTCCCCATCCTTGAACCAGAGCCGTGCTCCCTACGACTAGTGTTCTATTTTTCTTCTCCATTTCACAGTCCAGAGATAAACACTAATCCGAGAAAATGATAGGAGCAATCAAAACCACTTCTCTCCTTCGATTTTCCTCCGTAACCTCCATCTCCAGATCTGTAAGCTCACGTTATCTTCCTCTTCAATCAATTTATTTTCGTTATGAATTAAACACGATGTAATTAGTTATTCTACGTGATTTTATCAATCTATGTGGTAAGCAGATCAGTACCTTAATCCTAGCCGAACATGATGGAGGCGCAATCAAATCACAATCAATAAGTGCAGTAGAAGCTGCCAAATCTGTGGACAAACAAACTTCAATTTCTTTACTATTAGCTGGTTCCGGTCCTTCTCTTCAACAAGCCGCTGCTCATGCCGCCTCCTGCCATCCCTCAATTTCTCAGGTTTTTTATTTAAAATTGCATTTTTGTTACTTATAAAATGTTTATTTATCAATTAGGTACTGATAGGATATTTATTTATCAATTAGGTACTTGTAGCTGACTCGGATAAATTTACACATCCTTTAGCAGAAACATGGGCTAGGTTAGTCCAATTGGTTCAACAAAAAGGCGAATACTCGCATATAATTACTGCTTCGAATTCGTTTGGGAAAAATATTTTGCCGCGTGCTGCTGCATTGTTAGATGTTTCTCCAATCACAGATGTTATTGCTATTTCTAGTTCCAATCAATTTGTCAGGTAATTAGTTATTAATCACTGTTTCAGTTATTCTTAAATGGCCTTTTGTAATTGTGATCAAGTGATGATAGTTTCCATGAGCTGATGACGTTAAGGTGCTATTTTTATGCGCCAGGCCAATATATGCTGGAAATGCACTCTGTACTGTAAGATATAGTGGCAGCAATCCTTGTATGTTGAGTGTAAGATCGACATCGTTTGCTGTCTCCGTGGATTCGAAATCTAATGAAGCTCCTATTTCCCAGGTTGATCTCTCAACCTTCGATGAAGGTTTGTTAAGCTTTTCTTGTTTATACAAGTTTTTAAGGTTTTGCTTGTGACCTTGTTTCATGTTCTTGTTGGATATCTTTGTGATGCAGAATTAATGATTTAAGTCGGTGATTTTTTTTATTGAATTTCAAAGCATGTGTCTCATGATTGCTAATATTTAAATGCAGATTTTGTTGGTAAGTCTAGATACATAAATCACACAGCTCAAGTTACCGAGCGGCCTGATCTTGGAAATGCACAAGTTGTGATCACTGGAGGCCGGGCATTGAAAAGTGCAGAGAACTTCAAAATGATTGAAAAGCTTGCAGAAAAACTTGGTGCAGCTGGTATGTCCCTAAAAATACTATTCATACTCAAACAGTATCAAGTTGATGGGCTTGTTTGTTATGGGCTGGGATTATTTTATCAAGTGAATCATGATGGTGGTGGTAAATCATTTTTTTTAAGCTTCTTGAATCTTTCTGTTTTTTTTTTTATAGTTGGTGCTACCCGTGCTGCTGTTGATGCGGGATATGTTCCAAATGATCTCCAGGTAACATTTCCATTGCTAAGGTGCTTCTTTCCAATTTCCACGAGTGTCGTATAACTTCAGAATAATGCTGAAATTCACAAAATTTTCTAGTCCAACGAGAAACACAAAGCAGTGGACAAATTGCTTTTCGAGTACTTTATTGTACAATGAATATACTGTAAATTAAAAAAAAAATGAACTGACCAGAACTTTCATTCCTGCTGAATCACGTGTGAAGTTTGATATATGTACTCGTGTTGTTTTGGCCCGAAAAGTGTTCATTACCCGAGAACCTTGTAATACTTCTGAAAGATGTTTCAGCATATCACGGGTCCACTCGAGTATCGCCTTCATAACTATCCAGTTCCGTTGTTCCATGGACACCTTTTATTGTGGTCCTTGTCTTTGATCATGACTGCTTTGTTGTTCAGGTTGGTCAGACTGGAAAAATTGTTGCCCCAAAATTGTACATGGCTTTTGGTGTCTCTGGAGCAATTCAACACCTGGCTGGCATTAGAGATTCCAAAGTCATTGTTGCTGTAAATAAAGATGCAGATGCGCCTATTTTCCAGGTGACATTTGAAACCCATCAGCAGCCCCTCTCTATAACATCTCTCTCTCTCTCTCTCTCTCTCTCTCTACACACACACACACACACACTCCTGTTGCAGAACTTTTAGTTGGATAGAAAACCAGTTAATTAATTACTTTAGATGAGCTGTAAATGTGGTTCCGAGTTGGCCTTTTCTTTTTTCTTTTTAATCCTGGTCTGTTTTCATAGTTGCACCATGTTGTATCAGTATTCAAGTCAACATTCCTTAAGATATAATGGCTGTCAATTTAACCACCAGTTGCTCCTTCAATGCTCAACATAATGTGCAGTCCCGTGATCTTTCTGCATTTTGGGCTCTGTTCTTGGGATTCCAGATAGGCTTGACCTTGAAAAGGAATAACTTGAATATTTTTTTATGCTTGCTTTTAAAAGCAAGAAATAGGCAGTGAATTCAAAAACTCAAGTCGCAACTTGCATAAATTTCTTGCAGAACGACTTTGTTTGACACTTGGTATTAGTCTTTTTCCTAAATGAACGTGCTCTCTGAGTGCAGGTTGCTGATTATGGGCTTGTTGGCGATCTTTTTGAGGTAATTCCGGAGTTGTTAGAGAAGCTTCCTGAGAAAAAGTAAACCTGGCTATGGGCACCTCAACTCATAAAAAATGCTAACAGTCCTGTTCATCACATTGTTCAAATTAAAGAAATTAAAGAAAATAACATTAATAATACGAAAGTGAACTTTAATTTCACTCAGACTTCTTGATTAGTTAACGTTTTCTGATGTGGGCGAAATGAAAAGTCAGTGATGTACTGGCTGGTCAATATAAGAAAATAAGCAGTTATAATACATGCCTCCCTGGTCTCGACTCGAGCACTGTGGATCTGCATGCGGATAACAATCCTGAAAATACATTTTGCGTTTAGGTTTATTTGCAAATTTAATGCCCATTAAATTGCCTTGGGTGGTAAAAGTTAAACTTCGGGATGGTGCAACTTTTTTCTTTTTAACCTGGAACTTCAGAGCAGTGAGCCATTAATATCTGGGCCATATTGTTTTTGGGACTCGAATGGATTTCACTGGCTTGACCCTTTCTTTTAAAGTTTGGTAGTTGGGCCTTCATTATTGATCATCACGCTTGAAGCATACAGGGTTAAAATTTAGATTTTAATATTGGATAAATGGATAGAATATGCATATTTAAATTTACACTAACTGTTTGAGAAGTTTTGTTTTTAAAAGTGTTTTTTATTTATAATTGTATTAAAATGATATTTGATATCAATCTATATAAATAATTTAAAAACATTAAAAAAATTAATTTAAATTAAAAATAAATAAATTATCTAAACACCCATAAATGATAGGTAATGGCTAGAATAAAAAAGTAGTTGAAGCTCGTAAAAACCACTCGATAGAAAAATGTTTTATTCTCTTGTCACCAGTCTTATCACCCATCCCACAAACCGACATTGCTCCCTGCTAGGACCCGCGTTAATTGTTTTGTTTTCATTCGAGAATAAAAATGATTTCTTTGATGGGGGGTAATAATAAAACGAAGAGCAAAAATCACATGTCATATTATGCTGCGGTTCATGCTTTCTATCTCCAAACGGAACGAGAAACTTTGGCATTGTAATATTCAGAACCCTGCTCGGACTCACAGGCGCATCTAGTGTAGTGGTATCATAGTACCCTCCCACGGTACTGACCGAGGTTCGATTCCCCGGATGCGCAGCTTACATCTAATTTTTTTCAATCGGATTGTATATCATCCACCATGAACAAGTATTTGATAAAATGCATTAGATCCTACCACAGTTAACGTCTGATTATTTAGCTGTGATTTTCATTTCCATGTAGCAAGAAGGATGCGAACAAGACAGGGGGAAAAAGTGCATGGGCATTCAAGATTTTTGGACGGCAAGCAGTGCCAAGTAAAGTGGGGGCACGAGCCAATGGGTGTCTTCTCTAGAAGGGATAATCGAAATGACTTTGATTTGACTATTTTTGTGCTGGTAGCCACTCAAGTCTACTCCAAAAGCATTACAATTCGACAGGAAAAATAAATATTAACGTGGCTTCCATGAATGCCGACAAGTTTTTCGATGTTTTGATTGCTTGGCGGTACTTCACGGTTGAGGTACTTCACGTTCGTACATGCCATCAACAAGTTGCTCCTCCATCTCTTGAATGCATCTCTTTTGTATTTTTGTAGTAATTGCTTGGGGGAAAAAACATGATTTGGCCGCAAAAGTAATCACATGTTTGCTATTGTATTTAAAAAGTATTTTTTTAAAAATTTATTTTTTTATTTTAAATTAAAAAATTGATATTATTAGAATATTTTCAATATTAAAAATATTTTTTTAAAATAAAAAATATCATTTTAATATATTTTTAAACAAAAAATATTTTAAAAACAACATCGAATATACTCCCAAGCAGGCACGAAATATTACCTCTCGAAACCAAACCATGGTTCCATCTCCATTATCTTTAGATTACAAAGCAATGTTTTTTTGTTTGCATATTTGAGAACATACGGGGACGAGTGAATTTGAGAGGGAGACTGTTTTGCTTCAGAAATCGCCAAGACTGGTGCTAAAGAAGTTGCCTATCAGTTGGCATATTTAATTTTTATCTGGGAGAGATTATTTTTAAAATATTTATTATTTAAAAATATATTAAAATAATTTTTTTTAAAAATATTTTTATATTAGCATATAAAAATAATCTACAAACACTAATTTTTTTAATATAAAATATAAAATTAAAATATTTTTTTATTTTTTTCAACAACGATTCTAAAATACATTCTCAAACATCCCTTAAGTGTTATAGAATATGCCTGTTTGAGAGTGTAATTGCGATTATTTTTTAAAGTGTTTTTCGTTTAAAAATATATCAAAATGATATTTTTTTATTTTTAAAAAATTATTTTTGACTTCAACATATTAAAATTATCTAAAAATATCAAACAAATTAATTTAAAATAAAAATAAAAATAAAATTCATTTTTTTCAAAAACATTTTCAAAAATCTCTCCCTTCGTCTCTTTTTGGGTTCTTCGACAAGAATGAATACAAGGAGCTCTAATTTTCTTGTAATGATGAACCTAGAGTAAAATCGTACGGGTATATATAAAAAAAAAGATGGAAAACAGATAAAGTCAAAATTATAGGTCTTGGACCTTTTTAGGGTGCAATTCTATTTATTATTTATGATTTTATTTTATTATATTTTCAAAAATACCTCAGCGTACTGAAAGACAAATTATTTATACAAGTTGTAAGCCTAAAACTTTGATTTTTAAAAGAAATAATAATTCTTATAGAGATTATATAAAACTCAAATTACGTTTGAATTTTTAAAAATAAAAATAAAAAAAGAAAAAACACCAATATTGTAGTAAAAACCATAAATCCAAGCACCTCTATTATCTCGAAAAACTCCACCAGTAATAGCTCTTCATCCACTCAAACTTGCCAAACATCCATTTTAAGTAATGTTTAGTATTATAATAAGAATTGCTTTTTTTTTAAATAATTTTTACTCACAACGATTTTAAATAATATTTATTATTATGTTAGAGATTACTTTTCAAAATAATTTATATTTTATATTTTTTTAAATATATTTTAATATTAGCATTGAAGCTATTTTTTTTATAAAATAATCACACCACTTCACGAAAATACATCTTCAATATTTTTATCTGTTTGAGAATGTGATTGAAGTTGTTTTTTAAAGTGTTTTTTGTTGAGAAATGCATTAACATAATATTTTTTTTTGTTTTTTTAATAATTATTTTAGATATCAACACATGAAAATGATCTAAAATTATTTTTTAATTTAAAATATTTTTTTTTTCAAAAATACTTTTTAAATGAATTTACAAACACCACTTCACAAAAGATTGTGATTGGGAAGGAGAGTTTTTTGAATTGAATAATGAGAGATAGTAATGACGTGTCGGGATGGTAGGCACACATATATACGGTGCTTTAATTATTCCAATTTGGCTGCATTGTCACATTTAAAAACTATATTATATACAATTACAAGTCTCACTAAAACCTTAGAAATAAATAATTTTTTTATTAAATCTAATTATACGTTCAAGAAGATACCTAATTAAAATTCATTTTTAAATAGCTTTAACATTAATATTTGAAGAAAAAACAGCCAGACTTAATTATCTCAATGCTCGAAAACAAATCTGAAAATATCATCAAATCATTTTAGACGTAAAATCTCCAATTCAGGTCTCCCATCAATCAGGCTATTAGAACTTTTAATTGGTTGTCACGTTCCAAAAAAACATTAGTCATTCTAAAAACTTTTTTGTCTGTGCCCTTGTTTAATTGCTTAATAAAAATTGTAGCACTTCCGTCAGCTTTTGCTCCATCACCTCTAATCCAAAATCAAAATTAAAAAAAATAAAAATTGCTTCTCCTCCTCTATATCTCTAGGTTTAAATTGCGTTTCTGTTTTTTTATAGAATAATATAAATTATATTTTAGAATCTTATCTAAAAATTTAAACTTTTAAATAAGATGGTTTCTTGATATGATATCAGAGTCTTGTTAACTTAGTGATCACGAGCTCAAATCTCATCATCCTCATTCTATTTGATCAGGGTCATTAGAGCTTTTGCCTAATCTTTAATTTTAAAGTCTATAAAATTAGTTGAGATGAGCGTAAACTGATCAAGACACTCTTTGTTCCAAAAAAAAAAACATTAATCATTCTAAAACCTTGTTTGTTTGTGCCCTTTTTTAATTGCTTAATAAAAATTGTAGCACTTCCGTCAAACTTTGATCACCTCTAATACAAAAAAATAAAATTGCTTCCTCCTCTATATCTCTAGGTTTAAATTCTTTTGTTAGAGAATAATATAAATCATATTACGAAGTCTTATCTAAAATCTTAAGTTTTTAGGTGAAATGATTTACTGACATGATATCAAAACCTTGTTAGCTCAGCGATCACGAGTTCAAATCTCACCATCCTAATTCTATTTGATAAAAAACAAGCATGAAATAGTGTAAGCTTGTGTGCAAGTTTCAAGTCTAAAGTATTTTCACTTGAAGAGGTGTATTAGAAAATAAAATAAATTTTATTCTGTAATTTCATCTGCTTTACACTCTTTGTGTTTAGTGCACAAAAGAATGGTGAAAACAATAATTTTGCATGAAATTAATAATATCATATTCAAATGCAACATAGATGATGGTGGATCTTAATCCCATCATATATATATGCAAGCAAACATACTTTACGTTCATTCAATCCCATGGCCACGGTGATAGCTAGCTACAGTGGTTCAGAGAGAGAGAGAGAGAGGATTTAACCAAGATAATTGACTACCATAGACAAAGGAACCAAGCACAGACCCCTGTTCTTCAGTTCTGTGTCGTCACTTTCCCTCAAAATAAAACCCAAATCACTTCTCATGTCAATGTGGCTTGAAGCACTTCTTCTGTCCTACATTACAACAAAATCCACCAGATCCTGCTGTTAGACAAGATAACATGAATCCCACCGAAAAGACAATCATATAATGATAGAATCACAACCATGTACATGGAAAACAAATTAAAACTTCAGCAATGGTTATTACCTGCGAAACTCCCATTTTATCTTTCTGTTTTGTGCTCGTTCTGTATTGGCTTATCATCATCCCATCATTAACCTAGAAAGAAAAAGAAAAGATGGCTGACTTGATGAGAAGTATAAGATAAACGAGATAATTTGAAGAAACAACGAAATCCCAGAACATATAGCTGACTGTAGATTGATAGGCATTTAAGGCAGGAAAATGGGCCAAAAGAAACGAAAAAGGAAGAAGAAGGGATTGATATTTCTAACCTTAGGGCTATGAACAGGGGAGCTAGCAGTATCCTCCAAAGAATCATCAAGCAAAGCTCCTCGGGATCTTCTTTTCTTGAAACTTAAATTGTAATTGAAACTTTTGTTATCAACAGGTAACCCGACAACCTTCTCACCGAGATGATCACCGGAAGACTTCTTCACGGCCAGAGAAGCAGCGTCAGAGACCATTGAAGAACTCCCATGATCGTGATCAAATGAGAAAGAAACATGATCATTGACATCATGATCCTCTCTATTGTTGTTCTTGGCAAAGGCATCCTCGAAATACTTAGTCCAACCACTCTCTTCAAAACTGTCATCGGTTATCTTCTCATCATCATCAGAAGAAGAGATTGGTTTGAAGCTCATTGAGTTTTCCATTTCTATAAATGAAAGTTTCTTGGCTTGTTATTGGGAGGAGAAACTATATGCTATGTATGTGTATATATAGCTGATTAAAAGCAATTGGACAAAAAATTCGATGAGGACAAAAAAATCGATGAGGATTAATGGTTACGAACATTTTCCCTGCGATACGCTGGAGTCAGATTTTTTTTTTTTCATGTATTTTTTTTTATTTTGATTTTTTCGTTTTATTTTGATCCCTTTAATTTTTTTGATCTTTTAGGATATTTTTTATTTGTATTTATGCATGTATACTTTTAGTTTTGATTTTTAATTTTTATTGTTATTTATCTTTTTAGTAAGTTTAGCTTACGTTAAAAAACAAAATATTTTTAGTTTTCATGACGAGAAATGAGAATGAAATTTTTTGTTATGCACATATAGTGAATGTTCTGTTGTTAGTAATCTGTTATTTTTGTGATTTTTTTATCTGTTTTGTCTACGCGTAACTTGGTACATTTTTACTTTAAAGTTATTTTTATTTAAAAAGAAGTTAAAATAATATTTTATTTTTTAAGATTTATTCTTGATATTATTATATTAAAAGTATTTCAAAACACTAAAATTAAATTAATTTGAGATAAAAAAATCTTAATTCATTTTTTATATATATTTTAATGCGTTAATATTAAACAAAGATCTATATAATTAGCCTAACATATATTTAAGAAAAAATATTTTAAAAATAATCTTTATCATTATTTTAAACACCTTATCCATAATAAAATTAATATATAAAAAAACTAAACAATCAAAAGTTTTTTAGGAAAACAGAAAATAAAATAACACATTAACTAGATTGTGTTCGATAGTCTGATAATGTTTTATAATGATAATAATACTAATTTTGTTTTTGTACTTTAATTTTTCCTTGGCTTATCTTTTTATTTAATATTTTTATTAATATTATTTAAATTATAATTGTATGGTTATCATTATTTATATCATTATTATAATTTATTTGTTATTATTGATATTTTTTCATATTATTTTATGATTTATTGTTATTATTATCACCAAAACTATAATTATTAACACTATAAACACTATAACCATTACAATTTTTATTATCATTATGATTAGTAATGTCACTATTATTACCATGATTATAATACCTAAAATAATTATTATTACTACTGCTAAAACAATAAATACTTATTAAATTTACCTCAAAGAATAAAAAACCCAAAAACCTTAAAAAAAAAAAAACAAACAAGAAAAAAACTAAAATTATTATTACTATTGTGTAAATAATGGAAATAAAAAAATTATCTCGAAGAATAAAAAAAACCAAAAAACTTTAACAAAAGAGCAAACAAAAAATAAATAAATGGAAAACATAAATAAATACTATTAGCTTAAAAGAATCATTTGACTTGAAGAATAAATAAATAAATAAATAAAAGAACAAAGGGAAAAAAATGAGAAATATCAATTTTCATATGATCACCAACACAAATTAAATTTTTAGAACTAGATTGAATAAAAACATAACCTCAACAAATGAAAAATCAAAACAAAGAGCATATACATATAAACATGGACAAAATATAGGGACTATTTTAAAAGGATAAAACAAATTAAAGGAATTAAAATGAAATATAAAAAATTAAAAGAATAAGAGCTAAAATCAAAAAACAATATATGATGAATTTCAATTGAAGGATAAAATGGAAATAAATCCAAACTTTTATATCAGAAAAATTAAGGGATTTAAAACCAAATCCAAAATTAAAAGAATAAGAACTGAAATGAAAGCTAAATATGTACTCAATTTCAATTGAAGGGTAAAATTAAAATAAATTAAAACTTCTATATCAAAAATAAAGAACAAACAAAACCATCAAATAAGGAGGGATTAAACTGAAAACATCATAAATTAAGAGGATTTTCGTGTAATTTAGAGTGCATATGAGAGAAAAAGGAGGGGAAAAACAACGGATCATTGTCACATTTCCGACCACTATAAACAAAATCATTACATGGACACGTGTTTGTGTGTGGTAGATATATAGCAATAGAGATTACACGTGCCACATTTTTTGAGGGTCTTCCAATTGCATCGAACAAGTCACTTAACTATTAGTGGAGAGTTAGACTTGACCATTTTGTTTGTATCAAGAGAAATTGTTCATTCGTTAAAAAAAGAAGAAGAAAGAAGCTTGCAATTTTGGATTGAGAATTTCATTGCTTTGTTTTGTAAAAAAAATGAATTTTATTTATATTTTTTTTACTTCAAATTATTTTTTAGATTGTTTTAATATACTAATATAAAAAATAATATTTTAATGTATTTCCAAGTAAAAATATATTTCAAAAAACAACAAATTTCACTATACCAAACAAGCTCTTTCTCTCTCTAATCAAACATGTTTTTATATATTTTATATTTATCTCATCAATTTGTTGATATTAACTAAATAAAACTTCATCTATTTATCAAACACAACTATAGTTTGTATTTATGATTTACCTGGTTTGTTTGTGTATACATCAATTTGTCTTTCCTGAAAAAACGTATTGTAGAAAGGTACAAAAAGGTTAGAAAAATATAATATTGTATTTTAATTGAAAATCTTGTATATAAAAAACTAGAGTTTTATTTATAGATATTTTTTTAAGTCAAATCAAATCTTTTTATGATAGAAAATTAACAAAACATTTAAATATATTCTTTTCATGTGTGTCACTTTATAAAATATTATTTATTTTAATAGCATTGTGTTTTAGTTTTTAAAATTTATTTTTCAGTTTTATTATTTAATTTATTATGAATTGAGTTTCATGATTTGTTTTAAATTATTTTTTATAGAGTTATCTCAACCGCATAGCTCAAGTTATGAGTTTAATGAGTTAATCTTGTTGATTCATGTTTTTTCTAGTTGATTTTTTTTAATTTCATCCTTCAAAATTTTATTTATTAAAAATGAAATTTTATATTTTTTTTTTCATAAGATTATTTAAGTCTTATAACCCAAGATGTAGATTTGACGGGTAAATCCAAGGTGACTTGGGTATTGATTTATTTTAAATTGTTGTTTTTATCTATTATCTATTTTTCTCTCTTTTTAATATTTATTGTTTTTATCACTCTTGTATCTTTTATATATTTACTAGATTTTCAAATCTAATGGAAGAAATTAAGTTAATCAAAATCTATGTTTGAATATAACAATAAAGATTAAAATTATGAAATATTTAAAGGAACATTTGTCAAAAAAATAAATAAATATATTTAGATCTATCTTCTATATCCCGTTTTATAAAACAAAAAGATTTGGTAAAGTCTTTGACACAAAGACAAAAAAAAAAAAAAAAAAAAAAAACTTTTGTTTTAATTTTCACAATTAAAGACATTATTATTCCTTCAATCTCCATTTTTTTATCCCAAAATAACAATCAAACAGTATTTAAGAGTTTTTGGTCTCTGTTTTGTATGCATAATCACCTCAATTTTCACGTGAGGAAGTGGAATTGTTTAGGCCAAGTTTCTAAAGAAAATTCTCGTTACTAACTTTAGGCTATATATATATGCTTTGTATTTTCTAAATTCGTTTTTGTAGTCGCGTTTCAAATATATTTTTGAAAAAAAAAATTACTTTTATTTTTACTTCAAATTATTATTTTAATGTATCTCCGAACAAAAACCAATTCAAACAATCTCAATCATATTCTCAAAGACTAAATCTTTGTTGTCTCCTTTAATATTTGAATTTGAGATTTGCAAGTGTAAACACCTCTAGGATATCCCAGGGTGCAAACAAATTGAAGGATTGGTATTTACAAGGTGGAATCCTGGAAGACAAAGCTGAAGACAAAAGTTCCATGCTGGAAGAACAACTTCCCTGAGAAAGCAACACTGCCTTGAATGCTGCTGAAGATTGGTCTCCTTCTTCGCTGCCTTCGTGCAAGAAAAATCTCGATCCACGTAAGAAAATACATGCAATGCTATCATATATTAATGGAAACCCTAGCTACGACACCAACATTAATCTTGCAAGACATACACATGAGAAGACTGCTGGTCAAGACAACGTGTATCAAGATCAAAACACGATATTTTAATGTATTTTCATAGACAAAAGTAATTTCAAAGTACATGTCATCTAGCAAGCATCCGTATATTAATGCAAACTTCATATCCCAACCTATGACTTCCTTTCGTAAATAATATAACATAATACATATAAGTCTATTAATAACAAGTTTTAATAAAGCATTGACCAAGAAAAAAGAATGCTTGGATGAAATGAAAATTCATAAATATGTTTTTATGAATAAAATCAATATTAAACAAATGATTCACTGCAAGTCAGATACACTAGGAATTGTGCTTCATGTTTTTTTTTTTTCTTATAAAAAATCATAGATATTACTGATTTGTAATGAAATTGGACAGATTCAGCGGCAGTGTCTCAACAAAGCACACATGCGTTAGCCTTATTCTATTCCAGTGAATGATCCATGAAAGAGCTACTGATGGATCTGTGTTACTATGCAGTGATATGAATTATATTTTGGAGCTTCATCTAATAGCTTAAGTTTTCAGGTGAGATAATTCCTTAATATGATATCAAAGTCTTATTGACCTAGCGGTTACGAGTTCGAATTTCACCACTCTATTCTATTTTATAAAAATTAAACACAGGTTAGTGTGAGTTTCAAGCCCAAAAAGCTTTCACTTGAGAAAGTGTATTAAAATATAATATAAATCATATTTTGAAGTTTTACCTAATAGTTTAAGCATTCAAGTGATATCATATCTTAACATATTACAGGTTTCAGAACAGGCAAAGGCTTACACGTAAAGACTTAGGGTCACTGCTTAATAAGCTTGAAAATTGAATGCATGTACGCACACCAGGTGGTCCAGTTTTTTCCTGATAGAAACCAGCTACAGGTCGTTCTGCAAGTTTTTACCGTTGACTTCTGCCTTGTTTTTCATGCAACTCATGGTGTAATACAATTGAGGGGATTTTTCAGGCTATGGGTTGGGCTAGTTCGTTCATGGTAATCATTTTTGTATTTATATAAATAGTAATATAACACTCGATGAAAAAGTATGTTTTTATAATATAGTTTTCTCTCTTTATTTCTATGTCAATTTTTTATATTAGCTTGACAAGATCTACAACTATGTTTGGAATATTATTTTGATTTTAACAATTAAAATGATACTGAAATGATTGATTCAAAAATAAAAAAATAAAATTTAACAAGTAATTATTTTTTTCCGAATCTAAGGGACGCATATAGAGAGGACGACGTATAGGAAGGGTGAATGGGTTATCATTTATTTGGCTAACTAGACTAGTAGAGAGGAAAACGACGTGAGTCAAATCCATTCAATTGAGGGGATCTTTCTCTACTGGTTGCAGCTGTTACTGCCACCGTGAGGTGAGGTTGGTGTTGTGGTGGTGGTCGGCACGAGTTGTTGAACATGGAGGAGGAGAAGAAGAAGAAGAAGAAGAAGAAGAAGACAGTGTTGGTGACTAGCGGGTGGTTTTGTTGCAACAGGGGGGATTACAACAGTAAATTAAGAAAAAAAATCATCAATGATTTTGGAGTTAGCATGTTAAAAATTGAACGTGTTTAAAAAAAAAGTTTAAATTATTCTGAGAAAATACCAAAAATAACACAAATATGTCAATAATATATAAATATATTATAAAAAAGGTGAAATTAGGTAAGTATCAAGCAAAATATTTTATATTATTATAAAATTATAATCTTTCATTCCCTTATTTTATTTCTATTTAACAAATTTTTATACCAAGTGTGATTTGTGGTATGAAGCCCAGAATTATACAATGAGCAGAGCCAACTATGATGACATAATGTTGTCCAAAGTTTTTTTTTTGTTTTTATCAAGGCATGTCACAGAGGGTAATTAGGCTAATTTTCAGAATTTATGGCTTTAAATGGTTTTAAAAGGATAATTCCTTGTCTATTTATATAATAAAAAGGTATTAACCAGGCAAAGGGTAAATCATGGTCTTTCCATTTTAGTATTTCCATTCATGTAGTCTCAAGTCCGTGTCATGATAGCAAATAGCTTGATATTTACTCAAGAGATTTTAAGTTCCAATCAGAATGTATATCTCTTATAAAAATCTGGGACAGTCAGGATTTTATTCACTCATCAAGGCTTATAAAATATATTTTCAAATGATGAAATTTCCTCTAATCTAAAAAAAAAAAAAAATCATTCATGTAGTGTGCTGGAAAACAAATATATTGTATAAAATCATTTATGCGTCTTCCTGCCATTCCTTTCTTTTCCAATCCACAGTGATGGAGCAAGAAGATGCAGTAATGTCTCCCAGCCATATTATGACAGTGAGAGGGATGTCAGAAAATTAGTGGACCATTTGCATGGCTAAGGTTTTCTTTCCAGGATGATTCCATTGTAGATGATTCATCCATGAAAACGGCTTCCCTTGTTGTAAATGGTTCCCTGATTAGTTCATGGAGGGAGTTGTGATATTTATAGTTAATTAGCTGAATATTTCTCTCCAACTACTGCTAATTTCGTAACCATTTGAAATCATCTGAGAACATGATCTTGTCTTGGTACCTGATGACATGTAAAACCCAAATAAAATGGCATGATCAGAAATAGCAAGATTTCATGCCATATATATACAGGTTGCCTGCCAGCTTCAATCCCCTGTTTTTGGTTTCTGGTGCCTAAACGTGTTTCTAATGAAAAATGAAGTGAAAGGGCACCTTTATATTCTTTCTATGCGACAAGAAATCATCTTACTTAAAAATTTAAACTGTTTAGTGAGGTCTAGAATATGATTTATATTATTCTTTAACACATCCTCTCAAGTGAAAACTCTTTGGGTTTGAAACTTGCACAGATCCACATCACCTTGTTCTTGATTTTTATCGAATAGAAACGGGGTGGTGAGACTCGAACCCATGACCGTTGGGTCAATAAGGCTCTGATACCATGTTAAGGAATCATCTCACCTAAAAGCTTAAACTGCTAGATGAGACCCCAGAATATAATTTATATTATTATCTAATACGTACCCTTTAAGTAAAAGGTTTTTGAATTTAAAACTTACAGAACAGCAAGCTTCGATGTCCCAATCCATCTCACCATGATTGCCTTCTTCCTTCGCAGGCCCTCATTGATAAATGATGTCGTAATTCCCGGATCTCACAGAATAAGTTCATCAAACGCACAAGAATTGACAATGAAACTACATGTGACCTCTAAAATTGCTTCAGAAAACTCACCCTTCCTGCCTCAAACCTGCAGGATTTGATTGCTTTCGACAGCTAGTGCTGTACTGAGAGTACTACAGTATTTAATACACTTGTCTCTTCTGGTATTTAATACACGCCCGACGAACAGTATTTAGTGCAAAATCTTACACGATCTTGGCCAGTAAATGGTGAGCAGTGTGGAAGCGTAAACGAGGAACACATGAAATACTGTGCTGTACTGAAAGCAAATATTTCACCTCACAGCACACTACTGTATCATTTCAATTCCATAAATGCGTTTGTTGAAATTTTTTTATTTTTATTTTTATTTTTTATTTTAAATTTAATATTTTTAGATTATTTTGATGGGTTCATGTCAAAATGGTTTTTAAAAAATAAAAATATATATTATTTAGATATATTTTTAAATAAAAAATATTTTAAAAAACAACGTTAACGAGTAATTTAATCAGATGGGATTTAAAACACGTTCTACGAACTAAGGACCTGTTTGGGAGGACAATTGCGGTAGCTTTTCAAAGTGCTTTTCGTGCCGAAATACATCAAACTGATATTTTTTTTAAATCATTTTTGATATCAGCACATCAAAATGATCTAAAAATATCAAAATATATTCATTTAAAATAAATAAAAAAATTAAATTTGTGCGGCACGACATGCCAAACACCGTGCCAAAGAGGCAATAAGTATCGAGAGCAAAATCTTTTTCTATCATGGCAAGTAAAATGTTGACAATGTAGAAAGCTTAACAAGTATTCCTGTCACGGGACCAAACTCGGTTTATGTTTAGGAATATGATTGAAATTATTTTTAGAAATGTATTAAAATTATATTTTATTATTATTTTTTAAAATTTATTTTTGATATCAATACATTAAAATGATCTTAAAACACCAAAATCATTATGGGCAATTAATACTACAAAAGAAAAAAGAAAAAGAAAATATATTTATACTTTTCGTTATTGTTCTCACTTACAAAGTACTATGGATGGAAGTCACGGAGCAAATTTTTTTTTATTTCTTATTCAAGTCGCTGCTATTTTTTTTCATTAATTTCAATATTTTATTCTCTGTAAATTCCTTACAATTCAAGGACTTGATAAAGTTTTGGATTTAATTAGAGAACAGTTAATGAAATAAATTTTTAAAATTTGGTATAAAACAATTTAAAGAAAAAGGACCAAAATAAAAACAAAAACACATGGGCTTTTTTTCCATTTTTGAGAATCCTTTTCATCCCAAAAATCATTTTTATGCAATTAATAGTAAATTTTTATATTTATACCTTAAAACCTTGTATTCTACATTTACTTTTCATTCTCCAAGTCTTAAGAGAAAAGTGAAAAAGTTTTAAAAAAGAGAAATTAGAGGATGAGAGATAAAGTGGTCAAATGGCTAAATTTCAGCAATAAAAAAATTAATATTGGTGTCAATGAGTTTCTACTAGGAAGAGAAATGTCAGAAAAGACATTTCAGGGCTTGGAAAATACTTTTATAAGTTTTATTTTGAGTTTTTTGATTGATTTAAAGATGTTTTCAGGTTGGAATTGATTTAAGAAGATACTTAGGGTTTTTGTTTGTGTTTAAAGATGAAAATAATGGTAGAAAATAAGATTTTCAAGTTCAAAAACACAAAACCTGACTTTTAAATAATGAAATTGGTCAAAAAAATTATTGATAGATGACACTTCATTTGCCACTATAAATGAAGCATCATCTATTTATTTATTTTTTTTATTTTTTTAGAAAAAGAACATGTTGTCAATTGGATACCAGTAATCCAGTCTATTAAAAATATTGTCAAATCATTACTAAAGAGCTAAAACAGCTCGCCCTTTTACTATAGCAACATTGTTCATACACACATAAAACACTGTGTATTGGACATTTGATCCACTGCTTCGCGCCTACATGAGCTCGGTGGTCTTCTTTTTTTATACAGGACTGCTTTTTTTGGATTTGTAGTGTAGAAATGCTAAATGAATGGTTGTGGCCGAGTGGTTCTTTGCGCGTTGAAAAATGTTGCGCATGGGAGCTCGAACCACTCAGCCAACAAAACTGATTTTGTTTTATTTTGTTTTGTTTTGTTTTCTCTAAAAACCGGGTTTTTAAAAAAAAATGGTTTTTTTTTCAATAACTGATTGTTGTTGTTTTTTTACATTTTTTTTTAATAACTGAGGTGTACGGGCCAAATTACACACCACGACTAATCTCCAAATCCACTTTTTTTGACATTTTTTCCCTGTTTTTTTTTTCCACTTATACATTTTTTTTCTGTTTTTTTTATAACCGAGGTGTCCGAGTCAGCTTACGTGCACCATGATTTTTTCTTCCCAAGTATATAATTCTTTTGTTCCGGGCCAACTTGGTGCATCACGAATAATCCCTGAACTAACTTTTTTTTTAACATTTTTTCTGTTTTTTTCCCCCTTATATATTTTTTTTATATAATCAAGGTGTCTGGATCAGCTTACACGCATCATGACTATTATTATTTTATAGAATACCTAAAGGAGATTGCAATTCCAAAAAGTGCTTAGTTTATATATTTTAAGGTGCTAATATGAAATAAATAACAGAATATAACAGACATAAAATCAATCAGTTTTCCACATAGATAGAAGCTTAGCGCAACGCGCGGGCAAGTTCACTGGCTATAAGCTAAAACAGAATGGGTATTTTTCACTGTTCATTGCACTGTTAACCCAGACTCATAGGATTGAATTAGTAAACACTATATACTAAGATAAGTATTATTTGAATGCTAGGATGAACAACAAAATCATTTGGCTGAGTGGTTAAGTGTGGGCGTCAAATCACGGGAGTGAGAGTTTAAATCTCTCCAGCTGCAAATATTTTTAAAACAGTAATGAACAGTGATTTCACTGTTCATTATGTTTAGAAAGGTCCTTTCCGTTTGTATTTTTTTTCAGACTTCTCTTTTGTTTTTGTTTTTTTAAACAGGGTATCTGTGTCAGCTTACGCGCACCATCACTAATCTTCAGATCCATTTTTTTTAACATTTTTTTCCCTGTTTTTTTTTCATTTATATATTTTTTTAATGCCCGGGTTAGTTTACGCGCACCACGATTTTTCTTCTCATTGTTGTTTAAAAAGATACTTTCCCCTTGCACTTTTTTTTATAACCAGGCTTTCTTTTTTGTTTTTTAACAGTAATTTTCACTGTTTGAAAAGGTGTTTTATGTTTTTTTCTTTTAACCGGGCTTTTTATTTGTTTTTTAACCGAGGTATCGGTAGCAACTTATCACACCACGACTAATCTCCAGATCCATTTTTTTTTTTAACATTTTTCTTCCTTGTTTGTTTTCCCACTTACACATTCTTTTTCCATGACCGGGGTGTCCGGGTTAGTTTACGCGCACCATAATTTTTTTCTCATTAATATTTAAAAAGGTGCTTTCCCTTGCAAATTTTTTTTTATGACTGACTTCATTTTTTCTGTTCTTTTAATAAACATGGACTTTTTTTTCATATTTTTTAATTCTTTTATAATCGGGACGTCCAAGTCAGCCTTTTTTTTTAACCAGGTTTCTTCTTTGTGTTTTTTTTAACTAGAGTATCCATAACAACAAATTTCTAATAAATCATTTCATCTTCTTAGCAAATTTTCTAACAAATTTTATCAAAAAAAAATTAGCAATAGCAACATTCAATCACTTTTTGGTGGAAAAAAACTGTTTTTAACAGATTTTATCAATTACAATTTTACTAATTAAATATTAAAATAACAAAATACAACATGTATAAAATCAATTAGTTTTCTACATAGATGAAAAAGCCCGCGCGATTGCTCGTTTTTTACTATTTATTTGTCTAAATTAACTGTAGACGAATTGTTCCAAGAATAGTTTCATTAATTCAAACGGACTCGGTGTTTTTTTTAAATATATTAAAATAATAATTTATTATTATTTTTATAAAATAATTTAAAAATACCAAAAATATTTAATTTAAAATATATATTTTTTCTAAAAATACTTTTGAAAGACCTTAATAAACTGGCTTTAACAATTTCGAGTTAGCAAGCCATCACAATAACTTATTAAGTCAAATTATGATTCAAACACACAAACTAAGCAGGATTAATTATGATTCAAACACAAATTAATTAGGAACAGATTGCAAAAAACATTGTGATGATGTGCTCAAAATTCAGAATGACAAGGAATGGGTTTTTTAATAATTAGATGATGGGTTAATTATAGATTCTAACAATAGTTTATTTTTCATTATTTATAAAACCTGACATGCATATAGCATGAATAGTATTTTTTTTAAATGATAAGTAAAATCCAAAACCAAAAATCACTCGATTGCTTTTTTAACATGTCTAGCCAATGGGGATGATGGCCATCTACTCTATGAATTGCTTCCCTAAAATGATGTACAAATGGAGCACTAAAGCAAAGGGGAGATGAAGTTACTTACAGGTGGTAGTAGATAAACAAACCGAAACTATTTGATTATGTTTGCTGTTATGGCACAAACGGAATCCATGTTGATATCGACAAAGTTAAAAACCATTCCAATTCTGAACAGGATTTGGATCATATTAAAACCATAGATGCATTCTGTTTTGAGCAAGCAGCCATCATCTTCTAGGGAGGATATCCGAGAAGGAAAAATCATGGAAAGGCGGACCTGCAACACAAAGCAATGCTCAGTTAAATGGCAGAAGAACAAGACAGAATCATAGCTACATCAAATCCAATCTAATCAGATTGTAATGGAACATCATTTGAATATATCAGGTGAATATTGAGATGTTCAACACTGTGCTGAGCAGGCTCTATGAAATGTACTCAGGCTCGTGGATTGGAAAAAAAATTAGTTCCAGTTGAGGATACGAGAAAGGCATAAAAACCCTTCTTTTCTTCTTCCTTTGTTATTCCCTGGTCTTTGACCCATCGAAAGAAAAAATGCAGAGAAGATTTCTTACCTTCTTGTTCACCAAGAATGTAAAACGGAATGTGTGCAATCATCTTTGTGTCACCTTCGCTCCAGTTGACAGTTCCTGGCTTTTGCATGTTTCCATCTGAGGGTCTTGAAGGCCCTAAAACAGACAAACATATTGCAGGCTCATTCATTAAACCCAAATAATCACGTGCACGCTTCCATACCCTAACATCTGAGATCCGAGATCGGGCTACCTGAAATACAATTAAGATATTTGATTATGGAAAACAGCTAGTACATTCATATATATATATATATGATTGCGCTTCATTACATTCTCACACATGCAATTTCAGCCAAAATCAAGACCAATCCAAAAAAGTTCTAAACAGACCTTGCCCAAGGATACACGTGCCCTCGGTAATAATTCCCTGTGATATGAAGCAAGCTTTGCAATAGCTGTCACAACAAAACAAAGCAGCCTTGATTGTGATGACTTTCTTGAGCTTTCACCACCAGATCTCAAAGCTGACTCTCTTAAGCCAAGACGACTTATCAATTGAACAAATGAAAATGAAATCGGTAAACAGCCAGCATTAGAAAGAAAAACACTACATGACAGAAAGGATAATAAAAAAATCATACCTGGAGGATAGGTTTTCATATAAAAGTAGTTCTAAACTCTCAAAAAGCTCACGAGCAGCATCCTTGTGAGATCCACCTCCCCCACCATGCTCTCCAATGGCCCAGCACAGCTGTAAAGCCAATTCTGTCTATATAAAAAAAAAAGCATGCAATGAGAAGAATATAATAAACACTCCACAGAATTGTACATTTGAAATCAGCCAACCTTTGCAGGGCTGTCATAGGCTTCTCCGAGTCTATCCATGATAGGCTTCTGTAACAGAGTTTAAAAGGCTGTAAGAATCCTATGAAAAGATGCATTCAATACAGGTTCTCGAAACAATGATTTTCATGAAAAAATCAAAGCACGTGGAGATATCCAGTAGTTATCAAAAGAGTCTGGCTACTGGCCAATAAAACTGTAGCATGCATAGATCTGCAACACTCAATAAATAAAAGAATAAATCTGACCGCAATATTTTAGCAAGTCAAAAAATGTATAACAATTCCATTTCTCTTTAACAGATTATTGTGGGGGTCAGATGGGGTGGGGGAATGGAGCCTACAACTTAAACCTTTTTGCCAGTACCAACAAATCCATCTCCCTTTGCCACTTGAACGTCAAAATTGTAATTTCAAACTATGCATTCTAAAAACACTAAGAGACCACATTCTACAGTGGTCCCATTGCCACAAACTTTTGAATGCATATTGAATGGTCAATTTGACACATCTCACAGCAGCAAATTATAGCTCGCCCCAAATATGTCTAGGAAAATTACATATGTAACTAATATAACATTTTTCATGCAGCAAAACATCTCAAGGATTTACCTTCAGGAGAGCAATGAAATTTGGAGATCGCTGAAATGCAGCAAGCATGAACTCTAAGAGCCTCTTACGAACCTGCATGCATAATGTTTTTATTCTTCCTTTAATTGGTCATCAATTAATATTCATCAATCTAAGGTCTAGACTATAAATGCATTTCAAGAGGATGCTAGCATCACGTTTGTCTTGTAAAAATTAACAGTTCCAGGCTTAATCAAAGAGCAAATTATGCATCACTGTGTTTCCCTCTTTTCCAAAAAAAGCGTCCTTTTTGTTACTGGTTTATCCCAAAGTTAATATGATATAGATGAGATGGCACAACAATTATAACTATTCTTAATTTACACACATAGCCACCCCTTTTTCCCAAAGAAAAACTCCCCCACACTAGCACAGTGTATTCCATTAAGCTTTAATCCACATAGTTTCCTATCAAGTTCTAGTATAAGAGAGAAATTTATTCCATATATTTATCAATATAGTATTGTTCCTTCACCAATCAAAGTGCGGATCAATACTGTAGACACCTAAAGCAAAAAACTTCAATTACTTTTAAATATGAACATACCTCATATGAAAATATTTTGTCAGGAAACATTGTGTCGTTTCTCAACATAAGCAGGGGAATCAATGCACAGATTAAAGCTGCAAATCAAGGGAACAATCTTAGAGAGCACAAGCTTAGATGTAAGGCTATATAACCTACGTTTTCCAAAAGCTGAAAGCCAATCCACTGGAAAACAAAGTGTTGACATACAATCATTAACATCACGCAATGATATAGCGAAATACACATCGAGAAGCCGAGGTGCCATTTTGAGCATTTGCTTTAGCCGATCAGACTGAGGGGTGTTGATTGCAGCCTGTAAAGTGGTAACCATTGCGGGAGAACTCCAATGTCGTTCCTGAAATTCAGCATTTATGCAACAACTAATTAGCAATGTTATAAAGAAAAAAAATTCTCAAACAATGACTTTAAAACGTCAATCAATTATAAGTGTTCTAATATTGCATCTGCATCTCAATTTTGACTCTAAACTTATTTATCCTCCAATACAAGAGCAAGTGATACTATATAAAGGGTAAACAACTGGAAAAATTAAATGATTTAAGGCTAAAAAATAAAGCCATCAAGGGATTTGGAACATAAAGAAACTGAAAATTAGCTAATTCTGATTAAACTAGAACAACAAAAAATTTGAAACGGGGGGAGAAAGGTAAAATATGAGGTGAAAATATAAAATCAACATCATTGCATGAATCATTTGAAAGAAAATGAGAATTGGATGCAAAACAATAGTGATCCTTGAAAACTAGAAAGAAGTGCAAATCCCTGAACTTTCTTGCATATTTAAACAGTTAAAAAAAAAAATTCCACTAGCAAGTAAATGGGACACAAAAGGATCCGTACAGGAAGCCCGTCATTTTCATCCTTGAGAAATTCAAGGAAAAAAGGATCAGCTGCATCTATTGCACTGCTATCCTCAGATTCAGAGTCAGCCCCACCATCTGCTATGGTTGAACCGGTATAAGCTTCATCCATGAGAGCAAGTAGCATCTGCATCAAGATAAAATGAGCAACTATGGTCGTGCCACATGCTCTTAAAAAAGTAGATTACATATCCCAAAAACAACCTCAGGAGCCGTACTCTTCTGGATGGAGGCTATGCTGCTTCCAATAAGTGATCCTGAGCTCCTTTCTACCTTTTGTAATGCCACTACCAGAACTAGTACAGATGGTAAGGAAAAAGTCACAACTTGCTTTACCTAATTGAAAACAAATGGACAAAAGAAAACACCAGAATGACAGTTGAAGAACATTTCAAATATTTAGGTCCAATTCCAAAATCTCATTTAATAATTTTTTCCTTTTTAGAGAAGAGAGATTCATTAATTGCTAGAAGAGAATGTGCATCATAAGCATTTGAAACTTTGCCAAACAAAACCCTACTCCTACATGTGCAGGTAAAAGCAGAGATTTTTAAACCAAAGCACAAAGAGAATTTATAAGCAGTAATAAATTAAAAAAATATGAGCTAGAAATGTATACATATTATCTAGCAACAGTGACATATAACCAAGAAAATCACTAGAACAAATAAGTATAAATAAATCTTCAGAAACTAAAATGAAATCACAAGTATTTAAAGAGAAGCAAACAGTTAACAAAATAGCCAAACATATATACTTGGCAAGTCCACTAAAGATGGAAAGAGAGGAAGAAATGATCCATGTGACATCATCAATCCCGGAAAAATCTTCATAAATGATTTTTCTAATCTGCAGGGCAAACAGATAATAACAATCAGTTGGCTTCCTTTGTTACATCCAGTTAACGCATTGAAGGAAATTCCTCCCCAATAAAACTTGACAGTTAAGACCTCCAGAAATCTCCATAATTGATAACACAGTCTCCATGTTAGTATTTTTATTTTTATTTTTATTTTCACTAATAATTTATTGCTAGTAAAGTTGGTGAACAAACTTACTTTTCTCCATTCCATGCAATCAGCTTCAGCAACAATGGAAAAAACTGAAAAAAATGATCAACATAAGATTGAGATATAGATGGAAATCATCATCTCCATCTCTTTATTCAGCACAGGAATCTCAAACAAATGGTTAAAAGCTGCTGCTTGGACTTTCTATTATTGATTCCAAGGCTAAAATGTTATAATTTCCATTTGACTATCTTTGTTGTGATCTGTAGCCCAACTAAAGGGATTGCAACTAACATAGAGGTTGGAATGCATTTGACTAATTTCACATGAAGTCAGGGAGTTAATGAATATATACAAACCATTGGAAGCGTGCAGAAAGCTCCAGCACAAGCAAAACGAATTCCATAGTTCACAAGCTATTGCAATTTTTCACAGTTATATATTCTAGAACGCATATATACCATTGTGCAATCTAATTGACAAAAAGTTATTTAGATCATTAGTCATACCTGAGGTAGTAAGGTGGGGAAAGAGGTTAATATCTTTTTCTTGTTAACATTTAGAAAGTCAAGGGTTGCTTCTGCAACAACTGGGTCTGCAAATTCACTGCAACCAAATTAGAATGAGATATGTTTGCAGTGAGAATTGAACCATTACTGGATTTTATTCATACAAAACAAAAGCATATTAAACTCAAAAGTATAAGCATCCCATTCAAAGCACTTAAATAACATAAAAGCAATATACAAAAAAAAAAAAAAACATCATACAAGATGACTCAAATTGCTTTTTATATACCAAAAAGAAAAGAACAAAAAACATAACGTTTATTAAAAAATAGAAAGTATAGCTCATGCTTACAAACTGACAACAAAAACCTTACCGGCTCAAACACGAACGAAGAAATGTCCGCAGACTAGGGTCCGCATCATGCAGAACCACCTCTCCAAAATCAAGGAAAAACTGAAGAATAGCCTGATCAATAAACATGAGAGAGTATAAGCTAAAACTTAATTCATCATCCGTATCACAATACTAACCTAAAATGCAATTTCATTACAAAAACCCCACTGTTCTTTTAGTTTAAAGTTCATTTTTTACAATTTTTCTCAACGACCAAACAAACAAACATTGAGATAATAATAAACTTAATAAGCTGACCTGAAATTCCTCCTAAAACGCAAGTTGATCACTACAAAAAAAATTCAAAACTCGACTCCTACAATTTTCCACCATTTTCTCGGCAAACAAACACAAGATAGAAAAACAATTAAAATCTAAAATTAAAATGAAATTATCGCACCTATAAATCACTCAAAATATTTAAAAAAAAAATGCGCAAATTATAAAAATCCAAAAAAGTATTCGATTTCCGCCATTAAAAACAAATATTAAACAAAAACAACAACAGTAAAAGAAGAAGAAAAGAGACCAGCAAGAGAAGTCCATAGGACTTTGTAGATTGAGAAAGCGAAGAGACAGAGCGTTGAAAGAGTTTATTGATCTGTGGATAAACCCTGGCTATCAAATCCTCTGAATTATCTTCTTTACACAATTCATGCAGCCTCTTCACCTAATCATCAAATCCAAAAAACACGACGCCGTTATTATAAATGTATTATACACATGTAAGTGTAAGTACGGAGAGGGAGGGGTTACGGAATGGAGAAGAGAGGGATCAGACGCAGGGTCGTTTGCTAAATTAGAGTCTCTTGTACTGTTTGATAATTTACGGAGATGGGAATCCCAGTTTCTGTCTCCACCACCATCTTCACCTCCCATTTCTTTTGATTTTCTAGTGGAAAGAACAGGCTGTGGTTTCTTTTGGTGTTTTTGTTATCAGCGAATGGAAACGCTGTCGTTTCTCTTGGCTTAATAATTAAACCAAATGTTTTTTTTTTCTTTTTTGTTTGTTAAAATAAGTTAAATATAAATTAAAGCATTTTTTTAATTGCGATAATATTTTTTAAAATATTTTTTTATTTTTAAATATATTAAAATAAAATAAAAATAATTTTTACATCATCATATCAAAACTAATTAAAAACACCAAAAAAAAAACAAATGAAATGAAGAAAAACAAATTGAGAACATTTTAAAACCCAAAAAACAAATAGTCTCTTATCGGACTATATTGATCAGCCTATTTGCATGTATCTAGACAAATTAATGATCAGACTAGAATTACATTTTTAAGTAATGAAAAAATAGTTTAAATGATTCTTACAACAAATCCCTTCATCAATTAATTATCTATATAAATTAATTTTCATTAACTTAGTTAAGGATTTACAGTATGATTGAATAGAGTGACTTGTATTAATTAAAAAAAAATTGAAAACAAATTGCCAAAATAATGTAATTTTAAAAACAAAACATTTATATCAAGAGTACGTCAACCTTTATAAGAGATACATGCAAATGTTTGTGGTTCTATTCAGGAATACTCATTTAATAAATAAAAAAATGAATTGATAATTATGAAAATGATTAAAAAAGTATCCTGCAAAAGGCATGAATGACAAGCTTTTCACTTTTCAAATAGGGATTTATTTTTTTTATGAAAATGATTAAATCAATATTATTCCATATAGATTTCATAATTAAGAGATGAATGGTTATTCTTAAATATATTAAGATTTCACTAAAATAGTTGTTTATACAAGATCATCTTCAAGAGGTTGAAGATCTTATTATTCTTGTAATTTTAAATAAATAAAAAAATAATTAATGAGTGTGAAACTCATTAAAGACCCCCACGTATCCTATGAAATCATGTTAGAAATGATGGTTGACTAAACTTCTAATTCTAGCAATATACAGGAGTTTATTGTTGATAATAGTAATTTTTCTAAGAGTATGATGATGAATATAGTGAGAATGAATCATAATTATTCAATTTAAGGTTCATGTAATATCCTTTTAAATAAAGAGTTAAATGTAGATGCAACTAGATGTTTTAAATGTCTGAAAAAATTATAGTAAACTATTATGAGATGAATATATAACTCAAAATAAATTATTGGTCATTGCATGAGTGTTTACTATCAAGACAAATCATGGTTTAATGAGCCCGATCATGACAACACTATTGAATGTTCTAAGAGTATGTTGCCCGAAGTGAATCGATTGAAAATGAACTCCTACACTACAAAATTTATTATGAAACCTCTTAACCTCGAATACTAAAAAATAGATATGTGTTCAAGCTCTTATATATTGTATTATGGAAAATATACAAATTTTACCCATAGTTGTCAATACCGTTCTGGTTTTTGAATTGGAACGGAACGTTCCGGTTTTGGGAGCGTTTCGGTGTCGTATTGTTCATATATAATTAATTATATATATATGAAAAAAATAAAATATTAATTTAACAAGCATAATTAAAAATTGAATTCTTTTTTATTTAAAATATTTTGGTGTTTTTAATTTTTTTGATGTATAAATGTCAAAAATAATTTTAAAAAAAATAAATAAAATATATTATTTAATTATTTTTTTGTGATTTTATATTGATTTTGAACCCGGAATGGCACGCCCGGAACAGAACTTAGGCGTTCCGGCCGGAATTTTCAAAACAAAACGGAATTAAAACCGGGACGAAAACGACGTCGTTTTATCTCGGTTTTTTGAATGGAACAGAACGTTCCGGCCGGAACGGAACGGAATTAACAACTATTTTTACTGAGTACAAAAAATGTCAACATGCTTGGTACAAATACAATCATGACAGATTAAGGACATTTTAAGCATAGAAAAAATAAAATATTTTATAATTATTTCCAAGTTATAAAAGCTATATATGTTTTTAAAGACTATCACATGATGTGGTTGTTAGAGTTATAATATATTTTTCCGATGATGAAACTTGAATTTAGTCAATAAAATGCATATTCAACTTTTAACCAAACCATGTCTATATTTTTAATTGTTATTTATTTTATTTTAAATGATTATTTTAAAATATCATTATCTTTTAAAAATTTATCTATCAAATTTGGTCCTTATTTTTTTATTGCTATTTTTAATTTGGATTAATATACGAATTATTATTTTTTTAATTTCATAATTCCTCAACTTTTTCATATATCAGTTTTGATCTCCATTCTCTTAATAAGCTTTTAAAAATAAACAAAAAAATTAATAAAAAAATTTAGATTATTTTTATGGCACGGTAAACACTAAAAAAATATTTTCAACTTATTTTTCTATAATAATATCAAATATAATTTACTTTATAGAAATTTATTTTCTATAAAAACCACTTAAAAAACTATTTCCCAGCACATAAACGAGTCTTAATCATTTTTTTTATTGTTTAATCAATATATATATATATATATATATATATACACGAGCCGATATGCCCGCTCCGCTAGGCTTTTTTATGTATGTAGAAAATTAATTGATTTTATAAATGTTGTATTTTGTTATTTTCATATTAAATTAGTATAATTGTAATTAATAAAATTTGTTAAAAATGGTTTTTTTATCAACCAAAATGTGATTGAATATTGCTATTGCTAAAAAACTTTTGATAAAATTTGTTAGAAAATTTGCTAAGAAGGTGAAATGATTTATTAGAAATTTGTTGTCACGAATACTCTGGTTAAAAAAAAACAAAAAAGAAACCCGGTTAAAAAAGAACAACTGACTTGGACACTAAAAAATAAAAAATACATGTGAAAAAAAGGTCACCGTTTCTTAAAAGGAAAAAAAAAGAGTCTAAAATATAAATTTAAATTCCAAGCCAAAGTTTTTTTATAAGATTTATTCATCATATTATTATATTAAATATATTTAAGAATATCGATATTATTATTTTTTTGCAAGAAATCGTAGGTCATTTTTTTTTCTCTCTCTATATTTTTAGGCGATAATATTAAATAAATATTAAACACATATACTTAGTCTCACATACTATATAGTGTGATCAAAATGGGAAGTGATTTTTATATGTTTTTAATTGTAGATAACCTAGATAAATTTGAAAAAAAAAATATGAGTTGCCTTTTTCTCCCAGTAATATTAGATCTGACACATTATAAATAAAAATATTGCAATTTTTTTTAAAAAAAGAAATATAATTTTTTTGCGTGCTATAATTACTTATTTGCCGTCTAAAAAGAACAGTGTAGTCGAAAAGGAAAGTGCCTTGTATATTTTTTAATTGTAGATAATGTAGGCAAATTTGTTTATCTTTTGTTTTT
The DNA here is from genome assembly GCA_027405865.1 of Salix purpurea. Classification (NCBI taxonomy): domain Eukaryota; kingdom Viridiplantae; phylum Streptophyta; class Magnoliopsida; order Malpighiales; family Salicaceae; genus Salix; species Salix purpurea. The sequence goes on along the minus strand of JAOWLH010000043.1, from coordinate 2,938,835 downwards.
TTGAGTTATATTTTTTCCCGGGTAATATTAGATCTTAAATATTAAAAATCCAATTTGTTTATTTTTTTTAAGAAATAAACTTGAACAAAAGAGCACAAAATTAAAATTCACAGCCAATTTTTTTTTTTTTTATAAAATTTATTCATCATATTATTATATTAAATGTATTTAAGAATGCTGATATTAATTTTTTTCCTGCAAAAAATCTGAGGTCATTTTTTTTTCTCTTTATATATTTTTAGGCGATAATATGCAATAAATATTAAAACATATAATAATGATTTGTTTGTCGTTTAAAAGGAATAGTGTAATCGAGACAAAAGTGACTTGTATCGTTTTTTAATTGTAGATAACCTAGATAAATTTGTCTATTTTTTATTCTTGAGTTGTCTTTTATCCCCAGTAATATTAGATACAAAATGACTATTGCTATTATTGCAAAAACAATTAAAATTATCAAATTATCCCGAAAGAAAAAACACTCAAAAACATTAACAAAAGAGTAAGCAAGAAAAAAAATATATTATTATTATTATTATTAATCTTATTATTATTATTATTATTATTATTATTTTGTTAATGATGAATAAAGAACAGAAATAAATAAAAGAAAAAAAATCATAATAACTTAAAAAAAAACATAATTATCAGGGGAAAAAATTCATCTAACTTGAAAATAATGACAATAAAACCAATAAAAAAATTAAAAGAAAGAGCACATAAAAAAATATAATAGATGATAAAAAAAATATTATTAGCTGAAAAAATCATTTAATTTGAAAATTTTAAAAAATATATGTTCTACGTTGCGGGCTGAGTAAAAAATAATTTTCACTATTTAATAGTGTTTAAAAATGTGCTTTCTGTTATTTTTATTTTAACCAGAATTTATTTGTTTCTGTTCTTTAAATATGTGAAAAATAAACGAAAACAAATTTTAATGTTTATCAAATAATTGCTATGTTTTTCCTAATAATTTCTATTTTGAATTTGTTTTCTATTTGTCTGGTCTTAGATTTCGATTATTATTATTATTATTATTATTATTATTATTATTATTATTATTATTATTATTATTATTATTATTGTATTAATGATGAATAAAGAACAAAAATAAATAAAAGAAAAAAAATCATAATAACTTAAAAAAACAAAACATAATTATTAGGGGAAAAAATCATCTAACTTGAAAATAATGACAATAAAACCAATATAAAATTTAAAGAAAGAGCACATAAAAAAATATAATAGATGATAAAAAAATTATTAGCTGAAAAAATCATTTAATTTGAAAAATTTTAAAAATATATGTTCTACCTTGCGGGTTGAGTAAAAAATAATTTTCACTATTCAATACTGTTTGAAAATGTGTTTTCTGTTTTTAAACCTGAATTTTTATTTGTTTCTGTTCTTTAAATATGTGAAAAATAAACGAAAACAAATTTTAATGTTTATCAAATAATTGCAACGTTTTTCCTAATAATTTCTATTTTGAATTTGTTTTCTATATGCCTGGTCTTAGATTTTGCTCAATTTTTTTTACTGTTTTACTAATTTCTGCCACTTTCATTCATTAGAATAATAATAATAATAATAATTAAAAAAAAAACAAAAAAGAGAAAAAAAAAAAGGGAAAGCAAGTAAGCAACTGTCTGGGACAAAAAAACTGTTTTACTAATTTCTGCCACTTTCATTCATTAGAATAATAATAATAATAATAATAATAATTAAAAAAAAACATAAAAGGGAAAAAAAAGGAAAGCAAGTGAGCTACTGTCTGGGACAAAAAAAACGAATTTCAGGGGAAAAAAAAAGCCAAAATCAAAATGTTGGCTGAGGGGTTCGAACCATGTGCGCTGGAAAGGGGCTGGATTTTCCAGCGCGCAAAGAGCCGCTCAACCACAGGCTTTTCTTTGTCATTTTCACCATAGAAAGTATAAAAACCATTTCTGTGTAAAAAAAAAAACAAAGACAGGTGCACATACACACGCGAAGCAAGACTGAAAAATGACCAGTCCACAGTGCACATGAGTGTGCATGCACAGTAGGTGGCCGAGCTGTTTTAGCTATTAGTAGTGCACATGAGTGTGCATGCACAGTAGGTGGCCGAGCTGTTTTAGCTCTTTTACTAATATATATATATATATATATATATATATAGATATATATATATATATATATATATATATATATAGATATATATATATATATATATATATATATATATATATATATATATATATAACACTTTTTATTTACATAAAAAATAAGAAATTCTAGAGGAATTGATTCCAAATCAGAGTAGGTATATTCTCAATCTAGTAAATAATTTACATGAAAATTAGAAAACCTAGGAGAAATTGTCTTCTTCTTTTTCCTTGGAAATGTTTTTAAGCACATGTCATGTCTGGAAAACTCTTCCCATCAACACATCAAATCTTGGCCTTAAAAGTTAATAGTCATTGGAGCATATTAAAGGAAAGAGTCAAAAGAAAAAGAAAAGGACAAAAATATATTCCATTCTTTTATAGCTTAAAAACAAAGAGAGCTATATTATTGAGTACAAATATTATTTTTTAATAAAGAATTATTTTTATATATTAGCCAAAAAAAACTAAAAAATATTTAATATATTTTGATGTAAAAAAATAGTTCCGAGAGTTGTATTAATTAGTTATAATTGATAAATAGTTATATTAAAACTAAATATATTAAAATAAAATTATTTTTTAAAAAACTAATATATTTTATCAGAATACGTATATAAAAAAAATTATATATTTATACTTTAAAAAAAATTATATTATGAATTTCGCTGCTGTAAATAACTTCGATGCACTTGTGCTACCACAATCAAAGCACAGTTATCGTTGCCGCCCCCAATGGCCCCAAACTTTTATTTTTTCTCCAACCTTTTCGAAGAGGAAAGTAGTTGAAAAGAAGGAAAATTCTTCAAAAAAGATCCCCACACAGCCACAGTGTCCCATGACTGTTACCAAACGTGAGTCTTAGATTTCTAATTGGACTGAGGTTTCAGAGAAGGAAGTTGAGTAAAAGGGCAAGTCCTTCTCTTGTCCTCTCTGGGCACCCAATCGCCAACCAAAACCCCTACTAAAAAGTATACAACCCTTCAAGATCTTTTTTTCTTAGTTAATTGTTAGGTTGGTGAAAGTATTTAACCCTGGAGGATCTTCTTTATTTTTTATGTCTTTTTTCCCATTGGTTGATGTTTTAAGAGAGAGTGTTTGATAAAGACACTAGCTTTCTATAGTTTGTATTGCTCTGTAAACTTTCTTATTTGTCTTTGATCTTGAGGGATTGTTTTTTTTATTTCGAGCTAGACTTTTGAGATTTTGAGATAAACCCATTAGACCCTATTGGATTTCGAGTCAGAAGATCAAATTTTTACATCATGATTTGCAGTATCAAGCAATCTACTATAACGCCAACAATCAACGGATCTGGCACTACTTCTCGCAGAAAAAACATGTCGGCAATACAAAGATATTTGGTTCTGCCTTCACTCAATGCCAACAAGTCAAAACCAGTTCTTTCAGTGTCAAAGCCTTTGCATGTGTCGAAAGTTGAGTCTTTTGCGCTGTCAAAGCCTCAAAAGAGGACCTTGATCACGTGCAACGCTTATGAGGCCGATCGATCAGAGCCAATTGAAGTATCTGGGGTGAAGCCAGAGGCTGCAAAAAAGGTTAAAATTGGGATTTATTTTGCTACTTGGTGGGCTTTGAATGTTGTTTTCAACATATACAACAAGAAGGTTTTGAATGCTTTTCCATATCCATGGTTGACCTCTACTCTTTCTCTTGCTTGTGGATCTCTTATGATGATGATCTCGTGGGCTACAAGGATCGCTGAGGCACCAAGCACTGATTTTGAGTTTTGGAAGACTTTATTCCCTGTAAGTATTGATTTCTGGGTTTTGTTTTGTCTGATAGAAAAGAGAAAGTGAGGTTTTTGCTTGGTTTCTCATAAAAATAAAAGATGGAAATCATGGGAAAGTGATGTTTTTGTTTTGGTTTGGGTGGTTAAGAAAATCACCCTTTGTATGATTGCTGAGGAAAGTAGAGAAAATAATTGAAGGAATATGATGGCCTGCTATTCATGTTGTCTTGCTTATTTTTATTAATTTATTCTGATAACTGAAAATAGCCTTTGTTTGATTGCTGAGAAAGTGAAATTTCAATCTGCCTTTTTTAACTTTACTCGCTCATATGGATACAGAGTAATATTTGAATTTTGGTCAAATTATGGTGGCTTTTGATGTTAGAATTCAAATCAGGGAAATTTTCGTGTTTTGGAATTCTTTGGCAATTAATATTTCTGGTTACAATTCTGTTTTTACTAATAATCATCTCTTTAGGTTGCGGTGGCACATACAATTGGACATGTAGCAGCAACGGTGAGCATGTCGAAGGTTGCAGTTTCCTTTACCCATATCATTAAGAGTGGTGAACCTGCTTTCAGCGTACTGGTTTCAAGGTTCATATTGGGTGAGACTTTCCCCCCATCAGTTTACATGTCCCTTGTTCCGATCATTGGTGGTTGTGCACTGGCTGCTGTTACTGAGCTCAACTTCAACATGATTGGTAAGAATACAAGCTTTTATTTACTGAAATTTGATTTGATTATTGCAAGGTGCACTGTTGTTTTATCGATTCATTAAGGTATTTCATTATTTTGGGATTTTTTTATATTTTTTTTTAGTAGAGGTTAAAGAGAAAACAAACAGCAGTATTGATCTCAGATCTTTATTACCTGGAACCTGAGATAGTAAAAGCCAACGATTAATAGGTTATATCTCAGTTGGAATAAAAACAAGGCCATGGTGAAACAAAAATTATGATCTGAGTTCCTATTATTCATTTTGATTCTGTTCCATGATTTCTGACTACAACTGGAGTCAGCCTGATTTCTTTTTTAAGTTATTGGTTTGTAGCAGGTCATGGACATGGATTTGGCATTTTATGATATTTCAGTCATTAAAGTAAATTATTTGGGCTTGGGAACGTGATTTCAATAATTTTGCTCTTGTGGGTTGCTTGCAAAATTATGAACTTAATTGTTGGCCTTCTTTTTCAGGTTTTATGGGGGCCATGATCTCCAACTTGGCTTTTGTTTTTCGGAACATATTTTCAAAGAGAGGCATGAAGGGGAAGTCTGTTAGTGGGATGAACTACTACGCTTGTCTCTCTATTTTGTCTCTCTTCATTCTCACACCTTTTGCTATCGCTGTAGAAGGACCACAGATGTGGGCTGCAGGTTGGCAAACAGCCCTATCTCAGATTGGACCAAATTTCATATGGTAATTGCTGAACACTACAAACTCAGTTTATCTTGTATTTCTTCTTACATGGCAGAAATGTCTAAAAATCATAATGTAAATTTAATTCGAAAGAACTTGTTTGATTGACCTATATTAAGATTGCATAGATGCATTTCCCCTTTTTATTGAGAAAGTTGAACTCTGTATGTATTTATCTGAACTAATAAAGATTAATATTGTAAAATTGTTTAGTCCTGCTAATAGGATTGCACGCGAGGGCTCATGGTTATATTTCTATATGGTCTTACTTTTAATCCAATAGCCTCTATTATATTTTGTTCATGTCATGAGATATATTTTGTGGATATGTCATATGAACAATACATTGAATCAACTAGGCGCTAGACACCGAACACAATCTGAAGACCTTAGTTGCCAATTCACTATCATTGAAGCTATACTTAGATGTGTGAAATGAATTTTGATCTCTTTGTTCCAAATGACAGCCCTGCATTTAATTGATTACCAGTTAGTAATTTGATGCTGTGATTTTTTTTAATCTAGCACTATTTTTTAATAAGATTTCACCGCAGGCTTCTGCAAACTTTTGCTTTCTGGTCCAATAATCCGAAACATGTATTCTATTTCCTTTCTTTGGAATTTGAATTACTAGACGAACAGATTTCTGCGTCTGATTGTGCGAGTCCAGTCCTTTCTCCCCTTGTTTTTTTTCTAAACTAATGCATGCGCGGCTCTGATTTTTCGTTGTAGGTGGTTAGCAGCACAAAGTGTGTTCTATCATCTCTACAATCAAGTGTCTTACATGTCCCTGGATGAGATCTCTCCCTTGACCTTCAGCATTGGAAATACCATGAAGCGTATATCTGTCATAGTTTCATCCATTATCATTTTCCACACACCCGTCCAACCTGTCAATGCTCTTGGTGCTGCCATCGCTGTCCTTGGAACCTTCCTGTATTCCCAGGTAATTTGCCCCCTCCTCTCTATCTATTTACTATTTACTATTATGCTTCATGGTTTCCCCTGAGATCTTCAAAAAAGACATGCATGCCCTGAGACAATTCTTTTTGTAACATGCATTCTTCCCCAATTCATTGTTTATTCTTACGTCTACAATGACAAAAAGAAAAGCCGAAAATACTTTCAGTTTCAATGTAAAAAGTTGTCTGCTCTATAAGTTTCAGAAATATGAATCGCCAGCTTAAGACAAACACCATATAACCAGACCACGCTGCAGAATTCATCTCAACTTGCCCTTGCCAGCCACTGCTTTTGATTGCGAAAGACGTAGGGGAATATGCCACGTGCATCTCCTCTGATAAACACAGATATGCCACGTGCATCTCCTCTGATAAATACAGATATGGGATTAGAAAATACAATTCCCCCTCTTCTTTTTTCTTAAAATACCTTGTAATCTAGCAGTCACTCGTATTAGGTTTTGGTGGCGTTGATGGGGTTAGGTGCTAACTCTACCCAGCCTGATAGCTGATCACCTAGGTATCGTAATATTTCTGGAGTGAGTTTCACATGAACACTGTCTACTAGTTAGGTTGGTGGTGGCCATACAGAATGCGTACCTAACGTTTTCATCATGTTGGAAAGCTGACAGGTGTTTTTTTATATTTTTTATTATTGGAATATTCTTGGTTTCTTCCTTCACAGGACGAGCTGCTCTGTGCTGAACATTCTGATATTTTGTTATTACAGTGACAAACATAATTTATTGATGTAATTCAATCATTTGTTTTGTCTTTTGCAGGCAAAGCAGTAAACGCACCGGACAGGGCAATTTTTAACTATTTTCATGTAATATACAAGGAGAGAAAGAGCATGCCGACAATCGGAGGCCTTCAGCTTAGCGTAGGGGAGAGTGTCAACAACTATTTGTGTGTTTCGTGGAATCATTTTCAGATCCAAAACTTTGTTAAAAGAATATTATATAAATAATAATAATAATAATAATAATAATAATAATAATGGAGGTCATTATATATTTGGTAGTTCTAATTTTTTTTTTATTCGATGAAACCACAACCTTCCCGGAAAGTATATTTTGTGGATCTAGATGAACAAGTAAAATCTAGACTTTTATAGAAGATGCATATTTTGACTTAAACTGTGCAGATTTCAAGTTCTTTGTCATCTTTTAAATATTTTAAGAAGTATTTGTTTGTAAGAATCTTTGGTGTTGATGTACTGGAAGGTTTATCAGTAAGAAACAATATATAGTTTTCAACTTCTTTTCCTAGAAAACTTATTTTTGAAAACGAAAACAAGTTTTTTTCATCGAATGCATTAAGATTATAACTATAATTTATAACAATCATTTTAAAGTTTATGATAATTAAATTATAAATATTAATTTGATCCAGAACTTTATTTTGTAGAAAAGAAAATATAATAAATGACGGAATGAGTGTCAAATAGCTTCGAATTTCTAGATTTCATCTTTCTCCGTGCAAAAATCTACAAGTTTTGGATCTCACCAACAATGAGATAAGGAGAACTGCTCATGTCTCGAAGCTCTCAAAGCCTATCTCAAATGGCATCAGCTAGTGTTGTCGGCAGAGAAGATTAACCTGCATAAATTACTCCCTTCTTGTCGGCGGAGAAGATTGAAGTGGGTGGCGGCTCCCTTAAGCATGCGGTGCAGATCGACGGTCGAGAGGGGACGCCCACCGTCTCTCCGAGTCGCTGAAAGGCCATGTCGTGTCTTGTAGCATTGCAATGGCGACTAGGGTTACATATCGGACAATATTTCAATGGCTATCAACTTGAGAAAGAATAGACACATAATGTATTCAATTTTTTTGTGATCTTGATGGCAAAGACTCCATGCTTTGTGGGCTCCTCTCCGAGATTCTTCACAGATATGGAAATCATCCTTTTTTGTTGCTAAGAAAGGGTTCTTGATGTTCATTTGCAGACAAGACCGGGGACTGTTTTAAGTTTTTAACATAAACAAAGCATAAATAGCATTGGAATAAAAAAGGTATTTAAAAATTGTTTTTTAAAGTATTTTTAATTTTTAATTTTTAATTTTTTAATATATCATATCAAAATGAGATAAAGACATAAAAATTATTCAAGTTTTTAGCAAAAAATAAAATCACTTTTTTTTTTTCAAAACATAAAAACAATCATGATTTTGCGATGTTAAAAACAAAAGTAAAAATCAATACAAAGACTCGGAAGCTGTTTGGAAGGGCGGTTGTACCGCTGTTTTCTAAAAAAAATCATTTGAAATGAATTTTTTCTTGGTATTTTTAAATCATTTTGATGTGCTGATGTTAAAATCATTTGAGAACCATTGTGGTTGATTTCTTTTACACCTACAAATCCACTTTGCAACCAATTTTATTTTACCTTGTACATCCTAATACTTATTTATAACCTCAAATAACCCAAAATTACATCTAAAAATCTAAACCCAAAAAATTGATTTTTTATGGACAAAATTGGTGTCAATCAAGACTTAATCTCTCATCCATGAAAATTTGGTCACTCTCTCCTCACATTAAGGAACATGAAAATAAATAAAAATTGAGCTAAAATTGCATTTTTTAGAAAATTGAGGGACCAATAATTTATAACATGGAAAATATAAGAAATAGAGAGTATCACGCTATTTTTTTAACTACCACCCATTTCTTTTTCTTCTTGTTTTGTTTTCCACTCAATTGAGCTTCAATTTGGCCCTAAAAATATACAGTCAGCCAAGAAAAGATTTGAGGATCAGAAAACAATAAATTGCATAGAGGTTAAAGGAAAATGAGTGTGAATACTGTTTTTGTCTTTAGCAAAACCATGATCATAAATTCACACACAAAAATAAAATAAAATGGCAGAGGTCGAAAATTAAAAAATAAAATAAAAATGAAAGGTTGCACCACTTCCACCGGTGCAACATTTGAAAAACTTTCTTATTATGCTACTGAGATTGGTGAAATAAAAAAAAAATCCAGGAAAACGGAAGAAAAACATCATGGAGTAAGAATATCTGAGCAGAAATACTTTGAGGGCGTGACCCATTTCCCCAGATCACTTCTGATTATGTTATGTACCCATGTGAAAGGAGGGACAATGTCACGTGGCCAACAAGGAGATGTCAAGCCAGCAGACATGCCAAATTCGTCAAAGTCTCTTCGAGGTCATTTCAATAGCTAGATTATTAATAAAGCAATGTAAGTCAGTGGGTCAGTCTAGTTTAATTAGTCCAGTTAGGTTCGTCCAAGTTGTCCAGTTACAGTTTGATTGGGTCTAATTGATTAAGTCTAGTTAGATTATTTTAATTAAGTTATGGTTAAATAATGGGTTAATAAATTAGTGTGGGACTGGGTCAAGATTGTTAGCTGGGTATCCCTGAAAATCTGGGATAAACTCAGTGGGGGGCACTTGTAATTCGCAAGTTCAGTTAAATTTAAGTGTATTTAAGTTATTAATTAATAGAGGAGAGTACTCAACAATTTTCACAGAACAAAATTAAACTCTTGGAGGTCTTGGATTCCTCGAATTATCCAACTTATTTCTTTCTTGTCTTCTTGAATAACCGGAGACGTAACATTGGTATCAGAGCCTGGTTAATTTTGTTAAAAATGTTACGTCTCCGGTTATTCAAGAAGACAAGAAAGAAATAAGTTGGATAATTCGAGGAATCCAAGACCTCCAAGAGTTTAATTTTGTTCTGTGAAAATTGTTGTTACGTCTCCGGTTATTCAAGAAGACAAGAAAGAAATAAGTTGGATAATTCGAGGAATCCAAGACCTCCAAGAGTTTAATTTTGTTCTGTGAAAATTGTTGAGTACTCTCCTCTATTAATTAATAACTTAAATACACTTAAATTTAACTGAACTTGCGAATTACAAGTGCCCCCCACTGAGTTTATCCCAGATTTTCAGGGATACCCAGCTAACAATCTTGACCCAGTCCCACACTAATTTATTAACCCATTATTTAACCATAACTTAATTAAAATAATCTAACTAGACTTAATCAATTAGACCCAATCAAACTGTAACTGGACAACTTGGACGAACCTAACTGGACTAATTAAACTAGACTGACCCACTGACTTACATTGCTTTATTAATAATCTAGCTATTGAAATGACCTCGAAGAGACTTTGACGAATTTGGCATGTCTGCTGGCTTGACATCTCCTTGTTGGCCACGTGACATTGTCCCTCCTTTCACATGGGTACATAACAATGCCTCCCTCTTTAAATGACCTTGCCCACAAGGTCAGTTCTTCATATATCACCACGAAACCTCCTCTAATCCTCCTAGAGAGCTGAATATCTTTCGGCATGAAGGTGAATAGCTCACAGATTGGTATCCTCAAACAATCCCACAAGGTACGCCTCTGCTGCTTCTTGAAGAGCAGCCACTGCGCTGCTTTGGAACCTCAAATCTGTCTTGAAATCTTGTGCTATTTCTCTCACCAGCCTTTGAAACGGCAACCTCCTTATCAGCAGCTCTGTACTCTTTTGGTACTTTCTGATTTCCCTCAGTGCCACCGTTCCTGGCCTGAATCGGTGGGGCTTCTTCGAAACCTGCCCCCTCCCTTTTTTTTTTTTTTTCCAAAAAATTTCCTCCGGTTCATGCCGATTGACCCTTTTTTTATCTTTGGGAGGGAGGGTGACCACCAGTCGGTGGCGTTGCCCTAATTTCTCCTTCAGGCAGGACACTTGGAAGACGGAATGGGTTTTTGAACTCAGGGGCAGATCCAGACGATACGCCACCTTCCCCACTTTCTCCAACACCTGAAATGATCCATAGACTCGTTGGGACAGCTTCATGCTCTGCCTTTGGGCCACCGTTTGCTGCTTGTAGGTTTGCAAACGGAGATAAACCCAGTCTTCTTTCTCATTAATTTTATCTGTACGTCTTCGGTCTGCACCTTTTCTCATCCCTTGTGTTTGCTGCAGGTTAGGTTGGAGGACGCTGAGGATTTCATCCCGTTTTTTCAAGGTATTTTCCACTTCCTCTAACTTTGTTGTGCCTGGAATGAATTGCATTAATTTTGGGAAAAAAGGATAACCTGAGACTGATTCAATTGGGTTTAGCTTAGTGGCTGTATGAGTTGAATTGTTGGCCTTCATGGACTCCTCATAAGGTGATGACCCGAATCGAGTCTGTAGACCCGTCCTAGTCTGGATTCCAGCCGTTTCTTCATACAGAGGGTTGGTGATCTGTTGTGTAAACCCTTCAGGTTTACCAGTATTTTTGGCAGCCTTGTTCTGCACCATTGCCTCCACGTGTGAGGCCACAACATCTAATTTTTGAGCTAATCCTTGCACTAGTTGCTGTAATGCATGGAGACTTTGCTGATACTGATCTTGGCTTTGCTTTACAGATGTCACCGCTTCAGCCAGTCGAGAATAACTGTTTCCTGCTCCTTCATCCATGGACGTTGGCTCTGATACCAATGTTATGTTCCTGAATAATTTGCAAAGATAAATAATGGATTTTCGAGGAATCCACAGCCTCCAAATACTTTGATTAAGAAAATTGTTGATAAAATTGTTCAGTACATTTTAATAAGACTCCAGACAATAAATACTAAAAAAGAATAACAAACTACCGGATTCCTAGGACCCCCAGTATCCCAATTCTAATGCTTAGCTGATTTCCAGCCATGATCTTATTGACTTATTCAAGACACGTAACCTGACTTAATGAAATAACCCAATTGAACAAAAATATAAAAAGACCCAAATAAATAAACCGAACCCCATTAACTCAATCTAAAACCCACTCAATTTATTAACTAAACTTGTAACTGGACTAGTTACTTCCCCACTAATTCCCTTGACACCTCACCCCATAGACCTGTCGAATTAACCCTTCTCTGCAAGACTTGACCCTTGCTCCCACGTGGACGGTGGATGCTGCCTCGATTAGACCCTCCCTCTTCCGCGTGGACGGCTACCAATGCTTCAGGACAGTAGGCACGTGACATTGTCTCCCCCATCAGAAGACCTTGTCCACAAGGTCTTGAATTTGGCAGCCAATTCTCTATTCTCTTCCCACGATGCCTCTTTCTCTCCCAAACTCGCCATTTAAGTAAAAACGCCGTGACTGCACACCCTTTATGCTCCTCACAGTCCACCTTCCCAATCAAAACAGTCTTTTCCTTCTTAAAGCTGCTTCCAAGCTTCTCATATTCAGGAGCAAGCTCCTTACAGTGCCCACACCAAGGAGCGTAGAACTCAACGAGAGCGCCTCTGTCTCGACCGACTTCCTCCTCGAAGTTACCTTCCGTTAACACAACGACATCGTCTGCTAAAGCTGAAACGACTAACAAACGGAGGCCACATGGATTTGCAAGGACCAGGTTTTGACACGTGACAATCACAACCACATAGCCACCAGGTTCTTAATCTTTTCTCTCTACTCCTTCCGCGTGTTCCTCTTTCGCTCATATCCAGCATTTTTCTTCTCACTTTTCTGTCACCGTTTCCCCTTTGCATTTCCATTTTATTTTCTTTTTCTTTATCGGGCCGCCTTTGTGGCCAGTTGTTTACGTGGCGCCTTGCCTCCTTCTGACTTCCTTGCTGTTTGCTTCGTGCGTGCCATTGAAAATCTGAATTTGGGGAACGGGTTTAAGGGGATATTTGGGTGTTTTTCGCAAAAAAAATGACAGGAAATACTTTGGGTTGACCTGTTCTCAATCTTTCACCAACATCTCAATCTTCTTTTTTTTTTTTTTTTTTTTTTTTTTCCAAAAAATTTCCTCCGGTTCATGCCGATTGACCCTTTTTTTATCTTTGGGAGGGAGGGTGACCACCAGTCGGTGGCGTTGCCCTAATTTCTCCTTCAGGCAGGACACTTGGAAGACGGAATGGGTTTTTGAACTCAGGGGCAGATCCAGACGATACGCCACCTTCTCCGGTTATTCAAGAAGACAAGAAAGAAATAAGTTGGATAATTCGAGGAATCCAAGACCTCCAAGAGTTTAATTTTGTTCTGTGAAAATTGTTGAGTACTCTCCTCTATTAATTAATAACTTAAATACACTTAAATTTAACTGAACTTGCGAATTACAAGTGCCCCCCACTGAGTTTATCCCAGATTTTCAGGGATACCCAGCTAACAATCTTGACCCAGTCCCACACTAATTTATTAACCCATTATTTAACCATAACTTAATTAAAATAATCTAACTAGACTTAATCAATTAGACCCAATCAAACTGTAACTGGACAACTTGGACGAACCTAACTGGACTAATTAAACTAGACTGACCCACTGACTTACATTGCTTTATTAATAATCTAGCTATTGAAATGACCTCGAAGAGACTTTGACGAATTTGGCATGTCTGCTGGCTTGACATCTCCTTGTTGGCCACGTGACATTGTCCCTCCTTTCACATGGGTACATAACAATGCCTCCCTCTTTAAATGACCTTGCCCACAAGGTCAGTTCTTCATATATCACCACGAAACCTCCTCTAATCCTCCTAGAGAGCTGAATATCTTTCGGCATGAAGGTGAATAGCTCACAGATTGGTATCCTCAAACAATCCCACAAGGTACGCCTCTGCTGCTTCTTGAAGAGCAGCCACTGCGCTGCTTTGGAACCTCAAATCTGTCTTGAAATCTTGTGCTATTTCTCTCACCAGCCTTTGAAACGGCAACCTCCTTATCAGCAGCTCTGTACTCTTTTGGTACTTTCTGATTTCCCTCAGTGCCACCGTTCCTGGCCTGAATCGGTGGGGCTTCTTCGAAACCTGCCCCCTCCCTTTTTTTTTTTTTTTCCAAAAAATTTCCTCCGGTTCATGCCGATTGACCCTTTTTTTATCTTTGGGAGGGAGGGTGACCACCAGTCGGTGGCGTTGCCCTAATTTCTCCTTCAGGCAGGACACTTGGAAGACGGAATGGGTTTTTGAACTCAGGGGCAGATCCAGACGATACGCCACCTTCCCCACTTTCTCCAACACCTGAAATGATCCATAGACTCGTTGGGACAGCTTCATGCTCTGCCTTTGGGCCACCGTTTGCTGCTTGTAGGTTTGCAAACGGAGATAAACCCAGTCTTCTTTCTCATTAATTTTATCTGTACGTCTTCGGTCTGCACCTTTTCTCATCCCTTGTGTTTGCTGCAGGTTAGGTTGGAGGACGCTGAGGATTTCATCCCGTTTTTTCAAGGTATTTTCCACTTCCTCTAACTTTGTTGTGCCTGGAATGAATTGCATTAATTTTGGGAAAAAAGGATAACCTGAGACTGATTCAATTGGGTTTAGCTTAGTGGCTGTATGAGTTGAATTGTTGGCCTTCATGGACTCCTCATAAGGTGATGACCCGAATCGAGTCTGTAGACCCGTCCTAGTCTGGATTCCAGCCGTTTCTTCATACAGAGGGTTGGTGATCTGTTGTGTAAACCCTTCAGGTTTACCAGTATTTTTGGCAGCCTTGTTCTGCACCATTGCCTCCACGTGTGAGGCCACAACATCTAATTTTTGAGCTAATCCTTGCACTAGTTGCTGTAATGCATGGAGACTTTGCTGATACTGATCTTGGCTTTGCTTTACAGATGTCACCGCTTCAGCCAGTCGAGAATAACTGTTTCCTGCTCCTTCATCCATGGACGTTGGCTCTGATACCAATGTAATGTTCCAATCGAAATTGTTAAAAATAAAAATGGATTTTCGAGGAATCCAAAACCTCCAATAGTCTAATTTAGAATTTTTGTAAATTGTTTTTGTACATTTGAATAAGACTCCAGATAATAAATACTAAAAAAGAATAACAAACTACCGGGTTCCTAGGACCCCAGTATCCCAACTCTAATACTTATCTGATTTCCAGCCATTAATTTATTGACTAATTCTTAACTGGATGACTCAACATTAATAACCCAAATTAAATAACCAAGACCCAATTAACTCAACCGAATCCCCTTTAATTTATTATTAGACCTGTAACTGGACTAGTTACTACCTAACGACACTGCACCCCACACCATTCCCTTTTGCTGCCGACAAGTCCCCTTCTCTGCCAAGATTAGACCTTCAGCTGCAATAACACCACGTGGACGGCTGGATGTTGCTTCGACTAGACCTTTCTCTTCCGCGTGGACGGCTACCAATGCTCCAGGACAGTAGGCACGTTACAGATTACCATCATCTCATTAATTAATCCATCGTAATCGTTTGTTAGTATATTTTAAAAGTATTTTAAAAAAATTATTTTTATTTTTTATTTTAGATTCATTAAATTTATTTGATATTCTTAAATTATTTTTATATACTAATTTTAAAAAAATAAAAAAATATTATTTTAATATATTTTTGAATGAAACGAGACTAAGTCGATGGGAAATTGAAATGCATGTCAAAGGGTTAGCACAGAACTTATATGAAGGCTCCGGGAATGAAAGCTATGGTGGTGCTCGGAGTTTATATCAACTGCTAGTATAAGGGAAGGCGGCTTTCACTTTCGTTTTGAAACAAGATAGTATCAGAATAGTCCTTTTCTAATACTCAAATTTACCCATCAGAATAACACCACCTAAACTATTTTGCAATACCATACATGCATTCTTTACTCCACTTTTATTGGTTTGATACATGTTAAAGCACATCCACACACGTTAGATGCATCAGCTTTTCTGATAAATTTATGAAGATGCGCATGCATGTGTGTATTTCAAGTGAAGGGGAACAAAACAAAATAATTTTTTTAGCAACGGAGTTCGTTCTTACACATCTGACAACAACAAAACTCTTCATACAGGAAAAAAAAACAAAACAAAACTGTAAGCATTAACCTGTTGATCCCTCTGTAGCAAGTAAATAAACAGCACGAAGAGCACGGCTAAATCTCCAAATACTTGATGGCAGTCTGAACATCTTTATCCCCTCTGCCACTGCAGTTAAGAACAACCTTTGTTCCATCTGGGAGAGTAGGGCAGAGCTTCTCCAAATAAGCAATTGCATGTGATGTCTCCAAAGCAGGAATTATGCCCTCTAATCGCGATAATCTCTTGAATGCTGCACAGGAAGGTTCAAAAACTAATTAACAAGAGAGCAAGGACGTTATAATTGAGTTGCGTCTCAATGACAAGAAATCCAGTTATATCAGGATATTTGTGTTTACACAGAGAATTAGAAAGCAGTAATAAAGATCAAAGATGTAAAATCTTGAAAGATTGAAGATGGAGCAAACAAAAACTCTTAGTAGAATCTCCGTACCATCCAATGCTTCTTGATCCGTGACACTATAGTACTCAGCACGTCCTTTATCTTTCAGGAAACTGTGCTCAGGTCCAACTCCAGGGTAGTCCAACCTGTGCAAAACAGTAATATTGTAAAAGTAAAGGAAAGAAAGTTATAATATGAGCCACATTGAACCAATAAAAAAATGTCAACTAGAAGACTTACCCTGCACTAATTGAATGAGGCTCAATTATCTGTCCATCTTCATCTTGTAACAAATAGCTCATAGCTCCATGCAGCACCCCTACTTCTCCTTTGGTCAGAGTGGCCGCGTGCTTGCCACTATCTATGCCTAAACCTGCAGCCTCCACACCAATCAACCTCACATCCCTGTCCTTAATAAATTCATCAAAGAGTCCCATTGCATTTGAACCGCCACCGACACATGCAACCAGCACATCTGGCTTCCCACCCCATTTTTCCAATGCTTGTTTTCTTGTTTCTATACCAATAACCCTATGGAACTCTCGCACCATCATGGGAAAGGGATGTGGCCCAGCAACAGATCCCAAAATATAATGGGTTGTCTCAACATTAGTCACCCAATCTCGTATAGCTTCTGATGTGGCATCTTTCAATGTTGCGGTGCCAGAATGAACACCCCTAACCTCAGCCCCAAGAAGACGCATCCTGAAAACATTTAGTGCTTGTCTTTCCATATCTTGTGCGCCCATATAAACAACACATGGCACACCAAACCGTGCACAAACTGTAGCAGTTGCAACTCCATGCTGACCAGCTCCAGTTTCAGCAATTATGCGCTGTTTTCCCAAACGCTTTGCAAGTAAGACTTGGCCGACAGCATTGTTAATCTTATGAGCACCTGTGTGGTTAAGATCTTCCCTCTTGAGATAAATATGTGGCCCTTCACCACCAGGACGTTTATAATGCTCAGTAAGCCGCTCAGCAAAATAAAGAGGACTTTCCCTTCCAACATAATCTTTCAAAATCCCATTTATTTCTTTCTGTGACGTAAAAATATTTGTATCATAAATTTCATTCAAATTAGTAGAAATAATGGAACTAAAAATACCTTATCTTGCACAAAAAACAACCTTTCTCACTATGTGAGATTCGTTTACAAATACTCAATGAAAACAAATAATCAAGTGATACCATTGCACCAAAAATGAAAAAAAAATACAAATAAATTTCATAAGAAAAAAAACTTATAAGCCGACCCAAAACAATGTATGGTGACACCACTTGCCATACAAGTGCGATAATGTCATTATAGCATCATCGCATTATATCCTTAATCAACCATCATTTGCCAAAACATCTTCCATCCAAACTTCAATATTTTAAGAGCTCAAAATCGTATTTCAGTTCAGGAAGCCTACAGACACTTAAAGTCTGCACAGACAATATACTATATGCAAGAGAAACCACTGGAAGTCTTGCAATGTTTATTCATCAGAAACGCTAAGTAATTTCTTGAAATATGCAAATTCTTTACCTTTTCTATATATTATAGGCACCGAAAAAAGAAAATGAAATAAACATTCTTTTTCAACAAAATCAAATAAGCCCAGAAACGCAATATATATACAGAGACCAATGCATGTCTAGATAGGAAGAGATACCTTAAATTCAGGATCATCTTTGAAGGAATAGAAAGCAGATTCAAGCTCCGTGAGAGCATACATAAGGGTCTCGGGTACATATTTCCCGCCATATTTACCAAACCGACCAAAAGAATCAGGTCGTTTCCATAGGGCCGGGTCAGAATCCGCCACTTCCTCCATTTTAACCTCAGCGTCCCGGGCCAAAGTGCAAGAAATTGCTAATCTTGAATGTGCGCGAGACGTTGATAATTTGGAGACTTTAATGGGTAATTGGGCAGATGAGTAGGGCTTATGGAGAGAAGAAGAAGAGGACTGAGGTTTGGTGGTGGATGCTGCTGCTGCTGCTGCGGTAGTTATGGATGCGGTGGCTTCCATTAGGGATTTGATTGATTGTGGTTTTGATGGGTAGAATTCGAGGAATTTTTATAGTAAGGGCACAAGTACACGTGGTGGACAAGACAACGATTGCAATGATTCTGTCTTGGTGATTTGGTGGACGATTATGGACATGGATTGAGTTTGATTTTTAAATTTATTTTTGTTTAAAAATTTATTAAATTTATATTTTTTTAATATTAAAAAAATACTTTTGATATCAATATATTTATCAAAAAATGATTTAAAAATATTAAAAAAATAATTTATAACAAAATAAATAAATAATAATATTTTTGACAAATAAACAAAGACACTGCATCATTTTTTTAAGAGCTTTTCCTGCTTTGATGAGAGACTAAGGCCTGTTTGGGAAGGCGGTTGCGGATGTTTTTGAAAGTAATTTTTATTTAGAAATACATCAAAATAATATTTTTTTTATTTTTTTTAAATTATTTTTGATATCAGCACATCAAAATAATCTAAAATCACCAAAAAAAATTTATTTAAAATGAAAAAAAAATTGAATTTTGAAAAAAAAACGTTGGTTGAAACGCCGAAACAAACAACTTCTAAGATATGATATTAGTTTGAGTTTGAAGTTGTTTTTTTTTTAAATATATTATTTTTTTAATTATTTTTAATATCAATAATCTAAAATTACCATAAAAATTGATAAAAAAAAATATGCATATACTTTTCAAGCTGGAAGTATGACATGATATGTTTTTCTCTTTTTAAATTATTTAAAAATAAATAAATAATGTTAATTTTTTTTTAATCAAACATTTTTAATTGATAGGGGCAGTGATGCCGGAATAATAAGTGTGGTTACGGTTGTTTTTTAAAGTATTTTTTATTTAAAAATAAATGAAAATTATATTTTTTTTTATTTTTTAAAAATAATTTTTGATATCAACACATAAAATTAATCTAAAAATACCAAATTTTATTAATTTAAACTTAAAAATAAAAATAAAAAAATAATTTTTTTCAAAAACTCTTTTAAAAAGTGCTCCAAAACACCCCTGAAACTCCGAAGAAGGAAACGGGAGATGTCCCAAGAAGTCGTCAGGGTTTTCTTCTTCTTAGGTTTGATGTGAATGTTCATAGCAGGGGTAGATGTCCCACTCTCCATCTCTTCCTGACGGGATCCTTTCTGTACTTGGTGGTGTTGACACTAACTGTGTATTTATTTCTTTCATGGTCGACCATTGTTGAGAATGGAATCTCTGATTACAGAAGAAAGCTGTTAGCTTACCCTCCGAACCATTAAAATTAAAAATCAAAAGTATAAGGACCAAAATAAAAACTAAATATGTTATCAATTCAATCAAATGACAAAATCAAAAAATTCAAATCTTCTGTACCGAATATATTACGGGATTTAAAAGTAATCGGGAAATTAAAAGAATGGGGACTGAAGTGAAAATACAATATATAATCAATTTCAATTGAAGGACACAATTGAAACAAATCAAAATTTATATAACAGAAATAAGGACTACACAGCACAGTTGAAAGAGAAGAGACAGAAATAAATAAGACATAAAACCAGGGGTTGGCGTGTAGTTTAGGTAGCAGGAGAGGAAAAAAATGTTCAACCGCCACACGCCCTTCCCCTGTCCATCATTTGAGGTCACACGTCACTTCATGAGAAAAAGAACAAGATGGGGAATCGATGGAGACACCGAAAGGCCATTTTCCGCCACCTTAATCGTCCTCACATGCCTCCCGAAGAGGGCCTGAGGTCGAATATTTCTGGCCACGTGTGCCACAAGCAATGGCAGTATTCCGAGAAAAATAATAAACAATTATGGTCTATTATCGGGCTAACCGTGTATCCAGGTCATCAATTTTGTCCTATAAGTGGCTATATTCATATTTAACTATTTTCTAAAAATGTGAAATTCTGGTAGTTCTTATGCTGATCGAGAGGTCTGTGGCCATCCCAGTCATCTGTGTTGCATAGCTGGCCGTTGTCTTTGATCCTTGTTTGGCTAATTAATCTGATAGAATGGCTGTTCATCCTCTTGGTTTATTCATTCATAAAAAACACTAGTGCTGACAAATTGTCTGAAAGTTGTGTTTCAAAAGATAAACACATGTCTGGTCAATGAAATATTTAGATAAATCTATCTCTTAGATATTTGAGAGAATTCTTGTGCTTTTAAAATGAAAAAGGGTTCTCAATTATATAAAAATACAAAAAAAAATTAATTTAAATAAAAAATATAATTTGTTTTTCTCAAGAACACCAATGTATCTTAGGTTTGGAACAAATGTTGCCACTCCTACGTGGGCATGGCGACAGATTGGTATACAAGAAAACAGTCCAAGGCTATGAAGTCGTAGAGGGTAATGCACGTCATTCATCTGCCATTATGAACTTCCATATTCAATAATCTTCTTGAGCTAAATATAATTTATATCAACTGAAATGATGCTATCTAATTCTACTCAATCAAGAATAATGAGGCTAAAACAGTTTCTTGTTTTCAATTTCTTGTAGTCATTGCAAAAAATGACAGCAAGGTGATGAGAATTGTGGTGTATAACCAAGCGTAACTCTTAAATTCTCCGACAGAGGTTATCTACACCAGTTCCTTACATTCTTCACTAGTCCTTACCATCCAACTCAGCATACAAGAGGTGCCGACGAGGCGCCAAGAAACGCCGACGAGGCGCCGATGATAGCCTTCTTTTCTTTATATGGTAATATATTGAGTTTTTTTAGGGATTTTTGACAGTTACCAATTATGAGAGATTGAGTCCCTAGAAAATGTAGGTACAATAGAAGTTCTTAGATCTTTTCCTTTTCTTCTTGATGCATCAAAATACTTAGTTCCTGCTCTCCCATTTCGCAAATTCTTTTCTTTAATCTCATTATCCTTGCTAAATTTTCCAGCTAAAGGGTGGTTTTCCCTGTCTGTTTTTGATTTCTGAACAGACAAACAACCTTTCTCAGGAACCCATCAGTCTATGCAAAATAGCTGCAATTCTTCACTGTAAGAAAACCACCGCAACTGCATCTTTGAATTCATAGACAAAACCCTTCATAATCATGAACAGAAACATAGACAGGATCTCAAACCTGCCAAGCTCTCTCCTCGTAATCATCGCAAGTTTCCTGCCATTCAAAGAGGCTGCCAGGACATCTGTTCTGTCTAAACAGTGGCTTAACATTTGGCGTGATGCGATGCATATACAGTTTAACGAGAGCTTCTTCGTTAAATCCGACGACCCTGAAGAGAATCGAAAAGTTCAAAGAGAGGTTTTCATCAACTTTGCAAGGCAGTTCATCGCAAACTATTCACAACAGGTTATTAAAACACTAGGACTCGCATGTTCAAAGCCAGCGGATTTTCTTTCTGATATTCAAAATATTCTCATGTTCGCGTCGTCGCGTGACGTGAGAGAACTAGGACTGGATTTCTCTGATCCGACCTGGAGAGAACAAGCACTTGAGAATCACCAGGCAGCATTTGAACTGCCTTTGCTTGTTTATGAACATGGCCAGGTTCTCAGATCCTTAAAGTTGTTTTCGTGCAGCTTTAAGGTGTCCAACTTCTCTAATTTCTGTTCTCTGAAGACTCTTTCTCTGGGGTGGATTAAAATAAACATGGGATCTATCTCGGCGATATTGGATAGCTGTCCATTGTTAGAGAATCTGAGTCTAAAGAAGTGCTGGGGCATAGAAAATTTTGAGATATCTAAACCAGGTTCGAGGCTGAAAAGTCTGGTTCTTGAGAAGTGTGATATTGCTTATGATGGGGTGTTAATTGAGGGACCAAAACTTCAATTCTTCAAGTTCTCAGGAAACGTGGGTGAGTTTCTTTTGAAGAATCAAAGCGATTTGGTTAAGGCTGAGCTTGATTTTGAGATGGAGACTGAGTTTGATGAAATTGGTTTGTTCCTTTATAATCTCTTACAAGATCTTTTTGCTGCTCAAGTTTTGACAGTCTGCAGTGTCTTCTTACAGGTACAGAACCTTGTTTGATTTCCTTTCCAAATTGAAATCATTTGCCTTGTGTTTTCTTATGCTGACACAGATTTTGTCGGATTCATTTAAGCATCCCCATCTCTTTCGAATATTTATAGTCTTTAAATTGATTCATCTCATGTGTCAGTGTTCTGGTGGTTATTTTTTTTTTCTCTGTCGAAAATAATTTTTAATGTTTTTGGATTGTTTTGATGTACTGATATTAAAAATAATTTTTCAGTAAAAAATACTTTGAAAAAACAACCGTTAAAACTCAGTTTCTTGTAGTTTTCAAAGGCAATCAATATTTCATTTATCAGAATTTGTTAATTTCACATCCCTATATGTTTTTTTTCTTTCATTCAAACATTTTTTTTTTCTGATTTAATCTTAGGGAGTCCTTAGTTTAGCCACTAACATGGTACTCCATCATCAATAAGTTCCAAGCGTTTTGATTTTATCAAATTTTCTTCAAACATAATTGACTTAAGATAATGTGGTTACTCCATCCATTTGTTGTTAATGATAGGAAAAAGATTGTCAAATTAGCAATTTCTTGTTAAGTACTTTTATCGAAGGCATTAACAGCCCATTTGTTTTTGCATTTTAAAAATATTTTTAAATTTATTTTTAATTTTTTAGTTTTAAATTAATTTTTTTGTGTGTTTTAGATAATTTTAATATATTGATGTAAAGAATAATTTTAAAAAATAAAAAATAATAATATTTTAATGCATTTACGAGTGAAAAATGTTTTAAAAAAAAAAAACCGCTACAATACTTTCAAACACCCCTAAATTAAGCACTATTTTTTTTAAAGGAGAGTTCTCATTCTATAAATTTCAACCTACTTCACCAACTTATATAAAATGAAGAGATTTAGTGTCTGTTTGAGAGTATGATTGTGATTGTTTTTTAAAGTGTTTTTGTTTAGAAATGCATCAAAATGATGTTTTTTAAATTTTAAAAATTATTTTTGACATCAGCACATGAAAATGATTTAAAAATTCCAAAAAAAATTAATTTAAAATAAAAAATATATATATTTTTTTTTCAAAAACATTTTTGAAACATAGTGTGAAACACTTAGTTAATATATTTTTGTGTTAGGATTGTATCTTTTTCTCATATTAGATGGAACACCTAAACACTACGAGCAAATCGGATGGGTTCTATTAAATGCAAAAAAAAAAAAAAAAATGGTTGGAGGGGGTAAATTGTCTAATGTAGATTATGTATGGGGAAAATCGATAAAATATAAAGATTTGAGATTAAATTGAAAATGAAGTAATTATTTAGTATCTAAATTTCTCCTTTAATCTTGTACCCTGTTCATGCTGTCACCAAATCTTAAGTTCAGTGCTTCACATTTTGGCAAACTGTCACCTAATATTTTTACCAGGTGACCCTATCTGTTGCCAAATCCTGAGTTTTACAGATAATCCAGAGGCAACTTCCATTGTTGCCAAAAGTTTTTGTCCACTAAGGGTCTGTTTGGAAGAGAGGTTGCGGTTGCTTTTAAAAGTGTTTTTTATTTAGAAATACATCAAAATGATATTTTTTTTTTAAATTATTTTTGATATCAGCACATCAAAATGATTTAAAAACACCAAAAAAATTCATTTAAAATAAAAAATAATAAAAAATTTGGGGAAACGGCGGTACAACCGCCCTCCCAAACAGCTTCTAAGTGTTCCCCCCCTTCAATTCAATTCACCATTGCCACTCAATTACAGTAAATAATGTAGCATTTTAATTGGTTTCTAGACGGGTTTTTTTTTTTAACGTGGGTGTTTGAGCTAGTTTGAGCTCATCTCAATTAATTCCACAGGCCCTGAAGTTAGACCATATAAATCTTTAATAGTTATTATATTAGTAATCACAGGTCTGTAACCTGACAGGGAGTTCTCAAGTTTGTATCGAGTTATGAAATCTGGGATTAACATCTTTTTATTTTATATTGATGCTCACTCGCAGATTGTTCCGAGTGGAGACGAACCATTGGGTTTGCAAGCTCCGATCGATGTCCGCCATCTGATCCTCAAAACAGCACTGCACATTAATGAATTTTGTGGCATCAAGTTCATGCTAAGGAGCTGCCCTCATCTGGAAATCCTCACCATAGACATCGTCCCTGCAAATATTCTCCCTGTATGTGCCACTGCATAAATCTGGTTCATATTTCTCTTCTGCGCAATAATGTCTTACTGGGCAGCTGAAACCTCAACGATTAAGCATTTTTTTTTCTGTTTCAGGATTACGGAGCTCCCTATCCATTTAACCCTCATGGTTTTTGGTCCAAGGACTTGACGGCGGAAGAGTGTGTCACTGGCACTCTCAAGGCGGTGAACGTGAAGGGTTTTACCGGGATGATGAATGAACTGCATGTGCTGAGATACCTGCTCCACTCCGGCCGTGTGATGGAGGAGCTGAATCTTTATGTCTCCGGTGAAGGTGGCAGTAATGGTGAAACCAGGGAGTTCTACATGGGAAGAGCACAGCAAGTTTTGCAATTCAACAAGGCATCGAGGAATTTAAATATAGCAGTCTTATAAACCAGACTTTCCAGTGTTATTGCATTTTGGAAACTAAATGGAAATAAATTTAGCAACTTAGTGATGATTCACTGAACTTTGTTCTGAAGATGATGGGAGCTTGAATTTTCATCTGTGCTTGTCATGGAATATTGCTTTTTTTATTGAACAACTATGTGTTGATGGTTTGGTGAGTCGTTTTTAGTGTCGGTTCATTTGCATTTGACAGATTCTATATAAATTTTTTTTTGATAACCGGGGTGTCCGGGCCAGCTTATACGCACTACAACTAATCCCCGGACTCACTGAACATCTGCAAACCCAGTGAGCATGTAAGGCACCGCGGGGATGACAGGCGTGTATGGTGGGACTTGAACCATGGTTCAGAGTAAAGAAACAAGTCTCTTCAACTGCTAGGCCAAGACCCTACTTGCGATTCTATATAAATTACTCATAGAGGTGGTTGTTGAATATGAATTATTTGTTTGCCTAGAAATTTTTTCCTTAGAAGCTTAGAATACATATAGCCTGATTGTTTTTGTTTTTGTGTTTCAACAGTGTTTAAAAAAAATGATTTTTTGTGGTGTTTCCAGTAATTTTAATGTATTGTTATCAAAATTAATTTTTAAAAAATAAAAAAATATTATTTAATGTATTTCTAAACAAATAATATTTAAAAAAACAACACTTTCAAACACCCTTTTAATACATTTTAACAAGTATTTCGCTTTAAGAGGCATTAGATTTTAGTTTTTTTTTATAAGATTTTGATGTATTAATATAAAAAAAAACAAATTTTGAAAAAAAATATTGTTGTCATGACGCCATGGAAATATTATAGCCTTGTTTCTGTTAACAATTGGAAGGGTTTGGTGGCCTTATTAGGAGGCGGCAAAGGCTTCTTCTTCCTAGTGATGGAGGTCTTATCTGATAGTCATGGTGGAATTATTTCTATTGTTTACTTGATGTGTAAGAATATGAATATGGGCTTAAAAATGCCGTGTGGTGGCACACAAGATTCATTTTTCTCTTAAATTCCAGTGCTCATGGTAAATTATGATCTCACCCAAATCATGGTTTCATACTAGTTAAAAAAAACAAGATAAAATGACATAATTTTTATCTTATTTAAAATTTTGGTCTGTTCCGAAAGTTTTGCCCAAATTTTGGCTAGAACATTCTGGTTTGGTTTCGTCCGTTCCATTTCGGTCAAATAGTATTTTTTTTAAATAATAAATTTTTTTATAATATCAATCATATCTCTTAATTCGACCGTAGATTGAGATGAAATTTTACGAGGAGTCTCTTGATATTTTTATATATATTATGTTAAAATTTCAAATCAATCTGAAAATGTAATAACCTTACGAGATTGATGATAGCATTCTTGTAATATTGTATATGTTCATAATTTTGTTCGGAAAAATCATTTTATTGTCTTATTTTATATTAATTATACAATTCTAAATAATTTTATTTTTAGATTTGAATTAAATTTGTTTTTGAATTAATATATATATATATATATATATATATATATATATATATATATATATATATATATATATAAACAGTATAAGCCTGAAACGGAATGCTGAAACACTTCAAAACCAAAATATTTCATTCTAATAAAAAAACAAAGCATCAACCAAAATAAAATTGACAACCTTGACCCTCCAAAGAGAGAGAGAACATGTAGAGTAATTTTAATTTCACGTGGCAGGGAAATGCAAACATCAGTTTGAAAGAGAGAAGAAAGAAAAACATGATCTTTGTATTTCAAGTTTTTTCTTCTTTTGCTTGGAGAAACTCATTGCTAGGGCCAGCAGTGTTGGATAGACATTAAGGTTCAATTATCTTTAAATTCAATTTATTGAAAGGAAAAGAGAAAGACTCTAGCAGATTGCAGAGAACTCTGTCCTTCAATTAAAAATGGTTGGAGAATAATATAAATTATATTTTAAATTTTTTTCTTTAATAGTTTAAATTTTTAGATGAGATGGTTTTATAATATAGTATCAGAATTTTATTGACCTAACGGCCACGAGTTTGAATCTTACTATTCCTGTTCTAATTTGATAAAAAAAAATCTGGTACAGTCCAAACTTTACTAACTTACTGAACATTTTTCAAAGAGATTTTCCCGTGCATCATTATGGTCTTACGTAACACTGCTTTAGCAAATGGCAGTAGACAGGGAGGTAAGCAGACAGAATATTGCTATGATTTGCTCGCAGAAAGGATGTTGATATTGACGATTCACACCTCATCTCAGCCTCGTTACCGTGAACAGAAATCTAGGAAGAGAATAGTTAGGTTCCAGAAAGCATGAATTTCTTGTAGGCCATGGGGTAGGTACGGGGGAAGGCTGACAATGAATGAAGTTTTACAGTAGAATTGGAATAAATGTCGATACTCATATCTTCTGGTTATCCATTCCAAGATATGGGCTTTCTTCCCTTTGTTCAAAAAAAGCAAATTAGGATTTGAAAAAATGACATGAAGCGGCATGGCGTGATGTTTCAAAATCCTGAAGAAACCAACTTGAATTGTATAAATTTAAGCGGCATTGATTCCTTCTGTAACCTGAAGGAAGAAGATCTGCTAAAAAAAAACATTATTTTAGAAAACTCACTCTGCTAGTGTGAAGCTCTCTCTCTCTCTCTCTCTCTCTCTCTCTCTCTCTCTCTATATATATATATATATACACGAAAAAAATAAGAAAGAACAGAGGATCATAGAATAGAATAGAATAAAACGTGTCTAGAATCAATCTGCTGAGCTTGAATTTTTACATCTTGTTTCAGTCTTTTTATCTCTTTCGGCTATGTACATGAGGATCAGTGCCAAAGGGTCAACCTTTAGAAGTCAATGATGGGTTCTCCGACTGTCAAGTTTCTCTCTACAGTCCATGGCAAGTTACAGAGTTCCGCCATGATATATTTGAAGATCTTGTTCACATTAATGTTATGTTTAGCACTTGAAAAGAAAAGGGTCGCCTTCATTGCCTTTGCGTATGCCCTTGCCTGTAGTACAGCAGACACTGTATTAAATTTGACAAACATAATGCAGATATAAATAAATACTCTTTGAACAAAGTTATTCCCACTTAATTAAAATTCAACTTTAATGAAACATGTGGCCCCTTGTGCTTATTTTTCAACACGGAAAGACAAGGAAATGTCAATTCCACCAGAATTTCTTCCTTTTTTTCCCAGAATTTGACAAACTAGGACTCGGGATTCTTTTTAGTTATCCCCACATCATCATTCCTCGGATTCACAATCTCATCAATGGGATGTCACATTCATGAAAATTATGTCCTAAAATCAAGAGGGAAGAGCTGAAAATGCATGAACAAGCTTATGCTGCAGACTCTGGTGCATGAATTTTACAGTTTTTGGCAGCTTGACTAGTCCATTTAGTACTCCTACTTGGAGAACTTTTTTCATATAATAAACTTCAAGCTTCAAAGAGTAAAAGAATCGAACCAGAATCTGAATTAGATGGTGCATGGAGGAATGAAAAATGCCAAAAGTTTTCTGGGATGATCCACATGAGCTCCATTACTTCGAACAGATCAATCAAATAGTTTAAAAGATCACAAGCTAGTTACCTGAGTCACTATTGTCCACTGCAAATTTGGTGGAAGTTGGACAAAATCATCAAATTTGGTCCCAATTAGTATAGGAATTGCTGTCTGCAAACAGAAAACACAAAAACAAGCTTTGAGATACAAGACCATCCACATTAAAACAGTTTGATCTATTAAAAAGTCTCAGCTGTATAATTTAGTGATGTAGACCGCATTAAATAAAACCCAGTAAAGCAACACACAAGATGTTATGAAGCTCATGTACAATGAAACATTGCATTGAAACCATCATTAGTCTTGGGGCTCCACTCTTTAACTGGTTTTGGTAAAATCATGCACTGTTACAGGCCATCCTGTTAACTAACTGCAGCTTTATGGTTCAGGAATTCAATTGACACCAGTGATCCTTTTCTGGGCTGAACACAAACTTAATTAACATCAGTGTATATGATGATTAACTAATTAAGATTAATTAAGGTCACAATAATGCTGCAGAACTTAATCCTCTAAGTATCAGTTGCTGTTTATAATGAGGCACTTAATGGCCATCATTTAAAAAAGATTAATAGAATCAATTGCTCGTGAAGAAAGGAACTAATCACTGAAAGAGGAACTGTTCAGTTGGTACCTGATTCCATTTTCTTGCCTGACTATACCATTCAGCCACACTGCAGATTAAGCCATGGCAAATTAATTAATTATATGCTTGGCAAACTCTAACAAAGCGTAATTTTTATTTTTAATTTCGCATTTAAGGAAAGGGACATGTTATTAACCTGTTAAGAGTACGGCGACTGGTAAGATCAAACATGAACAATATTGCCACTGCATCTTTGCATGCAATTGGAACATGATCAATTGACCTGCTATCACCTGCAAACAAATAATAAATAAATAAATAAACTAATTAGCAAAAACCCATTTCTTAAGCGTAAAACCACCTTACAAAAACTGGTTAAATGACTATAAAATACCTGCTACATCCCATATACTAAATGAAATCCTTGCTCCTTGAACAAATAAGGTTTTGTCCATCAAATTCAGTCCTGTCATCCCCAAGCATTTCTTCTCCTGATCATCTCCCACATACTTGATCTTCATATTCAGAACACAAAATGAAAAAGAAAATAGAAAGAGAGAGATAATCAACACAAAAGGAATAACAAAAGAAATTAAACCCATCACGAGTCTAGCTATACATCCATGACTCGAAAAGGAAAGAGAAGAAAAGGTCATATAAGCTTACCATAAAGCTTGTTTTACCAATTTCGCAATCACCCAACAAACTAATCTTCAAACTGACTAAATCCGAATCCGTGTTAAACCCACTACAACTCGCAGCCTCTAACGACTCAACACCGCCTTCCATGGCCTCCGGTGGTGGAGAATACGGCTGGCTGGCTAACCTCCGGTACCCCACAGGCTTGCCTACAGAACAAGCAAGAATCCGGTCCCAAATGAATTGAAAAAACTGTTTAAACACTGTTACACGCTCAAGAATGTTCCACTTGATATTGTGTACATGGACAACCTTTCGACAAAGCTGGGTCATCTTTTCACGAATGATCTTGGCCATAAAAATGGAACTTCGCTTCAGGCTTTTTCATAGTACTTGTTGGTGCTAATGTTGTTGTATGGTATGTTCTGTCGCCATGTCTCTTTTCTTTTTAACTGACGAAAGCTGAAGCAGAAGGTGTCTTTGAAGCACCGGAGAGACAGTTGACCGGTATTTTGTGTATGCCGAAACAGTCCAAGATGCCGGCCTCTTGGGCTCTACGTGGTGGGTGGAGGAGCTATATGAGCAGTAGGGTCAATATTGAGGTCTGTGAGAAAGGGCGTTTTGGTCATTTAGGGAAGGGGTATTTTGGGGAACTTCCGGGATCTGGGTGGAGGGATAAAATAAAGTTTGAATGGATAGAATCACAGAACTTTGTCTGTATAGACAGAGTACAGCACAGGCACCTTGTGGTGCATTCGAAGTGGGCTATTTGGAAATTTTTAAAAATTATTTAAAAAAAAAATTATTTTTATTTTAAATTTATGTTACAATTATATTTCAGGTTGATATTCCATGTTTTAAAAATATTTTTGAAAAAAATTATTATTTTTTTATATATTTTAGATCATTCTATAAAATAGCTTATTTTATAATTTTTTTATGTTTTTTTCTATTTAGTTTAGAAAATTAAACAAATACATAATAATTTTATTTTTTAAATTTATTTGGGAGTTTTATTATTTTTATTTTATTTTTAAATTATTTATATTATCCTTTTTAAAAATTATTTAAGAATTATAAACCTCTCATAGCAAAGAAATATATAATTTATAAGGAAAATATCAAGTAATAATTTATTTTTTCTATACGTCAGAAAAAAAAAACAAATTACTTCAGCTTTTCACCTCAATCCAACAACAGCACAAATCATCACCCATGTGGTTTTCTATTTTAATTATGCATTTATTTCCAAAAATCGCAAAAATTCAAATCGAAAATAAAATAAAGATTGCATAAAGCTGACACGTGGCAGATCAATGGCATAAATCCTGGCAAGATGTTGGCCTTTGATTGGTAAATCTAGATCATGCCTCGTTTAAATTAATAATAGCAGTTATATTATAACTTGTCTTTAATTTAAAATAATATATATAGTATTTTTAAATTTTAATTTTGATACAAACACATTAAAAAATCTAAAAAACTTGATTAAAACAAAGAAAAAATATTATTTTTTAAAAATATATTAAATAAACAAACAGGGTCTTATTATTTTTTTTAAAAAAAAAAAACTCTTTTCTCTTCCACCAAAACCATAAAAATCATGTTTGGTATTTGTGGTAGTAATTGTTTTTTAAAATAATATTTATTTATTTATTAAAATTTATTTTTGATATCAACACATTAAATTAATTCAGAAACACCATAAATTCTCTAATTTAAAGTAAGGAAAAAAAATTCTTTTATTTTCAAAAAATACTTTAAAACACAAAAACAAACAAATTTAAAAATACAATGCCTCTAGAAGGAAGAGTATTCTACTGCCAGTTTGATGAGTGTACTCAATGCTTTGGCAATTGTTAAGAGAATTTAACTGCTTATAATTTTGATTAATCTCTAGAGACGCTTGAATTATATATTGTGTGTTTAGATCGTGATAGCAGTTATTTTTTAAAAAAAATCAAAAATATATCAAATAATATATTTTTTATTTTTTAAAAAAATATTTTAGATATTATGAAATCAAAATATAGAGGTGATTATTTTCAGTTTATATCAATTTTTATCTATTAGAACAATCAAATCAAAATTATGATTAAAAATCAAAATCAAACCGGTTTAAACCAACCGGGTCTGATTTCAATTTACTATGTGAAAAACCAAAAAATAATATATTGTTTTTTTAGGTATTTTTTGGACTTTAAAAAAGTTTTTCCCTCTTTTATTTCACTAAAATTGAATCAGACCAAAAAATTTGAACCGAACCGGAAGAATAAAAAAAAAATATAGTATATTTTTTTTAATTTGAACTGGTTCGGTTCGATTTCAGTTTATTGATTTAGCCTTAAGAAATCTAAATCAAACTAAACTGAAGTTTTTAAAAGTATTCTCATCTGTTTAATTGGGTTTTTTAATGATTTAGTTTTTCTGAATTATTTTGGTTTAATTGATTTTTTTGATTTTTCGTTCATCCCTATCAAAATCATATGAAAACATTCGAAAAAAATATTTTTTATTAAAAAGTAATTTTTATTAAAAAGTACTTTAAAAATATAAAAATAAAAAGGGTAACCCAAGAGAAAGTTATTGACCTCTCACGCTTTCGACAATTTCAATGTTCCTCGAAGCAGCAGGCAGGGTTCCTTGTTCTCGCTCTTCCTCTTCATTCTACGATGATGTTTTTGTTTTTATTGTCGTATATGCATGCTTGCATCATATAATAATAATAATAATTATTATTATTATTATATATTATCAGTATATGATTGATGGAGTTAGGAGAGAGGCACATCATCATTATTGTCTTGGATTAGAGATCTCAAAAATAAAAATAAAAAATAAAATTCATATGTTTCATGTTTTAAAGATATATAAATTTACATTAAAACTATTATAAATCTAGTTTATTTTATCTTCTTTGTCTCTTTAATTGAATATGTTTTTATCTTTTCTATCCTTGTTTTTATCATAAAAAAACACCATGTCTCTTTAAAATTTATTATAATAAACCACACAATTATATATAAATATATAACCGCTAATTTCTTTTTTTAAATAATAATAAAGGATCACAAATATATATATATATATATATATATATATATATATATATATATATATAAAAGGATGCCCACTCATGCCTTAATTAAGACAGGAATTTCGAGATTCGATTCGATTTGTTTTTTGCATGGACGGTGGGAAATATATAAAACTCTAGAATATATTTACGAGCATATTCCATTAATAAAAAATTTGGGCACAAATACAAATTAATAAAACTATGGGGGTTGTAGCCCGTGAATTAAGATATTTATCACTATATATATATATATATATATTCACTTGGTGATCGAGTGCACCTCCTAGAGGTCCACCTTGACTAAAACCACCTAACTACTCTTGTGTTTGCTACAAAGGCCATTGGTGGTGTTGGTTTGGGTATGAAAACTTAGCACCAAACTCCAATTATTAAAGAAGTTAGTGTGTTCTTATCGAGCTATATTACGTGTAGCCATGTCAAGGGTCTTGTGCATGGATAGATAATTAGGTTTTTTTTCTTAGCAAAATTATGAATCACATCAATCCAAGGATGATCTCTTAATTCCCGGTTGATTGAGTGCCTTTTGGTAGCGTGGTTGATGTTTTTTTTTTTTTAAATTCATTCAGAAATATATCAAAATGATTTTTTTTAAATTATTCTTAATATCAGTACATGAAAATGATATAAAAAAACCAAAAATAATTAATTTAAAATAAAAAATAAAAAATTATTTTTTTCAAAAACTTTTTTGAAATGTAATGTTAAACACCTCGTGTTGTTCATCTAAAGAGAGTGAAAGCCTTACGAATTCAATCATGGTGGGTACAAGAAATGAAATCTAGCCATGGAGGACCATCTTGGAAATAGGGTTACGATGAAGAGTTTGCTGCATGTCAAGATCAAATCGTTGAATTATTGTGCCTTGCTCTTGACTTTTCTCGAGAGCAAGCTAGCTATTGCCACGTGGGGAACATAATTTATGAACAACATTATATATATATATATATCATGTTAGGTTTTGATATATTCTTCAAAACTCACTCATGCAATACGAATCAAATTAGTCTTGCAACTCGTGGATGGTACGTCAAGAATAAAAGGCAAAGCTTCCAAGGTTTGTCGGTCAACTTTAGACGAGTGCATGCTTAACAAGCTACGTATTTTAATCGAGTTGAGAAGAAAAGGAAAGAAAGAACAAGTATTGTCCAAAATATCTCTTAATTCATTTATAAACCTACTTATCAATCATAATGATTACGAGGGTCTAGCCACCAAGCCGCATTCTATATATATATATATATATATTTTGTTAGAGAATAATATAAATCATATTATAGGACCTCACTTACAAGCTTAAACTTTTAGGTAAGATGATTCCTTAACATGGTATCAGAGCCTTGTTGACCCAGCAATCACAAATTCGAATCTCATCACCTCCATTCTATTTGATAAAAAACCAAGCACAAGGTGATGTGAGTATGTGCATATTTCAAGCCCAAATGGCTTTTACTTGAGGGAGTGTGGTAGAGAATAATATAAATCATATTATGGGATCTTATTTACAAGTTTAAGTTTTTAGGTGAGATAGTTCCTTCACACACACACACACACACACATATATATATATATATATATATATATATATATATATATATATATATATATATATTATGTCATGATGGAGGCTTGGGAGAAAAGTCATTGGAAATTAATGCATGCATGACAAACAAGGATTTTAGTTGCCAATCGCTCTCTAATTGTATAAATTGACGCTTGTCTTGGATCAATTTGTTAACTTGAATTTTCTTTTCAATATTAAAATAGGATAATCATCTTCTTTCACGACTTGAGAGGGCATTGATATTTGAAAACAAATGGTCAAGATGCAGAGGTTAGGATAATATATAGAATGTTTCCATGTAAATCGTGAAGGAGATATTCTAATTGACAATGTATGAATAAATGAAATACTTCACGATGTGTTTTTGATTGCGTGTTTAATGTTGTGGTACGAAGATATTTTAAAAAACTGCTAATTTAAAATTAAAAATATATTTTTTTTTAAAAAAAAAAAGCATAGAAAAACAGAAACGCCTGCACTTGAAAACAGGGTTAGTGTGAGTGTGTGTATTAAAAATTAAAAAAAAAAATAACAGGGTTTGATGTTCCATTATCCCCAGGACATTGATTATTGTGGATTTCAACAATATAATTATTTTACTACCTCTCGGTCTGAACATTTGAACTCTTGGTACCAAGAGTATTTTGATGATGTTTTTAGAGGACCAGTGTGATATTTACAAATTGTTTGGGGTGTCATGATTTTTTATTTTTTTTTGCACATGGAAACTATTTATTTACAAATGGGTGTCAGGCTGTCAGCAAAAGAACGAAGGTTGCATGAAGATATTTTTGGTTTATTTCCTTTAATTAAATAGTACAATTTCTTTTTTACCCTTATGTGAGGCACATACTAGGCATTGCAGGTGAGGGTAGTGTAGGTTTTTCACGCTTTGTACATAATGAAACTACTTAGCAACCCTCCAAAACGACAAAAATGAAGGCCGGATAGTGGGGGCGTGACAATACTTTCACTCTTGTTTTTTTTCGAGGTTATCACTTGGTCCAGGAGTGTTTAGATAATTTGAAAATTTTTAAGTATTTTTCAAAAGGATTATTGCAGGTGCATCGGTCAAATGTGTCATCAGGTTCCCCGCATACACGCCTTCCAGGAGGCACGTACGATGTTCGTTGGTAGTTGAAAATATCTGGTCATCGTATCTACGGGTGCGCCACCATGTGCTCTTTCTCATGGTGACGAGCGTGTTAATGAACGCAGAGTCGATGTTCAAGTTTTCTTCTTTCCCCCTTTCTCTCTCCTACATTGGCAAAATGCATGTCAGTCCTCTAAGTTGTTGCATGTTTCATTTCAGTCCCTGGTTTTTTAATTTTGTTTTTCTTCTTGATTTCTTCAATAGAAATTTTGATTGTTTTCAATTATATCTTTCAATTGATCATATATGTTATTTTTCATTTCAACCCTTATTCTTTTGATTTTTAGGTTTTTTTTTGTTCCTTTAATTGTTTTAATTTGTAGATTTTAGTTTGTTTCAAATTTGTCTTCCAATTGGAACCAGTCATATATATTACTATTCATTTTGGTTCTTATTTTTTTATTTTTTTTAGAAATTACACTACTATTTTTTAAAAATTCCTTTATTTTTTTCGATCCCAATGTTTGATTTATTGCAGTTATGTCATTCAATGGGAATCAATTATATTTTTTATTTTTTATTTTTTCCCTTATTCTTTTAGTTTTTTTATTTAGTATTAATTCTTTTGGTTTTTTCATTCTTTCTTCAACAATGTTTATTTTTTATCCGTATTATGCATATATACTTTTAGTTTTAGTTTTTAATTTTACTGTTTTTTTCTTGGAATTTTATTTTTATTCGGTTCAATCCTAAAATTTTAATTTATATTAGTGATCGTTTTAAAATTAATATTTTTTCCTTTGTTCTTTTTTTGTGTTTTCTTTTATTATTATTTGTTCTTTTGATCAAATGATTTTCTTATGCTCATAATATATATTTTAGTTTTGTCTTTTTTGTTGTTGTTTTTGTTTGCTCTTTTGTTCAAATATTTTTTTTATTCTTACTTTATGGTTTTCATTATTCGCGCAATAATAATAATAATTTTATTTATTTTTTTATTGTTTTATTGCTTGATTTTTGTAAAAAACATTTGCTGATTTATTGTCTTGGGCAATTTAATGATTTTTAATTGTTTGTGCAGTAACAATGATAATAATTTTAACTGTTATAGTTTTGATAGTGATGGTAACGTAATAATGAATTTTCAATCATGTTTTCTTCTTTTTATAGGTAGAAAATCAATGACTTATTTTTGTTGTTTAGTTATTGTAGATGTTTACACAATTTATATTTTATTGTCGTGTTTAGTGTGAATTATATTATAAAATGAACTAATCCTAAATAGTAAATTCGATAATTCAGGTATCCAAATCTTCTTATTTTTTTTAATGGCGATGATAAAGATTTTATATTAGTGATTTCGTTAAAACCTATTAAGTATATAAATTTATATCGATTTAAAATTCATATATTTTATTGGTAACTCGTATTTCGCAAGAATTCTGTATAAATTTATTATTTAGCCAAAAAATTTAATATAATAAAAAAATTTAGCACTCTTAATATTTTTTACATTGAAAAAAATATGATTCCAATTACGACAGAACACAAGTAAACAGCTAGGGTGTGACTATGCTTGTAGCAAGGGAAGGAAATTGTTGGTTCAACTTCTCTATTGGGTGGGGTTGAGTTTAAAATAAATAATCTTGTTTTTAAATAATTAATTTCACTGTAATATCCTTAAAATATTTAGACACAAATCAAGTGTAGTTGTCGATCTAAATATAAATATGATTTGACACAGCAATCTCAAGCACCGACGACCTACCGGTGCAGTGTGCACTACTTGTCATCTGTCAACATGAAAGGAAGATCACTTCTATGGTATAATCGGTTGTAAAAAATAAATGGAAAATTAAATGCATTAATACTAAAAAAACATAGCTGTCAAGCCCTGATTTGATTATAGCTTGTTTTAGAATGAGATTAAAGTTGTGTTTTAAATGTTTTTTTTGTCAAAATATATATTAAAATAATATATATTTTTTATTTTTAAAAATTATTTTATCAAATTAATTTAAAAAAATTATTTTTTTAATTTAAAACAAAAAAAATTAAACTTGATGATGCAAATGTAAATTAATTAAGATATTCACGTTAATAAAAATAATTGTAAATTACAAATTGGATTTTAAATGGGCTCTGGGCCGGGGAAAGAATTAGCCATTTAAGAGCCCAATTAAGCTTTCGCGTGATTATTTT
Source organism: Salix purpurea (assembly GCA_027405865.1). Taxonomy (NCBI): domain Eukaryota; kingdom Viridiplantae; phylum Streptophyta; class Magnoliopsida; order Malpighiales; family Salicaceae; genus Salix; species Salix purpurea. Next base: position 2,901,084 of record JAOWLH010000043.1, on the reverse strand, counting down.
GCCACGAGTCCAATCCTTATTACCAAACCGAACTACCAGTACTAAAATACTGCACCTAATATGTGCCCACCTTGTAAAACCCTAGAACCCTAAAATCCACTTAATTAACAGAAACTCTGAAAACTACAATTTGTGGAAATTGTATGAGACGACATAGAAAAATCTAAAATATGGGTTCTGAAATTGAAACCCTAGAGGAGAAATTGAACTCGTTTCTGGTGCAACTTCAAGTAGAATGTAGGGTTTTTGAGAGAATGGTGTACAAAAATAAGAACCAGCATAGAAGATGCTCCTATTTTCAGTATCTACTAAAGGTAAACAATTGCTACACTTGTTGAGGTTTAAGTGTTCCTTTGCTGGTCAGGTTTCTGAGAAAACTGAGGAAGAAAAGAGAAAGCTTTGTGCTTTTGTTTTCTGTATTGCTTTTACATTGAAAGGAACAAGATTGTTTTAGCTGATTTTTTTTTTAATTTTTATGATGCTAGCGATGGATGGAAGAGAAGGTTTTGGGTTTTTAGCCTCATTTTGTATGTCAAATTTTAAAAGTAGTGGAACTTTTTGGGGTCTAGTAGTTATCGTTGTCTAGTTTTGTGGTGGTTCATATGTATCGAAATATTTAGAATCTGTAGTATACTGTATTTTTCTGGCAATTTTCAGCTTCAAATAAACATAATGAGTTTTGTCTATTTATTTGCTTGAGTTATTAGGTGAGGAGGGAACTGAGACTTTTGCAATCTAGTAAGTTGGAGGAGATAGTGGGTTCTTGCTTTCATGTTATTACCGGAAGGAAACCTAGACAAAAGGTTTATTTGTTAGAAAGGTACAATGTTTTACCTTTTCAAATATTTAGTTGTTCTTTCTAGATTCATTAATTATTACAAAACACTACAGAAAGAGGATGACGATTTCTGTTATGCTTTTCTTTATTGTAGGTAGTGTTTTGTTCAGGAAAGCAAACTCTTGATGATTAAGTTTGTTACGCTCTTCTGGATACAATTTATATATGATACCGAGGCATGTCTCATTCTGGCTACCTTTGAAATAATAATTGTTCTTTAATTCATAAATGTTATGATATTGTTAATATTAACTAGGAGAGTAGTGAGTGTTATTAACTGCTATCTTTACCCAATGAACAACGATCATCCTTAGGCCTTTGTGAAAGTATGTTGAATATAAAACTAGTAGCAAGGATTGTTGCTCCCGTAGCTATCTCTACCCATCTACAATTAACAATGAGCATCCTTAGGCCTCTGTGAAATTATGTTGAATATAAACTAGTAGCAAGGATTGTAGCTCCCTCACATTCAATCTAAGGGAGGTTAGTATTTTAACTCAAATATATCTCATTTGCGGACCCTGGACATTGCATCGGGGGTTGGATTGGATTAGAGTTATTTGTTATGCACCAAGAATATCTTCAGGTTTTTCCTTGTGGGTAATATTTTTAGGATTTGTTATTTCATTTGTTACAGTTTGAAGTGGAGAAAATGTGACTCTGGAACACCTAATTTCATGGAGCGACTTCTAGGAGCTGCACGCTTACTGTCACAGGTACAGATCTGTGGTTTCTCTTTGGTTTGTTCTGATCCCACTTACTTTCTTCCAGATACCCTACAATTAATATTCTTTTCATCTCTCTATAAAAGCAAGGACATTTTGATATATCTCCAACACATCTCTTATGTTTGGAGACGACAAAAATCTGCCTAATAGTTTAGAAAGTATTACTGAGGCTTTTCACAATTGCACATGGATACAGTGCAGAGCTAAATCGTATATTCTCAATGTTTGTTGCAGATAGTGGAGCCAATGCTGAAAGCAGCTACGTATCCATTTTGTGCTGTTGGTTGATGTATAGCTAATTTTATTGTCCTAGTCAGTGATTTTTTTATCTTTGCTTTATCTACTTGGTCTGATTAATTTGGTATTTCAAGCATGCAGTGAATAGAAAAATTACTTTGTCATCCTATCTGTGTTCCTGATTCAATTAATAGCAATGACCATCTTTGCATACTTGCTCATTACCTATTATAGTAGTCTTTATAGACTTCTTTCACATGAAAACATATGCACTCTAGCCATACGATTAGAACAGGTTTTAGCTGTATAAAATTGATTATCAACCGCTTGTCATTTGCTGCAAAAGCTTTTTCCGCATATCATGCTGAATTATATGTGGCTTTATACACACATACTCTCATGCACTCTATGGTACACTTGCAATAAACAAACATGAACAAGTGCAAACATATAATTAATTTTGGCATATCCATTGGTGTTTTTCATCATATTTGTTGAAATAGTTTCATTTGCAATCCTGTGAGTTTCATTATCTCTTTGCATTCTTGTAAATATGAATCTTCTTTGAAGCTCATACTCTACCTTGCCTGCTCATCACCACTCTTTCATTTGTTCTTCCTGCTTTTTCTCTGTAATTTTAAGTTTTAACATATTTTTTTCCATTTCAAGATTTCCAAGAAACCATGAGTTTCCCTTTCTAGTTTCACTACCTCTAATGTATCACCATTGCTTGAGTCTTTGATATCTTGAGACTACTATGTAAAAGGCAGCCTAGGCTGCCTTATTTTTTGTTGGATCATTCCCTTGACTACGGTGCAGTGATATATCTACTCTACTGGCACGTTCTTTTTTTATGGGATTTTCTCTGACAATATTGGCTTTGCTCGCTCGTCTTCGAGTTTTGGTTCAGCAAGTAAGTTGCCTATCTGTTTCCAGAAACTGCTTGAAGTTCAAATTATTATAGTGCGAGCCAAGTGTTAGCTTACAGCATAAAAAAGCTATGATGTCACATATATGGATATTCTTGAAAATTCCCATGAATATGCATAGTATGCAGTAGAAAATGGACTGATTTTCACTGGAAACAGAAGGGTGTTACAAATGAATTTTTATAGGATTGTTATTTTGATAGTAATGACTGGTAGTTAGATAACCTAAAGCACAAAGAAAGCATCTCTGTGTTTAACGGGAGCAGGAAGTTTATGCTTCTACTTATGAAGATCATCGTGGTTTGCTTCAACAGATATTGCTTGATGTTGTTTCAGTATTCAACACGGTCTCCTCTCTATCCCAAGAGAAGCAATCTGTAAAAATAACCCAGGAAGGACTTGAGGTTGGTCAAATTCTTATTTTCTCTGCATGTTTTGGAAAAAACATTTTCCCTGGTGTACTTTTGTTTATATTTTAGTTTCTTCACAAATTGATTCAGGTGTTCAGGGAGTACTATCCAACAAATATGGAGTTTGTCACTCTGGAGTGTTTGTGGAAGACAGATAAGTATGTTTTGGTGGAGAAAACACACAAAACAGATGTGAAAGGTCATGATGGGGGTCTTGGAGGTGGTTCTACTGAAAAGTCAGTTCCACGTTATTGGACTATCGAGTCTTTTCTAGCAGGTAACAATATTCATTGCACTTTTTTTTCTAGGAGTTAAAATTTAGACTTTTTTTATTATTATTGGCATAAAAATGGGAAGCAGGTGGGCTATCCTGACTCTCTACAGGGACATTTCGGCCACAGATTCCTTCTCAATTTAATAACATCTGTATTTGTGAATGATGGATTTATAATTATGGTCCTGCACACCAGTCTTCATATATCCGAATCTAAGAACTGGAATTCCTTATAAGATGAAAATAAGTCTCAGGACCGTCCTGGCCAATTTTAACTTGGTAAATAATGGTTTGGCTGTATTGGGCCATGTTGACTCACTAATGTCAAAAAGGTCTGTTGCAGACAGTGATTCTGATTTCGAGAAGGCTGATGAAGATCATGTGGCCAAAGAAGGTTCCTATGAAGAAAAGCAGCGCTTGTTTCCAGGCCGTTCAGTTGAGAGTGAGCATGGGAATCCAGTAGAAGGTGGTGTTGAGTTGGGAGATATTCCAATCATTTTAGAATCTCCTGGCAAGCAAATCCCTCCAAAAGATAGCCTTGCTGCAAAATCAAGCTCACCTCCGGGTTTAAAAGTTTTGACACCACAATATGGAGCAAGGCAAGTGGCTTTTGTCTCAGTAAAAAGACCTGCACCCTCAACAACAGCCTTCGTCTCTGTCAAAAAATCTACAACTCCAACCTCACATATAGAAGATCCCAGTTCCAAGGAAATTGAAGACACGAGCACCAAGGATGACTCCTTGTCTAATTTGCTTGCTGGTGGTAATCCCAAACAGATTCTATTTTGATGTTAATAATGAATTATTTTGTGTTTTGAGATAGATCTTAATGAGAAACTTTAGTTGTGCTTGATGAAACATAGATGGATCAGTATAATTGAAAGCTTGTTGAAATGATTCCACAATACAAATGATGATTTCGTATATTATAATTTCATGGATCAAGGTTTTACCCCATCTTTTTAAAGAAAATGGGATCAAAATAGTTGGAAGGGACATGGACAGGCACTTGGGGATTTTGGGGGCAAGTTTTTGTAGGCTTATTTATCCTTGGAGGTAGTATAGTGTAAAGGGCACATTTTAACTTTTAAGTGTAAATAGTATAAGAGAACACATTTAATGTTTTTATATATAAAAAAAAATTGAAACTTTATTTTTAAATAATAATAGTTTTTATGCATGGATTCTGTAAGTTTTTTTATCTTTTTACATAAATATAACTCATAGGTAGTTATCATGATAATGAAATTATGAAACTGGTAGTTTTCATTTTATGTGAAAGAAATAATTTAGGGTGGCAAATACTTTCTAGAAATAATCCTACTCCATAATTTACTTTTGAGTATATCAAATTATTTTTAATATTAAAAGATAAAAATAAAATAAAACATTATTCGAAAACAAACAGACAAATGTTTTTTTTTCTTAGAGCCACACGAAAATGTGGAGATAATACTATTCATTGCTACATTACTTTCCCGGCATGTTTTAGTGTATTTTTTTTTTAATTTTATCATTTCAAGCTATATTACCATATGCTTTTATGTTTCAATTAAGTGTTCATGGTCCCTTTTTCTAAATATAAAACTTGTTTTGCAGGTAAAAATAACTCTCAAACAACAGCAAGAAGTTTAGAAACCCATTTTGTTCAGTCCATAATCGGCTTAGGAGAGACTTCTATGAGGTTTTCATTAATCCTCCATCAAAAAATTATTTTATTTTTTTACTTTAAATTATTTTTTATGGTGTTTTTAGATTATTTTTATATACTGGTATTAAAAAATTAAAAAAAATAAAATTATTTTGATATATTTTTTTTTAAAAAAATACTTTTAAAAACAACATCAACCGAACAAAAAAACATAAACTTAAATGCAATCACACCTTTGGCAAATTGTTGTGCTTTGTACTGATAACTAATAATTTCGGATCCCATATTGTTTCAGTTACTAATATATTGAAAATATCTCTAAAATCGCATTCTTTATTATTTATTTTTTAGTGATTTTGGAAATATATGTTCAATGAGAGATTAAGATATTGAATATGGCCGAATTTATTTTATTAAAAAAGTTTATATTTCTTTAAAGCTACCAAGGTAGTCAAAATCGAGATTTTGACACGGATCGGAAAGGGCTCCGAAAAATCGGATCGTAAGATCGGATCGTAAAATCGTAGAAAGATCGTAAAATGTCCGTACAAAAATTATTATTTTTAATTATATTTAAATTTAAAAAATGAATTTAAATATAATTAAATATTATTATTATTTATTATTATTATTATTATTCTACGATTTTTTACGATTTTTCTACGATTTTGAACGATTTTTCTACGAGTTTGACCGAGTTTGACCGGTTTCGATTTTTCTTTCCGGTCCAACCAGGTTTTCGGAGCCAACTCGCAAAATCGTACGATTTTGCGAGTTGGCTCGCGAATTTGACTACCTTGAAAGCTACATCTTTTTGGATTTTATTTTCTTACTTCTAAAATGAAATATTGGAGGCTACTAAACCAATACTAAAATTTATTGTCCAAGGATGGATTACTTACCATGGTAATATATAAATCTTTTTATACATAAATGTTTTAATATTCATTTCAAAAATTAAATTTACATATATATGATCGAGATGATAATTTTTATATGGTTAGAAATAGTTAAAACTCTTCTTCCTTTTTCTAATATGTAAGGTTTTCTTGGCTACGATTCTGATCAGTATCTTGGAGTTAGAAGCACGGTGCCCACCCCGCTTATGAATTATAGGCATGATGTTGATGTTAGGATCCTCAGAAAATTGTGAGATAGAGCATCATTATCAAAATTACGAGTTGACTTATAAAATTGTATGATTTTACGAGTTAACTCATCAAACCTTATTCATTCGGGTAAAAAAATTAATTTTGATCAAACTCAATCAAACTCGATTAAAATTAGATAAACTCGTTCCGATTTTACGATCCTGCAAAATTCTCAAAATTTTAAAAGTCGCCGCCCCCCTCTTTCGGTAAAGTTTCAAAATTTTAAAACTGTAGAGCCCGTCTCTGTGTGTGTGTGTGTCTATATATATATATATATATCATGAAATCACTCTTAAAAATCAATAATGTTAACTTTAAAATTTATAATTAATTTTTTTGAAAAAAAAATATTTTTTTATTTTTTACTTTAAATTAAATTTTTTTAATGTTTTTAAATCATTTTCATGTCCTGATATCAAAATAATTTGTTAGAGTTAGAGTCAGTACTAGCAATATCGGTGTTGGTACAAGTATTAGTACTAATAAGCCTTTCAATAGTAATGTTTTTGATGAATGTATTAAAAATTACGAGAAAAATGACAGTCATGAGACTGATTTTTATTTATATAGCATATCAGCAAAATATTTATTTTAAATTTCTTAGTTTTTATCTAATGAAATTCTATGGACATAATTATTTTGTAATGTATTTTTAAGTTATTTTGAATCATGTATGAACCTTAACTAATGAAGTTTTATGGCCATAATTATATTGTATTGTATTCGAAAATATTTTACTTACGATTTTATGATTTTTCTACCTACACTATTTTAGTTGTGATTTTACGATTTTTATACGAAAAAATTCAAGTACGATTTTACGATCTTACGATCCGATATTACGATCCGATTTTTCAAAAATTTTCCGTTTCGTGTCAAAATTACGATTTTGACAACCATGAGACAGAGTGCCTTGATCATGAGGTAATCTATTTGTCTGATTGAAACCGATTTTCCTGCCTTGATCATGAGGTAATCTATTTGTCTGATTGAAACCGATTTTCCTTTCTCCCTTGAAACTGCTGAAATTAGAACTCGGGTGGAGAGAACCTCATAATAACATTACTCTATTATTTTTTTAATCAACATCTATTGGCATGATATTTTATTATTTTAATGTACTTCTGAATAAAAAATATTTTCAAAAATAACTTTAATCATATTCGTAAATAGATATAATAGTGATTGACTGATTGTTTGAAAATATAGTTGCAGTTGCTTTTTAAAATATTTTTTATTCAAAAATACATTAAAAGATATGCAAGCTTTTTGTGTTAATGGATAATTTTGTGTCATTACCGATCTTAATCTCAGGTCATAACCAAAACATGCAGCGAGCAACATGTGAGGGAGAGAGCATTTAGTCAAAAAAGAAAAGTACAGTGGTCGGCAAAATTAAATGTTTTAAGTGCAAGCACATGAATACAATGGCAATGTCACCGTCTAATCTTCAAAATCTAGAGCTGTTCACTCTGGATAAAGAACACGAGGTGAAGAATTCATGTGAAAACACTCAGTATAAAGCCAGATGGCACAATCTCAAAGCAATTTGCCCATCAACCACCTCTCTCCCTCCGCCAGCCTCCTTCAACCGAGCAGAAACAGCATGCATAAGTCCAGCGCCATTGCTACAAGCTCCTTTGAAGATATACAAAACCCTGTACAGATAGCTACTAGAGGCACTGTTGGGTCCCTCGTAATGCAAGAACTCAAGTACTTCAGCCAGGTCGAATCAAGCCATGGAAGCTCACAGAAGTCTCAGCCCCATGCTACTGTCATGGCTTCTACTAGTAATCAATCCAAAACCATTCCTGGATCTGCTCTATCAACCCCGAAGAAAAAACTGAGAGGAGGAAGCAGGCGTCTACCGAGAATTTGTTCTGTGGTGGAAGTTTCTGATTGCAGTCGGCCAATTGGGAATTCAGGATTTAGCTATAGAAACCTGAAATCTGAGGCCAAGAAGTTGCAAGCTTAGACAGTGCTCTCAGATAGCTTTGAAAAACCAAGCTTCTTGAGTTTACTGGTTATAGGGTTAGTCCATGACCTATCAGGGTTACCACATTTTACGTCCACTATTTCCATAATGTTAGTTGCTTTCTTGTCAGATTTCTCCCTTCTAGGCGTTCTATCCACAGTAATATTATCAGAGCCAAGCATTGGCATGTGATGGGTGTTTTTCTTGATCAAGCTTTTCATTTTCTGGGGAGTCTCGGGGCTTCTGCGATTCATGCCACTGCTACAGCCGCTGCTGCTTGCTTCATCTAATGATTTTCTTACTTGTAGTTTTCTGGTAGGAGTAGCACTACAGGGAACTGAAACAGGAATAGTTCTAGGCTTAGCTTGATTAGATTATGATGATTGTGATGAGGGTTTGATTGATTCCAGCTCCCTTGTCATCAGAGCACCAATTGCTCCAGTGGTTCCCACCCTGATAGCTTCTAGTTTCTGAACCATGTTTCTATATTTTTTCAATGAGAAGTATGAGCTCTTTTTTTTTTTTTTGTTAAGATGATGAGGAAACCTCACTTCTTGAAAAACATACTTTGTTAGTTCAGGTGAACGAGTAAAACTCCGGCTGTTCCAGGTTCTTCTAGGTTCTTACAAGAGGTTCACGATGACAATGATGAGTTCTTGATCGAAACAATGTGCAAGACAGGAATTAACAGCGGGAACTGACTAGCTACAAATCAGGTTAGTGAATATCTTCCCAAAATAGTGAAAAGGATGAAACAGAAATAGTTTGCTCCTAAGAATACAGGATGTATAATCTAGCAGCTTTTAACATTCATCAGACATGAACTTAGTAAACAATTAGAAAAGATCCAGCAACTTGTAACAATAGTAATAAGCTCATCAAAGTTCCAATTAACATGCTCAATTACACAGGGTCCGGAAATTGCAGGGCTCAAAACATGACCAACAATAGATGTTCAACGCCTATTTACATGTAAAATGCAGGGAAAATAACGAACCCTAGAATCAGACAGATAGGTTTATCCAGATTTCAGAAACCATCAATACCATTAAGATGACCCAAAAAATCCCCAGATGAAACAAGAGAACCCCGGCAACCAACAAGTCAAACCGCAAACAATATAATGCATCATAGGAGAAAGAGGTAAAAAAATGATAGCAAGCAAACCAATCCTCTGAAACTATTTTCTTTTAGGCCAATCAGATTCAAAGACGACACCAAAAATCAAGAATCTGACCTTGAAACGAACCCCGGAATGGCGGATAGAAACTGGGAATCCTTGCATTAAGAAGTTCATCCTATTTTTCGGTTGATTTAAGAATCATCACGTGGGATAGTGTCCCATTCCAAGGAGATATCTAATCCAAGGTCTATCTTTTGCAATGAACTCTAAACTTCTTACGAGGAGTGGTTTTGTGTCTTTGTCTACGTTGATGTCAGAGACTGGTCAAAAGCAAGAGCAGCCAATCACGTCGCAGTGAATTCTTACTCCTGCGGTAAAGACCAGACAGCTACAGCTTGTGACAGTTGGGGTAGTTTTATCTAATAGCAAATAGCTAGCTACCCTGTCGTTGTCATCGACTGAATCCAAAAAATTAATAAAAATAAATCATACCCTCCAAATAAATCCAATTTTCGATGAAGACAAGACTTTTAAAACAAGGGATCATTAATAATTCCAAGACTTGAGATGGCTTAGTGAATGATTTGTTGCGCATAAAACAATATATGCATATCAGAAGACCTGTGCTGTTCTTCTCATCCATGAAAATCTTTATTCGATTCTTTAATAATTCTTCCACCTTGCTTGCAGTCTTGTGAGTTAATTAACCTAATGTAACCCACCCACCTCAAAGTTTATATTATATTGAAGAACAATGACACACACCATCATTGCAGTGTGCGTAGAGATACAGTTTACTATTAATTTACTACATATAAACCAGACTTTAAAGAGATCACCGTTCAAGTCTCATAAATTTAAAGTCACTAGAATCTTATATGATTATTAATTTCAGGATTCATAGGATTAGTTAAGTATACACAAGCTGACTTGAGCATCTAAGTTAATAAAAACAAAAATAACAATGGAAAGTAAGTGTTTGAAATGTATTTATAACATGAACGGTAACACAATTGTTTACTCCAAGATGAATCTCTCAAACATTTAAGTGCCTTTTATTAAACTAGTTAAGCATAGATTGGCTATAAAAACTTGGGATTCGGAGCTTAGTCTTGGCAGGATTTATAGATAAGATATGAATCAAAGTTAAGTGAGTAAAATCCTAATTGTTATAGATTTTTACAAGATGAACATGTCCTGACTTGAACTCGAGACCTGAAAAACAGATCTCCAACCATTTATCCTTCTACACACACACCTATAATATATATTATTATTTTATTTATATTGAATAATAGATAATACTTCTATAATTGATACTCATTTATAAAATCCAAGCCCTAATGACTATTAAAATGTATATAATTTTTTTGATATTTTTAGATCATTTTATGTATTAATATCAATTTTTTTTAAATATCATTTTGATGCATTTATAAATGAAAATTATTTTTAAAAATAATTTCAACCACACTTCCAAACAAACACTTAATTTAAATATGATTGAGCTAACAATAATAAAAACATTGTTTTGATAAAATCATCAACCACTCCATGACTCATTAAACCAATGTTTTATTTTCAATTCAATCACCGAATTGGATCTAACAACTATGCTTTTCATACTCTGCAACCAAACAAATCCCGATCGCCATAATTACATGCATCTAAATAAAAAATAAACAATAAAAAAACAATCTTTTATATAAAAATAAATTAAAAAAGAAAAAAAATCTTTGGCCCAACAAAGCTCTAAAGGAGCCTAGCTATATAAGTCCCAATCACGAACAAACGTCGTGCAATAATAGGCCCAACTTGGTCGTCTAAAACAGAATAGTGGGTAGAAGTGGGCTATCAAAATTGGAAGCCATTGCTTTCGTTCACTAATTAAAAATAATTAAAAATCAAAATCCTTGAAAACCAATAATATCATAACTACACGAAACACTTAAAATATTTAGTATTACTGAAAAAAATAAAAAATTATTTTAGAATAGAAAAAATAATATACAATAAAAAAACAAAAAAAAACTAAAATTAATTAATAAAAATATATATTTTCCTAAATAAAAATGAAACAATATTTTTTAAATAAAAGAAATTAAATTTACGTGCTCATATCAATTTTTCAAAATAGAACATAACTCAAATCAAGATCTGTAATATTGTTTTTAAAATATTTTTGTAAATTTATTTTAAAAATTAAAAAATATTTTTTTAATATAAAAAATAAAAAAATATTATCTTAATAAAAAATAATTAAAAAAGAACAACACTACCAACACATAATACAACAGCCATTTTTTTTTTTATATTGCGGTCTAAATATAATTTTAATATAAAAAACAAAGAATATTATTTTAATAAGAATAGAAATCATTTAAAAATAAACAAGCCTACCACACCACCGATTATTCGAGACTTGTACACCTGGACTCTCTCAACCCATTAGATATTGACTTCCTAACCAGTCATACAAATCAACGGTCCAAATCATCTGATCCAAACTTCAGACCATAGCATGACCCCCCCCACCATGATGATCCCAGAAAGACAACCTGGGAAAAAACAAAGGCTAAAGGCTCCTCCTTCGACATCTCAATAGTGATTACTGTGATCTGATCTGTAATTAGCCATTTTGATTTTCAAACAAGCAAAGCTCCCTTTTGTTTTGCCTCGCCCCCACACCTCACAAGATCTCACCTTGTCTGCCGTGTTTCTCTTCAACAATTCACATGTCCTCCTCTCCCCAACAAATGTAATCATCTCCATTCTCAGACCTCACTTCCTTGCCTTAGTTCTCACTCTTTTCCTTTCTCTCTCCAAAAGGTCACATCTAGCACCTCTACACGACCACATTAGCACTTCTCTCTATAAACCTCCCATCTTTTTTCTGAAAACATCCATTTGCTTCAAAAACCCATTTTGCATTTCCTTGAAAGAGTCCAGTAAGAATGAGTTCACAAACACCCAAATCAGGTAAACCAACAAAACCCCAGAATCAAAACCAACCCACATCAAGATCCTCCTCTTTATCAACCCATTTAGCCATGGTTGAACTCAAGCAAAGAATCATAACTAGTCTATCTAAACTTGCAGACCGTGACACTCACCAGATCGCCCTTGAAGACCTTCACACATTAACACAAACAATCTCTCCTGATGCATTACCACTGTTACTAAACTCTCTCTACGACTCACTTTCTGAATCCTCCAATTCAAAACCCTCTGTGAAGAAGGAATCTTTACATTTGCTCTCTCTTGCCTGTCAATCTCATAGAGATTTAACACAGCCCCATTTGACAAAAATCATTTCTTGCATTGTTAAGAGGCTTAAAGATTCAGATTCTAGTGTTAGAGATGCTTGTAGGGATGCTATTGGGGTTTTATCAGGGTTGTATTTGAAGGGTAATGGTAGCGGGGGGGATAATAATGGTCCGGGGCCTGTTGTGGGTTTGTTTGTGAGGCCGTTGTTTGAAGCAATGGGAGAGCAAAATAAAGTTGTGCAATCTGGTGCTGCTATATGTATGGAAAAAATGGTGGAGTGTGCTTCTGTAGACAGGGATAATGGTGGTGGTAATGGGCCAATTGGTGCATTTCACAAGCTGTGCCCAAGGATTTGTAAGTTGTTGAATGGACAATTTTTCCAGGCCAAAGCAGCTTTATTGGGGGTTGTAACGAGTTTGTCACAGGTTTGTAAAATTTGGTTGTTTGATTTTATTATCCATTTCGGCAATGTATGTAAACTGTGTTGCTTTTTATGATGATTTGGTTGGTGTATATGTTTAATTATGTGAGTCTGTTCGGTTTATGAGAAACTGTGGCGGAAATGAAATTTAGTTTGGAGCTTTTATCTTCTTCTTTTTTTCTGTGTTCGAATATATTTTGTTGGCAAGGAGAAGAAACAACTGGTTGTTCTGATGGTGTGTGGTTGAATTTAAGCTTTCTGTGGTGATTCTACTGAATGATGGATTGTAGAATATGCTTTTGCCAAGTTTGATAAATGGTCGTTTTCATGTGTGATTTATATGGGTTTTGACATTGTGCATGGATCAATGGTTAACGCTTAATAGGAATTGAAATAGAAGGAATGAGAATTTGGAATTTTGGATTTGTTTTGTTTAATCATGCACTGTGTTTATTCATCTTGACAACCGACATTAAAGAAAGAAGACATACGTTGTGGCTGGATATTTTGTTGTTTTTTCTCTGATCTGTAAACTAAAGGGTGCCAGAGAGGGGGAGGGAGAGGGAGGCACTATATACTGTATATGTAGCATGTCAATTGCCGGAATTAGCTAGTCTAAATTTGTGACTTGCTTGAATGGCCAAAAATTGTGAGGAAAGAAACCAAAAGACTGAGTTTTCTATCATTACTTATGAAGATCTGCTCCAAGCATCAATTGATAATCTATAAAGTGTGGATTGAAAATTTGGGACATTGGTGTAGGTTTTCCGTGATCCCTCTCTGCAATCACTTTTGTCTCTTCCTTAACAGCTGCCTTTCCTTGAAATCTCATTTTCTTCCCTGGCGTAAACTCTTTCTTCTTTTGATATACTACCCATTTATCTGCATACCATGCAAAATGAACACACAGTACTTAAATCCCCTAAACCTGTGAAACACTTAAATCAATCTCGTACAAATCCTCCTCAGCAGCATTTTCTTTTTCCATGCAGTTAGCAAATATTGCACTCAAGCAACAGATCTTACTTTCTCTTAAACTTGCTGACCACGACACCCATGAGGTTGCCTTGGAAAAGCTCTGTTCCATTATGCAATCCCTGCCCCCATGAAGTTCCTGTGCTTCTCAACTCCCTCTATCAATCCTCCTCTGACTGCACCATTAAACCAATTATCAAAAGGGCTTACTTCCTGTGTTATCATGGTTTAAAACTACCCTGTTCAACCAAAATCATTTCCCATGTCATCAAAAGGTTGAGCGATTCAGATTCAAGTGTTAGGACTGCTTGTTGTGACGTGTATGGGGTTTTGTCGGGGATACATTTGAAGGATAGAGTGGGGTTGTTTGTTGAGCCATTATTTGAGGCCATGCAGGTGCCGAACAAAGGTGTGCAATTGGGTGCTGCTATGTATATGGTGAGGATGGTGGAATGTGATGCAGCAGACAGTGTACTTCTGGGGGAATTTCAGAAGCTACACCCCAGGATTTCATGGTTATTGAATAGTAAGAATATCCTGGCCAAGGTCGTGCTTTTAGCGTTTTGAAAAGTTGTGGGTTTGGGCAATGTCAACCAGTTATTTATGTTTAAGAAGTCTACATTATTTAGTTTCTTTTCGTGATAAGGTTGATGTTTGATTGAAAGAATTAAATGGAGATGAGAATTTAGAGTGTGGCATTACATTTGTTACTTTTTTTTATTTGCTTTAGGTTCATTATCTGTCCTCATCCAAACTGCAGGCTTGAGAAAAAGAATGAAAACCTCAATCTGTTGGTGTAAATCCCAAATAGCCGTAACAATTATTAGTTAGCTTTCTCTGATTCCTGCTTATTTCAATTCAGTACTTTTTAAGCAGTTTGAAGTTTCTCACTCATTGAACTAGCTTACTGGTGTTTATTGAAGCTAATTTAATGTTCTTGAGAATATGAATTAGTATAACTCGAATTAGATAACTGTAAATTCTAGCAACAAGAAGCAAAATCCAGGGATTTTATTGAAAGTTTTGTTTTGTTACAGGTGGGATCAATTGCACCGCAAGGTTTGGAACCATTGTTACAAAGCATTCATGACTGCCTCAGGAGTACAGACTGGGCAACTCGTAAAGCTGCAGCTGATGCTTTAACTGCCTTGGCATTGCATTCAAGCAGCTTTATTGCAGATGGAGTTGCTCTTTCCACACTGAGTGTGCTTGAGGCTTGTCGTTTTGACAAGGTACCTTATTTGAACTGTTTCCTCAACATACTGTTTCTCTGCAGGTTCTTTTTACTGGATTATTGACTACTTTTGGTACACTTTAACAATTTTCAAGATCGATGGGCTTCTCTTGGTTCTTATGATTGTATTGTTGAATTCACTTTGGATGGTCTGATGCATACATTTTATTTAATGTTTCTTAAAACCCTGTTGAGGCTTAAATTAAGTTGCATTTAATGTGCATAGTTCCTAATGTTGTGAAGCAAATGCTGAATCTGTTGAAAGATGAAAAACTAACAAAGCTACTCAGTTTTGTTTTTCTGGATTTAGAAAAAAAATCTCATTTTTTTATTTTGTTAAATTGGGATTGACTTGGAAAAAAAATTTGGTTGCTTAATTTTTATCCTTTTCAAGCATCAAGTGCTCCTCCTCATTTGGTGAAGATAGGGCCCCATTTTTCTCTTGTTAATTTAATTTCTTTCCAATAATTTTTTTATTGATTTCATATGACAAGAAAATTCAACAAATCCTATAGAATTTGCTTTGAATTTTCTGGGGTAGATTCCCCCTGTTTATCAGTAGCTGCATGGGCCGAATGCTTCAGAAAACTAGATTGTACATGGCAAACAAGATCCTTTCTTGAATTAGAATCAGGAGGCTTCGCCTGAATCCGCCACCATCCACCGCAGCAGATGGGAGCACACCAAAGCGTGATCCCTGATTAATTATTCCTCCTTGATTTGCTGCGTTGATTAGCAGGACTTGAATCCATGGGCGGCAGCTGGGCCCTAAGGCTCTATTCTCTCCTTCAACTCTAGGGTTACATGGTTCATGATCAGTGCTGAACATTCCATGGATAACACCAGCACTTCTATCCCTGACTTATCAGAATCTTTGAACAAAACTATACCATTCTCGTGGCTCTTATATCAGTGATTTACGTTGCTGTGTAGTCTTTAGAATTATATGTTAAATTTATAGTTTTCAAGGATGGAAAAGCTTATGCATTTACTAAAATATAATGCTGAGGAATAATGGAAAACAGGTTCAAGCTTCTTGTTGCTGCCTTTTGAACTGTTATTTGGATTAACAGATAAAACCTGTCAGAGATAGCATGACAGAGGCCTTGCAATTGTGGAAGAAGATTGCTGGGAAAGGAGAAGGTGTCCCTGATGATCAGAAAAGTTCCTCTCAGGGTTAGTATTTCTGTAATATTTTTCTTTTTGTAAATGAACCTTCAAATATCTAACCTTTACTTCACCATTCTCTTTATAATTAATGTTTAGATGGAGAGCATCATGACTCAGCAGAGTTGTCAGATAAGAATTCAAATCCTAGTGACCGAAAAAAGGAGTCATCCTCTAGGGATGCATCCAATGGTACTTCTCCAGCTAAAGATTCAGCATTAAAAAGCAAAGATAGAAGCATTCCTGAAAAAGCAGTTGTAATATTGAAAAAGAAAGCTCATGCCTTAACAGATAAAGAATTAAACCCAGAATTCTTCCAGAAATTTGAAAAAAGGGGTTCTGGTGATTTGCCAGTAGAGGTAGTTGTTCCTCGTAGATGTCTCAATTCTTCAAATTTGAACGAGGAAGAATCAGAACCAAATGTTTCCGAATCAAGGGGAAGGTCAAACCGCATGGGAAACAGCCAATCAGATGATGTTCATGGAGCTTTCAACAAATTCCGTGCCATGGAGAGAGGAGTTGCTGGAAAAGATTTAAGAACCAGAGCATTTGATGATGAGAGGCTTGACATAAACCAGAGGGAGTCTTCTGGCAGTCGTGCAGGTTTCTCCAAATCTGATGGTCAATCTGAAGGATCCTTTGTAAATAATAAAGGAAATTGGCTGGCCATCCAGAGACAGTTATTACAGCTGGAGAGACAACAGGCTCATGTCATGAACATGTTACAGGTCTGCATTTAATTTTACATTTAAGGAAATTGTTCTTATGCATGTTTTATGTTGCTAATGAGATACTTGACGTTGTAGGACTTTATGGGTGGGTCTCACAACAGCATGGTAACTTTGGAAAACAGAGTTAGGGGTCTTGAGAGAGTTGTTGAAGACCTAGCACATGATTTGACAATATCATCAGGTCGCAGAGGTAATAGCTTTGCTATGGGTTTTGAGGGATCTTCTAGTAGACCGTTAGGGAAGTATAATGGCTTCTCTGACTACTCTAGTACCAAGTTCAACGGGCGGGTCCCTTCTGGGGAAAGATTTTCCCAATCCGATGCTACAGCTCCAGGCATGAGGGGAAGGGGCACTCATTGGAGATCTGATGCACCTGATGCTTGGGATTTTCCCACATATGGTGCTTCCAGGAATGGACAGGCTGGCTCAAGGAGAGCTCCAGGCTGTGGTTCTTTGGATGCTAGATCACCTAGATCAGAACATGAAAGTGATCAGCTGGGCAGCAGGAGAGCTTGGGATAAAGGGGCTGGACCTGTTAGGCATGGTGAGGGACCTTCTGCTAGAAGTGTCTGGCAAGCCTCAAAGGATGAAGCTACCTTAGAAGCCATTCGGGTGGCTGGGGAGGACAGTGGGTTAGCTCGGACAGCAAGAGTGGCCATCCCTGAGATGACTGCAGAAGCTTTGGGAGATGATAATTTTGGGCAAGAAAGGGACCCTATCTGGACATCTTGGATTAATGCAATGGATGCCCTCAAAATGGGTGACGTGGACACAGCTTACGCTGAAGTCGTGTCCACGGAGGATGATCTCTTGCTTGTGAAGCTTATGGTCAAATCAGGTCCTGTTGTGGACCAACTTTCCAATGAGACTGCATGTGAGGTCTTGAATGCTATTGGACAGTTTCTAATGGAGCAGAACTTGTTTGATATATGCCTGTCTTGGATTCAGCAGGTATGGGTTTCCCTCCACTGAATATAAATGCGAGCTGCATCAATTGAGTAATTATTTGCACAAACTTGTAGTAATAGGCTAATAGCATAAATTACACGTGGAACACTCTGACCCTCTAAGCCAGAGTACTAGTTTATAAATGTTAATAAATAACTCCTGTTGTGCCTGGGTGTGATAAATGGAAAGCAGAAAAATGTCTAGCTAATCATATATGGCAAAAGGTTTGGACTTGATTGTACAAGCTACGAAAAGGAGATCATATATTTATCCGATTTCTCACTCTGGTTTGATTGTACTTGTTTTTCAGTTGGCAGAAATTGTGTTAGAAAATGGATCAGATGTCTTTGGCATTCCCATGGACCTGAAGAAAGATCTTTTATTGAATTTGCACGAAGCTTCTACCTCGATGGAGCCGTCGGAAGACTGGGAAGGTGCTGCACCTGATCAGCTTTTGTTGCAGTTGGCATCAGCCTGGGGGATTGAAATACAACAGTTTGAAAAGTAATCAATGGCCGAAGCACCTATTTTGCACTAGGATACTGTATTTTTTAAAACAAATTGATTGGGGTGATGTTATGCGTCCAGGATTTTACTCGTTAAATGTAAATTGGAAGACAAGTTTTACAAACAAACATATGGGTTATATGGATTTGTTCAAGTTACATGTGTCATAAATGTATGGATTTGTTCATGTTGAAAATCAATTAATTCTTCTGTTAAACAGGCAGCTGGAAGGATGCTCGTTAAGGAGAAACTCCATACACGTGTTGGTTAATGAACAGATAAACAGCTGCAATATTACCAAAACTATTTTGCATAAAATTCGAGGCAATCTTTTACATGCTTGATGCAATTGCACCAGTACTAACTCCTAAGCTCACTAGAGATTTGACAGATTGCCTAAAATAGCTTCTATATATAGAGGACAGCTCCATACATGTCCTAACCGTGCATATGAAATTTTATGATGCCACCGAAGCCGGAAAAAAAGAGAGCCTAGACTATTCATGGCCAAAATGGCGCAGGCACATCATGAGAAGCAGCAATTTGACTTCATGGTAGCTGACTAGCTGTATTGAGAACGGCTCACGGAGCAGAATAGTTCCAAGAACGGGATCTGCCTTGACATCGAAAATTTGAACTCTTCTGGAATAGAACTCCATTCTCAAGGTAGGAGAAAACTCAAGATAAGATTTCACAACCCAAATCGTGATCCAATTGTGGCAATGGCGCCAAATACCTACTTGGCGGAATACCAGTTTTGCGCACACTTTGCATCAACAGCTAGGTCTACTTTAAGAAAATTCTTGCCACCAAAGGGTTTGGACATGCAATCGACAACTATGGCCTTGGCAACCTCAGCTGACTCGGTTGGTCCTTCCAAAATCACTTCATCGTGAACCTGTGTTTTTTATAATGGCATGCTGTTAAGAATGGCATGAAAAAGTCTTTGGAAGGTGATTACAATACAATTGAGACGAATTGGTTCCAATCAAAGATAGAAATTAAGATATAAGTGGATGCAGCTTACAGTAATATACCAAAATATCTGAGGAAACAAACATCAAATGTTAACGACAAAAATAATATGTACCTGTAAAAGCAGTTTCCATCCAAGTTCCTTCAGACGATTGTTCATCGATATTTCTAACATCGCACACATAGCAACATCAGCGGCACTACCCTGTAGCAGTCACCAAATGAGATAGAGAGAGTAGAATTGGGAAAACTTAAGCACATAAGAAAGAATGGAAGAACCTGCACTGGGGTATTGATAGCAGCCCGCTCAACATGACCTCTTTGAGAAGAGCTAGCACCAGTCAATGAAGGAAAGACACGAGCTCGTCCCAGCAATGTGTGAACACGTCCATCTTCTCTGGCTTCTTTCTTACGAGCTTGTTGCCATTTAAGCACTTCTTTTCTTTCTTTATACCATAGATCAACAGTTTCCTTCGCTTCTGCCACAGAAACCTGGAAAAATAGATGGTAAAGACCATGCCTGTGGATCACCATGAATCAATGCAAATTAGGACAGATCACTAATCATATTAGGTTTATTGGGTAAAGTTACCTTCCAATCCTTGGAAAGCCCCATTGGAGTCTTTCCATATGCAATTGAAAAGTTCAGCATTTTAGCTTTTCTTCTTTCAGAAGCAAAGGCATCCTGAAATACATGTTCCCATTCAGTTATATTAGTAAAACAAATTCTATATTTCTACTTCTTAAACATAGCACAATGCACAGAAAAAATAGAAAACACTGACAAATCCTTTAAAGCAGAACACATGCAAAAAACAATTCACAAAAATGATCCCATTGACTTCACTTGAGAAACACATCCACAAGCAGGTTCAAAGAATAATTCACAATTCACCTTCAACAGTGGAACTGGGGGTTTATCTTCACCAGGTTGAGGATACCACTCAAGAAGCACACGCTTTTTCTCAATGGCTTCACGAATATGCGGATACATGTTCACAGCTGTCCTTGAATGGAAATCTCCACCAGCTTTGAAAGCATCCAACATGCTCTTACAGTTGGCAAGATGTGCAAGAACCCTGAGTTCCAGCTGTGATGTGAAAACATATTTCAATCAACCTTAACATATAGTGATTTATATATGTATATAACTCAGATGCTTACTTGCCCATAATCAGCAACAATAAGTGAATTTCCAGGTGCAGCTATAAATGCCTGCCGGATCTTGTACCGATCTTTCTCTAAGGCAGGCTGATTCTGATTCATGGAAGAGAAGATGTCAGCACTCTTTAATCTTAGTGCATTCAGAAATAAAATAAAATTCAAGCTTCTTTTCTTGTCTTAAAATGTTGTAATATCAGCTGATACTCTCTTTAATCTCTACTGCATGTAG
Organism: Salix purpurea; assembly: GCA_027405865.1. Classification (NCBI taxonomy): domain Eukaryota; kingdom Viridiplantae; phylum Streptophyta; class Magnoliopsida; order Malpighiales; family Salicaceae; genus Salix; species Salix purpurea. Next base: position 2,880,150 of record JAOWLH010000043.1, on the reverse strand, counting down.
AAAGTAAGCACCATTCAAGTTTCTTTTCTTGTCCTAAAATTTTGTAAAATTAACTAATAAACGACCATGAAAACTCAATCGTAGTTTCTTTTCTTGTCTTAATTTTTTGTAAAACTAACTGATAAACAACCATGAAAACTCAATCATTGTGTATCCTAACACCACTACCAACTATCCTACAAAATGCCTAGGTAATTGACATCCCTGAAAAATAAAAATCAAAGCTTTTGCAGTCGAGATTGGAACAGTGGATGCAATATATAGATGCATTGATATAAAGTTAAAGGCCCATGTCAGCAATAGGTTTCCTAGTGGTTATGATTAGCTTAAGCAGAAAAATAAAATAAACACATAAAATAGAAGCAGTAGATATTGATGTCAGAGAACAGTGAACATTGATGTCATATTTATTCAGAAGTTCATTCTAAAATGTTAAAAAAAGAGGTGAAAAAACCTGCAAATTTGGTCTCCTAGCCGATAAGCGCCCAGTTTCTGTATTGATATTCAGAGAACAATGAACGCGCCCACTCTTGCCTGATAGGTTACTGGTCTGTGGTAGAAAGACAATGATATCAGTATGAGCTACCATGAAGATTTGGAGGCATAAAAAAAGCGTGGACAGGAAACATGCTTAAACCAAGGAAGCACTGAAACCAAAATGTTACAGTATCATTAGCAGTTAACAAAAACCATCATCATTATCATTATTGGGGTCTGTGAAGACTGGGAATGGATCTTACATTTTTGTCTTGTCATATTTTGCTTAAACCACAGATGAGTGGGTGAGGCAGACAGCCTGATGCTTCTAAGGATTTATTTTTGACTTTAGGTGAACGTTTAAGAATTATTCAAGTCTGAGCTTTAATTATGTGGGAAGCTAGATGTGTCCTTATAGGAGCTGGATTGAGTTTTCTGGGCTGATTTCAGTATCTGCAGAGGTTTCTGGTTAGTAGAGTTAGGGGGCAATTATGTATTACAGATTATTGGAAAAATTCAATAGTAGGGGGAGACTCTGTGTAGGTTTATGATATAGGAATCCCTGTTAGGAATCTTATTCCCTTTATAAAAAGGAATAACTCTAACTCAAGCCTATAAATATGCTTATAGAGTGTCAATTTCAGTATTCAGTACTATGACTAAAGTGCAGTCCACTGCATCACAAAATCTCAAACCACAACTCAATGCCCCCCCAATACACTGAGGCAACCACAATACTACAGCACTATAAATGCATATAATCAGGAATGTTAAAACAAAATGATCAAAGGGTAGGGCATATAAAAATAGCAATAAAATCACCTGCAGGGGGAGGATGAAGTTGGATATCAAAGAATCAATGGAGCAAAGTTCACATAAAGAAGAAATAGCATGGCAAGCTTCAATCCCTTCTTCTGGCGTTTGAAACCTGCGCAAATTTCCTACATAACCAGATTCATCTTCATTCTTAACACCAGATAACTCTTTTGATTCCAAAACTTCATCTGTCATTGTCTCAGAATCATCGAAGACAACATCGTCTAACTGCGAACCAGCAGCATCATTGACAACATATTCTGAAGAAATCTTCCTTGCCAAGGTCTTCAAAGCATCTCCGCTGACTGAAGGCCAACCAGAAGCTGTATACGTCTCCACAGGCAGATCAACTCCAATGCTACATAACTTGATGTTGCGATATTTTGTGGGAGTCTTTTTGCCTTCTTCGATCACTTTATCAATGTTTGGAACTTTGAATGTTTTAACTTCTGGAAGAGTAATGAGGGGATCCTTGCTGCAACAGAAAGCAATAAAAACAAATAAAGTGTTTTTTTCCGTACTAACTAGTGTGCAATGCCACTGCAATTCAATAGTATGCAGAAGCTTTCCAATGCAAGAGAACTTAATTTAGAGAGTTCAAGAAATCCATGGTACAAATACTGTTGTTCAAATTGCTAGGAAATTAACATTCAGGAGGGATGTGTTCCCTTCCCAGGACAGGACTCAAATTTATACTTGGAAAGTATAGTCAATGAGAAGACTAATTCATAACACAAACATTTTGATATTTTTAGTTAAAGGAAAAACAACTAAATGTAAGTACCTCCCGAAGAACTAAGCTTTTACCTGTTACAAATACCACCAAAAAGTAGTTGGCGCAGTTGAGTATCACTTCCTACATTCATGTACTTGGCATCAGGGCAATATCTAGAGGCCCAATTGCGAAATCTTGTAGCAGCAACCTCCTGTTCTGCTTTGGCCACCTTCTCCACCACTGCAAGATATGCCCGATCAACCAGCATGCCCTCAGTTTCCATTCTAACTAGAATTTCCCCAAATGGTTGCCAGTATTCCTGGTAGAAGTCAAACATAGATTTTTTAAGAACTGACTTTCCATCCATATTCCATGGCATTTTTGATAGTTGGCTTTCCAAGCTTTTATAAAGCTGCAAAGTGCTTATTGCATCTAGAGCAGAATAACAGATCCATGGCTCTCGCTCTTCTCTTTGTAGCTCTTCAACAGGGGCAATGGTGGTCAATTTGCCTTCAGAACCATCTTTTTTCACTTTTTTCTTGCCAAATATGGCTTTCATTGATACTTTACCAATCAACTCTTTATAGTATGGTTCTGCCCCACACATGACCTTTTGGTCACCTGTAAGAGCTTCAAGAGAATATCCACCATTGAAATTTCTTGATGAATCCCATAATCGTGCCATGTGCATTGTATCAGCATGAAAACCAGAAACAGAAATCCCATAGTTCTCGATGACATGGTTATCAAAGCTGTAGTTGTGCCACACCTGCAGAAAGTATAAACAACTTTAACGTTGGTCCAAATTATATTCATGGACTGTGCATGCAGCCTAGTCATTGAAGCAAATGTAACAGTTGAATTCTCTACAGTATAGACAAGGCTGGACTGTTCAATGTAGTGTACACCGATGGTTACTTTACAAGGAAAAGGAAAGAGTTGATGCCACTCACTGCTAAATAGCAGTATTAAAGCATATAAGATCTAACTTTAAGCTTAGTTAACAGCACAAGCCTCTTCCAAAGGGGGAAAACAATGTCAGAGTCCAAGTCTTTGCCCACACCAAATATTTACAAAGCTCTAAAATAATTGCAACATCAAGCTTATACACATCAGCATCCTCACAATGCTCATATTACATCCAACATATAAATGATCATTGTGCTATTTAAAGAAGCTGCAAATGAAGAGAGCATCAACAAATCAAAACTGACAGAACTTACCTTTTTTATTTCCGGGGATTCAAAAAACAGAGCAAATTCATGCAAAAGATCCCTGCCACCACCATCAAGAACATCTACCCAGATACAAGATTTCCCATTTCCGAAATCTGCCTCTGGTCCGGAATAAATACTAAAGCATGTTATCTCTCCATGGTCAATGGGTGTTTCCTCACTCACATCAATCTTGGCAACCTATTAAGATACTATCATCAGAAATTTGACGAGGAATTCATAGACTGGAAATTCCAAGAAATGGAAAGACATGCATATCCCTTCAAATTCATAGACTCAGAAAATGTGACGAGGAATCCACAAGAATCACAAATGATAAGTTTCAAATATCATATTATTCTAAGATTAGGTTTGATTTTCATAGCAGGGCCATCTGGGACCATTTCATAAATGTAAAGCTGAAAACTAAAAAACAGAGAAAAAACAAGTTTAAAGTAAACCAAATATAACCAAATAAATCTTAAAGATAAGCATGAGATGCCCATCTCTGCATAGCTAGGTGATATCCTGATCTTATTAAACATGTTTCTGCAGTGTTTGTGTTCAGAATGAAGGTTAGTTTTACAGAAGTCATAGAAACTTTTACCTCTCTCGGATTTTTGAGCTTTAATGCAACTCAAATATCTTGCTGCTGACTGGAACTTCAATATGAAGCCTGAGTAATATTCTGTTTGAGCTTAGAATTTGGTTTAATTTCTTAATGTTTGCAAGAAATGTGAGCATTTTCATACTCATCCGATTTCCAGCCTTCCAAACCCTAGAAATTGTCCCTTTTAAACCATAATCACTGCACGATCAACTTCAAAAATTAACCTTTAACTAAAATTACTTCTCACAATACACATCTTGCACTGTGAAACAGCTTCATATTTATGCATCGTGAGTTGATTTGCTCATGCAATTTTGGGCTTAGTATGTTGTCATTGAATCATCAAAGAGCTAATATATTTAAGTTTTTATGTCCATGCCTACATCTGCATAGGACATTCCTACAGTCTACAGCAGCATGCATATCTTCTGTATGAGCAATAGCATCAGAAAGAAATAATAGACAGGATTTATTATGATTTAGTACCTCAGTATCACATGCATGGATAAGATGCCTATACTGATTTGTAAGCTTACTAACAACCTCCCTTGCCATGGAAACATTATCAACAACCAGAACCCTCTCATAAATATTAGTAAGCCTTTCATGAATGCCAGGTTTATGAGGCTTTCCATTGGTCTGGGCTTTATCAGTTGAACCAGTACCTGTATGTCCAAGGTTTTTAGACTGGAGCTGTTTCTCATTCTTCATTCTATGCATGGATGATTCATTATTCAACAAATCATCTTTTAAAATGTCATTCGAAGATAAACCATTTGGCCTTTTGTTATCAATCAGCCGACCATCATCCCTTGAAATTAATTGTTTCTGACTCTTTGGTTTATCTTGCGTTCTGATTGCATTAATATCCATCTTTTCATATTTAAATGAATAAGGGCTACAATCATATTCACGTTTCTGCTTGAACAGTTCGATACTCTTTTGCTTCCACAAGGCTTTAGTACCATCACATGGGATAGTAGTGACCTCAAAACCTGGAGTGGTATAATTTCTTGTAACCATCCTCTTCTCACCTCTCTTTTGCATGTCATCAATTACTCGCAATGGGATTTCCCCCCAAAACCTAACAAATACAATGAACAGAGATTAAAGCATCAGATATCAAAATTTCATTAAAAAAGAGTAGGAAAAACATGGACTGACTTTTTTAGTCAAGACCAATCAAATTGCTTCCAAATGCAACACTAGAGAATTCATCTCGCTAATCGATTTGATCAGTATGGTCTACATAAATCAAACAAATACAACTTTATAAAAAACAACAAAACCCCTAATAATCACCCAGAAAAAAAAAAAGCCTTTATATCCTCATAATCAAGCAGGCCATAAAGGGAGCAAAATGAACCTACAAAAATGCGAGTATCGACTAAACTAAAAATATCACATTGTTCATTACAAAGCAGAGAACTCCATCAGCATAACTCTTCACTGCCCTACCCTAAACTTCACTCAAAACCCAAAAAATAAAAATAAATAAATAAAACTGGGTATTAAATAGTTTCCAAAACTAAAAATAAGGTAGAAAAACTAACAAATCACCAGATTAAGGCCTTAACATTAGTAGTAAAGGCGAAGAAACCTGTGAAGGGCAACGGAGAAAGGCCTTGAAGCAGCCGCCCTGGAGGCAAAGCAAGGACAAGAGCGAGATAAGTTGAAATAAGAAGGGCACAATGGCCTCAAAGGACTAAAAGGAGTGGTGGCGGAGGTGGCCCCCATAGCTAAAAACCCCGCAAACCTCCCCAGCTTAGCAGCTCTACTTCTGCTGTATAAAAGAGCCGTCTAGTAAGGTTTTTAGTGGCATATGTGTAAATAAAGCGAGCCTTGGGGTGGGGTTTGTGTTATCTGAGGTGGATTGCAAGTGGTACCATGAAAGAAGCAGAGGCAGAGGCCATTAGAGCAGAGAGACAAAGAAGAAGAGGGAAGGCCAAGAGGTCTAAAACCCTTGTGGGTTTCTTTTTTAGAAAGCTCAAATGTTTTTTTTCTTAAGGTTGCCAAATTTTTTTGTCTGTGTATATATATTTCAATTTTATTTTTTTTAAAGTAAGCTTGTGATTTTTTATTTATTTACATACATGCCACTACTGGATAACATTGTTGTCCAGCAATGCAGTGGATTCTTGACTGTATAACTCGCTTTAAAATTAATGGCTGATTGGCACAGCTTGGAAAGTCTTTTAAAGAATTGTTTTTTTATTTTAATTTTTTATATATATATTTTTAGATCGTATATCAAAAATATTTTTTTTTTAAATAAAAAAAATAATATTGAGATGCTTTTATATAAAAAATACTTTAAAAAATAATTATTATATTCTCCCAAACACCTTTTAAATCACGGGTTAAACAAAAACATGAATTAAATTGGATAATTTATAATAGTTTTATTTTAAAAAAAAAGTTAAATAAGGTTTTAATTAAGTATGATCATCTAAATTTAATCAAATTGATTTTCATTATTGATATCAAGGTTGTCAATATCGTTCCGGTTGTCGTTTTAATTTTTTTATTGGTATGAAACATTTCGGTTTTGGAGCATTTCGGCATGCCGTTTCAGGATTGTACTGTTCATATATAATTAATTATATATCTATATATATATATATGTAAAAAATTAAAATATTAATTTAACAAGTATAATTAAAATTTAAGATAAATTAACTTTAAATTATACAATATAAATACAAAGTCAAACAAACATAATCTCAAAATTAGAAACACAATCACAAATTAATCAAAATAAGAAGGATTTTAAGGCTGGAACGGCACACCCAGAACGGTACCGAGACGTTCTGGCCGGAATTTTACCGGTATTTCCGAAACGGACCGGAATTAAAACCTAGATGAAAACGACGTCGTTTTGTCTCGATTTTTTTAATGGCACGGAACGGAATGGTATTAATCACCCTAATTGATATAGTTAACTCGGTTACTCCACAACTCGGGCTCTAGATTGAGTTAGACCCTTGTTGAGTTTGATAACAAAATTGCCAGGAAACCAAAACTATGGTGATGGAAGAAATAAAAGTTCTTAAATGGAAAGTGAAATTCGAGTAATGGCAAAAGGAGTGCTTGATACAGCCATGAAACCATTTTGATTTCAATCACTATTCAATATCACCATCACGATCAGGAGAAGATTTCTTGATATCGTCATCATCCACTGCCATCTCTTCAGGAGCATCATTTACTGCTAAGAACTCCAGTGCTGTTACAACATCAGCCATTAACGGCCTCGTCAGAGCTTCCTCTTGGAGACACATAGCTGCAACCGCGAGCGCTTGGTACAGACCTTTTAATGGGTAGTTTCCTTTTAGCAAAGGGTCTGCAATTAATGTAAGCTTTTTTCTATCTTTGAACAATGGCGTTGCCTGCGAAGAGAAATGTAGTCAAGATAGGGCTTGAATCGTTCGGTTCTAGCAGTCAAATGTTTGTCATTGAGTGTAGGGAAATCTATGCCATTATCGATGAGATTTCGTCAGAGGATTATGCAAAATATTGGAGAACACAAAATTTCTGCACATACCCATGAAACTAAATTCATGCCATCATCGATGAGATTTCGTCAGAGGACGATGTGTTTATGCAAGATAATGGAGAACACAAAATTTCTGCACTTACCCATGAAACTAAATTCATGCCATCATCGATGAGATTTCGTCAGAGGACGATGTGTTTATGCAAGATATTGGAGAACACAAAATTTCTGCACTTACCCATGAAACTAAATTCATGCCATTATTGATGAGATTTCGTCAGAGGACGATGTGTTTATGCAAGATATTGGAGAACAGAAAATTTCTGCACATGCCCATGAAACTAAATTCATGCCATTATCGATGAGATTTCGTCAGAGGATGAAGTGTTTATGCAAGATATTGGAGAACACAAAATTTCTGCACATGCCCATGAAACTAAATTCATGCCATTATTGATGAGATATGGTCAGAGGATGAAGTGTTCATGCAAGATATTGGAGAATATAAAATTTCTGCACTTACCCATGAAACTAGATTCTTTTCACCAGTTGGTCTTGAATTGTCGATGACTCGTCTTCCAGTGATCATCTCCAGAAACACCACTCCAAAGCTGTAAACATCGGATTTCGCTGTCAATTGTCCTGTCAATGCATATTCAGGTGCACAATATCCGTAAGTCCCCATCACCCTGGTGGATACATGTGTCTTATCTCCGGTCGGTCCAACCTTTGCCAGCCCGAAATCTGAGAGCTTTGGGTTGAAATTCTCATCTAATAACACGTTTGATGCTTTGAAGTCACGGTATATTACAGGAGGATCTGCTGATTCATGCAAATACTCGAGGCCTCTTGCAGCCCCATGAGCTATTTTAATCCTAGTATTCCAATCCAATGGATTTTTATCTGGGTTTAAATCTGAAAGAAAAATCCAACTGAGTAGTGTAAGCTAGCAAGAAACAGAAACTTAAATCTCTGACAATGGTGGAAATGTGACTCCATAGGTACCAAATCTCTTTCAACCAGGAACTATCTCATCTAAAAGTTTAACCTTTTAGGTGAAGTTCCAGAATATGATTTATATTATTTTCTAACGCAGCTCTTTAAATAAAAGCTATTTAGACTTTAAACTTGTACAGACCCACACTATCTTATACTCTTTTTTTTTCATTATATAAAATAAGGGTGGTGTGATTCGAACTCGTAACCGCTAGGTTAACAAGGCTCTGATACCATATTAAATAATCATCTCACCTAAAAGCTTAAGCTTTTAAGCTTTTAGGTGAGTCCCCGGAATATGATTTATATTATTATCCAACAAGTTATGCAATAACAAAGAGCAGCATGCCAAATGAAGTTGCTTCATACATACCAAGAAGATGATCCTCGAGGGAGCCGTTAACCATGTAATCATATACTAAAATCCTCTGCTCGCCATCAGCACAATATCCAACCATGTTGACAAGGTTGGGGTGGTGGAGAAGACTCAACATCAAAACCTCGACAAGAAATTCTCTGTTTCCTTGAAATCCATTTCTATCTAGCTGCTTAACAGCGACAACCTAAATTGGAATAAAAACAACATCAGAACTTTTGTTTTTTGGATTGGATTTAACATCGTACAGCAAGAGTAATACCTGGTTCGTTTCTGGAATCAGCCCTTTGTATACCCTCCCGAAACCGCCTTCGCCTATCAGGTTTTTATTGCTGAAGTTCTTAGTTGCAGTAGCCAGCTCTCGGAATGTGAAAATATCAGCAGATATATTTCCCTTTCCAACTTTCATGATTTCTTCAGTTATGAGCCTTTTTCTGTTGATACCTGTGGAGAAATTATGCTCAATTTAAATTAAGACTCTTTGAAGTTCTCTTCAGAATATAAATATTCTTGTATCTAGCTTGACAAAAGTTGGAGGAGAGTTCAACAAAATGTCCTGATTTGCTAATGCCATAAAATTATCTGAACCATAGTTGTTAAACATAGAGTGACTCGGTGACTCGGTGAGTTGTCATGGCCTAGAGCATGACCTGGACTGGTTTTCAAGCTGAACTGGTAAAAAAAAATGAGTTGGTGAAACCTGTTAGACCTTACAAGGTTGGCCAGTGATTTCATTAACCCAGCCAAACTCGATCCCAGCCAGTGAGGCAAGCAAAATGTTCTGATTCGCCAATGCCAGAAGATTAACCAGACATATCTGGTAAACCCAGCCTGGCCTGACAGATTGACTAAAAAAACCTGTGATTTGAAGAATAATCTGGGACACGTTTCAAGTTGAGCCAAGAAAGAAATTGACTAGGTAAAACCTTGATCAAATCCAGCGAATGAACTCCAAGGAAATACTGTTTTAGAAAAGAATAAAACAAAGTTGTTCTAATAATAATAACAAAATATGGATTCAGGTTGATTCGGTTATCTAAGTTTCCTGGACCCTTTCCCTGTTTAATCTCCAGATGAGTCTAACAGCTGAATTAGTGATAAAATATTTAAAAAAAAAACATTTCTGCTAATGTCTTCATCAATAAATGACAATTACTTTCCAGAAATACTGAAGAGGAATATATTTTATTACCGAGGAAACATTGTTGATGAATTGACAATGCAGGAACACAACAATTTGGCAAAGAAAAACACATTATGGATTCAATCTGTCATCTTAGTCTCCGGCGAAAGAGAACTGTGATTTCTACGACGGCGACAGGTTATATCAGGATCACAACACAGGCGCATAAGAATGCCATCCACAGGGTACAAGAAATGGATTTTTGACAGCAATCAGATCTGGGCTGTGGGGTAGACAAATCACCATTTTTCTAAATTATGATGAAGCTTAAGAATCGATGATCAGAGCAAAACATTTTACCTGTCTTGAATGAAATGCTGGCAAACGAGGCTAAAGTCTTGGCATCATGGTATTCCCTGATGCTTTTTTCCAATGACTTTCTGCCTAATCTTTCGTCTGAAATGAAACATTTTAAGCAACCCATCTGGCCTCCCATAAATTCAGCCACCATAAAAATCTGAATGGAAAGATAGCTGGCACAAGGAGTTGCTGATATCAATCCCAAAATCTAAGCCTAAGCGCAAGAAAATATACTTCTGGTCTTTTCAGGAGACAAGAGAATGTTTCAGCTATCATGTCTGCTTTTTGTCTATCATATTATATACCTGTTTGGGAATGTGGTTATGATTGTTGTGGTTGCGGTTGCTTTTAAAAGTGTTTTTTCGTTCAAAAATACATTAAAATTAAAAATTATTTTTGACATCAGCACATCAAAATGATCTAAAAACATCAAATTTTGTTGATTTAAACTTAAAAATAAAAATAATTTTTTTTTCAAAAACGCTTTCAAAAAGCACTCCTAAACACTACATCAAAGTCCTTTGAGATAGGACAATGGAAAAAACTAGGTCAATTTTTTGCTAATTCTTAGGAAAAGACTGGCCATATCTTCTGCACAGCAACCTCTCTATTTGATCGACAAGTTTCCTCCATTGTTAAAGGGATTGTGAGCTATTTTCTCTCAAGGTTTTGCCATGGCTAACCTTCTCCATTTTACTTGTTCACTAAAATCCTCTCGAATTTACTACTTTTTTAAGGCATTGGTGGCCTAAATGGATACAATTATACTGTATACTGTATAGGGATTCTGTATGTTTAATACAGTGCAGTATAATACTATAATGTGATCAAATGTTTAATACATTACTTGTCTGGTTCTAATAAATTACTTTCATTTAATTATATGATAGCAAAAGGTAATAACAACAAACGGACATAATTTTTATAAAAAAAAGTGATCATGGTGACTTACACAAAGAAAAAAAACTTGCAAAAAAATTCAAAAGTTCAATTCTTATACAATTTAATGTCAAACAATTAAATTGAAAAAAAAAAAAGCAATCTAAATTGACATGTCAAATTCGCGATCCAAGTTGTGAGGATAGAAAACGCTATATAAAGCAAATAAATAAATAAAAAATACAATGTATAATTTCTAACAATTCAAATTTAGGACATTTTTTTTAACAAAATGGACAAAAAAACCCAACAACCATTGTAACATCTCACATCGAAAGAAGAGTGTCCAGAGTCAGGGTATATATAAGGCAAGTTGGTACCTAACCTTGTAGGACGCGTTTTGGGGCCTGCGGGCTGCCAAGAACAAAATCGTGAGGCGTGGACGCCGGGTTTGGGCTGAGCCATAGCGGACAATATTCTACAAGAGGGAGTGGGCCGGGCCTTACAACCATTGTTGTAAAAGTTATATTAAAAGATATTAAAATCTATTTCAGAAGTCTATCCCACATTGGAAAACACAAACAACCTTTTGAGTACAAAAAATATATATAAGACTTACTATTATACATTGAAAACTGAAGATTTTCCTCATGTGTTTATGAAATAAAATGTTATGTAAATATTACGAAGCTTTTTCAAACAACACACAACTCGAAATATTTTCCCCTTCTATTCATTGTTGGTGTTTTTTTCTTTTCAAACTGTTTATGTCATCTTCTGTTTATGAAGAACTTGTTGAATCTTGGAGGGTATCCTACTAATAAAGAAATATCCTTAAGACAGCCTCAAGTTTTCTGACAATTAGTAAGTTATTGTTAGGAATAATTTTCCTTCATTCATTGATGTTTGTCTACATCCACCAAAAAAATTACATTCCTAAACACCTTAGATTTTACAACATCATGGCTCCCGATCACGCAATATGATTTGGAAAAATAAAATCTTATATAAAACATGCAAACCACCCGTTTTCAATATTTAACATATAATAATTAATCGGTTGAGTTTACAAAATTTACCATCAATCTTCCATTCCATCTATAGATACTATGATGATGATAATGATAATGATAGTGGTGGTATTTGTCAAACAGAACTTGCAATTTTAGATTTGAAATATTCTTCTTGAGAAAATAAAAATAAAAGTCAGGGGATTATTATGAGAATCTTTTAATATACTTGAATGATTAAAATCTTTATTTAGTGGGTCACATGATGTTTTTCTTTTCGGCCAAATATAGCTGCCCAAAAAACTTAGACATTTACATCAATTCTATCGGAAACAATGCAGAGACTTACCATGAATGTATGGACTATGCACTGCTTCATACTCCATTTGACTAACTAAATCAAACAGCTAGTGGGAGGCTGTTGATTTGTGGGCATGTGAATTGGTTGGAATAGGGTGTATAGAACAACACTGCCCAGGATCTTCCAGGTCTTGTAAGATCGAAGCGATGAAACTGAAGAACTTGCCTGGAAGAGTTATGATCAGCCAGTCAAGAACGCAAGTCTGTATATTCCCATCAAAACATTTTAAGCCAGATGTTACTTCACGATACTTGGAATGGTACGGTGGAAGCTATCAGTGTGTGGTGGGAAAGATGGAAATGGAAGTCCTGAAAGCTCAGAGATTTCGGTTCCGATCACTGATTTCAGGGAAGTGTTTCGGGGCCTGGTTTCTGCCAAATCGGAATCTGGTTCAGGTCTTTTAAAGTAGTGTTGCTTCATCACCGGAGAGAAAATCTCTTGATTATATATATTAATGAGAAAGCATTCCTGAGTTAAGGGAGAAGCTGCAGCGGCATGAACTGCTGCTGCAAGACTAGCAGCATCCCTTCATATCTTGAAGCTTATAATGAGACCTTGGAAGGTGTAGATGACGGTGAAGGCTCAGAAATACAGGTGTTGATTAAATCATTTGCCAGAAATACGCTAGATCTTGGGTTTTTGAAATGTAAAATAAATATTATTAGAAGCTGAAGCGGTTGTTGTACCGCCTTTCCTCAAAAAAAAAAAATCATTTTAAATGATTTTTTTTTATGTTTTTAAATCATTTTGATGCGCTGATGTCAAAAATAATTTTTAAAAAATAAAAAATATTATTTTGATGTATTTCTAAATAAAAAGTATTTTAAAAAACAATCACAACCGTCTTCCTAATCAAAGCTTTAATATGGTCAAAAACTTTGATATTGTTATTAAACGCGTTGAAGGTTAAAAAATCATTGTCTGATTCTTTAATTAATCTGAGTTTTAAATAAAATTATATAAGGGTTGTTTTAATATAATTTTGTCGATTAAGTAGATAAAAAAAAAGACTAGTTTTACTTTTACCAATAAATTAGTTATATTAGTTTTAATATTAATTTATACTCTATTTTAAATTAGTTTTTTTTTTCATTTATCATATTAGAATAATAAAATCGATTTACAATAAACACATTATTAATACTGATAAAATTCAATTAAAATCTAAGATTAAAAGATGAGATTTAAAAAAAAAAATAAGCAAAACAAAAAACAAATTACCATTAAAAAAATCATGGGCATGTCATTAAACATGGTATAACAATTTAAACTTGCAAAATATTGACTTGAATTTTAAATTAAATCATGTAAAAGTTATCATGATATGATATTATCGATTAACACATTCAAAAAATTAACTCAAACTAATAATAATATTTTAATGACATGTTTAAATATGAATTTAAATTGTTAATGGTAATTTGTTTTTTGAGATTTTTTTGAGTTATTTTTTAACAATATATATATATATATTAAATCTATAAAGTTGTGCCTATAAAGTTGTGCAAAGCATGGAGATTTCACGAACCAACTCTTTGCTGTATAATTAATTTCGTAATTAATTACAATTCTTAAATTCTATCGCTAATATTTTATTTTAACTTTAAGACAATTGAAATAAAGAAAAAAATATGATGAAAATATTTAAATTCAGTGACCGACAGTCACACAAAAGTAGAGGGAGGAGCTTTGACTAAGCAAAACCAAGAAAACCATTCAATGCCGCCACCTGTAATAAAAACAACTATCTATGTTCAAATTCCTGGTCTGTGGACATTTGGGAATCTCAGAAAACAAGCCATGGATTCACAACTGAGAAAGCTGGTAACAGGTCTTTTTCTATTGTCAGCCATCTCTGTCTCTGGCGTCAAAGCTTGGACAGGTGAAATACACGGAAGAGTTGTTTGTGATGTTTGTGGTGATTCTTCTATCGGACCTGAAGATCACGTTTTAGAAGGTCCCTCCCTCGCTCTCTAACTTGGTTTTGTATCTATGAAGAATGGGTTCTTTTGTTTGATTTTTAAAATACGCTTTTGTTTTTAGCTTGTTGACGTGTGAAAGTTTACTTCTTTCATGGGTTTTGTTGGGGATGAGTGATGATTTGATGGGTTGGTGATTATAGTGACGGTTCTGTGCAAAATATTGTTCCTTTTTTATCATTTATTTATTGCGAGTGTACGTACACCAGTTAACGAAATCTCAATTTCAAAGCAGTTGGGATTGGTGGTGATGTGTCCATTTTGTTCTATCTTTTCTGTTTCAGGTCCATGTAGCTTGTTTATTAGTGTAATTGGATGCGAGTGGTTCTGTTTGTGAGTCTAGTTGGACAAAGTTGATTCAGATTGTTACTGGGGAACGATGAAAGTATGAAAATTCAGATGGGTTAGAAATATATTGTTGTATTGCTGTGATCACGAGTTACTTTGCTGTCTCTTTGTGCATTAGCTACATCATTAGCGTGGTTATGGTTTGGCCAGATGTGTTTTGCAATGTATGCTAGTGTTTTAGGAGGTTATGCTCTTTGTAATTTCTATGTGATAACGATACCTTCAATTGATTAATCTGTTGGCAAATAGCTATTAAGGGTTTGTGGGTAACCTGTACATTTCATAATACTGACACCTAAATTATGGAGTTTTCTAAACATCTTTCCCTTTCACCGTCAGCAGTTGCTGGTTTGCCTGTCTCTGCTGATGTAAAGATATTAAGTTGCTTCATTTTATTCTTCGACTGTAAAATGCTAGTTCATGAACTGTTTGCTCTTTGATTTTGGAGGAAAAATCCTTCTGGCATATAGAAAAGCATGTAGGGCATTGAAACATGTGTTTAAACCAGGACATATTCATGCCCTTTGAATTTCCTGAAAACTTCATTCTTAAGATGGGCTGTACCTTGGGTACCTCCAAGCACTCAAAAAGCAATTTAAGGTTCCTCGAATTCCATGGTGGCTTCACTTCATTTGATGTTCCCAGGTGGCTACAGCAGATGACTTTTTTGACTGCCATCTTTGACAAAACTTACAATTTATGAAGCAATGATGGTTAATATTGCTAGCTGTATTTAATTAAATTGAATAAGATGTAAAATGGGGTGATTATGACTTGATGCAGGCGCTGAAGTAGCTGTTCTTTGCATAACGAAATCCGGGGAAGTCCTAAACTACCAGGCCTTCACAAATGATAAGGGGGTTTACACAGTGGCAGAGACCATGTCAGAGAGTGACCGTTGGGATGCTTGCCTCGCGCGACCTATCAGCAGCTTCCATGAACACTGCACCCAGCTTGGAGAAACTAGCACAGGAGTGAAGTTCAGTTATGATCGTCCATCAGGATTTTCTCACAGAGTCAAACCTTTTGTCTATATTCCTGCCATTGTGCCAGCATACTGCAAATAGATGGTAATTATCTTGTATATTCTGAAGTTTCAGCGTGTTCTATCGAGAAGAAAAATAGAAAAACAGGTTAGTTCGCTCTAAACTGCTGCATTCAGAAGGTTAATAAAACCAAACTCTAATTATGATGTCTGTACTAGGTTTTGATCACTGTTGCACTGTTATATGCATCCCCCATTCTGGCTTGCTCAAGTTTCTTCATTATTATGAAATATAGCATCTAATGCTGGAATGGATTTTGCAAAACGCAGCAAACGATTTCGTGACCTTGTAGCTCTCGACTGTTTGCAATCAACTTCCGACATCTCATAGAACATGACTATCAAGGTGTTCCACCACTACTCATGATCACTCTTGTTAAATCTGATCTGACCTGACAAGACAGGTTGTGTTCTTAACCAGGTCAAAACGGAATATGTCACTGTGTTTTAAATAGTATTTTTGAAAATTTTAATTTTAATTTTATTTTAAATTAAAAAAATAGTGCTCTTAGATATTTTGATACGGTGATATTAAAAATAATTTTTAAAAAATAAAAAAATATATAATTTTAATTTATTTTTTATCAATTTTAAAAAAAAAAAACAACTACAATTATATTCTAAAAAAGACATTAGAATAAGATTTGAAACCTAACAAAACTACCCTCCATATCTCCACCCCCGTCCATCAACGAGAAGCCAAAGGAATACAGTCTACATGAACAGAAACCCAGAAAGTAGCAACACAGAGGAATCAAAATGGTTGGTGGCTGAGCTGCCCCATGGGTTGATAATAGACATTTTATCAAGATTTTTTTTTTTCTGTAGAAAACAACTATTGTTATTGACTCAGATAGTTGAAGAAGACACCAGTAACCTGATACTCATTAATGTCCTGGCTGTAAATTCTTGCCGAGGGGTTGCTTTTCTTGTAATCAAATGGTTCGTGCTGGCAATCCAATATTATTAGGCGAGTACATATAGCCATTCCAAATTTCCAATGGTTAAGGAACAGATAAGATTGTGAAGAATATATGGCTTTTGGGATATATGGCTTTTGGGTTCAGTACGAGGTTTCATATGGATTGTTCCCTCAAATGTTACTGGTTTTATGTGTTTTTTTCATCTATTGGAAAAATGTTTTTGAAAAAAATTGATTCTTTTTTATTTTTTGCTTTAAATTAAAAAAAAATATTGTTTTTAGATCATTTTCATGTGCTATAAATTTTCTTTTTATTTAATCATCCATGTTCGTTGATGTGACAGGATTAAATTGCTTCATTTTGTTCTTGGACTGTTCAAGGCTCATCACATGAACTGTTTGCTGAGTGATTCTGAGGAAAATTTAAAAAAAGCATGTTGAGGGGCATTAAGAACACCCCGTAATTATTATGATACGCAAAAAAAATTATAGAAAAAAATTATGAGGCTCGTTTTTTAATAAAATTAAAGAGTAGGGGTCGAAATTAATTGCATAAGAAAAGAAGGGTTGTTTTTTCTTACGTTTTTACTATACAGGATGTGCAACTTTCTACAATTTGGTCTCTAATTGTTTTCAACTTTTATATTTCAGTCATAAGGTTTTATTTTTTATGTTTTAGTCCTTATCATTTGAGAGATGAGAGAGGAAGAGAGATATGAAAAAAAGGTATTGGTTAGGCATATTTTGGTGATAAAAAAAATTAATCTTGGTGTTGACGAGTTCAATTTGATTTGATGAGTTTAATAAACACTACTATAAAATCAAAAAAAAAAGTAATGGAAAATAATTCATCACTATTTACCGATGAAGATTTTCTATTAGTAATTTTCAATGAAAACATAAATAAAATGAAAATTATTTCATTGGTATTTATTGGCGTGAAAGACGAAGAAAAACCATTGTGATTATCTTTCAAAAATATAAATGAAAGTGGTTAGTACGACGTCCTTATTTGAATTTTTATGATTCATTAATTTTTCATACAATGTTGTTGGAGAAAGGTGTTAGCAATAATTTTTTTTATTAAAATAAAATAAAAATATATTTTAAAAATTACTTGTGATATATATTGAAATCCCATCTGATTTGGGTTTAATCACAATATTGTGGATGAATATGAGTTAAATGTTAATGATAGTTTGCAGCTTTGTAGTTGTATTGAAGATAAAAAAAAAGTTTGATTAAAATATTAGTTAATTTTTATATATAAATATTAAAAAAGAACTACAAAGTTTGAAAATGAAGAAAGAAGAGTTTCTTCAATTTCTTTAGTTTTTGAACTAGTTTTCCAGCTTACACTTTGTTATGGATTGGATAAAATAAATTAACCTAAAACAAATATTGTCATTAAAATTGGCTAAACAAATCAAAGTTAAATTATTCGAATCCAAATCATTTCTAATCCTAGTTTAAAATTAATCCCATGAGAGTTAGGTTATTAGATTCAGTTAACTTGATGGGTTTGATGACAACTCGAACGATCAATATAAAACATGGTTTGATTTAAAAAAATATAAGATGATATTTTTTAATATTAAAATGAAGACACATTAGATCAACACAAGCATCGCAGCTTAAATATCAAACTCAGCGTCCAAATCATAGAACTCAGTAGGTTTAACAACCTTGACTCTACTTAATGATATAATAATAAAAATGGATGCTTGTTGAATTGAATGCCAACTAAAAATCAAGATATTTTTTTTTAAGACTATGACAACCTCATAAAACACAAACTAAAATAAATAATGAAGATCAATTCAAAATCAATCAAATTTTTATAAGATAAAATTGATTAAAAAAAGAGTAAAAAAGGAGTCAACCAATAGAAAACAAAATTGAAAGATATATTTTTCTTAGAAGAAAAAGAAGAAACTATTTGCATTTTATCAAACCATATCATATTGGTCAACCTTGAAACCTTCTAGCTCCACTATTTGTCTAGTTTTAATTTAAAATTTACTCATTCGAAGAGTTGTCTTTGCTTTACTTAATTCACTTAAGAGGTTAAAAGACAATTTAAATAACTAGTAAAAACATGATTGGGCTTTTAACATAATTTATATAATTTTTTTTTTAATATTATGAAGGTGATAAATTAAATCGATTCAGACCTTGTGTTTTTAACTCATAAAACTCGTGACCCAAACCATGAACTTTAACGATTTAAATTTTTTTCTAAAGTTTTTTTTATTTAATAATATGTAACAAAAAATAGACATTTGCATAAATAAGTATAGATCAAATATTATTGGAGTTGTGATAGCTTCATAAAAAAAATCAAAACAAACTCTCACAACCAATTCAAAATAAATGAAAGGTTGACTTTTGAAATTGAAAGAAAAAAAAGGTAAAATTGAAAGAAAAAAAGTGGTTCTTCGTATAAGATTTAAGCACGTGATATTTTTAATTTCTTTTAGTAAAGAGAGTAAATCTTACATATCGCTTAATGTATGGTAAGAAAATCGAAATTAGGCCCAAGAACATGAAGATCACTAGTGCAAAAGATATGGGACCAATTGTTGACAGCAAATCGGTAATACTTGAAGCCCAGCCCACATAAGATAGGGTATTGGATCCAATAAAGCCCACAACACTCCCCCTCCTTACGACTCTCTGTATATATTTTCTCTCTTCTTGCCCGCCAAAACCCTAGTAGGAGCAGCAATACAAACCCTCACTCACCCCACCTCCATCAATGAAAAAGCTGAAGAAAACAGCCTCCATGGGTTCGAAAAGAAGGAGAACAACAAAACAACCAGGAAGTAGTAGTAGTAGCACGGAACAATCGGAATGTTTAGTGGCTCAGCTGCCCCAGGCTTTGATAATAGACATCCTATCAAGATTGCCCATCAGGTCTATCTTAAACTGTAAGTCTGTCTGCAAAACTTGGCTTCATTTAATGTCAGACCCGCTTTTTGTCGGGCTCCATATGGAAAGATCACCCGCTAATCTCTTGATTCAAAAGACACCCTTTGAACGCATAGCAAGTACAGAGCTTTTACTTGTTGAGATAGTTGAAGAAGATTTCAGTAATCTTGAAATCATCAGGTTGTTTCCCAACATTAACTTTCCTGACACTGATTTTAGACTTTTAAATTCTTGCAATGGGCTGCTTTGCTTGTATGAAGATTCTTATGGCAAATCTGAAATAACGGTTCATGTTTGTAATCCAGTGTTAGGGGAGTACATAGATATCCCAGTAGTTAATACTGACAAAAAATTCGAACAACACTTTGCTTTTGGATTCAGCTCGGGGAGTAATGAATACAAAGTGCTACAGACATTTTTTCCTGATAAAGACATAACCGCTGCTCCATGTCTGGCTGAAATATACACGGTGGGTACTGGAGAATGGAGAAGCATTGGAAATGCTCCTTTCAGACTTGAAAATCTGGACGCCAATGCTTTTTTGCATGATTCAATTCATTGGATTGAATACTCTAGCTGTGAAGGGTTTGTTTCTGCCTTTGATTTTGTGTTAGAGCAGTTTAAGCTGGTGGCTTTACCTCCTGCTTCTCAAATACATGATGGCGTGGGGCTGATGTATCCTTCATCTGTGGGAGTTATAAAAGGTTGCCTATTCATGACTAATGGTGTGTGTATGGAAGATGAGAAATTTGAGATATGGGTCATGGAAGAGTATGGCATCGTGGAGTCATGGTCCAAAAAGTTTGTGCTTTCAAACTTAGAAGTACAACATTCTATCTCATACCAGCCCT
This sequence comes from Salix purpurea, assembly GCA_027405865.1. NCBI lineage: Eukaryota > Viridiplantae > Streptophyta > Magnoliopsida > Malpighiales > Salicaceae > Salix > Salix purpurea. The sequence goes on along the minus strand of JAOWLH010000043.1, from coordinate 2,859,641 downwards.
TATATTTCCTGAGCTCAGGGCAAATCTTGCTATGTGAAGACAATGAAAGTATCGGCGTTTATGTTCCAAATCTGGAGAGAATTCATGAGGACAAATTCTACGAGGGAAAAGACAGCTTTCTAGTGACGGTTCACAACCCAAGCTTTGTGTCACTCCAAGATATCTCCAAAGTTGAAGAACTGAAGGTGTTAAGGTAATAATAAGTGATCTAGACATGGCACTGGTCTCATCTTCTTGCCTGTTATAACCTCCATTCTTCATGATATGTTGTGGCACTGCAAGCAAGTTTTGATGGTTTCCTTGTGTCTTTCTGCATGTCTTGCATTACTCGTTGCCAAAATCCAAATGAGACTTAAAGTTCATCAAATTATTCTGATTACTTAAGGAAATGTGCATTGCAGGAAATCTTTAAACAGGACAGCAGCAGCCATTGATGACAATCAAAATGTTCGTGTGGATAGTTGCCCTTAGTTGATTAATGTAGTTTTGGCATAACATAGGTGAGTTAGTATGTATAGATGTTGTAGTAGTTGTGCACCTTTCTCAAAGCATCCCCTCAAAGTTCTATTTGACTTTATTTACTACCATCATTTGCTTTCTTGAATTGCAAACTGAAGACCTTGAGACATTTCTGGGCAGGACCTAGCTGGGCTGATTGAGATTTTGCAGGCACAGCTTCTCCACGGGTAATGGGGGCGTGCTAATTTTGGTTTCTTGAAGTGGGAGAAAGTATGAGTAGGGACTGTTGTTTACAAATTGTCCTAATTAAAGTAAGGTTAGTTTTGGTTTATAGCCAGCTAGTGATCAAGAACTATAAGATGCATTGATTTTGATATGAACGTCGACTGAGCCATGATCCTCTGGTCTATCTCGAATTCAGTATTTTTATGTATCTGAATTAGTTTGACTTTGACAATGATATCATGTGTTTACTATGGCAGGAACTAGATATATTATCCAGCTAAATATCTGTTGGTTTCTCGTTTCCTTTTCAAGGATAAAAGAGATGCCAATTGGATAACAGCTTTTAATGGTCTATTGAACTAGAACTATGTTTATAATTGAAAAGAGTCTTGAAATTTTTTCAGGTAGAATCAAAATTATTCTTGCAAACACAAGACAGATTGACACAATTACATCCTTTGACAGATTGACACAATTACATCCTTTGACAGATTGACATCAAAATTAGAAATCATTTTACTGGTTCTGATTTCTTTTTCTATTTCAAGTATAGCAACATGCCAGTTAAGTTACAGCATTTGGATCTATTGACTCAACAGTGCATTGTCTGAAAAAAAGAAACTAAAATTCTATATTTGGATGAGTCTTGCAAATTGATCATGCTTGGATTTCCTCAAATATCTGAGAACCCATGAATTTTTTATGTTCACTAAAAAGCAGGATTCTTAAGGAACTGAAGGTGTTCCTAATCCCTATAGGTGTCGTAGATATTATGTCTTAACGTGGTATGCTGTTAATGATGTTTTTGATTCTGAACCGAAGTTTGAAACGACTTGTCGTATATAGACAAACAGGTGTGCAAGACTCAAATTTGAGTTGAATGAGTTTTTCAAGTGAATCAAGTTCCTGTTGAAAATCTTGAACTTGAAAGAATTAGAAATTCTGTTTTTCAAAATTAGAATAAAAAATTTACCAATTTGTAACCTTTTAATTATAATAAATACCACCTTCGTAACACTGGTAATCATGCCATAAGTAAAACATATCATTTTTTAAAAGTATTTTTTATTTATTTTTTAAAAATTCCATGTTAAAATAATTTTAAAATATATATAAATATAAATCTTAAAACGCTGTTAGACTTTCCAAACAAATGCTATTAGAGATTTACAATGATATTTGAGTTTTACAGTTTCATTGAGAATATGATAGGATTATTTTATATATTTGTTTTTTATATAGAAATATATTAAAATAATATTTTTTATTTTTAAAATTATCGTATCAAAATAATAATAATAAAATAAATAATTTAAATATAAAAAATATAAATTTTAAAAAGCACGTGCAATTATAAAAGCAAACGCTGTTTTTGTACGTTCCGTAGCGTGTTTTGTTTGACTGTGACAAAAACATATTTGACAGTCACTATCGTGGGTCCCGAAAGCGGACGTGTCAATATTTGGCTGGTGTATTGGACGTGTTCGATGACAGAAACGCAGGTTCATTTACATCAACCGTATCTTCTAAAATGACGAAAAGCCCTGTTTTATGAGCGTATTATTATTATTATTAGAGTAAATTACAAACTAGTCTCTCTAGTTTCTCAAAATGAATCAAATAGTCCCTATAAGTTTAATAACAATATACTAATCGCTTAACCAGTGATGTTCATGTTTAAACTAATTTATTTTTTATTTTAAAAATTGTTATTTTCTCGTTAATCTGTCTTCATCATTTATTGGTTTCCAGTTGGTTTTAAATAAATTCAAATGAAATGGGTGAAAAATGATCAAATTACAAATAGATATAAAACCATAGGGATCAATTATTTATTTGTAAGACTAGGGAGACTATTAAATTTATTTTATAAGAATACAGGGGCTGATATATAATTTACTCAGCAAGAAGAAAAGGGCATTAAAGCCAATAACAAAGAAAGTTAAAATATACCGTTGAAACTTGAAAGCCGAAACAGAGAGGGAGAGAAGGGTATAAATTGAAGAAAGTGAAGATTTAAAGAGAATCTAAGAGGCTTGTTTTTCTGTGGGTTTGAAAGATGATAGAATGGGTAAAGCAGATGAAGAAGGCATTCGGGGCTTCATTTTTATGGCTTATATGCTTGATTTACTTCACTCAGGTTTCTTTCTCTCTCTCTCTTTTCCCACTTTGATTATCTTTCTCCTTTTGCCCACTAAGATGATCGTTGGATCAAATTTGATGAATTCTATAGGAAGTTGATCTGTTGGGGTATTTTTGAAATGGGTTGTTTTGTTTTTTTGATAAAAAGGAAGAGGAGATGTCAAAGTTTGTAACTTTGTTGTTTTTGGTTTCTGGTTTTTTTTTTTTTTTTTTTTTTTTTTGAATATAAATGGTTTTGGAAATCCAGGTGGAAATGATGTTCTTAAGATATTTCTTTTCATTTTTTATTTTTTGAGAATGTTGAAGCTTGCTTGGCGTTTTGAAGTTAGCTATTTTTGCTTTTAAGAGCACCATTTCTCCTGGTTTTTGCTCTTAAGGAAAATGAAACATAAATTAAGGTGATGAAAATTTGGCTCTTTGGTTTGTGCTTCTTGCATGTGAAGTTTTTTTTTTCCTTTTTTATTTCTGGGAAGAAAAATATGTACACTGAACATTTTGCTTAAAATTTCTAAATTGTGCGAAGTCTTTCTATACCAATTGGATATTCTACTCTTGCATAATATTTGGTTTTCTATTAAAATGCTATGACCTAGTTTAGTTCCTTTGGGGGCATGTTAGGGTTTTGCAAGTAATCTTCAAGTTGCTGATGTTTTTATTCTTGAGCAATTTGATGTCCAACTTAACAATGGTGTTTCTATAACATTTGAGTGTAGGGTTTTAGATCCTTTGTATGGACAGCAGTTTCCTATCAGCTAAAGGACAATCTTAAGTTGTCACCATCAGCCTCACAATTCGTGTCTTCAATAGCATTTTTCCCGTGGAGCATAAAGCCATTATACGGGTACGTTTCTTTGTTCTGTTCAATTTCTTGATAGAATGAGGCAGATAAGAAAATGTTTGGTGTTGAAATGCTCGTGTTTACATTGGTAATTTCCTAATGGAGTGGAAGTTTTGGCAACATCTTTATTTTGCTCTTTTGAACAATCATAATAGTATATGAAACCCAAAACAGGGATTGTATATGCATTACAAATTACAATTTAGTGCTTATGTGGCATTTTCTTTATTGATGGAAATTGAAGAATATTGTCCTTTATGTTATGCATAATTTTTGTGTATGTTTTTGGAAACTTAACTTGCATCCTGCTTGCAGAATTTTGTCTGATTGCATCCCAATAAAGGGAAGGAAAAGGATACCATACCTAGTAATTGCAACTTTTCTCTCTCTAGTTCCCTGGCCTATGCTAGGCATAGATTCAAATTTGAGGAGCTCCCAATGGCATCTCACTGTCCTCTTGACAGTGCAGAACCTGGGCTCTGCCATGGCAGATGTTGTGGTTGATGCAATGATAGCTGAGGCAGTAAGATCTGAGAGGTATGTGTGTATGCTATCTCTTAAAGCAAATCGAAGCACTTTTCCCCTAATTTGGTATTTGAATCTTTCATCATTTTAAGGTACACGCAATGTAGCTACAGACTACTCTTCATATTTTGTTGGTTGACAATGCAGGGAGCAATTTGCATGCAACCTAACTATCTATATGTGTTAACTTGGAATTTTATTAAAAAATGTGGATGCGTGGGAGGCTTTCCCTGTCAATTATTATATGGCCATACCTTTCCATATACCCAAGAATTCTGGATGGTCTCCCATTATGTTGTCGGGTTGTTCTCTCAAATAGGCAATTTAGTTAAATGTTTTTTTTAGAAAGTAAAAGCTTACAGATACAATTGAACAGGGCATCATTTGCTGGAGATCTGCAATCCCTATCTTGGTTTTCAATGGCTGTGGGTGGAATTTGGGGCAGTTTGTTAGGAGGATATGCACTGACCAACTTACAAATAGACAAGATTTTCCTCCTTTTTTCTGTACTGCCAGCCATACAGTTATTATCATGTGGTTTGGTTGAGGAGAATTCTGCAGACAGTAAAATTTCTCACGAGTCTGCCTATGCAAGCAACTCCCACCCGATGAATGGGAATGGTGATGTTTTGGATAAAGATAATATCTTGCTGAAGAAGTCCAGTGCAAGTGTTACAAGAAGAAAGAAGAGCCAAAAGAATGGCAACAAGAGGGCAAGTATGAGAACTAAATCCCTGATTCCTGAGAAGGGTGATTACTTAGTATCTCGTTGGTTCCACTCTCTGAAAACAGCTACTTACAGTTTGTTACGTGCTTTTAGGCAGCCAGTCATTTTGAGGTAACTACCAAAACCTTTTATAATGGTCAGTTGAATGATTCTGTAGAATTTGAAGTTGACGTGTATGTATGCTCCTCCTCTTATTTAGCGTTGTTAGTCACCCAAAGAAATAATTGTTCTCACTATGATATTAAATATATGACTGTCAATGATCCAGAATAGACCACAAAATGAATGCTTGATTTATTTGTAATTTGCCAGATTTTTTCCACCTATTTTAGGTGTATATGCTGTTTAATATACCTACCCTGGTGTCAATTTAGTTTATTATTCTAATCTATTTGCTTTGGATTTTACTTTGTTCTTTGGAAGACCAGACCAATGGCTTGGTTTTTCCTAGCACACATTACGGTTCCGAACCTCTCAACAGTCATGTTCTATTACCAGACAGAGGTCTTGAACTTGGATGCATCCTTTTTGGGGACTGCACGTGTTGTTGGATGGTTAGGGCTCATGCTAGGAACCTTCATGTACAATCGCTACTTAAAAACCATGAAACTGCGGAAGACTCTCTTGTAAGTGCTTAACAGCTTTGAATGCATTTTTCAACAATCATGTTTCTTCTTCTACTTAATTTGCTTAATATTGCTTCTGCAGGTTGGCTCATGTTGGGCTTTCTCTGTTGACCCTCCTCGATATAATTTTAGTGTCTCGAGTGAATCTTGCCTATGGAGTTTCAGATAGGATCATGGTTGTCTGGGGATCTGCCCTTGCCGATGCCGTTAATCAATTCAAGTACGTTCGCTTCTCCAAATTTTCTAGCTTTTCTTATAATATTTTTTGAAGTAAATACCTGTATCCCCCTCAAAACAAGGAAAAAGGAGACTTGATTTTGGATTCCAGATCCAGAAATCACATGCAAGCTCTCACAAGGAAAATGTTCATGAATGTATGGACGAGCTCACACACACACTCTCGTGCACCCTTTCATGACTCCTCGCCTCACTTATCCGTCCATAACTCCTTAAATGCACCAAACCAATTTGTTTTCTCACATTTCTGGTCTATCTCTGCAGGTTCATGCCATTCCTTATATTATCTGGCCAGCTATGTCCTCCAGGAATTGAAGGAACACTATTCGCTCTCTTCATGTCAATAAACAACTTAGGTTCCACACTGGGATCTTTTGTCGGAGCAGGGTTGGCCTCCATTTTGAACCTCTCATCGGGATCCTTTGACAACCTTGGTCTGGGCATTGCTATCCAAGTCGTTTGCACTTACATTCCAATTGCTTTTCTATTTTTGATACCAAAAGAAGCCACAGGGATATCAGCATAGGTAGTGATTCATTTTCCCAATACAAGAGAAGTTATATACTCAGTAACTGCAAAATGAGCAGAAATATTGCTACTGGATTTGTTTTTTTACACTGACAAGTAGTTTTCTGCAAGAGAAGTTTTCTGGGGGGTTGGTTCCTCTACTAGAGTAGGTTCCGAACCTGGGATACACGAAATGCACTCTCGAGGATTGGAAGAAATAGGTGCCGTTGATTTGTAGTTTGATGATGATACACTGATGTACAAGGCTTATAGAACAATTTTGATCAGTTCAATCATGGTGATATTAGAGATAAGATTTATCTCTTTCTCTTTAAGTAAACATGCTGTGTCTTTTCCTATATTCTGTCAAACACAGCCTTAAAGATGCATTTTGAGGTATTATTAACACTCCAATATATGCTATTATGAATTAATGCAAGAAACATATGTTTACTTGAAATGAGGATCTATTATTAAAATAAATTTAATGGAAAGAGATTAATAGCTGTTTGGTATAAGTATTATGATATTAATTGTTTTTCAAAGTATTTATTATTAAAAATATATTAAAATAACAGAAATACAATCATACATATATATATATATATATATGTAAAACAAAGTATTTATTATTAAAAATATATTAAAATAACATAAATACATATATATATATATTGAAAAATATTTTTAATAAATAAAAACATACCGAAAATAAAAGGAGTAACTCGTTGTAAATAAATAAAAAAAATAGCAGAGGGCGATTAAATCAAAAAGATTAACGAGCGGAAAAAGATACTCGGATATCAGAGCCTGGTTTCGATCCAGGGACCTGTGGGTTATGGGCCCACCACGCTTCCGCTGCGCCACTCTGATTGATGTTAACTTCTTGTTTCAAAATATATATAGACTAAATTCTATCCAAAGTTCCCTTCCTCTTTGTTTCTCTTCTTCGACTCTGTCTCTCTTTCCCTTCCCTCCATAAAAAAAAATTGCTCGGAAAACAATTCAAAAGTTCAAAATATTGATCAAAACCCACAAAATATATCAATCAAAGAAGCAATCTTTAATAAAAAAAAGAAGGATAAGGAGACCTGGTATTGGTGGGTTACAAGCAGCAGCTGCAAGGGTAACTACTGTTTCTTCTATTGGATTGATTCATTGATTTCCATTTGGTTCATCATTACTGTTCAATATTTATAGTTTCTGAGTTTTTGTTTTTCATTTTTTTAAATGGTATTGAAGGATTAGTATCGGTTACTTGGAGAAAATGTAGCAAAGCTAAAAACTGATCTTATGTAAGAACAGCTTGAAGAGTTTGCCCGCAAACACAAGGTCAGCTGATAAATTTCTGTGTTATATCAACGAACTTTACCCTTCGGAGATAAAAAGCTTGGATTTTTAATACTAAAGTTGTGAATTTTAGAGGTGTTTATTTCTGTTAAGGTGATCGTGAAGCTTTGTCAGAGGATGATTGTTTGCGTGCTACAAGTAAGCTAAAGGTTTCTGTTAAAAAAATTTCTTTTGGGTTTATGTACTATTTATACTACTAGCTCTGTTTGAGAAACAAGCTGCAAATGCAAGGTGAAGTTCTACTATTGAGTTAAGGCAGCAAAGTTTTTCTGTGTTCATATGTTTCTAAGGGCCATCTCCTGAGTTTGTTTTATTTTTGGAGGCGACAGAACATTTTCAAGAACAAAGTTATTTATATGCCTTTTGAAAATCATTTTAGATACCTAATCGATGCTTTAAGATAGATTAGTGTTTTCAAATTCTTTGATATATGCATCAGAACTGTTCTCTCATCTTTTCAAAATTAAAAAGTTGCTGTCTTTCATGATTAGCAACAGAGTTATGTGTCCAGTCAGTTTCCTGTCATTGTTTTTTTTTTTTTTTTGATAATGTGGGTGCCATTATGAGATTGACTGCTTCTGCTAAATCTTTCATAGCTCTACTCTCATAATGGCAATGTACAGAGAAATGTTCGATGATCCAGCATTGCATTCTTTTCTCTATGTTTGGCGTAATTTATGTGTGTTTATGCTTATATTTAATAAAATACAAAACAAAACTCTGATTCATAAAAATAAATAAATAAATAAGAGATTGATAACCAGGGAAAGTCTGAGAAATTAACCAGAAACAGTATCCTGATATGATCAAAGCATGGAAGGAATCACAGAAAACAATCTTATGACTTCTGGTGCCTCCAATTTCTGCTAACAATTTCATGCATATACAACACATCTTGAATCTGAAGAAAACATATGTACTTGGCAAAAAAATTATGGAGAAATGGACTCAGTCTCTTCAATCCAATCAGTGGAGGGCTCGCTCCAGGATCTGGGTCTCACCCCAAGCTTGAAATACAAGGCCATCTCTAATGCCTCAAAAAACTTATTCTTATCCAAGAACTCATTCCATACTCCACTCACTATGCAATAGTTACTGTTATAAGGTTCCCGATGATGAGCAGCGTGCTGAGACCTCGACACAAGCAATCCAGCATCCTGCAGCGCCACCACTATCGGCGGCAGCTTGCTCTTTGTGCCGTGAGCCCACGCATGAAACTGCTGGCTGAACATGATACAGCCGGAGCACACACCGGCAAAGGCGTTTATAACAGGATCATTACAGGCCAAGTCTATAGGAAGCACAACGAATGCCACTGCTCGCGCAAGAGCATGCAAGTTATTAGCAAATTGACGCCTCGTGATTGTCCATGGCCATTTATGATGACCTTGAAATGCTTCAATTTGATTGCCAAAAACTGGTGTTGATCCATCGCCATAGTTATCGATTCCCCAATGGTAGATCCCAGATCCAAGGTCAGCTAAAATGAATCCAATATAGCCTGCTAACATGGGCTCGAGCCAGATATGAGAATGGGCTGCACCAACCGTAGCCTTAGCCAGAGGAACCAGCACTGTGACGCACCCAGTTGCCACCCATGAACGGTGAGACCAGGTTGACTGCAAACTAGGGTCATTGAGCACAGGAGGAATGCTAACAGGGGTGACCAGGTTTGGTGGGTTTACAAGCTGTGGTTCAGCAGCTGGCTGGTCAGGTCTGAACTTTGGCTTTGGAGTGAGGGTCGTGGCTGAACAAATGACACGTTTGCGGTGCCACGGAGCATGGGTCGGGGACCTTGTAAGGTAGCATTTGTGTTGGGGTAGGATAGACATCGAGGGTGGCTAAGAGAAACCAATCCCAGTGTGCTATGAGAAGATATATATACACACACACATACATACATACATACATATATATATATATATACACACACACACTATCATAAAAGTAGTGGCCCTAAATGATTATGGTGTTCTTGTGGAGAGATTGAGAGAGGTCGGTGTTGTATGGTATGGACAGAGGATGCGTGGGGTTATGGAGATCGCTAGCTACTCGCTTTGAATTTGGTGTTGATTGCACCATTTGTTAAGGACTTTGTCTTGGCATTTAAGATATAATTTTTTATTATTAACGTGGATGTTCGGCTAGCTTTTGCGTCTCGTTTCTCGACTAATTACACAAATTTTGAAATTAATAACTATATATTATATTAATAATTATAAAATTTGAACCTGAGACTTCATCGAGAAAAACTCATTAATCTCAAATTGTTACTACTGTCTCACCTTCTATATAGTTGCGTTTAAGATGCAATATGCTTGCTTTTATGGTCGTTGTTTTGGTTTACAACTCTAAGAAAGCTGACTGAAAAGACAATTTCTTGTAAACACTTCAAGTAATTATAGATAGTTGAATAAAATCCAACCAATTACTCTTTTATTATTGAAAAAAAGGACCCCAAAAACACCAAGAAAAACAAAATAACTTCATGGAAAAGAAATACGTGATTGAATACATGGGCCAACTTGCAAAACTACATGGAGACCATACAATTGGATAACGAAGGTTTGAGAGTGTGGTTGAGGTTGTTTTTGAAAATGTTTTTCATTCAGAAATATATTAAAATGATATTTTTTATTTTAAAAATTATTTTTGATATAATCACATGAAAATATCTAAAAACATAAAAAAAAATAATAATAATTTAAGACATTGATTTTGTTTGAGAGTGGTTTGAATCTTGATTGGAGTGATTTTGCAAAGAGAATCTGCCACGTTCAAGGTTGTCATCAAATTGCTCTCTTCATCTTTTTTGCTAGTGGTGACTGCTGAGTGAATCTCCTCCTCATGTTCCCACCTTTTTGGAAAACACTTTTTTTCTTTTAAAAAAACATTTTTATTTTTTCTTGCTTTGAATTTAAAAAATAATATTTTTAGATTATTTTGATATATTGATATAAAAATAACTTTTTTTTAATGTAGTATTTTCTACATTTCATCTTTTGAAATTGAGTTGTTTTGGAATTGAACTTTATAATTTTTGTAATTAGTTTTTTATTGAGTTATCTCATTTTGCTTGCATGTGTTTCTGGTTGTTTTCATTGATTTTTAATTTTATTATTTTATGTTTGATTTATTTGGAATTGGAACTCATTAGCATATTTTAATGTGGTTTAGGTTGATTTTGAAGTGATTTTTGTTTAAAAATATATCAAAATATTTTTTTTAAATTATATTTGATATTAGCATATCAAAATGATTTTCAAACATCAAAATTTTTTTAATTTAAAATAAAAAATAAAAAAACTATTTTTTTCAAAAATATTTTGACTGATATTTTCAAAAGGTTAAAAATAAATAATAATTAAAAAACATCAACCCCAAAAAAACTATATTATCAAACACATGCTAGATTAACAACAGGAACAAGTTTTGACTGATTTTAATTATCTTGTTACTCATGAAAGTGAAGTGATGCTTTGATTTTAATAATAATAAAAAAATTAAATAAAATTTAAATGTTTGGATTGATATGATTATTTAAAACAAAAAAAACTCTGTAATTATATAATCTAATCAAGACTTACCATCTCATTGTTCGTGATATGCTTATAAGAGTATATATGCATAATTTTTTTTTAAAATAATAAATAAATAAATATTATTTAAAAGCTAAAGGCCCCATCTGCAAAAACACAGTACACAGAATATTCACCATACTTTGAAGCATATACTCCTCTCCCATGGAGTCTACAAGAAAATAAATGTTTTTCTCTCCGTAAATGGTTGCAGGCACTATTAGGAATTACTACATCAATTATTTTTGTGTATTTAATATTAGACTACATGGTATTTTTTTAAAATATTTTTGTTTGAAAATTTATTAAGATATATATATATATATAATACTTTTTTTTTATTATAAAATATAAATAATTTTGAAAATAACTAAGAAAAAAAACTCAACTATCAAAATTCCAAAACATGTTTGACAAATAAAAAAAATCAAAGTAACTCATGTTTATGGTTATGAAAACTACAAAAATAAAAATAAAATTATTATATTATATTATTGAATAAATTGACATGATTATTACGAAAATCATGAAGCAAAGTTCTATGCATTGAAATATTTTAGTCTTCTAACCAATAAATATAAAAAAATAATCTAATTATTTGCATCTCCAAAATATTTCCACATCATCATCATCATTATTATTATTATTATTATTATTATTATTATTATTATTATTTATTTTCTATCCATGCTATCTACCTAAACTTCAAACTGGAAATCTTATTTTGTGTTGCGTTTTAAAAGTATTTTTTTAAAAAATTAAATTATTTTTTTATTTTTATTTGAAAATTTAAATTTAATTTTTTTTTATGTTTTAAATTATTGTTATATACCGATATCAAAAATAAATTTTAAAAAATAAAAAATAAATATTATTTTAATATATTTCTAATTAAAAAACATTTTTAAAAATAAACTTAGGAAATGCAACAACTCACTGTTCATGATAAACAAAGTGAAGAAATTAACATCTGAAGAAATACATAAAGATAATTAAATTAAAAATAATTCAATTTATTAAAAACTAAAAGAAAGAAAATTCAAACCAATCATGTTAGGCCATGTCCTTGATTAGAGAAAACAAAAATGCTAATGACCATATGTACAAAAAATAATCAAAGACAAAAGACACCAAACCTTCTCTCCCCATCTACCATCCTCACTCCATAGGAACTGCTAGCAAAAACAAAGAAAGATAGAAGAAAGACAAACTTTCAATCCTTGACTCTCTCATGGAGTCATCTTTCTCTTTGAAGACAATACTAACAATCTCCCTCTTTCTCTTCTTTCTCACCCCACAATCATCTTTAGCTATTAAAGTACCCTTCCACCCTCAGGACTTGCTTCCTTTGTTACCAAGGCAAGTGTCATGGCCAATTCTCAACTACTTAAACGGTGCAGTGGACCTTTTGCCAACATTTGTTGGTGCTGCCTCTTCTTTTAACGACACCGGTGAGTGGAAAGGCGCTTGCTTTTACGAGAACCGGGCTTGGATGGAGTTTCATAATAAGACTGGTAGTGAATTTGGTGGTGGCACACTTCATCTTGAGGTATTGAAGATGTTGACTTTTTGGTTTTCTTGTTTTGGGTTTTGTTGAAGTTGCTGGTTTTTGTTGAATCTTGGGAAATTTTGCTATTCTGGTTTAGAATTTGGTGGTGGGACATTCTTGTCTTATTATTGTGAAAGGAAGTTAGTTTGGGGTTCTAGTGTGGTTGTTTTGTTGAAATTTTGATCATATTTACTATCTTGGTCATGTTATTGGATGGCTCTTTCTTTTCTCCTTTAGCGTTGATTCAAAGCTCGTTATGGTTGGTATCAGGGTGTTCAAGGAAGTAAATTTAGGGATATAGTGTGATTGTTGTGGTTTGCTCTTTGTTGGTTTTGTTGAAAATACGAGTACTTATTACATGGTTTGCATGATTTTGTTTCTGCTGATTTTGAATTACTGTAGCACGGATGTAGATTTTTATTGATTGCTTTATTGTTTTTTATTTTTTAATTATTAAGGTGATTAGTTTGCTTGATTTTAGTTGTCTTGTTGAATTGGAGGACTTATATAGGGATTTGAGTTTATGAAATTTTAGAACTGCGTTTGAGCTGCTTCAGGCTTTGAAATGCCTGGAGTGTTTCACCTGAGTTGTATTTTACCTTTTCTACTATGAAATCTGTTTCACTTTGTTGAAATTTTCAGGATTTGGTATATGGATCTTATTATTTTTAGGGAATGAATTTGACTCTGGGTAGTCCATGCGAGTTTTGCTTTTGGTGGCTTATTTGTGCTAGTACCTATGAGTGAACACATTTTCGTGCTTGTAGTGATTTGAAATGTGTCTACATGCTCTTCAGGTTAGTAAAGCTCACAGCTGGACATGTATGGATATTTATGTCTTTGCCACTCCCTATCGTGTAACATGGGATTATTACTTTATATCTCGAGAACATACATTAGAGTTTAAGGAGTGGGATAGCAAAGCTGAATATGAATATGTAAGTTGTACTTCCTGTCATTTCTGGATTCAATACATTAGCTAGCCTATCTATTTTTGGCTCCAAGATTTGAGTTATCACAGTGATTATTACGTTCATGAAATCAGGTGAAACGCCAGGGAGTTTCAATTTTCCTCATGCAGGCAGGGATGCTTGGTACCCTTTCAGCACTATGGGATGTCTTTCCCTTATTTACAAATACTGGATGGGGAGAGAATTCTAATATTGGATTCCTGAAGAAACATATGGGGGCTAACTTTGAACAGCGTCCACAGCCTTGGGTTACCAACATCAGTGTTGATGATATTCACTCTGGTGACTTCCTTGCTATATCAAAAATCCGTGGAAGGTGGGGTGGTTTTGAGACTTTGGAGAAGTGGGTTAGTGGAGCTTATGCTGGTCATACTGCTGTTTGCTTAAAGGATTCTGAAGGAAAGCTATGGGTTGGTGAATCGGGACATGAAAATGAGCAGGTAAGTGAACTTGCTAAATTATATTACAATATAGTACTTCAATAATTTAACCTGTAACTGATAGTAAACCTTTTAACATCATCGCTAGGATTCTATTTTTTGTCCTATAATTTAAGTAAAGCGTGAAACTGCCCAGGATAAATAATTTATGTAAAAGTTGTGGTACTTTCCATGTCATTTCCCAAAACTTTCATGTTTAATTATTTCTCGACATTTGTTGGTCTCAGGGGAAACCAAGATAGCCATGTTAATAGTCCTCGCTAATTTAAACATTTCTGTTTATTTTTCAGGGTGAAGATATTATTGCTGTGCTACCTTGGGATGAATGGTGGGAATTCGAGCTGAACAAGGATGACTCAAATCCACATATTGCATTGCTTCCTCTGCACCCTGATGTGCGAGCTAAGTTCAATGAGACTGCTGCTTGGGAGTATGCTTTGAGCATGAATGGGCTGCCTTATGGATATCATAACATGATATTTAGCTGGATAGACACTCTGGATGGGAACTATCCACCACCATTGGATTCTCATGTGGTATGAAACTATCCAACATTGATGCCGCTGCTATATATATATATATATATATATATATATATATATTTTTTTTTTTCTACCTTCTTATTATGTATCCTATACAATGTGATTTTCCCATCTCTCAGCTCTCCCCCAAGGTTAACTATGATCTGCATAATGTTGTTACCCTTAGATAAGGAATAAAATTACAGTGATTAATTAATTTTCTTGTTTCTTAGTGGTTTGTCTAGGAAAGTTGCTTTGGCATTATACCCTGATCTTGTATGTTGATGTCTTCTTAACTTAAGATGTAAACTTAAGGAAAAACATATACTATAATGGGAATTTGTAATCTTGATGAAATGAAGCCAGAATCTCTTTTTGTTGAGAAGTCAGGCAAGGCGCTACCATCCTGGCAGACTAAATGACTCTTTCCACTTGCTTATTTGCATGCTACATCTGTGATGGTTAGCTACCTATCAACAAGTTTGAGCTATATGTTGCATCTTCGAAACCTTTTGGAGAATTTCATTGAGATGCTGTTATATCATCCTTTAATATTTTAAGATGCGGATTTGATCTGTTAGGGGTACTGGTGAGTTTTATATCAAAAAACCAAGTGAAAATATTGGTTTCAGAAGTTTAATCAGTGGCACCACTCAAAAGAAGTTCTTTCCATGTTTAACAAAACAGTTCATTTGTTTGAATGTTTGCTTTACTTTTAGGTTTTTGGTATTCACAGGCTTGATTGGCAGCTCTGTCGTCCTGCAGGTTGCTTCTGTTATGACAGTTTGGAATCACATGCAACCTGAATATGCTGCTAACATGTGGAATGAAGCCTTGAACAAACGACTTGGAACTCAGGTATCTTAATAATTCAGTCCAGCATTTTTATGCTATCTTACTAGCTCTTATCAAATTATTTATGTTGTTTAGATGCTTTTATTGAATATGCGTGGGTATTATAAATAAATGGCTGAAAATTAGAATTTTGCATTTATTTCCAATATGATATTTACTAATTATAGTTTTTAACCTGGACTCGGACAAGTCCTTGGTCCTGATCACAAGTCAGGTGGGTTGACCTGGGTTAATTCATTTTTATTTTTTTTAATAAAAAAGTAAAATAACATCATTTTGAAAAGAAAAGGAAAAAAATAAAAATCAATGGGTCAACCTAGGTTAATTCTCCCTCTATTTTTGTTGAAACCTAGCCCGACCTAGGCCCTTGGTCACCAAGGTCATGGGTCAACCCGACAGGTCCAGTTGGGATTTAAAGCAGTGCTACAAATTGTCAGTCTGTTACTCCTATCTTGTATCTTTTTAGCCATATCCAAACATTATGAGTTAGTTCTTAATACCAAGCCACATATCTAATGGAGTCAAGATGACTAGATGAATGCAGCTATGTTTCAAAGTGCATGCAGAGTGTTTATTTTGTTTCGAAGTCAGAAAATTATGCATAGATTATCTTCTAAACGGTCTGTGTTCTGATTCTATCAAAAAATTTGTTTTCTTCTTTTCTGCTTCATGTAGGGCCTTGATCTTCCTGATGTCTTGGTAGAAGTTGAAAAGCGCGGGTCATCCTTTGGGGAACTGCTGACAATTCCTGAAATGGATGATTGGTTGTATGCTGATGGGAAGTCGACCTCTTGTATTGCTTTTGTTCTGGAAATGTACAAGGAAGCAGGACTGTTTGATCCAATTTCCAGCTCTGTGCAAGTGACTGAATTTACGGTTAGTCTTCCAAGAGCACTTATCAGATATTTTTAATTAAGAAATTTATTTTTAACATCAGTATCCTCCCTGCTGGAAACCAAAAGAAAAGAAAAACAGGGAACCATAAGAAACTTGTTTGTCTTAATGAAGAAATGTAATGATTGAATTTATTCTGCTCTTCTCCATCACAGTACCCTGAATGTACTAATTTTCTTGCTGAAAATGCAGATCAAAGATGCTTACACACTAAGGTTTTTTGAAACCAATTCAAGCCGCCTGCCAAAGTGGTGCAATGATGGAGACCATGTGAAGCTCCCATTTTGTCAGATTAAAGGGAAGTATCGAATGGAACTACCAGAATATAATACCATGGATCCTTACCCCCATATGAACGAAAGGTGCCCGTCACTTCCCCCAAAATACCACAGAACACAAAATTGCTAAACAGCCTGCCTTTTCTTGCTGTTACTGTGACAATATTTGATGCCAGTGGCAGCATTGTTCATTGAATTGATGTGTGGAAACAGCCAGACAAAGGTCTGTTACTGAATGTAAATATGGTAATGTAAAACCATAGAAAATATTAGCTGTTAATTCTTTCTCATGTACACGGTAGCCACAGCGCAGGCTATCACTCATTCCTGTCTGTGATTGTAGCGTTTGTCTTCAGCGGAATTGTCATATTCATTTGTTTAATATGGACTTAATATCCTTGGTTTCGATTGCAATCATCAAGCCTGCTCTGCATTTGATGTTTAAATGCTTTAATGCATAACATCAACCTTTCTATAACAAGTGGGATGGTGCCAAGTAATCAAGACAATAGATGTCAATCTTGTTTCGTTTTGGTCCGAATCAGTTAAAAAAATGAGATAAAATAACATGGTTTTTACCTTGTTTAAATTTTTGGTCTGTTTTAGAGATTTTGTCCAAATTTCAGTTGGAATGTTCTAGTTTTGTTCTGCTCGTTCTGTTTTGACTAAATAGTGTTTTTTTTAAATAATGAATAATTTTATAATATTAATCATATCTTTTAATTTGATTGTTAGATTGAAATGAAATTTTATTATGAGGTCTAATTTATTTGCTATTACTATTAGGCTCTAACCTAAATTTGAATCATACTTTGCTGTTATCCTTCTGAAAAATTGGCGGGGGATAATTTTTAGCTGCTATGATCCATATCAGCAAAGGATTATTGACCTTGCCGGCAGATATTGATTGAGAGATATGATATAAGCCACTGAAACCACGGTTCAAGAAGTCCCATCGGCCACAACTATGCAAGAATCCCTTCCCCCCATCCTTGTTGGCCACCAGCAAGGCCTATGGATTCCGTTTCAACTGGCAGAACCCGAAGGGTATGGATTCGAGTTCCTTGTCCTTAAAAAAAAGTTCAGAAGAAAAACGTTAAAGTGCTGAGTTTGATGCAGAGAACTCCCCAACTGAGCCACAAACGAGGTTTGTGATTTTGCTTCATACATTTAATAGCTACAACACACTGGTACAAATCAGTTCAAAATTTTAAAATTTGTCCATTCAAATATTTGAGTTTAGATAATCTCAAGTGCATCTATTGAAATCAGTTATATAAAAACCCTAAGAAGTCATCACTCTGCCTTGGCTGGAATGTGGTTGCCACCAGTACAAATTTTGTACAGATAAAACAGAGTCATGAGAGCACTGCAAGAAAACACAATGGTAAGGTACATTACTCCTGAAAGTCGAAATAAAATGATATAATCAATAAAGGAAATCCCCATTAATATGGTGTTATTAGATCTGAAGGTCTCACAAAGCAAAATCAATGCATAGTGGCATGGCAATTATGCACACTACAAAAGCCAGGAAGAACTAAAACATTTTGGTGTGAACAAAAAGGAACCTTCAGCAATGTCGCTTCTAGAATTAGATCAAAGGTTTCACAAAGCAAAAGGTAAGGCATAGTTGCATGATGCAATTACACACAAGACAACAACTTGTTTCATGAAGTACAGATTCTATTCCCAAACAAATCTCATTCCTCTTTGAAAAAATCCTTGTTCTAAAGAAAGTCAACTTAGGCTCTGTTAAGTCCGAGTTGAGAGATCAGGACTAAGATATTTTAGGCCGTGGCACATACTAGAAAAGATACTGAACATGAGAATGTTGCTCTCATAAGTTCTATGCCAATACTCACGGAACAAAAATCAGATGGAATGCTCTCATGTGATATGAATTTTCACCGAAAAGAGGACGGTGAACACAAGAAAATATCCAGCCAAGATTTCAATAGATACCATCAATCAAACATAGGGGATGATGATAAGAGATGAGGTAGTTAAGATGTAAGGAAAATGCATAATCTAATGAAATACAAAAACAATTATATCTACTAATCAATTACGATTATATTAGAGTAAATATGCAGCACCAAGATAGAAGTATTGCACATATAATCAGAAAGGAAAGTTACAGGAAAACAGATTTATCTTACCTGATACCAGCAACAATACCAGCAGGCATCATCTTAGAGGTTTGCATGTAGCGTTGCCCCATCACAAATGTCAGTACAGTTGCACAAACTGTTCCAAAGACACATGGATGAATCGATATATTTCAAATTCCCAGACATTTGGAAAAGAGAAAAGCATTATGAACACAACATGAGTAGCAAAGTGAAGGAAATTATGATTTCTTCAGTTTAAAGAGTCATTTTAAATAAATAAAAATACCAGGATCTGAAGCCTAAAAGTCAGTGTTTTGACATTCAGAATAGGGAAGAGAAACCAATGACATTTCAGTCAAGATAAACTCCCAATATGGATATTTTCCTTTCTTGGATTTGTACGACCATCAACGTACATAGGCCGTACTATCCAGGCTAATTTATCTGTTTTTGACATACGAAAGATGTAATGCATAGCTTATATTTAAGAGTAAATTGGTCCCTCTAATTGAAAACAAGGGTCTTTTCAATCACCCTATTCAACCGACTTCTCTTCATAATAGAGAACAGTCAATCACCCAAGAATTGCTCAAATTGAAAACAGAAGCTCTTCAATTAACTTAAGCAATTTAGTTCAACAACAACCCACAATCCTAAATGACTACTTCCAATGCCCCTTCGTCCCATTCACAAACTAATGCTAATTTGAAGGAGATCCATTGCAACAATAAATACCATCTCATATAAATTATATAAAAAAAAACTTCATTTACTCAATTAATACTTCAAGTCTTTCACTCCATGCCCCTTTCCTTTTAGTAAGGAAATTCTCAAACCCTCCATAGCCATGAATTCCACATCTTTCACTCATTCTTATTACAGATTATCAAGATCAACACCATTTCATAAATGCATATATAGAGACACATACACACAATCAAGAAAGAGAACAGTACCAACCCAAAAAAGCATCAGTCTTTGAACAAAAACAAGCAAAGAAAAGAACCAAAAGGGTCTTACCAGTTTCAATAGCCAAGACAAGAAATGAATTCTTCCCCTTCGAAAAAGCTTTCAGACTCAAGGATCCAGCGAAGATGAGAACCAATCCAGTGCCAACACCCCCTCCTAATGATGCCACACTCCCTTTCTTCAAATATCCAATAACCCCTCCAATCATAATAACCAGTCCATATGGAATTGTGAAGCAGAAATCATGCATCTTTCTTGGTTTACTTGAATTCAAGATCAAGACTTTGGAGGGCTTGTCAGTTGTCACAGATCAAGCAAAAAACAACGGAAGAAGAAAGAATTTTTTTTTTTTTTCTGTTTATCAACTGTTTTTCGTTGACCGGAAATGAATATTTCTGTTTCCGAATCTGCCCTGGCAACTTTCAAGGAAGGTCTACAGAACGTGGTCGTTTTGTTGGTTCTTACGGTACAGGGAAAGTGGTTTCGGGGGCAGAATTTATTATGGGAGTGTGGCTAACACGATGGGAAGTTCATCGTGATTATGTTTGCTTGTTTGCATTATAGTCCTTGAATTTATATAAGAATTTCTCTATTTCAATATTGCAATTTGCCAACTATATATATGTGGATTGCGATATTAAAAAACTTATTTCTGGTGGGATTTTAACAAGATTTTATCTTCATCAAGACCCATGTCATGATAAACAAACAGAAGGGGTTAGTGTATTGAATATGCTTCTCAATTTGGTGAAGCAAAATTTAGACCTGGAACTTCTGTACAAGAAATTTGCATTTCCTACATGTAGAACAAGCCTAACCAGTTCTCAGTTGTTAATGGATGCCTTTCCTATTAAAGCCAAAGAAAAAAAATTGTTCGTGGAGAAATAAACCGAGGGTGAGTCCAACTAAGTATCAGATAGAAGCTGGACAGCAACTTTGAGAACGAGACATCTCCGCACGAACAAAGTCTTGTGGATTTGCAGAAAAGAAACGCAACCAGAGCTTGTAGCGACCAAATATTCAAGAATTTGAATCTTAACATTAATTACTAGAACAAAGAATCATATTTGTAAGTGGTGTATTTAATGAACTTGTCCTAAGGAGTATGGCGTGATGATAGAGTTTGCGATATGCACAGCAGGTCTCGAGTTCAAGTCAGGGCGTGCACCTCTTATAAGAGGCTAGGACAGCCAGAGTTTTACTCGCTTACATGAGCCCAAAAAGTATGCTTCATGGGGGTGAGATTTCCTCCCATCCAACTAGTGGGATGTGATAAGGGTTTCGGTTTTTGCAAAATCATACCTAAGGCCTACTCTAAATGGGATGAAGCAATAAGGTGGACTTCGTTATCTCTATGGCACTGTCAATGATGAACTTTAGTTTAATCGTCATTCTCTACTCCAACTACATGCTTTCTCCGATCATCTGCATAGTGATACATCATTATCCCTATCCACCTACTCTGATGCGGATTGGGCAAACAACAAGGATGACTTCTCGTCAACAAGTGCATATATCGATTATTTTGGTCGTAATCATGTATCCTGGAGCTCTAAGAAACAACAAACTATAGCACGGTCGTCTACTGAAACTTATCGTTTATTTTGGTCGTAATCATGTATCCTGGAGCTCTAAGAAACAATAAACTATAGCACGGTCGTCTACTGAAACTAAATACAGTGTAATAGCCAATACTGCAGCTGAAATCAATTGGCTCACCTATCTCCTCACTAATCTTGACATCTCACTGTCTAACTACCCAGTTATATATTGTGACAATATCGGTACCACTCAACTATATTCAAACCTTGTGTTTCACTCTCGGATGAAACATGTCGCAATTGACTTCCACTTCATTCCGGATCAAGTCCAATAAAATAGTCTTCAAGTAGCTCATGTATCTTCAGCAGACCAGTTAGCTGATACACTTACTAAACCTTTGTCGCGTGGTCGTTTCCTCGATCCCAAATCCAAGATTGAAGTTCTCACCTGACCTCCATCTTGAGGGGGCCTATCAATGACTTATCTGCAATCAACACCCTGTTCAAATTTCATTCAAATTCAAATTTGTAATTCCTTAATCTTAGGTGTCAATTTATCAGAACTCCTATATGTATTTAAACACTAGTAATTGTTAACAAAGTGTGCAATTCATGCCACTTCATCAAAGAGAGCATTGAAATTAGGTGGTGGAAATTGGGGTAGCTTACTTGCCATCCTTTCGGAATGATATATCCGTGGTACACTACATTTCTAGCAGCCTTCCTGAAGCCACCAAAGAGATAGAGAGAATGCCATTGGAGTTTGGTGTTCCAACTAATCAGACCGTTTGATCCACGTTAACCCGGCTCGTTTATTATTTTTGGTGTTTATTAGCTGATGTGGATGATTGTGTTTTTCGTAGGATAAATCTGGCGGGAAGATTATTTATAGGAACATTAATATCCTTCTTTTGAACCGGCCTGTTACTCCCCTCATGTTGTGGAAGCCATATGAGCCCATATATCCTAAGCTTGTCAGGAATGTGGCCGATGGATTGACTTTAGAAGAGAGAAAAGAAATGAGAAATGGAGGGCTGAATTATGTGCCATGGATGAAACTCAGCAGGTGAAATACATTTGTCTGGGGCTGGATAGATTGTTGACTGAATAGATTTGAAGGTGATTGAAAGTGAAGGACATGCACGAATCTTAACTAGAGAATTTTTATGGATATAATTGTATTATATTATATTTTTAAATATTTTACTTGTTATTTTACAATTGTTATAAACAAATATTTTACTTATAATTTTAAGATTTTTCTAAGACAATATTTTATTTGTAATTTTACAATTTTATGACAAGGGGATAAGGGTATGAGCATGACTAAAGCATTACACATTTTGTTATTTACAGGATTATGAATGGACCTCTCATGCGACCTTTTATTCCCAAAAATGCAGGGTTTGGTGCCCCGTGCTCCTATTCTATTCAAGGACGAGCAGAATATTCTCTGGAGGGGCAGAAGAAATCGGGAGCAGGAACCATCAACTGCCTGAGTATGAACTTTAGTTACCTGACTAAGCTGGAGATTGGAGTTTGCCTGTTCTGGATACACGCTCAGCTGACAGAGACAACATGTATTTTATGAACCTAGGTAAGCGTGTAAAATCCTGGTTGCTCTAAGTTCTTACAAGAGATATACATCCTAATTCAAACTTAAGATCTACTGTGCAGATTTCAAGTTTTTTATCGTCACATCACGCTTATTGAGCACTTGTTTGATATCAATGATTACTGATAAGAATGCCAAAAGGTCAACGCAGTAACTTGTTTGCAAAGAGAACACTCCAGTGTTGCTCATTGGTTTTAAATTGACAATCAATCTGTACAATCTTCTTCACATTGCAAGGAACCATGTATTTTTCTTGTTTCATTTTGTTTTTAAAACCCATTTTGTATCAAATTGCAATGCCCTCTGTTGTTTGTGTATCTGGGATTCTGATCACGTGAAATGTTCTATCCCAGGTGGAAAGAAAGTTCAGACGGAACTCTCAGCTTTTAGGCTTGTAAATGTTTCATCCCTTTGATTCTTTGTTGTTGATACTTGAGGATCTCCAAGGGCACCTAGAGTTAGTTGCATGTTAAGTCGTACAAGAAATTGGCTTGAACTTTTTTAACTCTCGTAATGCATTTCAAAAATGTTTTTTTTTTAAAAAACTTAATCACAAAATTGATCCTTACTATATTCATCTCCAGTCAGTCGTCCACAGGGAACAGTGATCAAACAAGCTAGAGATGAAGGCTTAATGTTCTCTACTTGACTGAGATAACATGGTAGATTGTATCACAAACTATATACATTAACCTCCCTAGTGTAGAGTTTCTATCATAACACGGAACAAAAATGGTAGCATTTTAAGGTTCCATGAGAATCTTCCTCAGTCCAAGTTTCTTTTCAGCAGCGCATTCAGAATTCACCAATGAAGTTATCCAGACCTGATCTGATCTGACAGGCTCATCGTCATCATTCCTATGCCAGCTCCAGAAGGCATGAGTTGAATTTGCTAATTTGAGCTCGCCATGGCCAAAACTTGCTTCACGGAAGACTGACCAAGCTGGCTGCGGGTTTTTGTATCTGTCAATCATATCAAGGAAAATCAGGTTGAGATTAACTGACAAAGAGGTGATTTAGATTAGTCATTTCGAAAATGTTATTTTCAAATTATTTTGGTCCCATAAAGTATGTTTTGCGACAGCAAGTTGAGAAAGTGAGGACATACTTGTGGGCTAAGCCTTCTCTGTTTCCCCCATCTCCAATTGTAATATGGACAGCACCACATGGATCAAGTTTTCCATTGTTTACACGTCCCTAAAACAGATTGGCAGGTGAGACAATCAACGGTTCATGAAATTAAGGGTGACAAAAATGAAAACCGTAAAAGCATATTCAGACATGAACCCCTAAACAATTTTGTTTTTGTTTGAAACCCTTGAACTAATTTTGGTAATCAACATTTCTGTCAATGTAAAACCATCAAGAACACATGCTATGGATTCTTTGTTGATGAGACACAATTACATAGATTTCTTAGCATGCTGAAGCTCAACAAAGAGAATGCCTGTAGGAGTGAGCTTCTCTGCAAGAAAATTTGACCGCCAAGAACATTAAGTGATGCAAATTGGAAACTTTATATTCAAAGGTACTAGGTCAAAACACAAACAATTTAGGGGGTATCCCTATATCTCTGCCTCAAAAAATTCTATACCATACCGTGCGTTCATAAGCATGCACATGGCCAGCCAGCACAATATCCACACCAGCAGCATAGAGTAATGGCTCCATAGCTGCCATCATCCAGTCCCCTTCGTTTTGATGAGCCTCGTTGCTATTGTACCATGGGACATGGAATAGCACGAGCAGCCAAGGTGTCTTATTCCGGTCCACCTTGGCAAGATCAGCCTGTAGATCAATGGTGATAGAGAAATCCCATTACTGGAAGCAGCTAAAATATGCTTCTTTTTTTTTCTTATGGAGCTTTGAATGAAACAAATAAATATAAATAAACAAGGAGGGCAAGATAGCAATAAGACAACTATTTTCTCTGTAAAGTAAAGAGAAGCTTCAGAGAGAACTGCTGTATTTACATTTTCTTACTAATTTATGGAACCTTTTTGTTAATAAACTACTATTTACAACTTAATACTGTCAAAGAGAGAAGATAATATTGGAAAATGATAATAATAATAATAATAATAATAATAATAATAATAATAATAATAATAATAATAATAATAATAATAATAATAACTAACCTTGAGCCAGTTATATTGATCCGAGTACTCATCATAATCAGTATATGAGCCAAGCATGATAATATGAGCCCCTGCAACTTCAAAAGAATAATACAGATTTGAACTTGACCCACTCTCCTCAAATGGCATCTTCCATCTAGAATTGTAGGATTCAAAACTATCCTTAAAGAATGGAATGAGCTCTCTTTCATGATTCCCCTGTGTTACCATCCAAGGTTTTGCGCTGGCAAGTGGCTCAACCAGCTCACCAAATGTGTCCCAGAGGTGCTGCATGTAATCAGCATATGAAAGGTCTCCGGGTAGCAGGTGCACATCATATTTGCACTGATCAATATGATCTAGTGTCGATTTAGTCCAGCCAGTTTGGCCTAAATCTCCGGCCACCGAAAAAGTAACCGGGAACTGAGCTGGAGTCGTCTTGAGCTTATACTCTGGACCACCCCCTCCACATCGATAGTAATAAACTGTGTTATCTTCCAGTGGCCCAATGACTGTGTGGTGTATCATTCCAGAGCTATAAAATAGGTAACTGTACCAAGTGCTCTCTCCTAGAGCTATATTGCTGTATCTTCCCGGAGAAGTTCCATATTCAACCATCGATGCAGCAGATTTATCATTAGTAACCCATGAGACTCGCATGTGATTGTCTCCAGCCAAAGAGATGTGCACCTGCAACAGGCATCCATGGAGTAAAAGCACTTCAAAAACCAAATCAGCACTTTAAACCACCTTGAAAACCCATATAAACTATCATTCCGAAACACTTCACGCACAAACACGAAAAGCATCCCCGGAAACAACTTTTCAGGGAAAATTCAACATATGATTAAACCATTCAGACACCAGCCAAACCAACTCCAATTAAACAAGAAATCATAGTTGCTATCAGTAGTACATCAAGAATCTCAAGGAAAATAAACAGCAACAACTGAACACACTCAAATCAATTGACTTTTATCCGATTCAATAAACCATTTTTGGACCAAGGAAACACCACAGAACCCGGATGAAGAAAACAAGAAAAACCCAGATCAGATCATTAGAAAAAGAAACAACCTTTAACACTAAAACCAATAAAAAAAACTCTATCAACAGAACAGAAACAAAGGTAAGGAGAAAGGATAAGATAACCTGTTGGGGATGAGAAGAAGACTTTGAACGCCATGACAAATTAAGAGTCTTTCTAGTCGGAGGCCTAACGTATTCACTTGTAGCAGTTGCAGAGATTAACAGAAACAAAGCTAGGACCAGTTTTGGCTCCATAGTTTGATAACTAGTTAGTTACTAGTATTGTTCTTGGCAACAATAAAAGAGAGAGCAGACAATTTATGATGTTGTGTTGTTTTGCTTGAACTGGCAGTCACTAGCCAGGCTTGTCCTGTTAAATGACAGATTTGGCCTTAATAGGAGGCTAAGTACATTAGAAAATGACAAAAAATTGTCAATGACAGTGATTTCTGGTGTGTTTTCTAGTGAGACTGGTAGCTGATGATAAGATCGTAGTTCACATGCTAAACTTGGTTTCTTAAAAAAGTTTTTTTTTTTCCTTGAGAGATTTTTTCAAGTCATGAATTGTTTTCATACATGTGGAGTTTGCAGGTGGTAGAATGGAAAAATAATAATTATGAGCATGTAATTTTGGTGTGAATGTCTGGATCAGCACAACTATTCATTTATGCACCAAAAATGGGTGAATGTTTGGTGCACAAAATGGTTTTGTTCTGCCTGCAAAAGTCATTTAGATAATCAACAAGTAGATGTGAATGAATTGACCTCCTAGAAAGCAACATTTCATTGTTTGTTTTCTAAGACTTTGGGTTAATTGGAGATTTTTTTTGTTTTTATTTTTAAATGTTTTATAAAAATATTTTTGGTTTGAAAAAAACATTTAGTTATATTTTTTTTTTACGATTTTAACATGCTGATATAATTTTTTTTAAAACAATATAAAAATAAATTTATTTAATTTATTTACAAGCAATAAATTACTTTTAAAAAATATTTTACACTACAATTTTAAACATGCACTAATAATCGGATAAAATATAAAAAAATATAAAAATGATGGATATTGAATAGAATATAATAGTGTCAAAATTAACTTGAAACCTATGTGAATATTATAAAAAATAAATAATAATCGGATAAAAATACTCATATTAATTACCATCCCTCGCAAGAGAATTAGGAGTAGCTGGATGTATCCATCAACACCTAGAAATACTTTGAAAAATGAATATAAGTTTGGTAATGTTTGTCGTGGAGGCAAATGTTGGTTTTGTTGTTTCTTTATACAAAAATTAATGAAAATAAGTGTTGTGAAACCTAAATCAATTGTGATCAATGATCACAACCAAGAAAATGTTATGGATGTGTTTAAAAAATGTGGTGGCACCAATTTTTTTTCTATTAAACACTTTTATTACTCTAATGGGAGTAAAAACTCCTCTTATCGCTTCTGGAAGACTGTAGATCTTTCAGTTCGGTTTAGTGACGGTTTGAGAATGTGGTCGAGATTGTTTTATAAAAGTTCTATTTATTCAAAAATATATTAAAATAATATTTTTAAAAAAAAATTATTTTTGACATCAGCACATGAAAATGATCTAAAAACACCAATTTTTTTAATTTAAAGTAAAAAATAAAAATCAAATTTGTTTAAAAACGTTTCCCAAACACATTCTCAAACATCCCCTTAGAATCATGTTTGTATTGGAGTTCCAGGAAATTTAGATTATTTTATTTAGAAAAATCTTTGATATCAAATATCAAAAATCTTTAATCAACAATTTGGTTCATTTGATTTAACAGTAGACTTTAATATTTAGGATGTAAAACTACATTGTAAATCACACTCTTAGATATTAAAAATACAACAAATGCAGTGCTAAGAATCAGACCTTGGAATGACTATTTTTTTTACCTAACAATATAGAGACTCCCTCACGAAAAGAGATTTACTTCATACCTTATAAAAAATTGACAAATAGAAATTTGACCTAGAAAAACAATCAAATAGCAATGCAGCTTACCTTAAATAAGATGCATAAGAGGTGATGGTCTTTCTCTTGCATAATAAATTTTCTTACCTAAACTCTAGTAAACAGTTAGATTTTCTAGTGACCTTAATATTAAACAACAACTACTAAAAAATTATAATAATAATTTTATGATTATAAAAAAACTCTTTTTTCAAGCACATCCCTATTGGAGAAGACCGCGTGAAAAACACTGTCATGACACTAATAACAAACCAACCCATCAACTCTAACACGCCATATTAGTAGCATGTTTATAAGTGTGGCTTTTAGATTATTTATGAAAATATTATATATTCATAAATATATTAAAATAAAAAATAAATTATATTTTAATAATTATTTTTAACATTAACATATGAAAATGATCTAAATAAATTAAATTTTTTAATAAAATTATTTTCAAAACACAATATCAAACATTCCTGAAAAAAAATGATGCGATAACACTTCCAAATAATACGATGGAAGGGCGAGCTTGACTATTGAGAGACACTACACACACTGCTTAAAGGGAGAAAGTGCCCTCATGCGCTGGTGTGTAAACAACACGTGTTAGTAACTTTTTAAATTTCAATATTAATTCATCAAGCCAAGAATCAATTTGCCCTCCATGACTATAAAATTAACAAGAAAACCTGTGTGAAAGGAGAGGAGAAAAAAAGAAAGCCTGGGGTACATGTCAAGTGCAAAAATATCTTTCTATTGTATTAAAAAAACAAAATAACGTAAATACTTCAAGTTTTGTTGACCAAAAATTAATTTAATCATTTTATTATTTTTAAAATTTGAAAAAATCGCATCTAGCCCCGAATAATTTTTTATTGATTAATGAGACATGTGAAAATATAAAATTAACCCCAGCATGCCAATTTTTTCTTTCAACATTTTTATTATTATTATTATTATTATTATTATTATAATGAATTGTAAACCAAGGTTGCTTCTCTGTTCAAAAAAGAAAAATATGGGCGGCCCATATCGTGATTTGCACTTGCCAGGATCACACACAGCCACGCCCTACTGTTTGTGAACTCCATATCCAGTTCATGATATTCTTTCTTATTTCCAGCCCACTTGCCAAACTACACTGCAGCTGATATATATATATATACTAGCAACTTGTCCGCGCGTTGCCGCGGATATTTTTTTATATATAATTTAACATAATTAAATCTACAATAATAAATTTATATGATATAAGTAAATAAAAATTATAGATTAAAAGATAAAATGCTGAAAATTTTGAGTTGAGTTTCCCACGTAAGCATAGATTACATTTTTTAGAATATAGGTATTGCGTCATAAACGATCACAAAAGAGCGCGCACTAACATTCGAAAAAAGAGCAACATCATAAGAAAAAAAACTTACTGAAATCATTATTGTGCAGATAATAAAATTATACAAATCAATTAATAGAAGGAGCAAATAAAAAACAAAAGGGAACAGGAAGCAATATTAATTTAAAATATTATAATAATAGCAACATCGGAGTCTTAACATTTAAAATTATTATTACCGCTAGAATAAAAATAATAAAAATTATTAAATTATACCGAGGGAAAAAAATAAAAAGCATGAACAAAACAGCAAGCAAGAAAAACCAATTAAAAATTATTATTATTATTATTATTATTATTGTGAAAGAATAAATAATCACTATTATTATAATAATAGAATACATAATCACTATTATTATAATATTAATAATAATCACTATTATTATTATTCTTATTATAATTATTATTATTATGTTAATAATGAAAGAAACAAAAATAAATGAAAGACTAAAAATATCCAAGAAACTTTAACAAAAGAAAAAACAATTATCATTGCTATTACTGGAAATTTTTTTTTTATCAAATTATCGGGAGGGAAAAATAACAACATAAGAGTAAGAATGAAAAATAATTAAATCATGATTATTATTATTATTATTATTATTATTATTATTATTATCATTATGATTATTATTATTGTGTTAAATATATTTATATATACATGGACAAAAGTAGGGATTATTCTAGAAATATAAAAAACATAAAAGTATAAGGGCTGAAATGAAAATCAAATATAAAGGGATTAAATTTTTAAACATTGTCAAAGAATAAAAGAAATCAAATGAATTAATATCCAAAAAAAATTCAAAGAATAAGGATCGAAATGAAAAATGACATATATAACAATCATTCTAATTGAAGGAGAAAATAAAAAAAAAAATTACTTGGAGGACCAAAAAAAAAATAATGACAATTTCTGTCATTTTAGAGAAAAATTAGAAGAAGAGGGACTGAAATCAAACTTTGCATATATTAGCAATGTCAATTGGAGGACCAAATCAAAGAAATAAAAACATCCGTCCCGGAATAATTGAAGGAATAAAAAATAAATACAAAATCAAAACTATAAGGACTGAAATAAAACTTTCTTATATAATCAGTTTTAATTGAAGGGCACAATTGAAAATAATAAAACTTTAATTTGAATAAATCAGTAATAAAAACAAAATCAAAACCGCAGGGACCAAAATGAACTTCATACCAACCTTAGGGATTGGAGCCGACTTTGGAGGAGGAAGGAGAGAGAAAATGGAGGCCGGAGATAAAACCGTCCTCCGAGGCTGAACCCGTCGCCTGTGGAGGGAACGCGCCGCGACGACGGATAGAGGACCTTCAGGCGCATCCTCTGGCACGGCGGAAGTGAATTTCTGACGCCGGGAGGACGCCGCACGCGCCACCTAAAGGGCGCGTTCGCCTGGAACGGCGTTGGCGCGGCCAGGCGACGCGCCAGCTGTCCCCCTGGCTAATGACCAAACGAGCCCTGTCCCCACTGGTATTTACGAAAATACCGGGGGGAAAAGACGCCGCAACCCATGTTTACTGTGCAATTTTTTGTCTTTATCGGGGGCTTGTTTCGTCAGTGCACTGTGCACAAAAATGTGAAAATCCGCCGGAGCCCCTCGCCACTGTGCTGTGTTTTGTCGTTTTCGGGGGTCAGAGGCGTCAATGCACTGTGCACATTGCGGCTATTAAAAAAAAAAGCCAAAAACCAAAAATACCCCCATAAAATATACACAAATCGCCGGAGCACCAAGGCCAATGTCATCTGTGCACTGCCACAATCCACAGTGGATTGTGAGACAGTGCACAGTGTTCTCTACAGGGTTTTATCCACGCCTTTTAGATGTTTGTTAATATATATAAAAAATAAAACCGTGTCCCGATTTTACTGTAGACTTCATCATTGTTCACACAGATTTGAATTACTATTCATTGCGACAGTAGAATTAC
Organism: Salix purpurea; assembly: GCA_027405865.1. Classification (NCBI taxonomy): domain Eukaryota; kingdom Viridiplantae; phylum Streptophyta; class Magnoliopsida; order Malpighiales; family Salicaceae; genus Salix; species Salix purpurea. The sequence goes on along the minus strand of JAOWLH010000043.1, from coordinate 2,828,209 downwards.
CATTTTATCTCTAGGACTGAAATTTTTTAACCCCCGGGACCAGGGTATTTTAGGATTTTCCAGGGGATATTGATGATATTTCTGGATTTGTTGCACAGTAAAACGAAGCAAATAGCCTCCGAAAATGACAAAATAAGGCAAACAGGATTAGGGGTAGTTTTGCAATTTCCAGGGGACATAGATGATATTTCCACAATTGTTGCACAGTATAACTATGAAATTGACCCGTGAAAACGACAAAAAATAGGCGTAGGAACCGTGGGTATTGCTGTATTTTCCACAATGATTTTTTCATGGTTATCGGGTCGGTCTAGGGATGTATAGGTAATTGTCCATTATTTTATTTTTCGAAAAGATTGTAGGTGCGTCGTACGGACACGTCAGTAGTGTATCCGGCGCACGCGCCATTCAGGTAGCACGTGCACCTCCATACGATGGTCCTGACTTGAATTCAAGATTGATTATGCAGATTACACGCTTTCTACTATTACATCATAAATATTGGGACCTCTTAAGTGACTTGATAAACTCTTTTGTTCAATCTTCACATTACTTAATCTCATATGAATTTATTCTGTGTAGTAATTCACTAAGTTTTGCTTCGTCACTTCCCTTTCTTCTTCCTCGACCTCACTATCGTTTTCGTCTTCCATTATCCTTAATTCATTTAAATATTGCTTTATCATCTTTTTTATCCAACCAACTACTTTTTTTTTTCTTTCTTACCATTAAAATTAACCCCACAAATATCTCATTACATAATTGCATTGCATTTTAAAAACACTTTGAAAAAAAATTAATTTTTTTTACTTTAAATTAAAGTTTTTTTAGTGTTTTTAGATTATTTTTATGTACTGATATCAAAAATAATTTTTTAAAAATAAAAAATATCATTTTGATATATTTCTGAATAAAAATCACTTTAAAAAACAACTGCAACCACACTCATAAACAACCACTAAATCAACCCTCTACAAATTTCGGGGCCACGATTAGGATGTTGCAATTTTCTCAACACTGACTTGGCACCTCAAATGATTTTTTTTAATAGAATAATTGTTATTACATTAAAGTTGAAATAGCATGGCTTTGAGTGCTTGATTAATTATCAATGAAAACGTAAACATAGAAAAACCAAATAATTAACATATGATCTTATCAAAAAATGCATTAATTAAATATAATCTTACATTTTTTTATGAATCTTAAAATAAAGGAGGGGCTCGCATCTAATTAGCTAGTTGAGGAGGTAATAACTTATTAAGAAAATTATTGATAATTAAGATAATAATTATTAATTTATAATTTAAAGTAAATTATCACAAAAATTGCATTAACTCGGAAAAAAAGTCTTAAAAATGCTTATGACTATTCGAAATTTTAATATAATAACCTTTTAAAAAAACAATTTATTAATTGAGCTGGGCTAATCCAAAGCCCACAAACCTATCCTCACAACACGTGACGAGCCTACTCTATAAAACCCGTTCTCCACTTCGCAAAATCCCCTCTCTGTCGCTCTAGGGTTTTCTTCTCCACCAGATCTTCATCCAGTCACCACCTTATCCTCCGCCAGGACAGCACAGTCCCTAATTCCAAACATGATGCAACAACCAGGAGTCGCCGGAGTGGGCGTCCCGCAACCAGATCAACAACAACAATACCAACAGCAGCAGCAGCAATGGATGATGCAGCAACAGCAACAATCGCAACCGGTTCCTCCTCCTGCTGGATGGAACCCGCCGCCTGTTCCTCCTCCGACTCAGTACGGTGCAGGTGCCGGAAGTGGAGGAGTTGGAGACGAGATTAAGTCGTTATGGATCGGGGATTTGCAGCAGTGGATGGATGAGAATTATCTTCTTAGCATCTTCTCTGCCACTGGAGAGGTAATTCTAAATTTAATTTTGGTTTTTAATTTTTTAAAAATAAGCTTTAATTTTAATTTGTATAATTGTGTATGTGCCTGTGCTTGACAAAGTCAGTAAATCTTATGGTGGAGTTCTTAGGAGTGGGATTTCTTTTTTTATTTTGTTAATTTTTTAGTGTGCATAAATGTATTTGTGTGTGTTTGCTTTGAATTGGAAACGCTTTTAAGAAAACGAGAATTGTTTTGTTTTGTTGATTAATGGTGTTTCCTTTTCAGATTGGGTTTTTTGATGGAAACAATGAGTGATTGATGCAGTATAAAAAAATAGAGAGAGAAAGAAACAGAGGGCATGTTTGCTTCTTTGAATTGGTTTTTGTGTTGATGAGAAAATAAATGGTGTATATGCACTTTTGGGAAAACGAGAATTGTAGATTATTGGCGTTCTCTTTTCATGAATTGGGTTTTTTAATGGAACAATGAGTTATTGACGCATTATCAAAAATTCGAGAGAGAGAAACATGGGGAATGTTTATTTGTTTGAATGGGGTGTGTTCATGAGAAAATAAATGGTGTACATGTAGAAAGAATTTTGACAAGTGCTATACTTTTATTTTGTGATTTGGATGCAGCTTTGCTTACTGCTCAGCTACATTGCTGTGTTATTTTCTGAGCTGTCTTCATGTCTTGTATAACAGATTGCTCAAGCCAAGGTTATTCGTAATAAGCAAACAGGTTATCCAGAGGGTTATGGTTTTATTGAGTTTGTAAGTCGTGCTGCAGCAGAGAGGGTTTTACAGACATACAATGGTACACCAATGCCAAATAGTGAGCAGGCTTTCCGGCTGAACTGGGCTACCCTTGGTGCTGGTGAGAGGCGCCAAGATGATGGGCCTGATTATACAGTTTTTGTTGGAGATTTGGCTGCTGATGTCAACGATTACCTTCTACAAGAAACATTTAGAAATGTGTACCCATCTGTGAAAGGTGCCAAAGTTGTAACTGATAGGGTCACTGGACGTTCCAAGGGATATGGATTTATTAGGTTTGCAGATGAAAATGAACAAATGCGTGCCATGGTTGAGATGAATGGACAATACTGCTCTACCAGGCCCATGCGGATAGGACCAGCTGCCACCAAGAAACCCTTGACCCAGCAGTATCAGAAAGGTATGTGTTTTGCTACTTTGGTTGCTGTGGAGTGTAGATTTTTTTTTCTGCTTACATGTGCATGCTTATCTCTTATGCTGAAAATGAACATCGAATTGGTAAGTTGAATGTAGTGTGCTATGTATTTATTTTTCACTTTTGAGTTGATGTTGCCTAAACATGTTCTTAATGTTTCGTGCCTCCAGTTATGCACTTGAAGCTAGATGGATTTTAAAGAGTCATTTCCTTCCAGTACTTACCTATGTAAACTTGGGCACATTTAATTTAGTTAAAACATGCAAAAACTTATATAAAACTCATGTTGTCTTAAAGCAGGACACCGAGAGGCTCTCATTTTGGGGGGCCTGGAACTGACTTCAGTTGAAATGATTCCACTTAAATGCGTGGCCTCATTTTAGGTCAGTTATTTTGTTTACGTCGTAAGCTTAATTTCTTGTGGCATTTTGCTACATTCACGAATTACTTTCCAGCTCGTTATTTTCAAAGAGTTATGTGTCAAGTTAAATATGTTCTTTTCCTAAAGATAGTTTCATTCCGCTCCACAGTTCCTTTATTTATGTAAATCCGACGAGAATCGTTGGTTTATCTCATGGTCAGTCCTTTACTTTATTTACATGTTATTTTTGAAGAGTCACGTGTCAAGTTAAATATGTTCTTTTTCCTAAAGATAGTTTAATTTCCTAAAGATAGTTTAATTCCGTTCACAGCTCCTTTATATATGTAAATCAGACAAGAATCACTGGTTTATCTCTTCATGGTCAGTCCTTTCCTTTATTTACATGTTTTTTTTGAAGAGTTACGTGTCAAGTTAAATATGTTCTTTTTCCCAAAGATAGTTTAATTCTGTTCCACGGTCCTTTATTTATGTAAATAAGACAAGAATCGTTGGTTTATCTCTGCTTGGTCTCTTTACTTTATTTACATATGGTCAGTCTTTTGCTTTATTTACATGTGGGCAGCGACTATTTTTGAGTATTTTTTGGTATTTATTTCAAGCAAAATTATTTTTTCTGATGTTGATTCTGAGCATTAGCAACCTAGGACGATGGATTCAGAGATGTTCTCTGTCATGGGGATCACTATTCTGACTGCAATTCTCAGAGTTGATTTCGTCCCTCTTTTTTTTAATCATGTACTGTCTCTTATTGTTTGTTGCTAGTGAAGTGGAGTGCATCCATAGTCTGGAGGAAGGACTTGATACACACTTTTGACATTCTAATTTCTTTGTACCTACTTGAGGATCAAGTACTTGTATATTTTCTATAGAGATGTATATAAATTTAGTTTTGTATGTTATTTGTTTATTTGATTTGGAAAGAGATCTCTTCCATGAGCATCAACTTTTGACTCCATCATGTCTTGTAGGTGTCACTTTCTTTTTCTTCTTTCTGTGTCCTGGGCCTGTCATTGCTCGAAATCTAGATAGGTTGTAGACTGAACCTTTGCTTGTGTTATCCAGCTCTCGTTACACAAGGGAAATCAGGAAATAGGTTAACATGGTACCTAGATTATCCATTTTGTTCTCCAAGCAACCAATGGGTTTGTTGTTGATCATAATATGAAAAGTGTACTGACCTAATCCTGAATCCTGTTTCCCATCCTTGGCAAGTATGAATCTAGATTTGGACTTTCCAATTGTTCATGCCTTTAAGTTTGGATATTGACTAGTATGGGGGCGTTCTATACTTTCCATCTTGATTTTATGCTAGAGATGTTCATCCTATTGAAAAATTACTGCTGAAAATTACTTCATTTATGCTCAGCTTTGTGACAAACCGACAGCTGTCAACAATGTTAAAACTGTTGCAAGGCAAGCAATTATTTAGTTGCATGTTTCTCACAATACATTGGTCAGGAAGTTGATTTTGCTGGATCAGCTCCACCAATATAGTGTTAACTTGTTAATCGCTCTTTGTTTTTTGTCTTTGCTTTGGTTTTTTCTGCTGTTTATGTGATCCTCTGTAAATTTCTGTAACTTGTTCTTTGTTACCCTAAGGAACAATCATCTTTGCAATTTCTCAAGAACAGAAAAACCTTGTTTTTTTCTCACATGCTTCTCAGAAGAGATGGTTTTGTCATCTTTAAACTCATCCCTGCTTGATTACGTTTACTTTATTCTTTGGGTTTGTTTGCTTCCATTCTTGCATCTCCTTGGATTTTCATTCAACGTTGCTTTTAGTGTCTTTTACCCTTCATTTATGTATATTTATGGTATTTCACATGCATTTGCCATTTGCAGCTACTTACCAGAATCCTCAAGGAAATCAGGGAGAGAGTGATCCAAATAACACAACAGTGCGTAGTTTTTTTTTATTGTTGGTATGGACTATCACTTGTCAAAGTGAATTGACTCATTAACCTCTTGGCTGCAGATATTTGTTGGGGCCTTGGATCCAAGTGTGACTGATGACACTTTGAGAGCAGTGTTTAGCAAATATGGTGAGCTAGTGCACGTGAAAATACCTGCAGGCAAGCGTTGTGGATTTGTTCAGTTTGCTAATCGGTATTTGAAAATACTTTAACCTGATTTCTGTTATTCTGCGCTGTAATGATTACCATGCCTGATTTGGTTGCCTGCATTTGTTGCATTTAGAACTTGTGCGGAGCAAGCACTATCAATGCTGAATGGAACCCAAATAGCTGGTCAAAATATCCGCCTCTCATGGGGTCGTAGTCCTTCTAACAAACAGGTTTGGTTGATGCCCAATAAATGCTCTCTATTTTTTATGTATATGATTTTCCAGCCTTTTTTGAAAAGGATGCATCTATTGGTTTTGTTCAGGCTCAGCCAGATCAGAGCCAGTGGAATGGTGGTGGATATTATGGATATCCACAAGGATATGATGCATATGGATATGCTGCTGCTCCTGCCCAAGACCCTAACATGTATTATGGAGGCTATCCTGGATATGGAAACTACCAGCAACCAGGAGCTTACCAACAGCAACAGCAGGTAAAGTAACCTTAGTTTACAAGTTTTTAGTCTACTGGGTATTGTTCAACGTAAAATAAGAGCTCAACTCACCTAGGATTGACTAGCATAGAGTAAGCTATTTAAGCTTTTAGAACAACAATACTTAAATCTCATCCTTTTTTTTAGTTGAGTTTCTGATTGTTGGGTAATGTAATCTGATGGAAGAGCTGCTTGAGGACGACTTGTTCGTATTCTCCTGTTGTTTTATAATTAATGACATCTTTATGTTCCTGGTATGTGCAGTGATCTGTTTCCTCTGTCTCCGTTGCGGGATTCAATGATGTTAAGCAGTAGTGAGAGCAATCTGAGGTTGCGGTTCTCTAGTTTGCATGGATGTGCTTGGCGTGGCGTTTTGGTATTTGTTCTGGTGTTAGTTTATCAGTGACAACTGACAAGTGTGCTGTAGGCACCATTTGAGGCATCGCTGCACTCTGATATGATTACTGTGGTTGGTTTTGTAATACAATGGTGCCGCAATTTGCACTATCTGTCTACCGGATAATTCGTATAATGATTTAAATTATGGCTTGCTTTATTTCAACGTGATGTTTTCTATGCTTTCCAAGTTTTTCGTGCTTTATATCACCGGATGCAATAAAGCCATTTTTCTGAATGTTGTCCGCGTCTCCTTGAAATAATTAGATGGAAAATTCGTGATCGTAATTGCTAGTTGAAATTTAATAGTAAATTGATGTTAATAAATGTCCACAAATAAAAATAAAAATGAATTGCAAAGATTACAGGAGGGGTCTCAATATGCTTTAACAGATGGGAGTATTGCTGGGTGGCGGCGTAGTCCGGCGACCGTCATTTGCACATTCTTTTCCGTTCCTCAAGGCCAAAGCAATCAAAAACTTGTTGTTGGACCTTCCTTCAGGCACTGCAGAGGATGACGATTTCTTGCACGCGTGGTCAGCTGGAAACCGATGCTTCAAGCACACCTTCAACTGGCAAGTCTTGCAGGTGCACGTGTTCGAGAAGGTTAATATCTCCTTGCAGCGCTTAACAGCGCAAGTTGGCTTCTTCTTCTTCTTCCTCGGGTCACAGTCTCCAGATTTCTCATGTTTCTCCATTACCGCTTTCTCGGCGTCCTCGTCGCACCCGGTAGTCTCAATAGACGCCGAACAGGTTTCACAAACAACTACTTTTCGACTTTTGTGGTCTGATTTCGGACAGTCGTGAGACTTGGAGGATCTATGCTCTAAACAAAAAACCTGCAAGAACACATGATTAAGACTAAAATATTCCGTGCTGAACAAAGATTGATGCATCAATTTGAATTACCCTTAGATTACCTTTCGGCACCCATCGCAGTTGAAAGGCAGAAAATCGAGCTGATTGCATTCAGAATGCTCGCAGTGTCTTCCCAAATCTGGAAAAGCCTCAGTTCCTCCTCCTCCTCCCATCTTCTTCTTCTTCCTCTTTCTTTTCTTTAAATTTGCTCTAAGATTGGATTTTGCAGAGTGCCAATAGAGGGGGAGGTTTGACGTTATTTATAGGTTGTTGAAAGGCATTTGCTGGCTTGGTGCCTAAGCCAATCCATGCCAGCCTGACTCCTCTTCCGTGTTGCTTTCGGTCTTTCTTGATGTTCCAAGGCCACGCGGTTGAGGTTTCCTTTATTTATTTTTCTTAGTCTTCCCTCCAAATTTCAATTTAGTCCCTGTTTTTTCTATAGCTGCTTATGTTACTTCCTCTAGTTTGCAACAATATATATTAATATATTTTCAATTAAAAAATACATTTTTAAAAAACTCTTTATTTCTCCAACAACACTACCAGCAAGCGTCTCATCGACAAAAAACACTAGCAAGCCCTCTTTCCTCAATTTTTTATCTTTCTTTAATACAATCACTCATAAATATATAAACTGATTTTTTATTTTTAAAAAATTATTCTTAATATCAAAATAATCCAAAAAACATAAAAAAATAATCTAAATCGATGAAATAAATTTGGCAAATTCAAGATTTCAATTTTTTCAAAAACATTTTTTAGTGCAAAAAGAGAGGGTGAAATTGAGAGAGCGCAAAATGTGGCAACTCTTAAGAACACAAGAGGCTACAAATACGACGAGTGTAGGAGAACACTCTCAAAAAATATTATAATCATTGAGTTACTTTTGATTTTGTGGAGGGTGAATGGTTTGGATTATTTTATCATATATCATTTGAAATCTTTTATTAAAAGAGAATGAAAAGTTAAAGAAAGCTCTTGGGTGTTAATTTTTGTAGTCATAAAGTTTTTTAGCTTCAAAATATGTTTTCTTCAAGATTTAGGGTTCAGGTTTTCCTGATTATGTTTTTTTGGGCTATACACTAGTAAAAAAACACTAGCCACTTTTTGTATTTTTATGTGTACAAATTCAAGAGTTTAAAATTTTAGTTGAGATACGCGTAAACTAGCTTGAACACTCAAATTAAAAAATATTTAACAGCTGATATTTGAATATTAATATAAATTGTTAACTATATGATTGATAGCTCATTGCATTGATAATGATTCAGATTTGCATAAAAAAACTTTAAATTCTTATTAAGTTTTCAAGTAATTGGCCTAGTGATTGAGAGTTATTGTTATAATAAAAATTTGATAAGATTTTGACACTAACAATAGACAATTCAAACTTTAACAACTTGAATATTACATGTTAAATTTAAAAATTAAAATTTCTAAATTAAATTGAATTCAAAAGTTCGAAACTTTAATAAATTCTCTCAAAATACCTATTTACCTTTTTTAAAGATTTTTGTAAGAAATAAGATGAAAGTGATAGATATAATATAAAAATTAAAATAAATTGAACCCAAACTAGACAAGAAATAAATAAAAAATTAACCTGTTACACTATATATATATATATATATATATATATATATATATATATATATATATATATATATATATATATATGAAATAATTGTTTCAGAAGCCCAAAATGAGTTTGCTCCTCTCCACGCAAAAAAAGTAAAGAAAACTTTTTTGGGATTTTTTTTCATAAATTGACAGATGATTCAAATTAACTATAAAAGAAATTGATTTTCTTATTTACAAGTAAATTACAAGCATCAATGTTTTTTGGTGAATTTGGCAAATTCAATTTAATGGCATTCACTGGACAACAACAAAAAAATAATAATAAAAGAAATCTAGTTTTGTATTATGATTTTCATTCCTTTTTCATAAGCATTAAAATTTATAAAATGTAAGAAATAAACTTGTAAAATCAAGTATGAATAAAGAAAAAACAGACAAAAAAATGTTTTTTAACTTTTTGCAACACCATATAATTCGTTACATATATTATTGAAGTTCATCATTTTCCGATTAATTTATAGATCGATTAAAAAATAAATTTATTTTCATAAATATATATTAAAAATACACTTTCTGTATTGAAATTGTACTAGTATGTGATTCAGTAAATGAATTTACAAATTTAATAATAAATCTGGAAAATTTTGAAGAAAATACAGTGAAGCGACCATAGCATGCCAATGAAGCCAAGGTTACAGGGCTTATTGCATATATTTACAATATAAACAAATGCATTGAAACACAGGAAGAAAAAGGCATTTCTCTGTCCCAATTTCCTTGATTCTTTCCTTAGATCTCTCCTTCCTCTGTCAATCACAAACTCTGGTCTTTCGTTATAAGAAAGGGAAAACCTTTTTTACTTAGGCATACGCAAAAGTTTCACTATTTTCTTTTTGGATAAAAACAGAGATGGGTTACAAAAACAGAGCAGAAGCTGAAACAGAGGCTTGCTTAAACGAGGCTTTATTGTTTACTACTATGCGTATAATTGGACGCCCTGTTGATGTGCATATCAGAGATGGTTCTGTCTACTCTGGAACCTTTCACACTGCTTCTTTTGATAAGGAAAACGGTGAGGCTTTCTTCGATTTTTTTGTCTTCATTTGAAACGAAAAGATTGCTTCTTTTTGGCATTAGTTTTTTAATTACTTGAAAGTTATGATTTTCGTACAAAATGGTATCTGGGTTTTGATTTTTGTGAGCAATCCTATCTGGGTTTCTGGTTTTATTGAGAAATAGTCATGTACTCTTCAGAATGGATGAGATCAGATTGGATTCTGATCTGGGTTTTTTGCCTATTGTGTTAGTATACAATTCTGTTTCTGTTTTTGTTTTGTACTCAATTTGCTTATGCAATGGAGGTTCACTGTTTTATTTGGTTAACACAGACTGGATTTCATACTTTTGGAAATAAGACCTCGTAAAGATTGGTAATTTGAAGTGAGATTTATCTTTTATAAAGTCTAGTTTCCTACTTTGTGTAGGTGTTGTTTTGAAGGAAGCAAGATTGACTAAGAAGGGAAAATCTGGTGCAAATCTAGCTAATGGGAGTGTGATAGAGACACTTATAATTCTTTCGACTGATATTGCTCAAGTTGTTGCTAAGGTATGCAACTCTTTCTATTTTAAATTCCTGTTAGTTATCCGGATACAACGTTGGAGAATCTGCCAAATATATGTGATGCTTTGTATGCAGGGAGTTTTGTTTCCAACTGATGGCATCACTGGAAATATATCTGGTGGCAATGTAGAAGCTGCTGTAACCAATGCTCCGTCTTCTGAGGTTGTAGCGATTGAGGCAAAGAAATCTAACAAGTTCACTGTGGAAAAAAAGATATTTAATCACAACAGGTATTGTCTTGTTTTGGTCTTGGGTTGTAAGGACTATTGTTGTTAACTGTTGAATGTAAGCTGCAATAATTTAGAGTTAGATATCTTATTGGTTTACTTTTCTTTTCCATAATCCATTCGTTTTCAAGCTAACTGTTTGAAAAATTCTGATAGGTTCTCCAAGTCCAACATTTTTTGTTTCCATGTTCTGTGTATACCAGGCATCGCCTTAGTGCCTTTCCTTGCATGCAGACATACCTATACATATACATGCTGTTTTCAAGTAATTAAGAAAACTATTACCTGTTTTTAGTACAGAAATCTGGTCAAGGAAATATTTCTGCATCCAAGAAACTTTTTTTTTGGTTAGATATGTATGAAACTACGGACTAATTGTACCTTTGAAGTAGGAGTATAGTCAAAAACAAGAACGGCAATTCCCATGGTCTTATGCCGACAAAAGCAGGGAAGGGTCCTGAAGGGAGAAAAATGCCGCCAAATCAAATAGGAAAAACAATGGCATTTGATCATGGGGAAAGAGATGGTGTACATATCCCAAAGGTGAGGCTTCTATTTTCTTTTTTTTTCCTCTTTTTTTGTGGTCTACTAGGGAAACAGTTTCTGTGAGCTTGTCCTCAGAATCATCACAAGATCTCCATAAGTGATGTTAATTTGTGTAGGGTTATGAACATTTCTGTCGTGAGAGACCTATATCTGCAGCTGCCTAGTTGGCTGCTTTTAATATTGAGAGCAAACTTTTTGTTGAATAGTGCTGTTCTTATTTTAATGCTACTTATGGCACATCTAATTATGGTTTGGATGATCTGATGAATTGATATAGGGCTTGAAGGAAACCCAATCAATTGCAGCTTCACTGAGTCAGTGGCAATTCAGTATCTGTAGTAGGATACAATTTTTGTTTTTACAATGCTTGTGTGAGAGAGATATTTGTACACTTTTCACTTCTTTTCTTTCCAATTTTTTCTTTAATTTCTATTTTGTGTATGCAGAGAGAAGCTTCTTCTGGCGACTCAGCTAATGGAAGGTATAAATTACCAGTCTTTTCCAAGTTTCAAGTGGGGTTTGCACTATAGGATGCCTTAAAATCTTACCCTCTTCATTCTGTTTTTTTTATACTTGCATTGGGGTTGCAAACTGAACAGGCCTTTGTCTGTTCCAGCACAAATTTTCTCCACCAAAGCACTACGTGATTAATGATTCGTATTCCTTCTGAACATAGACACATAGGATTAGAGTTTATGTTTGCGTTGAATTTTGTTGCTCATTAACTTAAATTGTAATTATTTTCCTTATGGGATTCCTTCTAACCTTCAAATTTCTGGCAATTATTTTCTGGCAGGCAGACTAGAGATGATGGGTCACAGGGGGAGCAGGGACAGTATAAACAGAACTTTGATTTTCAAACAGTAAAGAGTGTATGTCATGACAGGCACAATTTATTTCCTTGATTGATGCTCTGTGTTTGTAGAAGTGGAAACTATTTGTTTACTAAGTTGTTGATGTAGATTTTTACCATGCATTTGATTTGTGCAGGCTGATGAAGTTCATAGCCCAAATGCAATCAGTAAGTTCAACTTCCACACTGAGTTTAACTATATGATCCATAACTTGCTGTACAGATCTGCCTTATGCTTATGAATTTCTTTTTATGAAAAGAAAACAGAAGAGAAGGCATGCCTTCTTTTACCTGTAAATAGTTATGATACCACCAGTGAAAATGTTTGTTATAAAATACCCATGATGCAAGGCTTTGCTCTCTGAGCTTCGTAATAGCAATAAATTGCTAATAGATTTTGGGTTTTGTATCAATTACATTATGTTAGTTAACATTCATGCAGATTTAGTGGCTGCATGCCATTTTCTGATTTATTATCATTATCATTATCATTATTATATATATATATCACAGGGCTCTCTATGATGAGATGCATCTAGGTGATAGTTTCCCTGCAGAAGCAAAAATTTTCCATGACTCCCTGAATTAGTCTTATATTTTTTTAAATGCATTTTCTTTTTTCCATCCTGATTATGTTCTGTTTTAATTGCTTAATGTGCTTCACGCAGCAGGGCCTCATGACAGTGAAGCAAAACCCCTTGCAGAAGGGCAAGTAGCAGTGAAGCTGTTGTCTAATGCTGTATCTTGTAATCCTGACAGTGATCTCACAAAGCCAGACAGTCAATACTGTGGAAGGCCGGCTTCTGGAGGAACCACTTCTCCTAGTTCTGTTTGTGCTGGTGTTTCTACTCCTTCCAATCCAATACTTGATGCTCCTTCAGAACGACACTGTAGCTCTTCAGAAAATTCTACTGGTGTGGTCTCTCCACAAATTTCAGATTCTAATAGAAGTTCCAAGGTAAAAGCCTTGTTTGTTTCAACCTTTTGGTATTGACATGTCTCATCTCACCTCTATTGACTGTCATCAATTTTTAGGGCAGTCATTGGGTCGCCATCTATCACATCAGTAAATCATAGAATTTATCAAACCAGCATGTTTTACGAGTAACTGTGAAATATTTTGCTGAATTGCAATTCATAGAGGATATAATTTATAATCTGTACCACTAGCATCGGTAGAAAATCAGCGGGTATGGTTAGATTGCAGTTTCTTAGGCATTTTGGAATATTTATGACATCACTTTTATAACCATGTTGATGTTTTTGGCTTCTTTTCTTTCAGGCATTCAAGCTTAATCCAGGAGCAAAAAAATTTTCTCCCTCCTTTTCTAATCCTTCATCAGTTAATGCTGCAACAGTGCCAATAGTTGCAAGTATGACTTACATACCAAGCAACTCTCCTGTGGTACCTGTGGCTTCTGTCCAGCCAGAACTTGGGATCCCTTTTGCACCAAGATCATCTGTTCCTGCTAAGTTCCCCCCCTACAGTAACTTGACAGCTGTAAATGGTGGCAATGGCTCTCAATTTTCACAACCTGTATGCATTAGCTAACTTCTTGCTTCTTATTGAGTAATCTCCCATATTAAATTCAAGTCGCTAGAGAAAATGCCATTTTTAGCACCAACAACTCTAACTGCTTAGAGAGGATTTTTTTCCTAGTTCTCACAGGGTTATTTGGCTATAGGTTGTTGGACACATGGAAACCAGAATGCAGCCACTTAGACATGCTGGTCAGTATCATGCTGTTCAGGCAGCATCATCATATGCACCACCAAATTCTCAATCCGTAAGTGAAAGGAAGATTCACGTGATATTCATCTGCCAGTTTATTTCTGGTGCTCATTTGTTGCATTTTCGGATCAGGAGATCTGTGACTTTTATGGTTTCTTACGAGTTTCTAATCTGGCTCTCTGTTTCTCTAGGTTATGGTTAGACGAATGGGGCAGGTTGTGTATGTTCAGCCAGTTACTCATGTAAGACACAGAATTTGCAACATGAAATAACTAAGCACTCTGATGTTTGATGGTTACAGATACAGCAAACATATAGTTTCTGGTTGTTGCAGCTCGTATTTAACTGTTTTATGCATGTTAGGGATCAATTTATGCTACATTTTGGAATGGAATAATATATGTCATTATCAGATCTCGAGAGAGTTCCTAGAACCAGCCTTGGGCGGTACTCTAGCCACATATTGATTCTAAACACTCTACTGTGGTTATTTCTCTAATTATTTATATAGTTGGTTATAACTAGTGTTATACCATGCTTCTCTTAACACAGATGCTTTTATATCAACCACATTATAATAGAATAATGTTGGTTGTGTGTGTATTGATCCAAAGCTAGATAGCTAAGATTTCGATGTGCAATATTTTGCAAAAGAAATCATAATTGTCTATTTATCAGCTAACAAAGCCTGCAGCTATGCAATCTTGTGCTCATATCTGGAAGGTCTAATGGCAGGCTTATTTCCTTGGTTTTCATGTATAACTTTAATTTTTAACGCTTGTCTTTTTTTTATTGAGGCTGATCCTCTTGCATGTCATGTCATCTCAAGTGTTTAATTTTCTTCTTCCTTGAAGTTCTTATCCGAGCATGCATGGTATATTTCTCTAATTGTTTTGTTGCGTTTGTTTTATGAAAGGATTTGGTTCCAAGCCCAGCAGCCATATCAACTGTATCTGCACGTCCTTTGTTAACTCCATACCAGGTCCAGTATCCTAAACACCAAGGTATAAAAAAGGGATTTTCTTTTACTGGTAGAGATTTTATACTATTTTGCAAGAGATTCTGGTTTCAACAGTTTGTCATTGCAATTTCTACCATCAATGAGGTTGCACATTCAATGTAAGCTTAGATGTTTTATGTTATATGTTACTGACTACTTGAAGGGACAACCTAATTGCTAAGCTAGCAAGTCAGCATAAACTTTTGAAAATTTGGTTGAAAATCCCAACTTTCAATGGCTGCAAGGGGTTGATAGTCAATATGTGCAAAACCATTAGAGAGATTGATACCAATTTGAGTTTCAACTTGATGAGAGAACATAAAATTTAATGCCGTAACTCAAATATAGGGAAGGTGATCATATTCTTTGCTGGTATTGTTTTTAGAGCTTCAATGAATTTGCTGCCAATCCTACCCACGGCACACACGAAGGAAATAAAATTAAGAAATAACATAATTATAGATGGCAGCACCATGTCCAACGTGACATTTTGACTCTAGGATATTTCAACATTGGAAGATTAAGTCTCTAAATATAAGACTGAAGATGTTGGTCTCAGCATCCTATGTTTTTCTGTGCCTGTTTATTGTGTATTTGAGATTTTTTTTTCCCTTTTCCATTTGGATTGCAGGAGGTGCAGCAGGCCAAACCATGCAATTTTGTGTGGCTCCATCTTTTGTAAGTGGTCAGCAACCATTTGCAGTGCCAAGCCACATTCCTTTTCTTCAGCCACCCATCTCATTCCAGTTCCAGGATCTAATACTCTCTTCAGCACCGAGTTTCCATGAGCATACTCCACAGTGAAATCAAGATTCTTTTTCATGAACTATAAAATTTTGGTCCATAGTCTTACTGAAGTCCATCTAGCAAATAGGTTATAGTTGTGTCAATCATTTTCAGGGTTTAACTCGTCTCAATGACTTTTGGTATAATCTGATTTGAGGGCAATTTTTTTATTTGGTGATTCATGCTGTAAAACATGCAGGGGTGGTTTTCTGTTTTGGTGGAAAATTGTGAGGATTTCCCCCCAGATGGAAAGAAGAATTACATCTTAAAAATTGATTATACAGGCCGAAAGTTGTTTAGTGTGCTAGATTGAGAAAAAAAGGCAACAAGTACAAGGTTGTGATATATCAAGTTGGTAGCATAGTTCATGTCATCTTTCGCTCAATTCTGCGTTCGTTTTAGGGTTCATGTAGTGCTGATTATTTCCTCAGGATGCCTTTTCTACTCCCTGCATCAGGCAATAGAAGGTTTCTGTTTGCTATATTTTGTTGCTGGACATGTTTGAACGTCAACCTCTACGGTGGCCCTAAGGCGCTGTATCGTTGATTACAATCCGTGGAAGCAAATTTTACTTGCTCATATATATTATTTAATAATCTTCAATATTCTACCCTTCTCTCATCTTAGACCAATTAGCTCGTCAAATACCAGCACCGCACCCCCTGACTAAAATGAGTGTAAAGTAAAGCTTTATTTTCCCCTTGCAAGATTTTTGATCTTTGCTATGTTCATATCTTCCGTTTATCCTGCAAGATCGCTTGGAACAAAGTTATCAGGCACTAGCACATTTAGAAGCAGAAATCGTGCTTCGGAAATTGGATCATAAACCCTGCATCAGGCATGGATAATACATGATTGAAGCTTGAGGCTGCGTAAATGTCTAATAAGAAGGTATCCTTCAACTCAAACTATGAATAAATTACAGTACCAAATGCTGACATGCACCTACGTTTTCCTTTATAAGTAAACTAAAATTATATAAAAGTCTATGAGAAGACATCTTAGCCTCACACTTTTGGGCAAAGATGGATCTTGTGTGGCCTCTACCTAGTTTAAGATCACTAATTTTCTCTAGACTAGTAGTACAGCTCTAGTAATTCATTCTCCGGAAACGTTACATGGTACAGAAGCACAAGTACACCATTTGCCCTTGCCCCGAGCTCTTAAGGGCCACTCCATTCGTCTCCAAGCGTGGTTTCTAGTTCAATCTATACCTGCAGCTGGCTCCTCTGTACAGGCCCCTGGATTGTCCGCCATGCTTTCCTGCAAAACCTTCTTAATGTTTGATGCATATAATAAGTCATTGATCTTGTACCTGGGAAATGGGCTTTAATACATAACAGATGGTTGGTCAGTAATTTTATTCAGTTGAAGACTTGTTTTACCTGCAAGAGCTGAGTCATTTTGCCAGTCTTGTATTCCTCGGAAGGTCTGGGTGCAACTGCAGGATGACAGCCAACATTAGGCTGTAAGACTTGCAGTGGTTCAACAGACAGGGCCTGATCTGTGTCACTGGCATCCTTTTCTGCCACAGTACCAGAATCTTTCACAGGCAAGTTAACAGCTGAGCTGCTATTAGTTTCTGTTGACTGTGATGAAGCAGGAACCCTCTTCATTACTTCAGTAAGCAGTACCTCAAAAGGAACACCAGTTGTTTTTGTTGGGTTGGCTTCTGCGTCATGTAGTCCCCCAGCTGGAGTTTGATTAAAAGGACTCGTACTTTGCAATCCTGAATGCATCACCTGGTGATTATTTTGAGATTGAAATTGCATGACTTTGTTTGTTGGTGTTGATACATTTGATGAATGATCAGCATCTTGAATCTGCTTGCCTTTTGAAGGCACCAGGAGGGAAGTTTGGCTTGTAGCACTGACACTAGGTGCACCGCTTGATAGATTGACTGGCTGAAGCACAACAGGAACTGAATTGCCTCTTGACATTGCAGGAGTTTGGGGTATCACTGGAAGCACCTGCTTACCTTTTGAGCCAGCTGGATTAGCAGCTTGGCCAGCTTGGGCAGTTCCATTTATATCTCTAGGCGCAGGATTACAGCAGTGGGCCTTAGTATTGCTTTCTCTCGGAAGGGGAATCTCATTCCTTCTGATCATTGGGACACCTGGGGCAATATCATTTTCAGGCATAACAGGGACATAATGTCCGGGCTTAAAAACAACGCCCCTCAAAGTTGTTTTGGTATCACCAACCCTGACATTCAGCAAATATCCAGCATCAAATGTCGCCTCTATAATACCATGGACTGACTGGCCTATCATGGAATCATTTGCATCATTAACTGGATCTACTTGATGCGGCTGTTTACCATTGACCCCTCCAAATCCAGCAGCATGAGCATTCTCCCTACGGTTTGGATTTTGATCCCTTGGAACATGGGCATTCCCCTTATGATGAACCTCCAGTTTAGGGTACTTGCGCGGACGACCACGCTGGCGTTTCAGAGGGATGATTGCTGAAGCACCAGGTTTATTCCCTTGGTTTACTTCACTCATGTTCTGTATAATTTCCTTCCCCCGAATGATCTTTTATTGTTTTCCTCCCTGCGGCAAAGAGCAAATATTTAGTTTGTGAAGCAAATTGGGCCAACCATGATGGAACAGATGCAAGTAAAGAGATCAACACGTGCATTTGCAAACAAACATAACCAACTTCTACAAAAAAGAGTACACTATGTATCATGGAATTCTATAAAACCACTGGTACCTGCAGAGCAATAATCCTAAATGTGGTATATTTTCCACAAATGAGATCTTATATTTCATAACATTATTTTGTTAAAAAATTAATAAAAAAAAATAAAGAATTTTTTTTGTAAAAAATCATGTTATATTGACTCTGATAAGTCAACAAGGGCCAATTATTATGGGATGAAGAGAGTGATAAATACTAAATTCTGCAAATTAGGGTTCTCAAGTCAAAGAATATGTGCAAAAACTTCCATAGAAATGCAAGAGCAAAATTGCATAACTTAGCCAAGCTGCTTATTAAGCTTGAATACTATGATAATTCCCAAGCAGTTCAATGAAAACATGCATTTTCTATTTTCTTTTATTTAGCAGCTTGGTGGTATCCTTGGCCAAGCTTGCACAAATAAAGACTAAGTCCACCTTAATGGTTTGGCCAAAAGCATGTCATCCATGCTAGTACTAAGGGATATCACGAGGAAATAAATGACTATAGCCTAACCTTGGGATTAAACCCTAATCCAAAACAATACACAGTCTTCCTTGCTAGCATGCATGTTTCTATTACAAGGTTTGCATATCTATAAGTAATCCCCTGTAATTATGTGAAAGGTTCAACATGATGAATCAATAGCACTAACAATGACCACAATTATGGTTTCTGATAAATGGCCACAACATCTCATATATTTAAGGAACCATATACAATATCTCATTTTTTTAAGAAAAAGGGTTAGTATTTTAATGCCTTCTGCATAACAACTGTCATGGCCATTAAACATAAGAACTTACCATTCTTCTCTCTTATCATTTACTCCACATTACATTACTTTGTAAGTATTAAAGTTTCTAGCTCTTATATTCTCAAATTACCAGATCTTCGCATGCAACTTTTTATGTTTTTAACCATTTACATACATGATGGCCACAAACATGAAATAAAACCCGTGACAACATGGCAGAGATGTCAACTACAACTGTATCAATGATTTCACCACAAACATTGAATAATTAATTTACTACCATCATCACCATCACCATCAAATCTACAGTTAATTTCATTTTTCAGCAAAGGATGATATACTACCATGCCATAAAAGCATCATTTTGAGCCAATTTCTTTTTCTTGCCACTGATAGCTTCCACCTATTCTTCACACAAAACTTTCTTTCAAGCCTCAGCTGTTTAAATGTTTGCTTATAAAGTTAAGATCAACTGGATTATTTTAAGATTTTCTGGAAAATATTTCATATATTTTACATTTAATTTTTGTAAAATATTGTTATAAAAATAGAATCAACAAGATTATGTGACATTCTATATTGATATTCAATCAACAAGATTATGTGATATTCAATCACTGAAAGTACGGGTAAGGGCTGGTTAATTCAGAAAAAATAAAATAAAAACCCAAAAATTGAAAATTTTGAAATCTCAAACTGACCCTATCCAGCCCAAGAGCCATCTGGTTATGTTTTTTTTTTTTTAGTTGAAACAATGAATAACAGATTCAAAAGGTAACTATGGGCGGGCCTTTGCTGAAACCATGTTCATTTATGCTGAAACAGTCAAATCAGGTTCAGGTTGCTAACATCATGAATTTTATAACTGAAACACCCCGGGATACTAATAAACTAGCTGGTTTTGTTCAGTTTGGTTATAGTGTGACCCAAATAATCCACCTTTTTAGCTCAACCTCAAACAATAACTATTAATTGTCTATTAAGTGAATCACTATAAATATATATGTGCATAATATAAAATTTGCTTAGAGCTGCTAATAATTCACAACTGCAGTGGCCAGTATGACTAGGCAATGCTCATGAATGGTTTCACATACTGCCTAGGAATGGATTCATGCCACTCCTGGGAATGGGCCTCAGTGCACCACTGCAATTGTCACCATGATTTCTAACAATTTCCATGCTAGACTAATCCAAGACAATTGGTATTAGATTGTTAGCAACCATTTAAGTAATAATGTCAATGTTGATTCTTTGATTTCCTATTTAATGCAATAGCCCATCATGTACTAAAATTAGTTGTATTACCTCATATTTTGTTTCAGGATAGAGATTTCTTCATTGACAATGGGCAAAAGTAATTGTGTGGTAAATTTCCATTAAAGTGATACGAGTAATTATTATCTATTGGAGGTCAATTCAATCGAAGCAATTACTTTGATGCCAAGTCCCAGCCACCTCGAAGTAATCATCTCCCTTATCCAAATTTTTTATTTCCTATGAAAAGCTTAAGTTTATTCATGTTCGACGGAAAAGTTGACCTTGCAAGTGATGCTATGAGGAACCAAGTCATCCTAGAACTAATCACCTCCTTGTTGCTAATCACCTTCCTAATCTAATGAACTTCTTGTTGCTACAACTATAAGGGATTTTAATGATGAGAAAACATCAACTCGTACAAATACATATGCCCATGCAAACAATTTTGCATTACCTAGAATTGACAAATGCCTAAAATTCCAAAAATAGAATTTTGTTTTAAAGGCACTTGAGGGATTCTATCTAGCATTCTTGACCTTGGTGTGGACAAAATGAGCAAGTCCATAACACATTATCTTGCTTGCCCCAAAGTCTACAGAAAAACTTTTATTCACTTTAAAGGTCTGAGGTTTTCCTTAAATTTCACAGTAAGGAATCCAGCACATCAAACTTCCCAGATTAGCATTCTTAAGCAATCTAAACAACTGCAGAAGGCTAGTACAAGTAGGGGAGGCAGGTGGAACAGCTTCAAAAACTGCCACGTCTTTACATTAAGCTATTCAGAGTATCTATCTCATCATCCAATCAACCCATAAATATAAAAGATCATGTGCAGGACTTTGATATCAAAGGGTGCGTATATACATTAAAAAGAAAATGATATATTCTCGAAATTAGCTACAATTGCGACTATTTCATCAACTACCATTTCTGGATATAATTTTTCCTAGTCACACTCAAAGGAGCTCCTATTCCTAGCCACTATATCAACAAAGCACCTAAACACTAATCCCAAACTGATCTAATAAAGGAAAACTTGGTCAGCATTAAAATCCCCTACTGTGGGACAAGCCATTTGAATTCGTAGACAGGCAATTCAAGCAAAATAGAAAGGAAAAAAATATTCCCGTGATCATAAATTTCCCAAAAATTCTGAATGCTATCCATGATAAACAGAATGACAATACCATCCCATAAAAAATGCACTTCAATTAAAGTAGGAAAAGCAATGAAAGCTGAAGAAGAAGAAGCTCAAGAGGAGGAGGAGGAGGAGAGATCAAAGCCCAACAACTATAGCACATATAAAATAAAACCAGTAAATAACCAAACCTTTTAAAGCCTTCCAAGAAAGGTTAGCAAATGTACCAACCTGCATAAACAGGAACAAAAACATAAAAAGAACCAATTAATTAAGAAAACAACAACAATAGAAAGACTAAAAAATCACATATCTGGAACAGAAAGAAAAACCTAAACCCTCTTCGAAAATGCCATGAAAGGGTGTTTTCACAAAGCAAGCAAGAAGCCAGGGAGAAGGAGAAGAGCGAGAAAGCAAGCAAGTGTACCTCCTGGGGCTCTGTTTGTTATTGTTTTTTTCTCCCTTTTCTGAAGTAAAAAAATAAAAAAGAAAAGAAAAAAAAGAGCCCCAAGAAATCTAGCGAGTGTGTATAAGAGGATATCTTTTGTCTAAGCGAGACGGAGATGTCGAGTTACAGATGTGGGGGCCAGCCTTGGGTACGACTAGCATGACATCCATGTGAGATAAAGGCTATGACAGCACAATGAGAGAGTGAGTTTGGGTGATCAAATGGTATCACTGGGACACGTGGTGTTGATTATTTTGACTGTTGTGAAGGAAAGTTACCTTAGGTGAATGATTTGGAAACTATGGGCCCCACTTTATTTTGCAAAGAATCTCTGGAAAAAAACGAGAAGAATTTCCAAAGTTGGATAAAATATCACAATACATAATCTTTGTTTGAAGAGATTCTTATTTTTTTTTATTTTTTATATTTATTTTTTAAAAACATATTATAATTTTTTATTTAAAAAAATAGAAAAAACTCTAATAATATTGGGTAGAAAAAAAACAAAATAAAAAAGTATTCACTTCAAATAGAAAAAAAAGATAATAAAGAATAATAATACTAAAAATCTATTTTTCTAAAAATAATAATCATGTATTATTAGTTTCTATGGCTGTAAGTAACTCATTTTCCAGTTCATTTTTTTTTCATTAAAGATTATCCTTCATAAAAAAAAATTCAGCCTCATCTTACTCATTATTTTAGGTTTTGTTTGACATTGTATTTTAAAAGTATTTTTGAAAAAAAAAAATTTAGTTTAATTTTTATTTTTTTCAATAAATTAATTTTTTGGATGTTTTTAAATCATTTTCATGTGTTGATGTCAAAAATAATTTATTTATTTTAAATAAAATATCATTTTAATGTATTTCTGAATGAAAATCATTTTAAAAAATAATCTTAACCATGCTCTCAAATAGACACTTAGCCTATGACCACAATATCTTTGCATGGATCACCTTTTTTTTTTTTTTTTTTGTAAATCTCACTAGGATTTTAAATTATAATGACTAACAGACACAAAAACAACACAATAATTAATAAATATAGTTTTTTAAAAAAGAAATTTTTTCATCATATCATACACAATCACACTCTATTCTGCAACCATTTACAACAACAAAACAAAATAATCATCACATAATCAAGTTTTCATATAAATTCATAGTAGAAGACAAAGCAAATTAACTATCAATATAATATATATATTATTGTTTATCAAATAATAAATAATAGTTGGATAATAAACTTTCTTATAAATATTTGAAATCCAATAAATATACTATAAATATTTGTTATCCATGTGATTTACATATATGAATAGTCAGTTTCCATATGTAGTTCCTGTTTAGGAGTGTGATTGATATTATTTTTTAAAGTATTTTTCATTCAGAAATATATCAAAATAATATTTTTTATTTAAAAATAAATATTTTTAAAATACAATGTCAAATACATCGTATAAGATTAAAATTCTCTGGGCAGATCTAGTGTATGTACAAGAAGATTTTAATTTTAAAGCTCAATAAATTTTGGACCACAACAATCATCGCCCGTGGTCCAAATTTTTGGATTATATTATACATTTGGTTTCATTAGTGAGAAATATGCTTTATTACATTTCGATTGCAGTCACAAAATATGCTAAAAAGTATAATAAGCCTTTCATTGTAGCAATTCATAAAAACTTTAATTTTTTTATTAAATTTTATTATGATGAATGATTATTTGTTAAAATTTGTCCAATAAAAATAAAATTCAACAAAAAAGGACCAAATTATATATATAAAAAAAAACTCACGACTAATTTCAAGTTCACACAAAAGGTATTATTTAATTTAGTTCACATATTTTCCTTTTTATTCTCTTAAAACCCTTATAGTTTTTGAAATTTTAATTTTTATATAAAAATTAATGTTCTTAATATTTCACTTTTATAGATAATAATTAGATATTTTAGGTTTTTCTCTATAATTACAATATTCTTCAGCCCATCATGCATGCAGATTAAGATCTCGTTTGACTTTAAGTTTTAAAAGTGTTATTAAAAAAATATTTTTATTTTTTATTTTAAATTATTTTTTTTAGTGTTTTTAGATTATTTTCATGTGCTGATATCAAAAATAATTTAAAAAAAAATAAAAAAAAATATCATTTTGATGTATTTATTAATGAAAAACACTTTAAAAAACAACCACAGCAACATTCTCAAGCAGAATATTCAATAAATACACTAAAGGTTGGAGAACTTATTGAGCACTACGAAAGTTTAAGAATTAATCATCAAAGAATAATCAATAACTGATCAGAGGCTGCGAAAGATTGACTGCCATGGGAGGATCTAATTGCATGAGGAGAGAAACTTTGCATCCGGAGGCTATCGATCCGAACCTTAGATCTATTCCGACAAACCCAGAACAGACATGAAACGTTGCATCTGGAAGCTATATATCCGAATTTCGAACCTTAGATATGCTCCAACAAACCCAGAACAGACATGAAACGTTGCGTCTGGAAGCTATCCGAACCTTAGATATGTTCTCACAAACCAGAGCAGACATGAAACGTTGCATCTAGATTGACACAAATTATATCAACATAGAAACATGATTTAGAGACCCATGCACGACATAGTTTTGAGGGAGAAGTTCATATGAAGATCTCTCTCTTTTTGAGCTCTTTTGTGATCATGATCTTCAAGTTGCCTCGGATTTGAGATATTTTAGGTTTACCTGCCCGAGTTGTTTTTTGTAAATTACAAAAAAAAAAAACAAGTAGTTTTTACGCAATTATCTTTTTTTTTAGTTTTGGCTACCAATCTATGTATGTGTGTGTGTGTGTATTTCTTTTTATCCTAACAAAGCTAAATTAGAAGATTAATTATATGGAAAGTTATTTGAAAAATTCATAACAAATTATAATATAAATCCTAGAGAGCTAGAGTCTGTAGGATTTTTTTTTATTTTATTTACATTTTAGGTGTACAAGAGTCTCTCATTGTCTACCACATTCTTATCTCATTTCAAGATTATTAAATTACAAAAAAAAAAAAAAAAAAAAACTCAACTGAAATTTCTAGTTACCTTGTAATGAAGAGGCATTTGATCCTCTGGAAGGTTTTCAACATAGATGTCATGGAGCAGTCTGACGTAGTCATTAACCTTGTCATCTGTCCAATCATCAGTTTTTATTGGCCGGAGATACTTGACTGTTATAGGCGCTGGCCGAACATGCAAGCCGCCTTTCCTCCATGCACGGTGGGTACCTGTAAAGATCATTGGAACTATTGGGAGGCGCGTCTGCAATGCTAAATGAACAAAACCCTGCGAGGAAACACCCAAAAACGATGTCAGGTGGGAAATAATTTTGCAATTTCAGCATTATTCCAAGAGTGAAAGCACATTTTGTTCAAGAAAATGGATACATGTTTACCTTTTTAAAGGGCAGTAATCGTCCATCTTTTGATCCAGTACCCTCAGGAAAAATGATGAGTGAAAGGTTGTTTTTTACCACCGCATGAGCTACCTGCGCGCAAGAATCACTGGTTAGATTTACAGACCGGAGAAATCATTAACAATGCGGAGAAGACGATGGAAAACCTCCTTCATGGATTGAATAGCTGCAGTAGGGTTTGTGCGATCTATTCGAAGATGGTTTGCCAATACATAAAGCTGTCCAAATATAGGGTACCATATCTGCAGAAACAAAAATATCATTAATTTATCAGGCTAGATACAGTCTAACAATGCCATCACTCATAAATATAGCACAGATAATTAGGGTGTTGTCTAGAAAACACCAAGCAAATTTGAACACATGATTGAGCACTTTTAAAGGGCACTGTTGTTTGCTGGAAAAGCAAGAAAAAGTCTGGACCATCATTTCATTATGTGGGACCTCAGACAAAAACAAATAAATCATGAAACAGAGAAGCAGTTAGAAATTCATGATTTTTCTCAGGATTCAAACACAAATGTTCATTATGCTTTTCCTGATGGTGAATTATTTGTTCATAATTTAACACAGCAGAACAGAATTGATATCAACTTTTAAATTATAGCGCGAATTGAATAAGAACAAAGGCACTTACCAGCATTCTACCAGTAACATGTCCATAAATATTGCCCTGCCTTATCCTCTCATAAGGCCATGGTAAGAGCAAGAGCAGGATTAAGGACCAAACGAATGTTGTGACCATCATTGACAGGAAACAAACCACAATCCTTACACAAGATATCAATGCAGAAATCCACCCATCATCATCAACATAAACATCACTCTTAGAACATTTTACCACTTCTTCTTCCCTCATCAAAATCTTCGGGGTTTGTTTCCCATTTGCAGTGGAATTTGTATCCAAGAAGCTCTCCAATCTCCTATTCCTCATGAGAGACCCACCTCCAGTATTGTCCATGACTCAATGATCCAATTCCTTGAAAAGTTTCTATATAGATGGTTCAGAAATAACCCTGCTCAAGACAAAGACGACAGATGGTTAGACAGCTCGGTTCCTTCCCAGCCAAAACATCAAGAAACTCAGTAGAGCAGAAGAAGAGATAAACAGCCAGTCAACACTCATGGAAACTGAGTCAACGAGAGAGGAAGAGAAACCAATCAGCAGAACCAGTAACTCTCTGTTTGGTTTCCAAGAAAATGAAAAGAAGCTACTGGAACCATCTTCTTTCTAATCCATAAAGATAAAGAAACAGAGAAGGTAAGAAAGACAGAAAGGCAACCTTAGCTTATCTCTTTCAGTGTTCAACAAAGCAAAGAAACGAAAAGAGGAGTCTTTAAAGTCCAGCTAAGTCTATGCCTTGTTAGATTCATATAGTTTGTAGAATTTTATTTGGCACACCATTTTTTTTGTACATTTCTTGGCAACCAAACACAACCACGGGCCAAAAGAAACAATTTTGACGAATACCGTCCAACCCGTACTTATATCTCAAAGAAAATTATGGATACCAGAGCTAAGAAAGTTCAAGAACATGGCTGTATGTAGACAGAGCTGTAAGAGTATTTAATAAATGTGAAGAAATAATAATCAAGAAATGAAAATTAAAACAAATACAATGAACATAGTCTACAAAGATATTTTGGTTTAAGTTACTTTAATTACCAAAACAATTTGGAGTTATGTTGGAGTAATTTCATAAAAGAATACTTGACGAATAAATATTAAAAACATAGATTCTGTTTATTTTTGTCTCTTATATATATGTTTTTTCTAAATTTATTTTTTATTTGTTTTAATTTTGTTGGTGTTTTAAATTAATTTAATATATTAATGAAAAAATTAATTTTAAAAAAATAAAAAATATTATTTCAATATTTTTCCAAACAAAAAATTATTTTAAAAAGTAATCGCATGATAGAGCTTACAAAAAAATCATTTCAGGAACCAATTCTTTATCGTTGACCGTATGATTGTCTCTGTAATTTTATTTTATTTTTTCAAGAAAAGAAGAAAAAAATTAAATTAGAGAAAAGAATAAACCGTCAACAAATGAGTGTCATCCTGCTATACTCCATTCAGTCAATGCTTCGTATTGCTTTAAGTGGTTGACTTGGATGGGTCATGTCAGTGTTCATGTTTCACGTTTTTAAAGAGTTCAAGGTTTTGTTTGGTAGCCGCGAAATATGAGGTCAATTTTTTTAAAGAAAATTATTTAAAAATTTATTAAAATAATATTTTTTATTTTAAAAAAATATTTCTTTAACATCCATAAAAAATTAATTTAAAATAAAAATTTTATATTATTTCAAAAATATTTTTAAAACACAATTAAAAATAAGACTAAAATAATACTCGGTCCATTAGGGCTTCTATGATTATTCGGAACTTACATTTATTTTCGAAATTATTTAACATTAGGGTATCTTATTTCTCCTAGCCATGGTACATAAATTAATTGGAGAGACAAATTGCCATTCACCCTTCTATCTAGATTTGTTTTTTGATACGATGCCGTTTTTCCCCTCCAGTGTGGCTTTGATATGAGCAGCTAGAGACGGGAACTCTTTTATGACAATAAACAAGACCTAACATTATTCAATCTATGTCGAAAAACCGATATAAATTTATAATTATTAATTTATCTGTGACCAGTAATTCATTATTAATAATAAATAACAGAAAATCTATTGAAATCCTAATAGGGGAGAGAATAATATAAATTATATTTTAAAATTTTATTTAACAATTTTATTTTTTAAATAAAATATTTTATTAATATATACAATACTTATAAAAATTATATTTCAAGTAGTGTAAGAAATGCACCCACTACAAAAAGAAAGAAAAAAAGGATAATTAAACAACGGATTCATTATCAACAGATATTATTTCAATATTTTAAATAAAATATTTTATTGAGAAAAGAATATTTGTTGAGGTCCTAAGGTTTGTACTTGTTTTAATTTTGTCCTATGATTAGAATTAATTATATATTTTATTTTTCATTTCATTCCTTATTCTTTGATTTTTTTTTTTATTTGATATTAATCCATTTGGTTTTTGTTGTCCTTCTTGCATAATGTTTATTTTTTATCCTTATTTATGCATCTATGTTTTTAGTTTTTGTTTCTAATTTTTGTTGTTTTATTTTTTATTAGGATTTTATTTTTATTCGGTTCAATTCTAAAATTTTAATTTATGCTGGTGATCATTTTAAAATTAATATTGCTTTCTTTTTCTCTTTGCTCTTTTTTTTTTTTGTGTGTGTGTGTTTTCTGCTATTTTTATCTTTTTTTCAAATCAAATAATTTTATGGTTTCATTGTTTGCGTAATAATAATAATAATAATTTTAGTGGTTATTTTTTATTGTTTTTTTTTGTAAAAATGTTTATCTTTTTTTAATTATTCTTTGGGGTAATTTAATGATTTTAATTGTTTGGTCAATAGTGTTGATAATATATAGTCATGATAATGATGACAATGCAGGGATGGATTTTCAATGATATTTTCTTCTTTTTGTAGATAGAAAATCAACTGTTTATTTTTATTATTTGATTATTGTAGGTGTTTTCACAATTTATATTTTGTTTGTTGTGTTTAATCTAAATTGGTTTATAAAATGAGTTAATTCTAATATAGTGAATTTAATAATTCAGACATCCGAATCTTCTTATTTTTATAGAAAACTCACACTATTTAGGAATTCTACATGTATTTTTTAATTTTGCTCAAATTTACATTTTAATACAAAAACTCTCACATAATTAGTATTTTTTGCATCTGCCTTGAGAAAATTGTAAATATTATATTTGATCCAAATAGAAAACAAGGCCATGTAATATTGGATCATAGGAGATGTTTAAACATAATCATAGACCCAACAGCGCAAATCCTTACATTACAGCCCAGAAAAAAACTATTTTATGACAGTAAACAAGACCTCACATTCTCGTGTGGACAAACAGAGATTGAAGCTAGCTTATTCGATAATTAAAACTACAACCAAAATTATATTTCAGCTAGTAGAAGATAAAAGTAGCTGTGGGATCACAGCAACACCATGCACCATCTTCATTCTGCATCCATAACCTTGATGAGCACAAGCCATAGCTTCTGATCACGCCTGAAAGAATAAACTTGGACAATATCATCCACCTTTAGTGCTCCCGCATTCCTGTCCAGAACATGATTCCAACTGGAGGTTAGCACATAGGAAACGGTGTTTTTCATCTGCCGCCTCCTCAGCTTCATTGTACTTTGATGAACGTTGCCGTCTCTTAGACGCAGCTCCACCAGCTTCACTTCCGTGCTCATACTCTCGCCGTGGCGCACCTCCTCCATCTCCGTTTCGTTCAAAAAATCATGGCCATCCTTGATTTGATTCAAAGGCATCGAGAAGCGCTCCTGGTGCCTGTCCATATCAGTTTTGAACATCTGTTTCATTATCCTCAGCTTGATTTCGCTGTCACGGCCCTCTTGATGATTCATCACGGATTTTATATCAGAAGAGAGATCGGGCGGTGGATACAAACCCAGCTTCTTGAAATCCACCCTCCCTCCCATCTTCTTCATTTTCTTTGATGATCTCTGTCGACGATCATCGTCAACATCGACCCTTTGGCTTTTCAGGACTCGCTTTCTACCTGCTGTCTTTTTCTCCTGGTCACTCTTCATCTTTGCTGTCAGATCATCTTCTTGATCAGTACTCATGACGCAGTGATTGTTTTTCCTGACAAACTTGCGTCTACTTGCCCTTCTTTTCTCTGGTACGAGAATAGCTCCGAGTGGGCTTCCAGATTCATCGATGCTGCCGGTAGTACTCTTGGCTTTTTGATCGGTGCACTGGGTTTTGGTCATGGAAGTAAACCCTAGTCCTCCACTTCCTCTTCTTTTCTTGGGTACGAAAACCCTGCTGGTCTGGGTCTTCAAAAACTGATGTCTTTCGGCAATTGTGAGCAGCTTGAACGAGTCCCCAAACTCTTTCTCCCGAGGATTTGAAGCTTCCTTTTCATATTCTGCTTCGTTACAAAGCCCCAGATAATATTCATCAACATCATCATAGAGTGGATGATCAAATTTTATGCGGGAATTGAACACCACCATCTCCACCATCTTCCTCTCTTCTTCTTCAGCAAACATGGGAAGAAACTAAGAACAAAAAAGGCTGCAAAGAGAGATGAAAGTAGATGGCAGAATATGTCTGAAGCCAGAGCGAGAGGCAAATAACAAATCCTCTTACAAACCGGATAGGATATAGGGCAGCTCGCTCTAAGTCGCGCGCCACCTCGCCCAGATCGAACCGCGCATAAGACAAATCAATTTATGTCTTATATATATTTTATAGCTGTTGTCTAAGAGCGTAGCCTCCACTCGCCGTCGCTGCCACCGCATCTCTCCGAGAATAATAAGGATATAAAATATTTTTGATTAAAATGTCACAATGTTTTTATTATAAAAATCTTGCTATACTGAATCTTTACTTCCTAATATTTTTTATGAAATACAAAAGATTTATCGATCATTCGTTATGGACATTAAGAACCTTCTTATTCTTTATTATTTGTGTTTATAACGATGTGGTTCCTACAAAGACACTTAAGTTATTTAATTCTATCTCTATATTTAATTCTAGTTATTTATGTAATTATTATAAGTTTATATTATAAAGTTATGTGAATTTTAATATTATTATATTTACTCAAAAAACATCAAGTAATTAAAACAATTTGAATACAATAGAGTGATTACGTTAGAAACACTTGAATATTTATGTAATTATAAGTTTTATGAAATACAAAAGATTTATCGATCATTCGTTATGGACATTAAGAACCTTCTTATTCTTTAATTATTATTTGTGTTGATAACGATGTGGTCCCTACAAGGACACATGTTGAAAGAGGGCAGATAGCTATCTATGAGAATTGCTACGAGTCTCCTAGGGAGCCTGGTCAAAATGACTGGCCAATGGGATTGCAATACACCCCCCCCCCCCCCCCCCCCCATATGTGCATCGTTACATTACTTTTCGCAACTTTTTTTTTTTTTTTTTTTGTGTGTTTTTTTCTGACATTTTCGGTTATACTTTTTTTTTTTCCAGTTATATATATATATATATATATATATATTTTTTTTTTTTTTTATAACCGGAGTATTCAGGTCAGCTTAAACGCAACACGACTAATTCCTGAATCTTTTATTTTATAACCAGGGTGTCCGAGTCAGCTTTCATCTCCTCACAAAACATTGTTAATTGCTACAGTGCTTTCTCACTTATATATTTTTTTTGATAACTTGGGTGTCCGGGTCACCTTAAGCGCACTACGACTAATCCCTGGACCCATTTATTTATTTATTTATTTTCCTTATACTTTTTTTGTTCACTTATGCATTTTTTTTTATAATCGAGATCTACGGGTCAGCTTAAGCGCATCACGACTAAATCCCGGGCTATTTTTTTTTAACAACATAGATTGCTATAGTGTTTTCCCGCTTATACTTTTTTTTTTCTTTTTTTTAAGGAAAGCACTATAGCTCTCCACACATAACTTGCTATAGTGCTTTCCTGCTTTTCTTTTCTTTTCCTGACTATGCTTTCTTTTCTTGACATTTTTTCTTCGGTTATATTTTTTTTTCCACTTATACATTTTTTTGTTTTGTTTTTTATAACCAGAGTGTCCAGGTCAGCTTGCGCACAACAAGAGTAATCCCTGGACCCTTTTTTTTATAACTAGGGTGTCCGAGTCAGCTAACGTGCAGCATGAGTTGTATAAGTACGTATAAATCCCCTATAAGACAAAATCCAAGAGTTGCATATAGAGGTGTATTGGTAATTTACTAATTTTTAATTATATTTTCGGTTGATGTACTATGGGTGCATCTTCGGGCACGCTGTCAATTTCCGAACTCACGCACATTTCGGACGGCGCATTCGGCGTCGTAGAACGTCTAAAAATGTATATTAGTTTTTTTTTCATTTTTGTGCATTTTACAATAACTATAATACCCTCAAATGAGATAAAAACCAAGAATTGTCAGTGGGGGTTTCCAGGTGATTTCACATTTTTAGTGCTCAGTAAAATAACTTTTGTAGCCTTAAATAAGACAAAACAGAAGAGTTATCTGCGGGGTGTTTCAAACATTTCACATTTAACTATGCATGCATAAAAGAGAGTTTCACTCTCATTTTACACCACCAAAGCTAAATTTACTATGTTTTTTAACGCAAGCTGCATTTAATACAAATAAAAATAACAATAACAATTAAAAATCTAAACTAAGAGCATAGATGTATAGATACAAACAAAAAATTAAAAACTATCTCAAACTGACCGAAAAAATCAAGGGATTGAAACTAAACCAAAAAATAAAAACCAAAATGCAAAACTAGACAAAAAATAATTTAATCCTCGTGGCGGAGCGCAAGTTTATGACTCGTTATCCATACAAATGATGCGGGGAAAGCATGATAGCTCCCCACAAATTTCACTTTGGATTGCTACAATGCTTTCCGCTACAATTTTTTATTATTATTATGCTTTTTTTTCAAAAAACATTTCTGACATTTTTTCTCCGGTTATATTTTTTTTCTTTTTTATAACCGGGGTGTCCGAATCAGCTTAAGTGCACCACGACTAATCCCCGGACTCATTTGTTTTTATAACCAGGGTGTCCGGGCCAACTTTTATCTCCTCACAAAACATTGTTGATTTCTACAATGCTTTTCCACTTATACATTTTTTTTGATAACTTGGGTGTCTAGACCAACTTAAGCCCACCACGACTAATCCCAGAACCCAATTTTTTTTTTGATGGACTAAAATAAACAACCTCCACACATGAAGGACTTAGATGTAAGTTGTGGTGGCAGGAGAGAGAAAAGAGAAAGAAAAATCAAAATCGTTCATCGGTGATTACCTGAACACTGAAAACCAATATGTGCCGCACCAGGAGGCAAAGGACATGGCGGCACACCAGGTGACAAGGTGGAAGTGCATTTTCCACCACCAGAAGACATCGCATGCACCGCCTTAAAGACGCATGCGCGTGAAACATTGTTGGCTCGTCTGTACGACGCGTTTGTAGTGTTTCAAAAAAAGAAGTAATAAGAAACTGGTAATTTACCTATACACCACTGGACCCTAGTGATAATTACGAAACAACGGGGGGTGAAAGTACTACACTACCCCCGACTACAGTCTTTTGTTTTGTCTTTTTTGGGGGTTATTTAAGTAGTTTTACTGTGTAGGAATTTGAAAAAAATCAAAAATACCCACAGTTGTTCTACATCTTTTTCTCAGCACTCAGGGGTAAAAAGATAGTTTTACTATGCAAAGAATTCAAAAATACCATTTATGTCCCCTAGAAATGTCAAAAATGACTCAGTCCCGGGCGTTAAATTTTTTCCTTCTTGGGGGAAAAATGGTAATTTTATTTTCACAATCCACAGTGAATTGTGTCTAGGTAAACAATGAAAAAAAATTATGTCCTAGGGGCAAAATCGATGTCGGCTTCTCGAGGTAAAAACATTACATCGTTTTTCTTATGCTTGATTCTACATCATATTGTTCATGTTTTTTTAGTAATCCATTGCAAAGTTGTCAATACCATTTCAATTGGTGCTTTGTTTTTTCAATTGGAATGGAATGTTTCGGTTTCGGAGCATTTCGACACACTTTTTCTGGAGTGTACTATTTACGTGTATATTTATATATAATTAAGTATATCAATTCAAAATAAATTAGTTCAAATTCAAAAATAAAATTATTTAGAATTATGCAATTTAATATAAAAAAAGACACAATAAAATGATCTTTCTGAACAAAATTATGAACATGTATAATATTATGAGAATGTCATCATCAATCTCGCAAGGTCATTATATTCCCTGATTGCTCTGAATTTTTAATATAATATACATAAATATATCAATAGACTCCTCATAAAATTTCATCATAATCTAACTGTTAGATTAAGAGATATGATTGATATTGTAAAATTATTCACTATTTAAAAAACACACTAATTGGCCAAAACGGAACAGGCAGAACAAACCTAGTACGTTCCGACCGGTATTTGGCCGAAAAATCTGGAACGGGCTGAAATTTAGACCAAGGTAAAAATGACGCAGTTTTGTCTTATTTTTTTAACTAGTACAAAATATTTCGGGCTAAATGGAACAAAATTGACTACTACGATCCAATGGATTAAATATTGAATGACTGTAATTACTAAACATGGAAAATTTAGAAAACTAAAAATTAGGTTTGATAGAACCTTGATCTAGAGGTAACCCTATACCTAAGAATAAAGATATTATAAAGGGATTTGACATAGAGATAAACTTGTATGTAAAAAATTGAAGTCTATGAATGATGCCATAAAGCCAATAAATCTTTAACAAGTCATCATATTATTTTTGTCCTTGCAAAGAAATATTGTTTTGCTATAAAAAACAGAAGGAAAACTCACATTTACTCTTCAATGTGCTGCTGAAATATGTGGCTTAAGAAATATAATATAGTCTTCTCTGTCTAACCTTAACCTTAATGAATCTCTTTTGGGATGCAAGCTAATGAGCCTACACTAATGATCAATTAATATAAGTTCAATAATAAAATAAACATTTAAAAATATCTTATGAGTCAGCATAAACCCGAATTAAAAAAATAAATATTTATTTAACATAAATAAATAGATAAAATAGAATAAAAATTAATGCTAAAATTTCTCAATATAGCTTTAATCTCTAATTTTCATATATTCTTGGCATATTTTAGTCCTAGCTTCAAACATGTCATTGTCTCATATCTGAATAAATTATTATTCCTTCCATATATGGTTGGAAAATCTTGAGATGTCTAATTT
This sequence comes from Salix purpurea, assembly GCA_027405865.1. NCBI lineage: Eukaryota > Viridiplantae > Streptophyta > Magnoliopsida > Malpighiales > Salicaceae > Salix > Salix purpurea. The sequence goes on along the minus strand of JAOWLH010000043.1, from coordinate 2,793,009 downwards.
CAAAATTAGCTTGAATCGCAGGAAAAATTCACTTGTAGCTCAAGATATGTTCTAATCATATCTAGTTTCTAGATTAGTACATGAAGGCCTAATTTGATAGATTTGATAAGATTTATATAGCAACTTTGACCCTTATAAATAATATTATTGAACTCCATTTGATTTGAATATTTACCAAATTATAGTTCCATATGTCTAGTATCTCCTTGTAAGAGTTTAGACTGATCTGATGTATTGTTTGAGATATATGTTTGATCTTGAAAAACTAATCAACAAATATTTCGAAGCTAAACTCAGACTTAACCAAGTACTAAAATATAAACATGATTAAATGTTTAATTAACATTACTCTTTAATATGTATTTCAGGTTGTTTTAATCATCCATTTCAGTTATAATTGTTAATAGTATATAAAATTTATGTTTGGTGATATTTTATTATTTTGCAAGCACCTTATATAATTAACTTTATATATGTTAAGATGTATTCCTTAATATTAATGTATTAATAGTCATAGTTTTTAATTGTATGTTATATTAGTAATGACATTTATAGAAGTAACTCACTTTGGATGTTGTATGCAAATGTATAAATGTAATTTTAAATTAGTTAAATACATGTAATTTATTAATATATGTTAAATTGTATTTGTTGTTAACAAGAAATCAATGACATTAAGAGAGATGATAAATTAGGGTTAAGTGAGTGTATAAATTAGGGCTCATTAAAGTTAAGTATTGGTCCAAAATGATTAGATTGGTTTTATGTCAATTGATATATATATATATATATATATATATGTGTGTGTGTGTGTGTGTGTGTGTGTGTGTGTGTGTGTGTGTTCAAAAGGAATGATTAGTGAAATTTTTTGCCAATATCTAAGGGATTGCATAAATCGGTTAACCATTTGTGATTACTAAATAATTTGGTTGATGATTGATAAGAGGAATAATAGATTTGGCTATTATCGAAATCAGTTGCTCAAACTGTGTCATAACCTAATTTTGGGTTATTCCCAAAATCTATCTAAAAATAACAAAAATAAAATAAAAGGGGTTGGTGTCGGCAAAAAAATCAAAGGTGAAAATTTTGGACGTTTTCGAGAGCCCGGTAATAGCTTTTTTTTTTGCCCGGAAATGAAGGAAAATGTGGATTCAAGGCTAAAGTAATTTATTATTGAATAAATTTGCGTAAAATTAATTCAAAAGGCATAATTATATTTTTATAAGCCAATTTGATTTAATCGTCGACCAATTTAAAGTGTAATTATGTTTAGGGATCAATTGAGAGCCCAATTAAAGGATTTAATTAAGCACAAGGGACTATATTTTAAATGGGTCAAATTAATTTTATTAAGAGCTTAATTGGTGAGATATTAAGTTTGGAAGCCTAGTCTAGGTGAAATCGAGAAGATTAAAATTTTCAGAGATGAAATATTTTTGGGTGAAATCAGAAGCCAAAATTGAAGATAAAAACATTGTTCTTCCTATCGAAAAAACTCTTTTTGTAACAAATTATTTTTGTCAATCTATTTTATATTATTATATAAAAAAAACCTACCGAAGCATCACCGAAGCCATGTTGCACCATGCCTGCCGCCCACTCCCATTGAACACACCATGTCTTGGATGCCAGCCCATGCCTGCACATTACCTATTCGTCTTATAAATAACAGGGGGGAGAATCGTTAAAACAAGGGATTGAACAGAAAAAATGAGGGTGAAACTAGGGAAAATTTTAACACTGAGACAACATTGTCTTCATAAACAACACCCACACTAGACACAGGAAAGAAGGGAGAGGAAGACGAAGACGAAGACACAGCAGCAGCCACCACCATCTTCTTCGGCTTTAGCAGGACACTGACATTGACAGCAATAGCAAGCACCAACAACCCTCTCTCTCTCCTCCAGCTCTCTCTGTCCATGTTGCAATAACCTAGTGTAGTTCCTCCTTCGACAATGCAGCAACGGACCTCCAGCAGCAGCTACCAACCACCACCTGGTCTCCCCCGTCAGCCCTAGCATCTTCTCCCCCACGCCAGAGGCATCACCTGCAACAGCCTAGCCTCCTTCTCCAGCCTCGACGACGAGGAGCAACAATAACTCTAGCATAGACCAGCAGTTTCCAGCGCCTCCTCCGACCACTATTTTCGACGCCACCACCACAGGGATAACCACCTCGACCTCCTCTACCCGACGATAGTGGCAGGTGAACCTCTTTTCGTAGTCGACCAACTATCTTGTTATTGTTCATGTGCATGAATTAATTCAATGCAACATGTGTGTGTGTGTCTATATATATTATTTTGGGTGGGTTGGACTGCTCTCGACCCCGCCCAGTTGGCTGGGATGGGTCTAGCCCAAGTCTAATATAGTTGGGCCCTTGACCCAATTTGGCTAGGCTGACCCATTTGGTTTAAAATGCAAAAAAATCCATTTAAAAAAACAAAAAAAAAATATGTTGTTTTCATGCATACGGCTGAATCCCAAGGTTTTTACAAGCATATTTTTCATAAAAAAATATGTTGCATTTTCCCCATATTTTGAAAAAAAAATTGGATATTGTAACCAGTTTATGATTATCTGTTGGGATTTGGCCAAAATATCAAAATAATTTAACAATAATTTTGTTTTAGCTATCGCAATGTAAAATTACATCATAAAGTACATTCGCAGATAGTTAAAAAAATGTTTTTTTAAATGCAGTGTAAAATTCTTTCGGGTTAGTCTTTCAACTCGCAGTGAGGTAAAGATTCTCGCACGAAGAGAAATCTACATCGAACCTTAGAAGAAGACCAATAAAAATGACTTAGAAAAAACAATCAAACAACAATGCAGCTTACCTTGGGTAGGATGCACTGGAAGTGATGCGTTTTCCCCTTACAAAACAAGTCCCCTTATCCAGACACTCGCAGACCAATAAGTTTTCTAGTGACCGTAATACTAGGTGGCGACTCCTGATAATTATAATAGTAATTTTAATGAATATAAAACACACACCCCTTTCACAGCGTGCTGTTGTCTCCCCCATCAAGGGATGGCATGGCAGGAAGCGTGAAAAATCATCGTCGCGACAATCTGGTTGACTAGCTATTCAATTTTTAGGGACATCTAATAAAATTAGAAGTAGCTAATCAATTGATTGGATGGATGTGTTGATGTGAATCGATCAATCATTGTATGCGACAATGAATTACTAATTTTTCAATTAAATAAAAATATTCCTAAAACAAATATTTTATATAAGAAAACCTATGAGTTTTATGAATATAAAAGTAAATGTATACATTATTTGTTCATGAAAGTGAGGTTGGACGATAGATCAATTATTAAATTAATAATAAAATAAATTATTTGATTTATTTAATCCTATTTTATTTAGGATTATGACTTATTTCATGATTAATTTATTAGGAATCTAATGGATCACATATATTAAAAACTAATAATAATAAAATAAATTATTATAAGTAATCAAGTGACTCGATTATAAATAAATTCTTGAAATTAAGGAATAAAAAATAATTAATACAAGAAACTACAATTTTAGACCTAGAAAAATCAAGTAGGGGGCATAATGATAATTTGTCATTGATATGATCATTAAGTTTTTTCTATAAATAAAACGATATACATCATATTTATGTAAGTTAATACACAAAATACAATATACACATGTTATCTATACTTTGATGGTTTGCAGATTGCAACAATTCAACCTTAATAAGTTGATCAAACCAAAAAACAAAGATGTGATATGCATGTTATCTTTCATGTCTAATTAGATCCTTAGAACTTTCTAAGAAAATTTAAATTATCATTTTCTATTTTATCTAAGAGTTTTAGGAAAGTCAACTCATCTTGCTAGGAAAAATTGATAAAGACTCAAGAAGTTATTATTTTATTTATGCTATTTATGGTTTTAAAAATGTTTATTGAAGTTTATAAGATTTTTGTTAGGTGTTTTTAAATGAATCAAATATATTTATTTGATTTAAAATTGAAAACCTGATTTTTTAGCAAGTTTCCAACAATTTAAGGTTACTAAAAATTGATAGGTAGTAGACAATGTTTTGTGTACTTATATTATATGCATATAGACTTAATATTTTTTTTTTGTCTAGGCTAGTAAGTAGGCCTAAGCCTTTTCATTTATTTTCTTGGAATCTAAGATAATTCATCTACATTTTAATTTTAATATAGCTCTTAAATAATGTTATAAGTTTTTATTATAATATTAACAATTTGATTTAATTATTATGCATATAATATGGAAAATAATAATAAATTGCTCATAAATATTCATTCAAAATATTTTTCTTTATTTTAATATCTTAAAATATTTTCTTAAGATGATTTTATTATATATATTATTTTTAAAAAATCCTTGGTTATATAAAAGTTATTCTTTTTTATATTTTTTAAACTTGATTTGACAAAGAGTTGTCATGGAGTTATTTAATCTAAAAAATCAGTTGATGGAAAATGATTGATAACTTTTTAATTGGATTTATGAATGGTAGGGAAATGTTATTTGTTTTTTTTCTTGATCACACAGGCCAATGACAATAACATTTATCTACAAAAGACACCTCATAAATAAATAAATCTACACTAGTGCCACTTATTTCTTACCTTTCTTCATGCAAACATGTTAGAAAAATGGTAGTATCTGGCATCATCGAGGGAAGCGGCGATTTTGTCTCTCTACAACCCCTATCTTTCTCTTCAACTCTACACTTCCGTTTTCACAATTCTCCATCTTCTCATCACAAACACTGTTATGCATAAAGGTACAATCTTTTCTGCCTCTTCCACTTTATCATTTCCAAGATTCTGTTGAATTTTTTCCTTATTTCCTTGTTAATAATACTGGGCTCTTTCACATATTGCTTGGTTACTTTGAAAATCGAGGAATGTGGAAGAAAGTGAGAGTTTTTTTTTTCATCTGGGTCCTTTCGTTTTGGCTTTAAAAGGTTAGAAAGGTTTGAACTTTGTGAGTCGAACTACAAAGGACGATTGCTATCTGGGTGGTTGGAGTATGAGTTTTTTGTTTCTTTCGAATTTGAGTCACCGAGGATGTAAATATTGAAACTTTGATAATGTTTTCTGATCCTACATTTTACAAGGAAACCAACAATGCATTGATTTTAGTGAAGTCATTTTATAGTCGCTCAATTTGTTTGTTTGTTAAGCAATAACTGAATTTCGCGGTAGAATTTATTATTATTTTTTTTGTTTATGTAGTTTTTTGTACCTTTTTGTGGTGAGGCTGTAAGGGATTTGGTGATGAGTACTTGAGTTGATTAATTGAAGCAAGGAGAAGAATAAAGACTGATTTGAGTGATTTCCTTGCGGGGTTGTAATATAATTGTTGTTATCAACAGTATAAGGTGTTGGTGAACTGAAATGAGTGTGATTGGATTTGATATTGGTAATGAAAACTGTGTTATTGCTGTGGTGAAACAACGGGGTGTTGATGTCTTGTTGAATGATGAATCAAAACGTGAAACCCCGGCTGTGGTATGTTTTGGGGAGAAGCAGCGGTTCCTGGGGTCAGCAGGTGCTGCTTCTGCTGTGATGAACCCGAAATCGACTATATTTCAAGTGAAAAGATTGATTGGCCGGAATTTTAAGGATCCTGAGGTTCAAAATGAGCTAAAGTTGTTACCATTTGAAACTTCTGAAGGGAAGGATGGAGGCATTTTGATTCACTTGAAATACTTGGGTGAGGCACGCACATTTACCCCGGTTCAGATACTGGCTATGCTATTTTCAAATTTGAAAGATATAACAGAGAAAAATTTGGAAATTCCTGTAACAGATTGTGTGATCGGGGTACCATCATATTTCACAGATTTGCAGAGACGGGCATATTTGGATGCTGCAACAATTGCTGGATTGAAGCCCCTGAGATTGATGCATGACTGTGCTGCAACTGCACTCAGTTATGGGATATACAAAACGGATTTCTCTAAAACAGGGCCAACTTATGTTGCTTTTGTTGACATTGGTCATTGCGATACTCAGGTGTCTATTGTGTCATTTGAGGCTGGGCATATGAGGCTACTGTCACATGCTTTTGATAGCAGTTTGGGAGGGAGGGACTTTGATGATGTTCTGTTTGTTTATTTTGCAAAACAGTTCAAGGAGCTTTACAACATAGATGTGTACTCTAACTTGAGAGCATCTATTAGGCTAAGGACAGCTTGTGAGAAGTTGAAGAAGGTTTTGAGCGCAAATGCAGAGGCTCCTCTAAATATTGAGTGTTTGATGGATGAGAAAGATGTCAAAGGTTTTATCAAGAGGGAGGAATTTGAGAGGCTTGCATCAGGATTACTGGAAAGAATAAGTGTTCCTTCCAGAAAAGCTTTGGCTGATGCAGGTTTATCTGTTAGGAAAATCCATTCTGTTGAGCTTGTTGGATCAGGTTCTAGAATTCCTGCAATTAGTAAGCTGCTATCTTCTCTATATGGGAAAGAACCCAGTCGGAAACTGAATTCAAGTGAATGTGTGGCACGTGGATGTGCTCTCCAGTGTGCAATGCTTAGTCCAGTTTTTCGGGTCAGAGAATATGAGGTTTGTATTTATCTTAATGATTAGTTTCTCTGAATTCTTTCTATCAAACGTTGCTGTTTGCCATTCTTCCTGCTATCAGAGTGAATTTCAAAGTTTGATGTCCCTTTTGCTCCTTTTCTCTTCTGATGCAGTCTGGTTAATCAGATTTACCCAAACCATGACTATTTCTATGCTTAAACAATTAAAGTCTCGTCCCGTGTCTGATAGAACTCATTGCCAGGTTATATTGGACTCATTACATCCATGTGTGTGTCCTCATGGTGTCAATATATTCAACTCAGAAAATAACATTGCAGAAATACAATAATGTAAAATTGATCTGCTGCGTGCTCTCTAACATGGAGATACAAATTTATATGGTTGGTACTTTCTTAGGTACAATAGTGATTGGTATTTCATCATATCCTGTGCAGGTTCAAGATGCTTTTCCTTTCTCCATTGGATTCTCATTAGATGGCGCCCAAATCTCCACTGGCTCTAATAGCATACTGTTTCCAAAAGGCCAACCCTTTCCAAGTACCAAAGTTTTGACGTTTCAGCGGAGTAACTTGTTACATGTTGAAGCATTCTATGCCAATCCAAATGAACTCCCTGCTGGTGTATCTACAAAAATTAGTTCTTTCACTGTAAGCCTACTAGAGTTCGTCTGATAGAAAACTTTGAAATCCTTTTGTTTTTTTATTATTCTGTTATCTCAGTCAATTGGAAGCGAAGGGCTCAAGGATGAGGCAAGTTTTTTATTTTTTTCATAGAAAGATTGGTGCATGTGTGTTGTCAATAATGACAAGCTAATGGTGTTCAGGTTTACGAATCTGTCAATGTCACATGAAATTGTGCATGTGCACATGCATGCATTGTCATTAAGGAAATTTCAACAAATGTTTCAATGCTTGTCTATTATGATTTCACACTCACAGACCATCTCCATCTCATGTTCTTTATCTGATGCTGTCTGTTTCTGACCCAGCTATCCATGAGCTGAATAAAAAATTCAAAGTGATGATGTGATATGCATTCTATCACCCAGGACAAAAGGCAGCTTTTATTTTAAGATCCAGAGATTTGTTTGTGTGACATGGAAACTAAATACTTTACAGTGCTATCTCAATTGCTATCTTTCGTCATCATTTGTGGATTTGTGGGCGCTTAAGTATGGCTAATATTAATACTCAAGACTCAAAAATGTTTTTCATTTGATATCTCCTTGAATACATGCCATGAAAGAGTATGCTTTGCTCCTTGTGCACTGGATGGATTTTTTATAATTGAACCAGGATGTCTTATAATTTGATGAATTTTTATTTATTTATTTTTAATGCAGATTGGTCCTTTCCAAGCCTCCTCTAATGAAAAGGCAAGGATTAAAGTCAAAGTTCAACTAAACCTTCATGGCATTGTAACTGTTGAGTCAGCTATGGTAAGAATTTTCCCTTCTCTGTGGTCCCTATTTAGCTTTGTCACTTTCTAAGAGATTTTTAATGTGGTACACATCTTTTCATGAATTCAGTTGGTGGAAGACCATATAGATGATTCCGCTAGAAGGGATAACATACATCCACAAATGGACACAACAAAGATGGATTCTGACTCTTCAACAAATGTTGCAAATAGTGACGAGGATAATACTGCTGTGCATTCTCAGTCATCCGATGCTACTGTAATTTTTTTTTTCTGTAAATTCTTTTGTTCTTGTACATATCTCATTATTTTGTTAAGCAACAATTCTTTTCAACCCTTGTTCAAAGGGATCAGAAAGTTCAATCCGTTGTACTTCTGTTCTCTGTTGGTTCTTACGCTCGCACACACAACACACATTCTTTCAACTTGGAATGCAGTTTTTATTTGGCAGAGTAATCTGTTTTCTTTTTGTTAAGTGGCTAAATTCAAGTGGAAAAGCTTTGGAACATACATGTAGTTCATTTGCACTCCTTTTTCAGCAGGGTAATGGTACACTACAAGATAAAGCCAATCAGAGATTTGAGATACCTGTTAATGAGAACATATATGGTGGAATGTCCAAGGATGAGCTTTCAGAAGCTCGAGAGAAGGAACTTCACTTGGCCCAACATGATAAAGCTGTAGAACAAGCCAAAGACCAGAAGAATGCTTTGGAGTCGTATGTTTATGAAATGCGAAATAAGGTACAACCTCAAATTAATGACTTTGTTAGTTTGTAATAACATTTTCATGCCAGGGTATCCAGATATGGTTTGGTTTTATAAATGAAATTGCTTAGTTACATGGTTACAGAGAATTTTGATTTTTGAGTGCCTTTGGGAAAGCACTGCGCTCTGCTGTATCTTCAGCTGTGGTCATGGATTGTATATTGTGCTTAAAATGTAAAATTAAATTGTTGCGTGGCTTTATATTATATAGTTATCGCTCATTTCTTCACCATGTTTGCATACTGGATGACTCCCTGTTGATTGCCATCTAAAATTTCTTCGTGTTGATGGATATATGTACTTGCAAATCTTGCTGGTGAGTTATAGGGAGAGATATTAGTTGCAAAAACTTGCCTTGACAATGCCAATTGCTTAAATTAAATGAATAATCCAACGTACATTGTGTGGCATGCTCTTATACATGCTGGGTATATTAGTTCCATGAAGCTCAGAAGTCTTCTAGGTCATAGGTACTTTTTTTCTTTTTCATAAGCTGACTTTGAAAAATAATGACCTGCACTTGAATAGCTATTCAACACATATCGGAGCTTTGCTAGTGATATGGAGCGGGAAGGAATTTCCAGGAGCCTCCAGGAGACTGAAGAGTGGCTCTATGAGGATGGTGATGATGAAACTGAAAATGCTTACACTGCAAAAATGCAGGATCTTAAGAAGGTAATTACTTAATTTATCTAAATCTCAAATTTAGTATTCTGTCATCCATGCTCTCTTCCTAACTTGCAATTTTTCCTGGTTTCTAATAGATGGTGGATCCAGTTGAGAATCGATATAAAGATGAAGAAGCAAGAGCACAAGCAACAACAGATTTGTTAAATTCCATTGTCGATCATCGAATGTCTATGGATTCTCTCCCAACCGAGGATAGAGGATTGGTATGCTAATGAAACAAATAATGTTGACGACTATAACCACAACACTTAATTACTTACTAACAACATCCGAGACTTTGATTTCTTTCAGATCACTGATGAGTGCAATAAAGCTGAGCAGTGGCTGAGAGAGAGAACCCAACAACAAGATTCCTTACCTAAGAATGCAGACCCTGTATTATGGTCAAGAGATATCAAAAGCAGGATAGAGGATCTAAACTCGTAATATTCTTCTGCCTTTCATTTGCTCTTCAAAAACAATTAGAATTTTATTTTCTAATATCTGTTATGCAATAAAAATCTTCCCTGTATATCTACCTCAAAGGGAAGGTGGTGTTGTGATCCATAGGATGCACAAATATTTCATACATCATGTTTAGGAAATAGGGACATCTGTAACTAGTAGATTTTGGCATCTACAAACTTTAAATGCTAAAAGCTTAATCCATGTAATCTTATAGTGTCGTATTCATCAACTTTTCACTAATGATCATAATTTTTTATTTCTTGGATTTCAGCACATGCAAGCAGATATTGAGAAGGAAGTCTTCCCCTGCAAATTCAGACGAAAGTAGTGGCCTGGGCCAGCAAGAATAGTTTCGAGTTCCAAGTGTCGGACCTCATAAAAGTTCTGCAATTTGTTCAGACTTGTAATTTAGCCTAGGATAACAAATTTGGATAATGTAAACAAGGAAAGGACGCAGCAGAATTAGGTTTTGCTTCCCCAGTTCTCAAGGTTACTTGAAAATTTCACAGCATAGGGAAGGATGTGAAGTACTGATGAATATAAGATTCTCATCGCAGGTGTTTCATCCAAGAATTTTGTGTGGTTATCTGGTTAAGTATATCCTTTTTGTAAAGTTATGAGCCAAGATTTTTCTCTATCATCTTTTTCTGCATTAGCATTGTTAGGACGAGCTGCTACGAAAACAAATGGTTTGTGAGGAAACCATGCTCATTGAACAACAAGTCTTTGCTAGCAGAAACATGATATACAATATTAGAACTTGGAATTAACTGCTAAATGGAACAATATTTTTTTTTTAATTAGAGAAAACCCTATCCCCAGAAAATACACTTTGTGGACTTAGATGAACTAATAAAACCCCTGGTTGTTAAATACTCTTATAATAGATGCACATCTCGACTCGAATTCGAGATTTGTTGTCTAGATTTCAAGTTTTTTGTCATCAGGTCATATTTCTTAGAATATTAAATGGAACACATTGCCATATGAACCCTGAATCAGAGCTTGTGCACGATTAATGATTTCTCTTCCCATTGTCACACTGGAAGAGAAGTCCAGAGAGCATTTTTCCCCCATCACAGAGTTTAGACCAGGAATTGGTGTGGAAATGATTTTTCTTGGAGAAAATAACAAATACCAAATGAGAATGGGCAAAGACAGGCCGGAAGGGATGCGGAGTTTATTGAACGTTATACAGTGACTGCAGGAATAAAACGACACCAACACGTATTGCTCATATGCTGTCGTATACTCGTCATTCAGCCTCTCATTTTCCCTCGAAGAAAAATAAAAACAAAAAATCAGCCTTTCTTTCTCTTGCTGTTTGTTTTCTTTCGACTTTGTGAACCCTTCCCCTTGGTGTATGTTTTCTTTTTTGACCTTCTTAACCCTCCACTATCCTGTCAGCAAGAAATGCACAAGGTTTACTAATTATTACCAATACTAGATATTCTATGAAACATCTTTCTCGATGCCTACAAGGGAAACAATTTGAGTTCATAAATTTTACCTTCTTGTAAAGTCTGTAGGCATCTTGACCTGACAACTCCTGACCACTTTTGGAGACATAAACCTGAAGAGGTTAAAGATTATTAGGAAATGCTGCAGATTATCCTACAGAAAGATTGCATTGGCCATCAACCATCCACAAGAAATCAGCAAGCTTTATAAGACCTACGAGTTGAAATTTGTACTTCTGCTATTGAAAGGTTACTATCGGAAAGAATTTGGATCCTTTAAAATTTGCATTTTCCCGTACAGTAATTCAACATACCTTCCTCCCTTCAGGCGATGTATACCAATGACCACCACCTTGGCCACTTGCATGCACCCGTCTTTTCCCAGCATCCTTTGGAATGGCGTTACTGCTTTTGGGGTCCACCCATCCTTCAGAAGCAAGTGAAACTTCTTCAGCATTTGATTTCTTGGATTTTTTTCTTCCCCTTGCTGAGCCTTTCTCACTGTTCGTTCTCTGAGTTCCTTGCTTTCTAGAGGCTTCTCCATTGAATTGGCTCCTGAAATGACAACTATGCATCATAACAAAAACTGATGTTGTATACGAAGAAGCGACTGAAGAGTGAGATGTAAGGGAAATTACATGTAATCGATAACTGATTCAGTAGGTAGTTGGTTTTCTCTGCTGTTAACAATGCCCAGTGGGGAAAAGTTGAGTAACCGGCTGCGAACCAATCTCTTAATCCTAGGATCTTCATGGAAGAAGTAATGATGAGCTGGAGGAAGAGGGTCAGCTAAATTCCAGCATTGCTGAAAGTCCACCATGCCATTTGGATTTTGATGAAAGCATGTGCTGTCACTTGCTCGCAAATTGCTTTGCAATTTATGAGCTGTATTCGTATTACCTTGAAGAGATTGGAAATACTCATTACACATTTCATCCAGAACAGGTGTCTGAACAGTAGAACTCTTTATTGGACAGAAATCTTTCCATAAATCATCATTTTGATGTTTACCCATCATCGTTTTATTTTTACATTCACTTGCAGTTGGCTGCTGCTTCTTTGAGGATGAATCAGTTTTCTGAGTTTTTCCACTAGCATCTGCACTTATAGAAGCCTCTTCAGAATCAGAATCAGAATCAATCAACTGAAACCTTCGAAGAGGACTTATTGTTAACTTTGGAAACATCAACCCACTGTAACCAGTCTCCAAACTGGAAGACGCTGGGGCAATTGAAGCCTGTTCCTTTTTATTTCTCTTCAGTAATCTTGGTGATTGACTGGTTAAAACCCCACATCCTTTCAGTGGAACCTTTGAACTACTACAAACGGAATTGAACAGGGTTGATACACTGGCATCTGTCATAAAAAAGAAAAGGCACTTACATCTCTGCAAACTAAAATCTAACAGCAGAACAGACACTAAATATGTACTTGAGATATCAACATCAAATTATAAAAAAAGCACCGAAAGCAGAGGACGAAGCATCTAATGAGAACAGCCTGGTCACAGTAATACATGTTCTTCTATAACCATTAGTGACTGAAGAACTGCTTTAGAAAAGGAATTCACAACCATCCAAGGGTTAGATTGACATTCACCATATGATAAATCCTCGTCGCCAAAATGAAAACCAACAATCCAAAAGATCCAATATCTCAACATAATGCCTGACATGAACCAGAACTTAATCACATATTAGAATCTAAAGCACAACTTTAAGCTAATAAATTCTTCGAAATGGAACCTACAATAGAAATCGCATCAAGTCCTTCACCAAATTAGCCAAAGTTCCATACATCTACTCATTTACAAAGTAGCAGTCTTTTCCTAGGAATTAGCACACCGAGAATTCCCAATACAGCACCTACTTGACAAAACATCCCAATCTAAAGTCCCTCGCCAAAACAGCTAAACAAAACCCATATCTTATCAACTTCAAGATCTGTTATTACAACGTCCATCATACTGACTTTCTCGATAACATCAATACACGCATACTTTGAACTCAAACCCCGTGAAATAACATTGGCCCAAATCATCATTTCCATTAAAAAAAAAACACATATTCTTACCTTTCTACAACATCAGAGCCAATAGTATTAACTCAATCCCTAAAAAATAACACAAAACCAAACATAAATTTCCCTCAAGATTCCAACCTTATCATCTAAACCCACCTCAAAATTATTCTAAAAAGAAACCGTTTCAAAACTATCAAAAATAACAAAAAATAAAACCCAGTGCTTCTGAAATTTACCTCTGACGCCAAAATCTTCTTGTGAGGAGAACTCTTCAATATCATCATCTCCATGATCACAACAAAAACCCTCGAATTCCACCTTCCTGACCTTTGATTTCTGGGTCGCGGGTCCACGTCTTAACCGCTTTAATATCCGTGTCGGGACAGGACCGGGTTCAGGATCCGAGTCCATGACTTCAGGCCCGAGTTCTTCCTCCTCTTCTTCGGAATCCATGACCTGGGGTCCCTCATTTTGATCGTCTGGTGGTGTATTTGAGCTTGAATTTGGAGCTGGATTGAGCGTGGAGATTTGGCTGTGGTGGGTGGGTATTTGGGGCTCCGATTCGATATCTAAATCCAACCCGAGAGAGAACGAGGGAGGCGCGATATCTGCCATTTTTTGAGAAAGAGTGAAATGGAGAGGGCTTTTTGAAGTGAGGGGGTGAATTGGGTACCGATTTGCCGCGCTTCAAGCTTAAATTTTGGAGGGATTTTTTTATTTGCTTATATTTGTTTTTTTTTCCTTCTATTTTTCAAATTTTATTTTAATTCCATTAGTATTTACTTCCTTCTAAAAGGTTTTTCTTTTTATAAAAAAAAAACTCGAATTTTTCATGTTACTTTTCATCTATTTTTTGTATTTTATTTCTATATATCTATTTTTTTGTTTATTAGTTTCGATAAGTAATTTGACTATTTTTTAATTGAAATTAGAAAAACTTTAATTAAAATATAAACAAGTTATAATATCTAATTTCACGTATTCTTATATATATAAATATATATATATATATATATATATATATATATATATATATATATATATATATATAATTTACTCTCGTAAATATTATAATGTCATTTTATATTGATAACGCATCGTCTATTTATATTATTTTATTTTATTTTTAATTATCCCATGAATCTAATTTTTGGTTTTAGCAGTAATATATATATATATATATATATATATATATATATATATATATATAAATTCATTCGCAAACACCCTTCGAATCTCCTTGTATTATCTTGATTGATTGATATATAGGAGATTCGAAGGATGTTTGCGAATGAATTTAAAAAAAAATTATAAAAAGTTAATTAATTAAATCGCGGGAAATAATAATCATGGGCCGTTTGCGAAACCGAGCATGAAACTGAGAAATGGTGGAAGCATGGAGCCTAGATAAATCGTAAGCCCAACACGAAAGCAGAAAATAGAGAGCCGAAAGGAGTCTTCGTGAGCCAGCAACTTGAACTCCATTTTTCTGACAAGCACTCTTCAGTTTAAGTCTTTAGAGTTTGAACCCCTGGCACAGTCGTCGTCAAGAAACAGACAGAAAAACAACAATGGAACAAGTTCAAGAAAAACAGAGAGCAGAAGAATTCGATGCTTCTGAGATCGAATACGTTAGCTACGGTGGTGAGCACCACCTCCCATTAATCATGAATCTTGTCGATCAAGAACTTAGTGAGCCTTACTCCATTTTCACTTACCGTTACTTTGTTTATCTGTGGCCACAACTTTCTTTCATGGTAAGTGTGATTCTTTTCTTTTCTGCTCTTGGGATTTTTTGTTGCTGTAATTTTGTTTGTGTTGGTGGGTTTTCAATTTCAGGCGTTTCACAAAGGGAAATGTGTAGGGACTGTTGTGTGTAAGATGGGGGATCATCGGGATTCAAAGTTTAGAGGTTACATCGCTATGTTAGTTGTCATCAAACCATATCGAGGAAGAGGCATTGGTAATGGTTTCTTTTTTCTTTTCTCTTCTCTTTTCGTATTGGGATTTTGTCCACAGTTTTAGGTTGTCTTGGATCGAATATGTGAATCTTGAATTGGTTTTTTTCTGTAATGTAGATTTATTAGAAACACTAAAGGAAAAGGGGTGAGATTATGAAGAAAATGGTCATGCATTTATGGCATCAGTAGTAGAAATATGTTTGTTTGGGATGCATTTAAAGGTGGTGTTCCTCAACACCTAGCTAGGCAGAGTGCATCAAAGAAATTTATTTGCAATTTAGCTTCATATTTGAACATAAGAATCACAAAATTGAGTCAATCATGGTATATTACATTAAGAGGAGAGGAAGAGAAACCAAAGAATAATGCAACTCGAGCTCAAATCACAGCAGAACGATAAAACAGTAACTCCTCAACGATTTCAACACTAAAGTCTGTATTTTATTTGAACTCAAGGTCAACTGGTTGCTTTCATATATCTGGGATGGAATACACAATGGATTGCATGTGGCTTGGGTTTTTGATAGCTCTTAGGTTGTTTGTTAATATGTCATGTTTGTCTATGGGTGTGCTGTAACTTGCATTGAAATTGTCTTCATATGCAGCCACAGAACTTGTTACCAGATCTATTCAAGTGATGATGGAATCGGGATGCGAAGAGGTTTATCGAATTTTAATTGTTGTGCCTTTTAGTTTTTACTCGTCTCAATGTAGCATTACTCATGAAACATCACAATTCACAAAGAATGTATACTAAATGAGGGTCTAGTAGAGCAGCCTTAAAATAGCTCAATTGCTTCAGCAAAACAAGCTTTCCTCTTGAATTTCGTTGGCAACTTGGCATTTGTGAAAATGGTGAAGCTTGGTCTCTTATTCAAGCCTCCAAAAACATTTTTTCTGAATTTTTTTGGTATCTGTTCATGTGTAGACAGTGTGGTCTCTTAGTTATTTCTCTCTGCATGTGTTATTTCAATTCCATCTCTCCTCTCGTGTTAATCATTATCAGGGTTAAGCTTTTTGTATCTTTGGAGATATCCCTGCAATTAAACATCAGTCCATGCAAACATGACCTTAAGAACTCATAGCTGATTTATGGATATGGTTAAATTGAACAATCCCATAAATTTTCAATTTTCATTGTCGAAAAAGTGATTACATGAAGAAAAAGAAAGGTCCATGCATATGGCATCTCTGTCCTTCGCTGCAGTATCATAGATCCAAAGTCTTACTTAAATGTTTGCTGTCCCAAAAAGCCAATAATTGAAGAAAGAACATAAAAAGAAAAGGTAGGAGACAATGTCATGTTAGTATGAACAGTATGGATTTCGTATCAGAACAGCTGAAAAGAACTTCATATGATTATCGGACTGTTTTTTCAGCGAATCTGATTGATTCCAGAACATATGAATGCCAAACCAAAGAATGTGGGTCATTGATGAGTACATTTCCTGTATTTGCTTAAGCTTTAAGATATCCCAACTTGATGTTCATTCATTCAAGCATCCTAATTCTTTCTTCAGTGTGAAGATGAAGTCTAGTTTTCGATTTTTTTTATTGTTTTGGTGTCTTTTTTTTCCCCTCTCCTAAGGTAACATTGGAAGCAGAAGTAACAAATGAAGGAGCCCTCGCACTATACGGCCGTCTTGGTTTTATCAGAGCAAAACGACTCTTTCGCTATTACTTGAATGGGGTCGATGCTTTTCGGCTGAAGCTGCTGTTTCCGCAACCAGAGGAGCTACACCCCTTTTTGCCTATGATGGCTGATAGAGATGATACCCAGAACCATGATGATCACTCACCAAGAGAAGAGTATTCTGAATTCCATAGACACCTGTAAAAAGCAAAGTTGTCAATACTGTTTCGGTTGGTGCTTCGTCTTTTCAATTAGAATAGAAATGTTTCTGTTTTGGAGCGTTTTAGTGCGCCGTTTCGAGATTGTACTGTTTATATGTGTGTGTGTGTGTGTAATTAAATATATTAATTGAATTTTTTTTAGTTCAAATCCAGAAATAAAATTATTTAGATTTGTGCAATTTAATCTAAAAGAATACACAATAAAATGATTATTCTGAACAAAATTATAAACATGTATAATATTACAAGAATATTATCATCAATCTCGCAAGGTTGTTAAAGTTTCTAATTGCTCTGAAATTTTAATATAATATGTATAGATATGTCAAGAGACTCTTTATAAAATTTTATTTAAATTTAACGGTCAGATCAAGAGTAATGATTGTTATTATAAAATTATTTATTATTAAAAAAAATTATTTGGCCAAAACAAAATGAAACTGAAATGTTTCGGCTGAAATTTGAGTGAAATTTCTGGAACAGGCTGAAATTTTAAACGAAAAAAAAACCAGTGTTATTTTATCTCATTTTCTTAAGTAATACGAAATATTTTGGCCGAAAAAAATAAAATTAACAGCACATGTTCTTGTTGAAGTCAATTTTGTTCAGTGAAGTTGTGTGCATGTTCTCAAGCCTTGTCTGATAGAAATGTATCCTCATACAAGGCCTCCTACATGTAATACATGTACATTGTAATGTGTTACCTGTGATTATAACAGTCATTCTTTCTTCGTTTAGCTTTTCCACTCCATTGTTTTTCTGTTTGCAGCAAACAAAGTTTTTTCTCCAATGACGAGCTTAAAACTTCCAGGTATAGATTTTCTTATGGGCTAAAATAAATATTACATATTATCCAAGTATAAATGTACATCGTGCTCTTTGTTGTTATAGTAAGCAAATACTTGGTGACATTTTAATGGTACTGTTTTTACGAGAAATTCTTCAATTTTTAGCAGAAAACAACACACAAAACCCCCTTGTTTTGTCATAAATCAAGCTCCCTTCATCACAACCCATGTTGCCCTAACACTTGGTCTGTTAGTATCTCTATTCTAGTATGAGGTGTAAGGAAAAATCAAAGAAATATACAGAAAGAAAAAAGAGGTTTTTCTGTCTGGGAAGATGTGACCATGAGGAGGGATTTCATGATTCTCTATGTTTTATGCAGCGGTCGCAATCCAATACGAAAAACTTATATGTGAAATGAAGACAGTTGAAAAAGGTTGCAAGAACTCGTGGATTGTTGATTGTAAAATACATGATAAGTTATTTAAAAAAAAAACAATTGCTACCTATTTTTGTTTTAGAAAACATATAGCACTCGATTGCAAGAGAAAATGGAGATGATCTTTCAATCCATCCTAAACTCCATTTGGATTTTTAGTTGGAGACAAGATCATCTGGTGAACTCGATAAAGATTCAATCGATAAGCTTTATTTCTCACATAATTAATATTTAAATACCAATAAAATAACTTGCGAGTGCTATGCAATACTCTAATTGTATTAAACTACATGCTAAGATGTTTCCATGCTGGTCTTCATACATCAAAACAATTTCGTTTTTGTTGTCCAGTCAAATATATAATATCCATAATAGATTAATAAAAGATATTTTTCTTGTACGTGTGATTATAGAAACTTCTATACTTGAATTCATGTTCATGACTTTGATCAAGTAAACAAGCAATAGTTGTTGACTGGTTGCTATTGAATTCACAACTTTGACGAACTGATTTAGCAAAAAATTAAGTCGGGGCATGAGGCGTGTGCTCAAGACAACTTCGCAAATCTTTCTTGTCTCGAGTCTCGATGAAGCCTATAATAAACCGAAACCACTTGTTTAACTTTTGCGCTTCTTCTTAATTAACTCCCAAATTAAACATTTAGATAACCTAAATGCAGGAGCAATGGTTGCCTTTAATGGCTATGATAGTGACAAGAAACAATAATGGGTTACTTCCCATAATTAACAGCCAATGAACACACATTCAAACCAAGAAAATTCCAAATGGCATACAATATCTGTCCATGCATCTCTCTAATGATATGGTAGGTTTAGGTTTTCAATTGAGTCGTCTACGTACTCAAGTCAAAAGGCTTAATTAAGAGAGTAGCTAGCAATGCTTTAAAAATGTTTTAGCTATGAAAAAAAAGTACAGAAAATAATTCAAAAAAAATGTTTTTAACAGGTATATTGCAAGAGAAAAGCTTCTCTGATTGTTAGGATAATTTACACTTCTCGAACTAATTGTGATCATCTACCACACATCTAATTATTGTCAATTATTAGTTACCGTTTCTAAGAGACGAGGTGTGATGGCAGAGAGCTTACGATCTCCATAGCAAGTCTCGAGTTCGAGTCAGGACGTGCACCTCTTGTAAGAGTTTGAAATAACCAGGGTGTTACTCGCTTATCTTGACCCACAAAATGCATTTTCTAGAAAGTGGAGTTTCCTCACAGTCAAAAAAAAATTATCAGTTACCAAATGTTGTTGAAATTAATTTGAGAATTCAATCCCATTCCATTTGAGCACCTTGAGGGGAAATATGTGTTGTTGATATCTCATAAAATGGAATAAAAACTCAATACTAATTTAAAAATTGCATAGTCTAACGTTTCAATTGGAATTTTGTATAATTTTGATATCAATTAATTTTTATATATATTTTTTAAAAGGACAATGACATGGAACAGGAGAAGATTACCATTACGGCCAATGAAACGCAGTCAACCCAAGAAAAATCCAAATTGTATACTATTTCCAAGCATTACTCCATCTGCATTTGATTTGCATGGTACGGTAGGTTAGGGTTTTCTCAATTCAAGTCAAAAGGCTACTCCGATTTTCGGAGGCTTCAACACCGATCAACACGGTTTTCACCCGGAATATGGATCGATCTCTGCCATTTGATCTAGTCTTATATATATATATATATATATACATATATATATATATAGTGTCAATATTTTCGTGTATTAAGAACACGTACGTCTGGTTAATTTAAATTCACTATTTTTTACTCCCCTTTTCGTTCTTCCCCAGAGACCAAATATTATATAACTAATAATGTTTTGTTCACACTTTTAACTAGCAGGGTCCAGCTTCAAGTACGTGGTTTTATTTCTAAAATATATATAAAAAAAGAATGCCAATTATTTATTTATTTATTTATTTATTTATTTATTCGTATAAGAAGGTCATGGGTTGGGACCGATACTTTATATTACTCTGTTTTTTATCCGGCAAAAGTTCTTACAGATTAGAATGGTTTCTCGCATAAAAAAAACCCATGGAAAAATAACGAAATGAGGGGCGGGTGCCACGTGTAAGGAACCCACAAGATAGAGCCAAGCATCCATTTCTAGTGGGTTTTAAACCTTTTGATAGCAGCATGGGATTAATTGAGAGGTTAGTGAAGGTGAAGGAAGGACGGTACTGGTAATTATTAATTAGGAGCCAACTTAGACCCGCCAACAACCATCCTCGAGTGAGTGAGAAGTTCAACTTACGTCCACCTCCGTCTTACTGATCAATTTATGATTCATGCAGAGAACGAGAATT
This sequence comes from Salix purpurea, assembly GCA_027405865.1. Taxonomy (NCBI): domain Eukaryota; kingdom Viridiplantae; phylum Streptophyta; class Magnoliopsida; order Malpighiales; family Salicaceae; genus Salix; species Salix purpurea. Next base: position 2,772,263 of record JAOWLH010000043.1, on the reverse strand, counting down.
TCTATGGGTAGGTAGCTACTGGTGTTTATATATATATATATATATATAGAGAGAGAGAGAGAGAGAGAGAGAGAGAGAGACTTGAAGCAGTGCGTGTTTTCCCAAGTTTACCTCAAAACGAATGAAATGATAGAAATTGTGTATAATTTATATGTATATCATTTATTTTCATTCTTCTCTCGTACGTACATCAAATGCCAATAAAATATAAACAAACTGGTCTTCTCAAGTTACCATTATACAAGAAAAACACTCAAAAACATAGATTAAGATTTTTATTTTCCATGATGAAATATCTGCTGGCATGCACATCAGGGAGAGTTTCTGAAAAGCCAGTTGAAATATAAATTATTTAATTTGGCGGTACTTTTTATTTTCATTTTTCCAGTCTAAGAAAAAGGGACGAGGCCATCTTGATTGGTGTGAGGGAATAAATTAATTAGGGGAAAAGCCTTAATTATCATAATTGTGGTTATGATTATAAGACATAAATGTTGTATGATGACAAAGAACTTATAATCTATATGGTAGATCTCGAGTTTAATTGAGAATATTTATTTTTTATAAGAATCTAGGACAATAGGGTTTTACTCGTTTACTCGGGGTTTTACACAATAGATCTCTAGTCCATAAAATATATTTTCTGGAAAGTAGTTTCTTGAATAAATTTTTCTGAATTAAAATTTTTATATTTTTTATATAATCATGTACAGCACACCACACGGGATACGTAGTGGCAAGAAGCATCAGGTGAAAGATTCCTTTGCTTGGTTGCGTTCACACTTCACACCTGCGCCTTTTAAACCTAAGGATTCTATCTCAAACCGTGTTCACACCTTAGAACCACTTTTAGTCCTTCTAGATATGGCTTGGTCCCAAGCCAGTTCTAGCCGTTAGCCGGACCCTTTTATCATGACTTTTTATCCTTGTTATGTATTTCTTCATCTGAGTCTTCATAAAATAAAATTTTATGATGCGCGAATTGTAACTATTTAATAATTATTGTATATAAAAAAAAAAGAGAAATCTCGTTCCATTAAAATGTGAGGAGAGAAATTGTTTTTTTTTTGTTTTTTTTTTCCTTGCATCCATCTTTTTTATGTAATTTTTACAATATCATTCCAGATAAGTTATTTTTATTTGTTGCGCTAGTAAGTATATTACAAGAAATTATCATTTATTAAGTAAATTCAAGAAATTGCCTGATATCTTATTGATCTTCTAAAAATAATAATCTAATTTTGGATTTATTGTATCTCTTCATTTGTTTCAAGCATGTGTAAATATTTAATGTTTTTTTGTGTGTTTGGAAAGGGAAAGGTCTTAAATAGACTTTTAACAAAAAAAAAATTGTATTTCCATTTTTATTTGCTTTTACATGTTACTAATAATGATTGTATTATTCTAGATAAGAATACATCGATACTCTATGAATTCTTGAAACTGATCAAGTTGGGTTTGATTTATATCCAATCGGGTTAGGTTTCAGATATCGCAAAACCTGATTCATGGGTATTTGCTGTCATCTTTACCCATAACCCATGAAAGAGTAGGAAATTTTATAGTTCTATTCATAGTTTTGTGTATATATAAAAATAAAATATATCTAAATGATATCATTTAAAATTGTTAATCCATAAAAAAAAATATTTTTCAAAAAGAAATTGAAACAATAATATTATGAAATGTGTTAATTTTGTAATTTAGATGGCATAGTTACATGTACATCAAATTTTGAGATGTAAAGAAATTATTGAATTTACCTAATAAATGATAGTTCTTCGGTAATAGAGTTGTTTGATAATGATAGTTCATCAGTTAAAAAATAAAAATAACTTGTCTTAAATGATATTGTTTATTGGTGGGAAAAAAGTTGAAAAAAAAGAGCATTTGACTCATAAAAGGTGTGGGCCATATGGTTTGTTTAAAAGAAAAAAAAAACAAAGAAAGCTTAAAAAGAAGAAGAAATAATGGTTGCCGAGCTTAAAAGGAGAGAGTGTGTATTGAAAAAAAAACCTTATATTCTATATTTATGCTCATTATAAATGTAATTTAAAAAAAAATTGAAGGTTTTTTATGTAGTTTGAGTTGGGTTAGGGCAAGACAATATACATACCTAACCTAAAGTTAACTTTTTGATTTCTAGTATTATTCACATCCAGCCCAAACTCAAATAAAAAAAAATCATATTTATTAAAGTAAATTCATATTGGTATTCATCAAGTTTGAGTGAAAGTTTATTCCTATTTGCAAGTATGTCTTTTAATATCAATTTGCAAATAGGATATATTGAAATGACATCACTTAGATAAAGATGAATCTATAGAATCCAACAAATATAATGAATTATTTATTATTTCAACCTTAATAACTATTTATCGTGAATCTAACACAATAATTGCACATTAATGTGTCACCTATTATATATATATATATAATTTAAATGGTTTCGTGTAATTTTATATATTCAAAATGATTTATATTTTATGCATAAAGATTTCATAGTTATTACGATATAATTGTTATCATAAAGTTAATATCATTCTATAAAATTGTAATATAATTGAATATTCACATCCAAATCATTTGATAACATCAAACAAGCTTTTCATATAAGTTGTATGCCAAAGAATTAATTGAATCATAATTGAGTCTAATTTACAAGGATTGTATATAACATAGTTATTAAACCGAACTTGGTTTGGTTGGTCAAATCGATAATTTACTGATTTAAAAATGGTCCAAGTTTGATTTTATTTTAAAGTGGTTTAAAAGGTGGTTGAATCGAAAGAAGAAAAAAAATCAATTTTAAAAACCATCTCATATAAAACAAATATCAATCAAAATAATAAGAACCACATATGACATATGGAAATTTCTTAGGCTAAAATTGAAAAAAAAATTATTTCAAATAAAATAAATAATAATTAAAAGAACACATACCAAATCCAAATAAAAAATGAATTAAAGGGTTACTTTGAAAATTTAAAACATATAAATTGAGAAAAATAGAGGAAAAAAAAAAGAGGGAAAAGGGCAACTACGCTAATCTAAAGGTCCATTAGCCACACACACCACCTAGAGGTCGAAAGTCCCCCAAGGAGATGCAAACTACATCGATGGCATATGTCTTTGGTTTCCATAATGCACCACTTTAGAATGGTAAAATGACTAAAGGTTGACTCGTGGAATTCACGTTCCAACTACTTATCATTTAAAAAAAAATATTTTGTATTTATTCGAAGGCTAAATTTCCTCTTATTCAACTTGATTATAATTTTAAAAAATACAAATATGAACAATACTATGAATATCTTTTTTTTTCTTTTTAAATATAATTTGGTTATTTTACAATTTTTATAATACTTCTAAAAATTTCGCTTTGTGTTTTAGTTTTTTTGTTAATACCTACCAAAATTATAAGGGAATATCTATATGGGATGCTAAAATATCTTTTGTCAAGATGAAGAGTCACTTCTAAATGTTTTTTAAGGCCGAGGCATAAAATAAAGAAAATATTTTTAAATTTTACTATAGTAAACTTCCTTCATTATTTTATTTCATGTTAAAAATAAAATGACTTGTTACAATTATTCTTTCTAGGAAAACAAAAACTAAATTATACTATTAAAAATACTATATTGATAATTTAACTCTTTTAAATGGTTTTTTGCATTGAAATTGAATTACCTTCTTAAGCCCATCGATATGAAGAACATCACAGAAAATTAAGCCGAGCCAAGCCATGCAAGCACACCAGCAACGTTACTATGGATAAGATTACTCTGCCATCACATGCAAAGTGGTAATGTGGAAAACGAAAGCACTTGCCAGGTCAACAAACAGGTCATCTGACGTGGCAACAATTCAGGTCTGACTCTTTCTCCCTCACCTTCTTCCACCGTGCACCATGTCCCTATATAACCCATTCCTCTCCATGCTCAAAACTTGTTCTCTCAACACAGACATCGACACGTCATCGCACCCGAAAAAGATAGGGAAAAAAATGAGAAATTTGCTCAGGCATGAATCACAGCGTGTTTCTGGACATGAAATTCAAGCGAAGGCCATGAACAGCACAGAAGAGAAAAGGTTTCTCGGAGATCACAAAAACATAAGAGATTTCAGATCTTCTTCTTCTTCTTCTTCTTCAACAACAGGTACAAAAGTGAAGATCAAGATCACGAAGAAACAGCTTAAGGAGTTGCTAGGTATGGCTGAGGTAAGGGAACTGTCAGTGCAGCAAGTTCTGTCCCAGCTGATGAATGTCACTAGTGATCATAGATCATACGAGCCACAGCAACAGTCTTGGAGGCCTAATCTACAAAGTATACCTGAATGATTCATTATGAGCTGATTTTGGTGGAGGATCCATTTATGGGTTCTTGTTGTGCAGAGTTTTGTTTTCTAGAGAGAGATATACAGCCTAATTACTAGTTAATTAAGTTAGCAAGATTATCTGGTGGACTCAATAAAAATTAGAATTACAATATGGTTATGCGTTCTACCTTGTTGCCTATTTGATCCAAGGAGAGAGCTACCTCAACCCTCTTCTCATCATTCAACTTTTGTCCAATACATAGATTGCATTCAATAATATTTTTAAATTAATAATAATAACTTGGTTTTTTTATTTTAGTTTTGTTCTTCCAATTTTTTCTTGTTTTGTTTTATTTTATTTTATATGTTTTTTTTAAATAAAATATTGAAAGAATTAGTAATGGGATTTGAATCACATATGAAATGACTCCTTTGAAAAATCCTAGAGAGTTCAAAAGGAGTTATAAGATTTTTTTCATTAACAATTATAAACACAATTATCAATGGATTAAGTCCATCGAAAAAATTTGAAAAATATTATTTCAACTCACAATATATAAATCTTCCACTAGTTAATTTCATCGGTAATATGTAACCGATCGCCGATAGAATTACTAATGATTTATTCTTTCGGTAATATGTCATACACAATGATGGAATTTCCGACACGTTAATGCCAATAATTTTTTTGTTTGGCTTGTTTTTTATTTGTAAATTCATCGGTGATTATATTACCTCGATAAAATGACTAATACAATAAAAATTACTAGCTATCAACCAGTTATATATCATCCATGATTCAATCGATAAGTTTTATTTCTCACATAATCAATATTTAAATACCAATAAAATAACTTGCGAGTGCTATGAAATACTCTAATTGTATTGAACTAGATGTTAAGATGTTTCCATGCTGGTCTTCATACATCAAAACAATTTCGTTTTTGTTGGCCAGTCAAATATATAACATCATAATAGATTAATAAAAGAAAATTTTCTTGTACGTGTGATTATAGAAACTTCTATACTTGAATTCATCTTGATGACTTTGATCAAGTAAACAAGCCATAGTTGTTGACTGGTTGCTATTGAATTCACAACTTCGACGAACTGGTTTAGCAAAAGATTAAGTCGGTGCACGAGGCATGTGCTCAAGACAACCTCGCAAATCTTTCCTGACTCGAGTCTCGATGAAGCCTCTAATAAACCGAAACCACTTGTTTAACTTTTGTGCTTCTTCTTAATTAACTCCCAAATTAAACATTTAGATAATCTAAATGCAGGAGCAATGGTTTCCTTTAATGGCTATGATAGTGACAAGAAGCAATAATGGGTTACTTTCCATAATTAACAGCCAATGAACACACAGTCAAACCAAGAAAATTCCAAATGGCATACAATATATGTCCATGCATCTCTCTAATGAATACAATATATATATATATATATATATATATATATATATATATATATATATATATATATATATATAGCATTTCATTTGCATGATATGGTAGGTTTAGGTTTTCAATTGAGTCGTCTACCTACTCAAGTCAAAAGGTTTAATTAAGAGAGTAGCTAGCAATGCTTTAAAAATGTTTTAGCTATCAAAAAGGAAAATAAAATAATTACAAAAAAAATGTTTTTAACTGGTATATTGCAAGAGAAAAGCTTATATGATTGTTAGGATAATTTACATTGTTCGAACTAATAGTGATCATCTACCACACACCTAATTATTGTCAATTATTAGTTATTATCTCCAAGAGATGTGGTGTGATGGCAGAGAGTTTACGATCTCCATAGTAAGTCTCGAATTTGAGTCAAGACGTGCATCTCTTGTAAAAGTCTGGAGCAACCAGGGTTTTACTCGCTCACCTTGACCCACAAAATGTATTTTTTAGGAAGTGAAGTTTCCTCGCATCCAAAAAAAAAATTATTAGTTACAAATGCTGTTGAAATTAATTTGAGAATTCAATCCCATTCCATTTCAGCACCTTGATGGGAAATATGTGTTGTTGATACCTCATAAAAACTCAATACTAATTTAAAAATCATATAGTCTGACGGGGTGTTTGGCTCCACGCGTTTCAATTGGAATTTTGTATAATTTTGATATTAATTAACTTTTATATATATATATATTTTTTTTAAAAAAACAACCTTGTTTATAACTGGACTCAAAATCGTCCTAAACAATGCATGCACCATAATTTGGTCCAATGGCTATCCAGGACAAGGACATGGAACAGGAGAAGATTACCATTACAGCCAATGAAACACAGTCAACCCAAGAAAATCCCAAATTGTATACTATATTTCCAAGCATTACTCCATCTACATATGATTTGCATGGTACGGCAGGCTAGGGTTTTCTCAATTCAAGTCAAAAGGCTACTCCGATTTTCGGAGGCTTCAACACCGATCAACACGGTTTTCACCAGGAATATATATACATCGATCTCTGTCATTTGATCTAGTCTTAAGACCATATTATATATGTGTGTGTGTGTGTGTGTGTGTGTATTAAAGAGCACGTACGTCTGGTTAATTTAAATTCATTATTTTGTTCTCCCCTTTTCATTCTTCCCCAGAGACCAAATATTATATAACTAATAATGTTTTGTTAACATTTTTAAATAGCAGGGTCCAGCTTCAAGTACGTGGTTTTATTTCTAAAATATATATAAAAAAAGAATGCCAATTATTTATTTAGTCGTATAAGAAGGTCATGGGTTGGGACCGATACTTTATATCACTCTGTTTTTTATTCGGCAAAAGTTCTTACAGATTAGAATGGTTTCTCGCATAAAAAAACCCATGGAAAATTAACGAAATGAGGGGCGGGTGCCACGTGTAAGGAGCCCATTAAGTTTGTGGGGGAAATGATGCCAGATCGGTAGAGCCAAGCATCCATTTCTAGTGGGTTTTAAACCTTTTGATAGCAGCATGGGATTAATTGAGAGGTTAGTGAAGGTGAAGGAAGGACGGTACTGGTAATTATTAATTAGGAGCCAACTTAGACCCGCCAACAACCATCCTCGAGTGAGTGAGAAGTTCAACTTACGTCCACCTCCGTCTTACTGATCAATTTAATTAACCAGCTCGTTGTTTCAGTTCCATGGGGCCTATACCCTAGTTCTTTATGATGCATGCAGAACGAGAATTTCTATGGGTAGGTAGCTACAGCCTACAGGTTTATATATATATATATATATATATATACTAGCTAATTGCCCGCGCGTTGCCGCGGGTATTTTTTTGTATATAATTTAACACAATTAAATCTACAACGATCAATTTATATGATATAAGTACAAAAAAATTATAGATTAAAAGATAAAATGTTTAAAATTTTGAGTTGAGTTTGTCACGTAAGCATAGATTACTTTAATAATGAAAGGGAAAAAAATAAATGAAAGATGAAAAATATCTTAGAAACTTTAACAAAACATAAAAAAAAATTACCATGGCTATTACTGGAAAATTTTTTTATCAAATTATCGGGAGGGGAAAAACATAACAAAAGAGTAAGAATGAAAAATAATTAAATCATGATTATTATTATTATTATTATTATTATTATTATTGTGTTAAATACATTATTATTATTATTATTATTATTATTTTGTTAAATACATTTATATATACATGGACAAAAGTGGGAATTAAAAAAAAAAGTGTAAGGGCTGAAATGAAAATCAAATATCAAGGGCTTAAATTACAAAATTCAAAGTCAAAGGGCTGAAATGCAACTTACATTAATTGTCAATTGAAATCAGAGGACAACATTGCAAAAATCGGAACTTTTGTACCGAATTGATTGAGTTATATTAAACCAACCCGGAAATTAAAAGTAGAAGGACCGAAATGAAACTTTGTCATTCTGAAGAGAGAGAAACGTGGCCGGCGGCTTTAGCCGGCCTCCGCCGCTTCCACGGACTTCCGGTGGTGACACGCACCACCGCGGGAGGAAGATAACACGGCGGCGCATCGTTCTGTCCTCCGGTATACAATTTCCGTCCACCGGAGGAGACCGCACGCGCCGCCTAAACAGGGCGTGAGGCGGACAGCCGTCTGGCGCGTGCGCCTCACGCCCTGACAGACGCCGATTATAAAATTCGAAAAATAGGGACAATTACCGTTTCACCCCTGCACCCAATTAAGTGTTTTTGTCGTATTAGGGGCTAAAACCGTATTTAGCCATTTTAGAAAATATTAAAAAAATAAAAAGTTGCAGCGGACCGGACCGGGCCGGGCCGGTCCGGCCGCGCGCAATTACGTCGGTGCCCCTCAGCCCAATGCATGTTTTTGTCCTATTACCGGGGACGAAATAGTCAATACACTGTTCACAACTGATTATTTAAAAAAAAAATCAAAAGGAAAAACCGGAATTAGCCCCGGCTGACCAGCGCCTCTTGCCGCGCGCCCGAGGGCCATTTTCGGGCGTGCACTGTTAAAAGAACAGTGTAATGTGAGTGTGTGCACAGTGTAAAAACCCACACGGTTTATTTGTTTTTTAATATATATATATTGATAGATAGATAGAGAGAGAGAGAGGAGAAGACTTGAAGCAGGTGCGGGTTTTCCCAAGTTTACCTCAAAACGAATGAAATCATAGAAATGGAGTATAATGGGAGACTGATTTGAAGAGAAGAAAAAAAAAACTGCGTTATTGGGCTAATGGGATAGCTTGAGAGTCACGGGATCAATTGTTTTTACTAAAATAATAAGTAAAAAACTGGTTTCGTTAAGTCAATTAAATTATTTTAAAAATTATTTAATTTGGGTTTAATCTCTTCAATATTTTATTCAATTCAATTAAAAATAGTTTAGTATTTTTCTAATGAATCTATTAAGGGCATATTTGAAACTGTTTTTTAACAACGTTTTTTTTTAAATATATTTTAAATTAAAAAAATTATTATTTTTAAATAATTTTAATATGCTGATATCAAAAATAATTTATTTTCAAAAATAAAATAATTTATTTTCACTCTTCTAGTCTTCTCTCATACGTACATCAAATGCTAATAAAATATAAACAAACTGGTCTTCTCAAGTTACCATTATACAAGAAAAACACACGGGATAGTGCAGTGGCAAGAGGCATAAGGTGAAAGATTCCTTTCGCTTGGTTGCGTTCACACCTGTTAAACCTAAAGATTCTGTCTCAAACCGTGTTCACACCTATAGAACCACTTTTAGCCCTTCTAGATTTGGCTTGGTCCCAAGCCAGTTCTAGCCGTTAGCCGGGCCCTTTTATCATGACTTTTTATCCTTATTATGTATTTCTTCATCCGAGTCTTCATAAAATAAAGTTTTATTGTAACATTTAAATCATTATTGTATAAAATATATATAAGAAATAAAAAGAGAAATATGGTTCCATTAAAATGTCAGGAGAGAGAAGTTATTTTTATTTGTTGTGCGGGTTAACTATCATTGGCTAGTAAGTAAATTACCAAGAACTATCATTTATTAAGTAAATTCAAGAAATTGCCTGATATCTTATTGATCTTCTAAAAATAATAATCTAATTTTGGATTTATTGTATCTCTTCATTTGTTTCAAGCATGTGTAAATATTTAATGTCTTTTTTGTGTGTTTGGAAAGGGAAAGGTCTTGAATAGACTTTTAACTAAAAAAAAATTGTATTTCCATTTTTATTTGCTTTTACATGTTACTAATAATGATTGTATTATTCTAGATAAAAATATATCGATACTTTATGAATTCTTGAAACTGACCAAGTTGGGTTTGATTTATATCCAATCGGGTTAGGTTTCAGATATCACAAAACCTGATTCATGGGTATTTGTTGTCATCCTTACCCATAACCCATGAAAGAGTAGGAAATTTTATAGTTCTATTCATAGTTTTGTGTATATATAAAAATAAAATATATCTAAATGATATCATTTTAAATTGTTAATCCATAAAAATCAATATTTTTCAAAAAAAAATTGAAACAATAATATTATGAAATGTGTTAATTTTGTGATTTAGATGGCATAGTTACATGTCCATCAAATTTTGAGATGTATATTTAATCAATAAAATTTTGCAAAATGTATGCATTTATTAATTTAATGAAGAAAGATCTGACTCAATGATATTGTTTATTGGTGGAAAAAAAGGATCATTTGACTCATAAAAGGTGTGGGCCATATGGTTTTTTTAAAAGAAAAAAACAAAGAAAGCTTCAAAAGAAGAAGAAATAATGGTTTTCGAGCTTAAAAGGAAAGAGTGTGTATTGAAGAAAAAACCTTGTATTCTCTTTTTTGCTCATTATAAATGTAATTTTTTTAAAAAAAATTAAGGTTTTTTATGTAGTTTGAGTTGGGTTAGGGCAAGACAATATACATACCTACCTAAAGTTAACCTTTTGATTTCTAGTATTATTCACATCCAGCACAAACTCAAACAGAAAAATAAATTCATATTTATTAAAGTAAATTCATATTGGTATTCATCAAGTTTGAGTGAAATTGCTATTCCTATTTGCAAGTATGTCTTTTAATATCAATTTGCAAATAGGATATATTGAAATGACATCACTTAGATAAAGATGAATCTATAGAATCCAATAAATATAATGAATTATTTATTATTTAACCTTAATAACTATTTATCATGAATCTAACACAATAATTGCACATTAATGTGTCACCTATCATACATACATACATACATACATACATACATACATACATACATACATACATACATACATAATTTAAACGGTTTCGTGTAATTTTAAATCTTCAAAATGATTTATATTTTATGCATAAAGATTTCATAGTTATTGCGATATAATTGTTATCATAAAGTTAATATCATTCTATAAAGTTGTAATATAATTGAATATTCACATCCAAATCATTTGATAACATCAAACAAGTTTTTCATATGAGTTGTATGCGAAAGAATTAATTGAATCATAATTGAGTTTAATTTACAAGGATTGTATATAACATAGATATTAAACCGAACTTGGTTTGGTTGGTCAAATCGATAATTTACTGATTTAAAAATGGTCCATGTTAGATTTTATTTTAAAGTGGTTTAAAAGGTGGTTGAATCGAAAGAAAAAAAATAAATTTTAAAAATCATTTCATTTAAAACATATATCAATAATAAGAACCACATATGACATATGGAAATGTTTTAGGCTAAAATTAAAAAAAAAATTATTTCAAATAAAATAAATAATAATTAAAAGAACACATACCAAATCCAAATAAAAAATAAATTGAAGGGTTACTTTGAAATTTTGAAACATATAAATTGAGAAGAAGAGAGAGAGAGAGAAAAAGGAGAGAGAAGGGCAACTACGCTAATCCAAAGGTCCATTAGTCACACACACCACCTAGAGATTGAAAAAGAGTAGGAAATTTTATAGTTCTATTCATAGTTTTGTGTATATATAAAAATAAAATATATCTAAATGACATCATTTAAAATTGAGAATGCAAACAGCTTTCCAAAGGAGATGCAAACTACATTGGTGGCACATGTCTTTGGTTTCCATAATGCACCACTTGAGAATGGTAAAATGATTAAAGGTTGGCTCGTGGAATTCACGTTCCAACTACTTGTCATTTTAAGAAAAAATATATTTTGTATTTATTCAAAAGCTAAATTTCTTCTTATTCAGACTTGATTATAATTTTAAAAAATAGAAATATGAACAATCCTATGAATGTCTTTTTTATCTTTTGAAATATAGTTAGGTTATTTTACTATTTTATCTGACTTTAAAAAATAAAAAGGAGAAAGAAAAAAAACCTTAATGTCAGTTAAATAAATTATGTTTTAATGGTAATTAGTCATTCCACTATTCATCAAAAAGTCAAAGAGACTCATTTATCCCTCAATCAATATGAAAGTAACTAATGGTATATGTGAAAAGACTATATAAACCTAATAAACAGCTCATAGTGATAACACTATTGTGGTGAATAGTGATGTGTGTAGGAACACGAATAATTTCGCTTAGTGTTTTAGCTTTTTTTGTTAATATCAACCAAAAATTTAAGAGAAAAGCTATATGGGATACTAAAATCTCTTTTGTTAAGATGACAAGTCACTCCTAAATGTTCTTCAAGTCTGAGACAAAAAATAAAGAAAATATTTTTAAATTTTACTTTGGTAAACTTCTTCCATTAATTTATTTTATGTAACTATTAAAAATACTATCTTGATAATTTGGATAATTTGGCTCTTTTAAATGGTTTTTTGCATTGAAATTGAATTACCTTCTTAACCCCATCGATGAAGAAAATCACAGAAAATTAAGCCGAGCCGAGCCGAGCCATGCAAGCACACCAGCAACAGCAACCCACGAGCAGCAACTTTACTATTGATAAGATTACTCTGCCATCACGTGCAAAGTGGTCATGCGGAAAACGAAAGCACTTGCCAGGTCAACAAACTTGTCATCTGACGTGGCAACAAATCAGGTCTGACTCTTTCTCCCTCACCTTCTTCCACCATGCACCATGTCCCTATATAACCCATTCCTCTCCATGCTCAAAAACTTGTTCTCTCTACACAGACATCTACACGTCATCGCACCCGAAAAAGATAGAGAGAAAAAAATGAGAAATTTGCTCAGGCATGAATCACAGCGTGTTTCTGGACATGGAATTCAAGCGAAGGCCATGAACAGCACAGAAGAGAAAAGGTTTCTCGGAGATCACAAAAACATAAGAGATTTCAGATCTTCTTCTTCTTCTTCTTCTTCTTCTTCTTCTTCAACAACAGGTACAAAAGTGAAGATCAAGATCACGAAGAAACAGCTTAAGGAGTTGCTAGGTATGGCTGAGGTAAGGGAACTGTCAGTGCAGCAAGTTCTGTCCCAGCTGATGAATCTCAGTAGTGATTATAGATCATACGAGCCACAGCAACAGTCTTGGAGGCCTAATCTACAAAGTATACCTGAATGATTCATTATGAGCTGATTTTGGTGAAGGATAGGAGGAGGATCCATTTATGGGTTCTTGTTGTGCAGAGTTTTGTTTTCTAGAGAGAGATTTACAGCCTAATTACTAGTTAATTAAGTTAGCAAGCTCCATACATTTTGCCTTTTCCTGAACATATATATAGGACCCAGTTTTTGGTTTTATAGTTTAAAGAATCGTTCCTTTTCTGTTTAAATTGATTATTTGTTAAAAAATATGTAATTCTTCTCTTACTATATATATACACACACACACACACGAGGGTTTCTTCTTCTTCTTCTTCTTCTTCTTCTTCTTCTTTTATCCATGGCTTATGAAATATAATACTGTGTTACTGGCCCTTGCTAGGAGCTTGCTGGCTTGTGTTTGATTCACAAACCTTCAAATTCTGGAAGATAGACGGGGATGTTCTTGGCGCAACTCTAGACTCGGTGGGCCTTACAATTAATAATAATAATAATAATAATAATAATTCAAGATAGAATTGACAGAAAAATATAAAAGGGACATAAACTTGTTTAGATGGAGGATAAAAATAAAAAAAAACCTGATATATATAGTTTAAAGGGGTAAACTATGTCTCTGACATAGTTTCTGAATGGAACTCTATTATTTTAAAACATGATATATTTGATTATCTCCATCTCTTCTATCTCTAAAGAATAATTAAATGCTTTCAGGATGCGAAACAAATATGAAGAAGGAGAAGAAGACGACGAAGACTTAGCGATATGCATGACTAGTAAATGGAAACTGCCACCCCCAGATCCCATCTAGCAGTTTTAATGTCATTATCAATATTTAAAACTATATACTTTTCTTATGTTTCCATGATAGTTGGCAAGAAGGACCAGTCACTGTATGTATGTGATGATTAATTTATAGACTGCCCTAGATATATAGTTGCCCTCACGATGCGATACACTCGACGGAAAAAAAAATAAAGTTAAGAAGATTTTTAAGGCACTAGTTTGTTTTAAAGAAATTAGAAAAATATCTGAGTCCACATAATTTTATTTAATTTTATAATAAAAAAAACAATGATTGTTAATAGATTGAATTGAAAAAGAAAAAAATTATAATGATAACATGAACGTAAATAATGCTTAATAAAGAAAAACAAATTACAATACTCAATTCTCGGACAATTCAATATTGAAGAATATTATTTATTTATTTTTTTAAAAAAGGCAATTTGAATTAGTATGTCACCAATAACCCAAGCCATAAGATCATGATTACTCTATAAAAAAACAAATAAAAAATTATGATGCATAATCCTCTCGTCAATACAAATGTAGAAGGATTAGATAAAACAATCATTTGAAAAAAAAAATAGAAAAATAAAGTACCAACAAACTTGAGTAATTACATCAAACCATTTGAGTCAAATCATGCAAATTGGATAACCTAATAGGAGGCAAAACAAAAAAATTATGAAGCTTGTGAATGTTTGCAAGAAAAAAAAAGGGTGGAATATTTGTTTAAGCTTCAAAGTCAATCCTTAAAACTCTAAATCAATGATATTGATTTTTTGACAAGCCATGGAACATTTTCTTGATACCTTAAGATCCTCATATATAGACATAAAATTTAAAAATTAAATTTCATGATTTTTTTTATTTTTTTATTAGATTATTTCAGTCTCATGATCTGAAAATATTGCTTAATGGATTAACCAGAGTTGAGTAAGTTTTTATGTTTTTTTAATTGATTTTTTATTCTAATTTCACCATTCAATATTGAGTCAGCTGGGAATTAAGGTTCATAACCTATATTGATTTATTGATTTATTTTTTATGAGGATATCTTAGATGTAATATCAAGGTTGCGAGATTTGATATGTTAACCCTAATTGATTCAAGTCATTTTTTTACTTTCTCTTTAAGAGATTATCTTGATCTTATGTCCTTTAACATTGATTTTTTTTATAAGGTTATCCTAGTTTGATGACCTGGGTTGAAAGTTTGACAAGTTAATTCAATTGACTCAATTGTTTTTTATCAAATTTTTTTTCAATTTCATTTATTTAATATTATGTTTTCATTTATTTAATATTATGTTTAATTGAGAAATATACTTCATGTTTGTTTTTTGTTTTTTTGATTTTTATGTGGTTATCCAATTTCATGACCTAAAAATAATGCTTATGGGTTAGTCTATTTTGACTTTACTCATTTTTTGTGTTATTTTTTTATTAGAATTTTTATAAGTCTTATCTTATAATTTATTTTAATTTTTTGTATAGAGTTATTTCAGTTTCATGACCAAAATCATGAGTTTAGCAAGTTAATCTTAGTTAAATCATGTTCTTGTTTTTTTTCTTTCTTTCTATAAAACCATCTTAGTCCATGACTTAGGTTTTTTTATTTAATTAATTGATTTCTTTTAGTTTTATCTTTCAATATTGAAGTTATTAAGAGTTGAACTTTGTAAATTGTTTAGATTTTTTTCTATAAAATCATCTCGATCTTATAACTCAACTCCTGAGTTCGACAAGTTAAATTTGATCATTTTTTTAATTGATTTTTTGTTCAAATTATTTTTTTATCATTAGATTAATTAGAAATTAAATTTTATTATTTATTTTATTATTTTCTATGTAGTTATCAGTATCACATTCATGTTATAAATTTTTTTAGTTAAACTATATGTTTACTGATAGTCTAGCCTGCTTTTAAACCCACAAAATCAACTATATCATATCAAATCAATTCTCACAGTTCAAAAAAACAAATTCTACTAAAAAAATATAGTTGAATATTTTTTATGTTTAAGAAAAAAGTAACCTGATACGCAACTTAGCAACAATCATTAAAACCAATCCCAAATCAACACATTCAAAAGAAATTGAGATTTTTTAAGAAATTGAGGAAGAATTTTCATGTGACTTTTTTTCAAAGTTTCACGTCCCCATTTTCTTCTCATCAACATGGAGGGGTTACTTTCACAATTAATCCAACATATCTTACATCGTTTACCTGTTCTCATAGTAGTTGAAAGCAAGGAGGGCAATGAACTTGTAAACAGTTTAGCTACCCGGGTGCTGACATTTTCCGAGGCATTGAATTTAGGTGGTACCAAACACGTTTTATCGATATCAGACAAGCACACAACGAAAACAGCAAAAGTACACACATCATCTTTTTTTCATTTGGTTACTTGAAGAAACAAGCTAACTTGACAAACTGGATAGTACGGCAATCCTCTCTCTAGTTGCCGAGGAGCTTGAGAAAGAAGTATTTCTGTTTCTGTGGTGTGGTTTTCACAGCTACTATCATCTGTATTCTTGGAAGTTCACATGGCCTGTGGTTTGTGCATGTTCGACGGCCTCCTGAATATTAACATGAAAAATGAGAGCACAGTAACTGAAGAAAATCGCACCCAGCTCAATATAGCATAAACCTCGATACAAGCAAGCACGGAGAATGGAGCAAGTACTGTGGGATTAATATGAACTAACCTTCTGGCCAATGACTCCAATTTGGCACACCCCACAGCGCAAAGTGAAGTTGGCAGTGTCTGTGTAACTTCTTTTCCTACAAGCAATAGAATGAAATAAATATTCTATGAAAGTGAAGTTGGCAGTGTCTGTGTAACTTCTACCCCACAGCGCAAATGCATTCCATGGGGAAGTATCTAATGCTCATGAAATGCTTGCTTCAGCATAGGAGCAAAAACTGAATTACTGTAACTAGATGCATCTCAAAAATCTGATTCATAAAAGTTCTAGAAAGGAAAATAAATTTTCGAGAAGATATAAGCTATGCTGCCAGAAAATGATCCGTCTGTTGATGTTAATCTACTTCCACTCCCATTATGTATTTAGACCATGATATACAAAAGTTACATATTTCATAAATAGAATCTGAACATGAAACTTCTTTTCATGTGTTAAAGCACTTGTCCTATTTTATTCACATAAATAATACCTTTGTTGGTCCTTAACAAGATGAAGAACATGCCCCTCAGCTGGTCCTATGGTCCTGTCCTCCAGTACAGTAAATATGGTCTGATCAAACTCCTCTGGAGCTCCCTCAAATGGAGACATCTGTTAGTGGGATACACAGACAAAAAACATATTGTTGATGGAGCACAGAAGAAAGAGCTAAATAAATTATTATAACAGCAGAGGAAGTATGGGAATTTGAAAATAAACAATCTTGCAGTCTATAATAAGCTCACTGTTCTATATCTCCCTTGTGGGAACTTAGACCATTATACCACATCCATAGGTCACGCATTTTTTGCATTTATATCCTCCTTTAATTCTACAATTTGACAAGAAATCTCACGCTAAAAATTAAATAATTAAATATATAGGAAGTGAAAAAACATACAGCTAAAGCATCATAATGGAGTCCATCGTAAATCAGCATAACCCTTTCTGAGTACCTCCTGTCCTGTCAAATAGCAAGATAAAAATAAATAGCAGGGGAGGGGGTCGTAAACATTCAGAAATGCTCAAGGTGGAGGTATTTCAAACAAAAATAACATATCACTAACACTGACCTGACCATACAAATCACATCGCATGGTCTGGATATCATATGCTGCAATTTCACGTCCATAATAATCTGCTAATATTGAAAGCTCAATAGCACCTTCACAAGAGAGCACCAAGAAGAAAAGTAATCAGAATAGTTCAATGAGCAAACAGCTAACAACTAAAAAGCATACAGAAATTTGTGCATGATTGTGAGAGGAAAAGAATGCCTAAAAGATTTTAAAGGATAAAGATCTCAAGAAACGGTCTCAAAATTAGTACATAATTTGGTGCCCTATCAAATCAAAACAAATTTAAAGACAGGCTTGGCAGAAGCTGAGGACCTAACTGCCAACAGCCTAAACTGAACAATCCTTTTACTGCTAAAATACAATGCTTAGGATTCCAATTCCAGTATTTAGATCATTATGAGAATACCAAATTTTCTACTGAAAACTGCAGACATGTTATCCAACTCATAGGTTATTTGTTTTCTGGGAATTTCACAAGTGCTTCCCATTGTGTTTTACATAACACCGAGGAAACTATGCCTCCACCGTTACAGCACTGACATTTATAGACAAGTTCCCTTTTCCTAGGCAGAAAATATTAAATTCCTTTTTCTGTAAATTCTTTATACATGCTTGAAAATATGTTTTTGTGAGAGATAAAAAGAAATATGTAATTGAAGTAAATTAAAAAACTGATACGTTCACAGCTTTCTTCTAGAGAAGACAAACACTTACAAATGTTTTATTTACTAAGGATTCAAGAATACATGTCCTCCTCTACACTGAATAAAGGAACTTGGTATAAAGCAATGAATAATACTTGGAGTCACTTTTTGTATAAAGCATAAAGTTGCTAGATTCACAATGTTAAACATTAGTGCAAAAAGCAATTTATCTTTAATAACTCTTTTAGCTCATCAAGTCAAGATGCCAAACTCTAGGACACTAATGACTCAGTGGTCAGGGGGGACTTTTCCTATATGCAGTTAAATTTTGATCATCATATATTGAATATGAATGTAATTTTGTTCCAAAGTCATTCAAGCTTGTTAGAGTCATACTACACAACAGTCTCATAATTTAGATGGTTAATCACTTCATTTCAGTAACCATCCCAATAGAAACTAAAGCACGTTTCAATAGGCTAGGAAAAAAAGTTCAACCTACCTCCCCACTTCTCAGAGTCACGAATCCAATTACAATATTCACCATTTGGCTTCCCGAGAAATACTTCATTATATTTTTCTGGATCACTTGCCACTGTTCCAGCTATAACCTTACAAAATTATTGATTGCAAAGAACATCATGAAAATAAGATAGAAAAAAGAGTACAGACAGTAAATAATGCAGGTTTTTGAAGTGGAAGGAAAAGATGAATTGTTCCTTTATCAATGATTTGAAAAGTATCAAGATGTCAATGATACTTCAGGATAACACATAGTAACTCCAGCAATGCCAGTGCCAAGCCATTGCAATCTATTACATGTCCTGACACTTGGCAAATTGACAAGCAATTCTGTAAAAAAATCCATGCAAAATATTGCTTCAGCCAGATCCACTCATTGATAGCATCAATAATTAAGGGGGACTGATTCTGTTTTCTATTTCCATAGCATATTTCACATTTCTACAATCACAATGCAGCACATGATTTTTGATTCAACTGACTAGGATCTTGAACTTTGGATATGAATTGGGTGAGAATCATTATCTTTTCTTCTTCATGGTACATTGAGTTGCCTGGGAAAATCTAATCAAAACCTTAAACCCATTCCTACACAACATATTATCTAAGAGCTAGCTTGTTACTTTTATGCCAAAGATTGTTGTTCTCACAACTAGAAATCGATCTTCATTTGGTTAACCAAAGAAGCTAAATAACAAAAAACTGTCAACTTGGATCCACCAAATGAAAACCTTCTTCTCACATCTAAACTAAGTGTAGAGGCCATGGTTTCCACTTAATATTGGTCAAAATTTCAATTTTTCATCTCTGAAGCTACCCATGTTCTTATTTTATTTGTCACCTTCCTCCTGTAGTTATGCGACTTCAAAATCCACCTAAATACATCCAAAGAGAATATGAAGGCATCTCTAATTATGATAACAATTCTTTCCACCAAAAAGAAAAGCTAAAATTAAAAGTGAAAAGTTAAATTTGGCATAGTTTGATTCTCAGGGGAGAAAGAATTGCACTGGACACAAGGTTGTTTTCAAATCATATGAAAGTTAGACAACATGATTAGGATTTATTTATGGCAAAACGTGTGTTTTATTAGTCCAGGGTTTGTTTAATTTAGGATGCCACGTGTGACTAGTAGCGAGAATATAGAAAGTTACTTCATATATAAGATCTGAAACAAAACTGGAGAAGGATGATAATGAACATAATGAATGAATGTTGAGCTGAATTTGTGGTATTCTGCTTCTATCTCCTTTTCTTCTTCCATTTGCTTACTAACATGTACACACCATGACTGGAACTTGGATACCAGCCATTTCCATCATCAAGGTACCTTTGAATGTTATCCAGATTGGTTCCCACTCAATCAGACACGCAACAATCTAGACATGCAATCCATCAACTAGCAGTGCACAAAACATGTAAGCAGTGACTCCAGACCAGGAAATCATACAAACATTATTCGCTCATAATATACAGTATTGTTACCAGTTTGAACATGGTAAACACCTTTTCCAAAAGAAAGATCAAAACTTTATGCTTAAGTAATTAAATGTAAATTTTAAGAATCAAGTTGCTCTAACTACACTCGATCCACATAATGAAAATCTGAAGGTTAAAGAATTACACAAATTTAGCATATTGAAAGCAAAACTGAAATAAAGATGAGGGGCAGGAACCTGTCTCAGCTCAAAAGCTTTATTTTTGTCATTGTCCATAACATAGCTGCAAACAAGTAAAACAACAACATCAAAGGTTGAAACTTTACCAGCAACTCCTTCAAATGATACAAGAAATCACTGAAAACAGATGCATCGTAGTTTAGAATTTACCCAACAGCATTGAAAAGGCAACTATTGTCCGAGGGAATGACCCTTCTAACAACGATTCCTTCCATTGTATCAATAATCAAGAACCTGAAAGCAATCCCAGGTAAAATATCAGTTTTATACTTGTAATTCAAGAGGTGCTCAAATTTACAGGAACCCAAATTTTAATAATTGGAACAACTACTATGCACCTTCCAAAAACTTTTAAAGGACCCAGATTTCCACCAAGCAAAACCAACCCAGACGCAGAAACACAACAAGAAAAGGAAATGGGTGGTTTAAAAGAATCTTTTATAAGCAATTTAAAAAATGCCCACAAGAAGCATATATGCTGATAGATCCAATAAACATATCAGGAACATAACTTCAAGGCAGAGTAACTACAAGAAAAGATAAAGAGAAACAGGCAAAAGATTAATTATCTATGGAAACAATGTTGTTAAAAGTGAAGAACAAATCTTACAGGTTTTGGAAATGAAAAAGAGGAGCAGTTGAGAGAGGGAGGAGGAGGATTTTGATGTCGTTTGGTGTATCTTATCGGTATGCTTTTGCCTTTTGATATTCCCTTTTAAGGCGGGGTTCCATTGTCTATTTAGTATTTGTGAGCTTTCAACTGTCACGGGTTGAAGAATCTGAAGGGGAAAAAAAACAATATATATATATATATATATATATATATTAGAAAAATCATTTACAATAAACATTGATTATTTCTGGAACTTAGCTAGTGAATTTATTGAAAAATTAAGTCGAAGAGTCTGAAAAGAAGAGGAAAAAAAAACAATATATGAAGAGAATTTTATTAATAGAAAACAAATTCCAAAATAAAGAATTATTAAAAACATTAAAATTAAAAAATTAATATGTATAAATTTTAATTAAAAAATCACAATATTAATATATATTTTTATTATTATCTTCGAAATGAATTTAGTGTATACAGTTGGTGACATATAGTGTCGAGACTTCGAGATGTCATCCCTTCATAAACATATTTTATTTATACATTAATCAGGATTTACAGGTAGGGTATTTATTATATTTATACTTTATCTATGTTGTTATATTTATATTTTATACAGGGTAAAACTTTAGATGTTTTTTATCATAAAATAAAATAGTAAAATATTTTATATATTAGATTTGAGATTTTTTATATCTTATTTATTAGATAAAATAATTATAAAATACCATTCATGTGTATTATATAATAAGATTGTTCGACATATTTCACTATAATCAGTATACCATTTTGGTATTGGTGGTTTAGCTGATGAGATGTTGTTAGCTTATGTGATATTAATTATTTTTTTAAATATTTTTTGTTTGAAAATATATTAAAATAATATATATTTTATTTGTTTAAATTTATTTTTGACATTAATATAACAAAACCATCTAAAAATACCAAAAATATATATTTTTTTAAAAATACTCTTTAAACTCAAAAAATAAACAGAGAATATCACATCTTTCTTTGAATATATGTCCCTGTTTGTTTGTTTTCATGAAAAAAAACAAAACACTTTCCGATATATATATATATATATATATATATATATATATATATATATATATGGTATTCTGGAAAGTGCTTCTAATTTATTTTATACGGAAAATACTTTCTAAAAGTTATGAAAATTTTTAAAATATCATATTATTTAATGATTATATCAAACTTGATCCTGAATTGCAATATATTTTTATTTGATTTTTTTTAATTTCATGCCTTCAAATTTAATTTGATTTGATTTTCATATCACCTTTAGTCCTTATTTTTTTATTATAATTCCTTTTCTCTTACCTTTTCTAATGAATATATATATATATATATATATATATATATATATATATATATATATATGATCTTTATTTTTAAATTGCTGTTTATTTTATTTAAAATAATTTATAAAATTATTTTATTTTTATTTTTTACTGTTTTATATGTCAGATTTGATCTTGAAATAATTTATAAATAAAATCAATTTAATTGTCATTAAACCTTATAATTTTTAATATTTGTTCCTCATTCCTTTAAAAAATCTTTTTTAAAAATAAAACATCAATAAATTATTTTTCAGTTAACTTTCCATGACATAGCAATATCTGAAAAATCTAAATTATAAAAAAATATTTTTTATACCATTATCAAATATATAATAAATTAATCCACTTGGGAAATTCACATTTCAAACAAAAAAGAAAGTTTTTCAGCTAACAAACGGGCCTAAACCAGATAAGCAGAGTCACGTACTACCTAGAGAGAGGAATATGCGCTGCGTCAGATGCAAGTTAACATAAAGCTTGCAAATTGCAAGTCTCAAAAATTCTGTTTTGAAGTTCACTACACATTCATAGATTAATGAAACTTGTTGAAGGCAAGGTTATAAATTCCATTTTGTTTATGATTTATTTTTTCAATTCCAATAAAATATTTTAATTTTGATGCACTATTTTAGGATTATATTATTTATATATATTTTAAAAAAAATAGTTCAAATAACAAAGAATTATATAAAATTGTACAATTTAATTTAAAAAAACATAATAAAATGATTTTTCTTAACAAAATTATAAATATATATAATATTACAAGAATACCATTATCAATCTCGCAAGGTCATTACATTCTCTGATTGCTCTAAAATTTTAACATAATATATATAAATATATCAAATGACTTCTCGTAAAATTGTCTTAATCTAACGGTCAGATTAAAAGATATAATTGATATTATAAAATTATTCATTATTTAAAAAAATACTATTTGACATAAACGAAACATACAGAACAAAACTAAAACATTTTAGACGGTATTTGACAGAAAAATCCAGAATAGACTGGAACTTAAATTGAGATAAAAACGACGCCATTTTATCTTATTTTTTTAACTGATACAAAATATTTTGATATTTTCGGCCGGAACGAACAAAACTGACAGCCCAGGTTGAAAGTGTAAACTCTTTGATGTGTGTTCATTTTTTGGTTCCATGAATACCTGAGTACTTGCCCCATGTTCTTGCTAATACTGGGAGAAACATCCAAGGGTAATATTGTCATTCCACTTTATTAGTTTGAGCACTTTCTGAAAACAGTCGGATTGAATTCCTTCACATTATTAACTTGAGCTCTTTCTATGGCTGAGGCTCCACTTCTTGGGGAAGTTCAGCAATGCACTCGATTTCAATTTTGGCATCCAAAGGCAACGCTGCTACCTGATAAGTTGAGCGAGCAGGAAATGGTGCAGGGAAGTCTGTAAAACAAACCATGTTGTTAACTTAGGTTGCAAAGTGCAATAATGTCAAAGATGCCACCATATAACAAACTTCATACGAATCTCTTTCAAGGAAAATGATAGAACAGAATAGATTTGAAAAAAAAATCCTGAGACATGTTCTAGTGTCAAAAACAGATCCTTCAGAAGCTTAAAAATGTCATTAGTAAGCGCGAATCAGCAGAAAGAGAGAAAAAATGATGCAACAGAAAAGCTCTCGAACTCGGCCAAAACTCTGCCAGAAAAATGAAGAAATATGCTACATATAAAGCAAGACATAAAATTCTACCATGCATAATGCATGATAATCCAGAGTCTGCCGAAATGATTCACATTTTCCAGTTTCATTCAACATCCCAAGTTAAAAGCAAGTCAATCACATGTAGATGAATGTCTAACAATCCTACTGCAGCCAAGACAGAAATATTTATCTGATTTACAGGTCTGGATTTTTAGTCTGCACTGTCAAGAGTTCCACAATAATAGACTATCATTGAAATACTGAAAACTTGAAAGTCAGCATGGGTGGAAAGAATCTGCAGTGCTAGGCAGTGAAGATTTTCACTAAAGCATATCCTACATTGCAGAGTGATATACAATGTTTTTGTTTTCTTGTTGTTGGCAAGTCCAATGTCATGTAGACATTGTAATTTGAGACACAAACAGGGTGGCAGGCTATATGTTTCATAACATACCAGCACAAATACTCTGGGGAAAAAAAATTGAACATACATTTTGCATAGATATCATTCACTTTCTTGAAGTCTTTCAAGTCAGCCAACCTGCAGAAAACACAAAAATAAGTAGCAGAAAAGCTGATTCTCTTTCTAATCTTCGATAAAAAAAAAAAAAAAAAAGAGAAGAAGAAGAAGATATTGCAAGGCAAAGAGTGAATCCTACATTATCGTTGTCTTTACTACCAAGGAATAGTGGCTACCACTAGCTTTCAGTATCTCCCCCATGTTCTTAAGTACCTGTAAAGTTCATGAAGTCAAACCTGTCAGTTATCAATCAATTTAGCAGCTTTGAAACTGAGAAGTTGTCCATAACAGATTTGCAATCAAACTAAGGGCAAACAATAAATCAGGACCAAGCTAATTCGGTCAACCAAAAGGGAGGCACTACACCAGTGGAAAAGCCTATTCGCTACAGTTTCAGAGCATCCTCAGATAAAGCAGGTTGATCATAAGAGGTAGAATACACAAAACTAAGAAATTAAATTTATAGAACCATCAGAGCTGGGCTCTTGAGCAGAACACAACCTCAAGAAAGAATACAAATCTTCAACATGAATTGCTGATTCAAAGGTTGCATATTTACCTGTTCTGTTTGATCCTCAACATCCTGTGAGACAAACTTCCCTGTCTGCATTAATGTATCAAGAAAACATCATAAGTATACAGGACAGGGATTCTGAAAAAAAATATGTATATGCAATAGCGTGGTTTGGTATCAACATGCATGTAACAGTATAATTAAATATGGACCCCAATAAAAGCACATTTGATGCTCCAAAGTACAAGTCACAAAAAGCAAAACTTGAGATGCCATGAAACGGTTATTCAAAATGAAAATGAAGAATTAAACCATACCTCTGGGATGAGACCTATGACACCAGAAACAAATACAAGGTTATTGGATTTAATTGCTTGGGAATATGGTCCCAATGCTGCCGGAGCCTTGTCTGTTTTAGCAGCCTCCTTTTTAGCTACACTCAAAACAGACATTGACCATTGTCCGCCATCAAATACTCAAAAGCGAATCATCGTATGAATCAACCTCCTCTCTAACAAAACAACCATACATTTGAACATACAAACCTCACAAAACCCAGCAAAAACATTTCAAAAATAGGAACACCAATCAATTATCAGAAAGTTGAGACTTTTCAACTCGCCACACCCATCAAGCCGATACTATCAAACTCAATATTACAAGAGTCACGTACTTTTTCACTCTATTGATCAGTTACACACATATTAACCCGCAATTCAATTCCCATAAAATATCGAAAATTTTCTACTCTATTAACCAAAACCCAGAAATCAATTCTCATAAAGTCTCAAACTTTGTATCCAATTCAATTACTTACACACATTTAGGTAATCAATTCGAAGTAAGGAGATAAAACTTTAAGGAAAGAGAGAGGGCGGAGAGTTACGAGGGAAAGTGTAAGTGTTCAAGGAAGCGAAAGGAGGGGTGGTTATTCGATTGGAACAACACTGCCGCCAGAAACCGGTTGCGACGAGGGAGGCGCAACCAATGCCGCCGATGGCAAATGGGATTTGGTTGCGCACGGCACCGACGTTGATCAATGAGACATTAAACGGTTTTAGAGCACACCACGACATTTTCTCTTGTTTGTCGAGACTGTTATTATTTGTGTTCTTTGGAAAGTAGCGTTTGAATACTGCAGCGGTCGGTGTGTTTATAAAGTGTTTTTTTAATTAGAAATGTATTTATTAATTTTTAATATCAGTATATAAATCATTTTAAATTATTAAAAAATTTGCTGGGGTGTATTTATTTGCTTTCTCATGAATCAAATCACATCATATAATATGTATAATTAAATTTAAATTGATATAATATGTATAAATAAAATAAAATATAGTTATTTTCTTATCAAATTAATCTTTTCTTTAGAAACGTTGAGAAAAAATCTCAAGAAATATTCCAATGAAAAATCTAATTTTTTAATCAAAAACTTAAATAAAATAAATACCACGTCATCACAAATCATATTATCAACAAATACGTGGCTAACATTATTTTAGCAATATTAATAATTCATTAAGACACCATAATTCCAATTCATAATCATATAGTGGAATATGTAGAGAGAGGGAGAGAGGGAGGTTTTTTTTGTTATAAAATATTTTGGAATATATATTATTTTTAATATTAATTTTAAAATAAATTATTGTAGAAATTTAGATAAAAGATCCTCCAATTTTCTTTTATTTTTTTATAAATTTAATTTAATTTGAAATTCAAACCCATACCCTTAAAAATGAATTTTCAAATATAAGAATTGATTTAACTCTTACATTGAATTCAATTCACACACATAGTTCAAACACTTAGAAGTGGTGGTTGGAGTTTTATTTTCAATTTAGAAATTCTATTTCTTCCCACTCTAAGAAATTGTAATATGGATTTTTATTTAAATGGGAATCAAGAAAAATAGAAATTTTATTGGATAATTTCTTAAGAAAACAAATGTCATAATCATTATTTTTTATATATATAAAAACGAAAGAGTATCATTTATGTGTCTATCTAGTTTGTCAACTTTTTTAGAAATAATTATTTCTCTATTTAATATTATTAAAAATCTCTAGTTTTAGTTTTCTCATTTCTTATAAATAGTTTTTCTCTCTATATTAAAGATTGTAATAATCTTTTGGCCTGTAAAATTTGAATAAATAAAAACTAAATATTTTAGATGTCGCCCAATAATTATAATTATAGTGGTATTAGTCTTCTTATAACAAATTTTGTTTATCATTTGCTTCCATTGATATCAAAGCTATATTGTTAATAATTGGGAATTCCAATGGTGGGATTCATGATAAAATATATGTCACAAAAGTGTAAGTCATTGACTATGAAGTGGTACATAATAGAGATTTTTTATACAAGAAAACCTCATATCTTAAAAAACACACTTTGTGGCTCCAAGTGAGCGAGTAAAATTCCAATTGTTTCAGGCGTTTATAAAAAATACATGTCCTGACTCGAACCCATGATCTACTAGGTAGATCACAAGATATTTGTAGTGACGTCACGTTACGTTCGTTGAGGACGATACATACAAAGATGTTAAAAAGCTAACAATTTCAAGACTTGTATTTTGTTCCATAAACAATGTGAACTCCTTGCATTATCTTTTTGGAAAAATAAATATTTACTTAATTATTTTTATTTTTTCTATTCTTAGCATGTTTAGGTTATTTTTTAAAATTATTTAATAAAAAATATATTTTTTTTATTAACATAAGTGTCCGGTAGCTTACATTCATATATTAAGAACTTTTCCCAGTCTAGAACCTAAGCCTGTGCCCGTTTTAAATTTATTTGGATAAGCTGTAACTGGGCCAGGGAAAGAAATACTTGGCCCATGCTATAGTGACATTACCATTAGCCTGCTCGGCAACACGCGTGTTTACCAAAACATTGTTTTTATTTTTAAATTAGTGTTTTTGTATAACTTTTTTATCGACATAAAAAATACAGAATAAAAGTAATTACTATCAGAATAAAAGTAATTTCATCATTTATAAGATTATTTTTTAAAACAATAATAACTCAACTCTAACTCTGCATAAGTGACTGAGTTGAAAATTTCACTATTTAAAACACTGCCTTTTTAATGTTAAAAACTCTTTAAAATGTGTTTAAGTGAAAATAAAATTTTATTTTTTTTACTAGAGATATTTTTTATGTAATAAATAGTATTCTATCAATTTTAGGGTATTATTAACTATGAAAAGAAATTTAATTCATTAAAAAATTGAATCTCTTTTTCATGTAATATAATAATTATATTACAATAAAAATGATATACATAACTCATTTGATATTTTTTGTTTTAAATTATTTTTTTGGTGCTGTCAGTTATGAAAAAAAATAATTATTTTGATACATTTCCAAACAAAAAACAATTTGAAAAATAATTTTTAAACATTGCATAAATTTTCAGATGACAATCTAAAGATGGGAAATGAAATTTAAAGATTGTCTAATACTATACAACATCATCGTCAACACTACAAACATAATTTCTACACATGGGGCAAGACCCATTTCTGGTCAGCCATTCATCTATGCACTCCAGATGAAAGTAGTGTTCACAATATGGAAGTTTTCTCATCGAATCCCAATCCTTGAAATCCTGTATATATATATATATATATATATATATATATATATATATATATATATATATATATGTTGTTAGGAGGATCACAGCTATTTCCTTACAGAGCCAGGCTACATAAACGACAATTACCTGTAAGCAAATGGAACAGCAAAATTCAGGGCAGCATTGCACAACGATGTTGCTGTCAGATTTGTAGATAAATTCAGGAAGTTTCTGGATGCAATCCTCGGACAAACCACTAACTCCATTTGTGTCATAAATGTCTGAAATATCTCTGTAAGTAGTTTCCAATATTGCAGTAACCTGATATATCATATGCCTTATTGATCAGTTCCTCCACATCTCTCTCTCTCTCTCTCTCTGTCTCTCTCTCTCTATATATATATTGAAAAGCTTTACTTACTTGGCATTGATAGGCTGTCAGTAATGCAGGGCCAACCCATTCCGAGAATGCCTTACCATTCAACAAGCTGTGCAACAAAGCAACCTGTGAAAAAGAAGAGCAGATGCAGCTTGTTCTTAATTATACTTCTCCGTGAAACTTATGTTGTAAAAGCTATAAAATATATTTCAAACAGTATCCCGCATTGGTAAAAAACAAAGAATTTTGTGAATGAAAGAGTATGTATAGGAATTACTATCACACATTGAAAAAAAAAAGACTTTCATCAAAGTGTTTATATAATAAAACTTGAGATGAGATAGTAACCAACAACAAAAATAGAGTGAGCTCGCACAAATGAGGATGAGTCGAGTAAAAAAAAAACTTCTGAATCACCCTCATTGCACTCCTAAGGATGAGTCGAGTAAGAGGAAAACATCTGATTCATCCCTTGTGCGTCTATACTTTTTAAAATTTACAAATTTTCCAAACAATACTTTTCTCTTCTTTTCATTTGCTGTTTTTTTTTCTTTCTGTTACAAGAGACAACTGTTAATTAGCTAATGACAGTTGTAATTAGTTCAATTTCTGTTATTCTTGTTTAGCTTAGGGCACGTGTGATTCGCATGAGAATCACATTGATCTTTTTCTGTAATCCAGTGTGACTATATATACTTAGTCACCTGCTTAATAAAAGATAAGAGAGAGTTTATCCAATCTATCAAAACCAGTGTTCACATTTGGTATCAGAGCTTCTTTGTCAAAATTTTCCCTCGGCATAACCATCACTCAAATGGCAAGTGAGAGCAACTTTGTTCAACCTGCAATCCCTAAATTCGTAGGACACTATGATCATTGGAGCATGTTGATGGAGAACTTCCTTCGATCAAAGGAATACTGGCAGGTAGTGGAATCTGGAATCTCTGCAGCAGCAGCTGATGGAAATCTCACGAATGAGCAACAGAAGACCATTGCAGATCAACGGCTGAAGGATTTGCGAGCAAAAAATTACCTATTCCAGGCAATTGATCGTTCAATTCTGGAAACAATACTGGACAAGGAAACCTCTAAAGGAATTTGGGATTCTATGAAGAAAAAATTCCAAGGTAACACGCGGGTTAAGCGTGCGCAGCTGCAAGCTCTTTGCAAAGAGTTTGAGATTCTACACATGAAGGAAGGTGAGAATGTCTCTGATTATTTTTCTCGCACACTCACTATTACCAATAAATTGAGATTTCTTGGTGAAGAAATGAAAGAAATCACAGTTATTGAAAAAATCTTGCGTTCTATGATTTCAAAATTTGATTATGTTGTGTGCTCGATTGAGGAGTCTAAGGACTTGTATACAATGTCAATTGATGAACTACAAAGTAGTTTAGTAGTTCATGAGCAGAGAATGCGTAGTCATGTAGTGGAAGAACAAGCATTGAAAACTACTCATGATTTTAATGGAGTCAAGTCTGGTCGTAGTGGTACCTACTTCAGAGGAAGAGGTCGTAACAGTGGGAGGCAGAGTTTTGGTGGAAGGCAAGGCTTTGGCTTTGATAAGTCTCTTGTGGAGTGCTATTACTGTCACAATCTTGGACATTATCAACATGAATGTCCAAGAAAGACTAGAAGTAGAGGATCACAGTCACAATCACAAGCTTATTATGCTGAAACAGATGAGCCACTGTTACTCATGGCTTGTATAGAAGATGAAGAGATGATACAATCAATGAGTTTGATGGATATGGATGAACACATGTCACTTATGATGATGTGTGTCGATTCTGCAGAAGAGATGGAATTTATTGATCCTTTACTAGAAAACACAGATTTCATGCCTACAAAGTCTGAGTTTTATGAGGAGAAATGTGCAGATAAGAAGGTTTTTGCAGTTGAGATGAATTGCGAAATTGATGAAAATTGTGCAGATGAAGAACATTGTGCAACAGTTGAGATGATTGAGATGAATTGCGAAATTGATAAAAATTTTGTTGATGAAGAGCATTATGCAGTTGAGATAAGTTGTGCAGATGAAGAGCATTGTGAAAATGAGTTGAAATCTCACAGTAACATCACAGGCCTAGAAATTGCAGATGAGAAGGAATTTCACAGTCAACTATATGTTACTGAAATTGGTACTGAAGTGGTTGATGTTGATGAGATCAAAATCACTAAGAACACAATGCAAATGTTGCTCATGGCTCATGTTGAGAAAGAGCATGATGAGACAGCCTGGTTCTTGGATTCGGGTTGTAGCAACCACATGTCTGGGCACAAAAATTTCTTCTTGGAACTGGATGAAAACTTCCACAGATCAGTTAAGCTTGGGGACAACTCGAGTATTGATGTGTTGGGGAAGGGAAGGATTCATCTTCAAGTAAATCACAGTTCACATGTCATCTCAGAAGTGTTCTACATACCTGATTTGAAGAACAATTTACTTAGCATTGGGCAATTGCAGGAAAAAGGGCTAGCAATTCTGTTCAAAGACAACAAATGCAAAGTATACCATTCTGACAGAGGACTCATCATTGAGACCGAGATGACCATGAACAGAATGTTCATTGTTATTGCAAAGATTAAGCTTCCTGATGGCCATGATCAGAATGCTCATCACTGCTTCATAACTCCAGCTCAGAATTTAGACTATCTTTGGCATTGTAGATATGGCCACTTAAGCTTTGGTGGTCTTCAAACTCTACTGCAAAAGGACATGGTTCATGGTCTACCTCCATTGAAATACTCTACTGTGATATGTGAAGATTGTGTTCTAGGCAAGCACCATCGAAACACCTTCCCTAGAACAGCCATCTGGAGAGCATCACAGCCACTGCAACTTCTCCATGCAGACTTGTGTGGTCCGATTTCTCCCATGTCCAACAGCCATCAAAGATACATATTCACTGTCATTGATGATTTCAGTCGAAAGCTTTGGGTGTTTTTCTTGACAGATAAGTCCGAAGCATTCAAGCACTTCAATCTCTTTAAAACAAGGGTTGAAAAAGAGACTGGGATCAGTATTAAAGGATTGTGAACTGATAGGGGTGGGGAGTTCACATCAAAGGAGTTTGCTGAATTTTGTGAACTTCATGGCATTAAACGTCAACTCACAGCAGCCTACACACCCCAGCAAAATGGGGTGGCAGAGAGGAAAAATCGAACAATTATGAACATGGTTCGCAGCCTTCTTACCAGCAGAAAAGTCCCTAAAAACTTTTGGCCCGAGGCAGTGAATTGGGCAGTGCATGTCCTTAACAGGAGTCCTACATTTGCAGTCAAAAATAAGACACCAGAGGAGGCATGGAGTGGCACCAAACCTTCAGTTGCTCACTTTAGGGTGTTTGGGTGTGTCTCATATGCCCATATCCCAGACAACAAGAGGACCAAGTTGGATGATAAAAGCTTGAAGTGTGTGTTGTTGGGAGTTAGTGAAGGGTCTAAGGCATATCGCCTATATGATCCAGCTTCTCAAAGAATTGTTGTCAGCCGAGATGTTGTTTTCAAAGAAGAGGACAGCTGGCCATGGAGTGCAGAGTATAGGGATGCAATTCAAGCATCTCTTGAATGGGGAGATGTTGATGATGAGCTGACTGATAGTGTTCAGAATGCCCAAGATCACGAGCACACAAGCAGTTCTGCAGATAACAGAGCTGATGCAACGGGAGAACTAGATTCCAATGTTAATTCCTCACATACAACAGCTGCTGCTGAGTTTAATGATGATGAGAATTTAACACATGCAGAGGCTGCTGATGCAATTGACCAGTCCCATGAAGCTGAGGGTTCCAGCTCTGCTATGAGGCGTGCTCGACGTCCATCAACCTGGCTGCGTGATTTTGACAGTGGTGAAGGTTTTTCAGATGAAGATTATCAAGGCAATCTTGCTTTAATAGTTGATGTCGATCCTCTGTGCTTTAAAGATGCAATTGGCAGCAGCAAATGGAGAAGTGCTATGGATTCTGAGATTGCAGCAATTAAGAAAAATAAAACATGGGACCTCACTGATCTTCCTAAAGGTGCAACGGTGGTTGGGGTGAAATGGATATACAAGACGAAGTTGAATGAGCATGGAGAAGTGGATAAATTCAAAGCTCGTCTTGTTGCTAAAGGATATACGCAAAAACATGGGGTGGATTATACTGAAGTTTTTGCTCCGGTAGCTCGTATGGATACCATTCGGATTGTTCTTGCTCTAGCTGCGCAGAAGGGGTGGAATCTATTTTAGCTAGATGTAAAATCCGCGTTTCTTCATGGAGAATTAAATGAAGAAGTTTATGTTGAGCAACCCCCGGGGTATGTTGTGAAGGGTGAAGAAAACAAGGTATATCGGTTACGAAGAGCCTTGTATGGTTTGAAGCAGGCCCCACGGGCATGGTATAGTCGAATTGAAACCTATTTTCTCAAAGAAGGATTTGAGAAATGTCCGTATGAACACACCTTGTTCATCAAGAAATCACAGGGCAATTCATTATTGCTCGTATGCCTTTATGTCGATGATCTCATTTTTACTGGAAATGATGAAGCATTATTCAGTTCCTTCAAACTCTCCATGATGAAGGAATTTGACATGACAGATTTGGGAAGGATGAGATATTTTCTGGGGTTGGAAGTGATGCAAAGAGCTGATGGTATTTTTGTTTGTCAGAAAAAATATGCTCAAGAGGTGTTGGAGCGCTTTAACATGGCTGAATGCAATGCTGTTCACAACCCTATTGTTCCAGGTGTTAAGTTGATCACTGGCCCGGCTGGTATGGCAGTTAATAATACTCACTACATGCAGATGGTAGGTTGCTTGATGTATTTAACATCAACCAGGCCTGACATCATGTTTGTGGTCAGTTTACTCAGTAGACATTTGGCTCATCCAACAGAGTTACACATGGGAGCTGTGAAAAGGGTGCTTCGCTACATCAAAGGGACTATTTCGTATGGTATTTTTTATCAACAAAATGGTCATAAAGAACTTCTTGCTTATACTGATAGCGATTATGCAGGAGATCTGGAAGATAGAAAAAGCACATCGGGATTCTTGTTTATGCTAAGTTCAGGAGCTGTATCTTGGTCATCAAAGAAACAACCCATAGTCACCCTTTCCACCACAGAAGCAGAATTTATTGCGGCTGCGTCATGTGCTTGTCAGGCTGTATGGTTGAAAAGAGTGTTGGAAAAACTGGATCACGTATCTGCTGGAACTACTATTATGTATTGTGATAATAGTTCCACTATTAAACTCTCGAAAAATCCTGTCATGCATGACAGAAGCAAACATATTGATGTTCGCTTCCATTTCCTTCGCGATTTAACTCGAGATGGAGTAGTGACTTTGCTGCACTGTCATACTCAAGAGCAATTGGCAGATATCATGACCAAACCGTTAACAAGAGTAGTGTTTGAGAAGCTGCGTATGATGATGGGCGTGTGTGAAGACTCTCAGGTGAACTGAAGACAGTAATTAGGCAGTATCTTCAGTTCAGGGGAGTGATTGTTACAAGAGACAGCTGTTAATTAGCTAATGACAGTTGTAATTAGTTCAATTTCTGTTATTCTTGTTTAGCTTAGGGCACGTGTGATTCGCATGAGAATCACATTGATCTTTTTCTGTAATCCAGTGTGACTATATATACTTAGTCACCTGCTTAATAAAAGATAAGAGAGAGTTTATCCAATCTATCAAAACCAGTGTTCACACTTTCCAAGCTATTTCTATTGAATTCTAGAGAATAACTTACTGTTGAGAAAATATTTTTAAGAACAGTGCCCAATCACGCCTCTAGTTTCTTTCTCTGTTCCTTACATTCATATTATTCACAACAACTCAAACTCAAAGGTACTTATACGATGTAGTGCATATATATATACCTTTGACAATGGTTCTCCATCAATCATTGATTCTAGCAACTGAACAGAAGTGACAGCACCTGCAATAGCACCTACTCCAGACCCTCGAAGAAACCCAGTTTCTGTCGTCTGACCTTCCATGGCTCCTATGATTGATCCTACCAGACCCCCTCCTGTAAAATTAAGCACCAATTCAGGCCAAAACTCGATCAGTATCGCTAGCTTGCATGGACAAGAGTCATGCATCTTTAAAGGTGAAAACAAACTTCATCATCTTAACACTACTAGTATACATGAAGGCTGAAGCTATACATACATACATACATACATACATAATCAGCTAAAACGTTGCCAGAAGGATTCCCAGAAAGAAAAGTTCAGAATAGTTGTCGTAAATATTATCCAGAAATCAGTGATCCCTTGGTAAAAAGAAGGCATATATATATACCCAATACAAAAATGCAAGCGGATGCAGCAAAGACAGATGTCTTGAGAGCTCTAATGAAAACTCCAGCACCAAAACCCTCCAGTGTCGCCCACAAAGAAACAGCCTCTTCACGCCTGAAGGAAGCCATTATCATGCAAGAAAACAACCTCTTCATTTTGCCAGGCCTTGATTTTGCTGGTGATCAAGAGAGGGAAAAGTAGTCTGCGGCTGTGGAAGGTGTGGAGCAGCACCCAAGCATTTATATATAGGATGGCAAACTATGTACATGCATGAATTTAGGCAGTGATATATACTTAGGGCCTGTTTGGGAGTGTAGCTGCGGTAGCTTTTTAAAGTGCTTATCGTGCCGAAATACATCAAAATGATGTTTTTTTTTATTTTTTAAAAATCATTTTTGAAATCAACACATCAAAATGATCTAAAACACACAAAAATATATTCATTTAAAATAAAATAAAAAATCGGCAAAAAACCGGTGGGATCGCAATGCCAAACGGACATTTAATTGACAGCTTCTCGTGCATTGAAATTGATAAAAATCAATAATTCACTTATATCAATAATTTAGGCAGTGATATATACTTAATTGACAGCTTCTCGTGCATTGAAATTGATAAAAATCAATAATTCACTTATATCAATAATTTAGGCAGTGATATATACTTGACAGCCCTTGAAAGCATATGGCTAACGAAATTATTAAATGATATAACTAAATCACTATAGTCATATTAACAGAAAGATATGCATTATAATAATGTTTTATATATTATTATTATAAGTTTTTTTTATTTGAATTTCACCCATCATTGACTTAATTGATCTTCACTTATTATTATTATTATTTTTTATTTCATCTTTCAATATTAAACTGTTTTGAAAATTATACTTCTTATTTTTTCTTATTTTCTTTCTATTAGGGCAAGTCCAACGGCAGTGCTATATGGGGAGCTATAAATAAAAAATGAATATTTTAGTAATTTTTAGTAGTTTTCTGCACTCCAATGGGAGTGCCATTTGCAAAGCCAATTTTGGCTTTGCTTGCATGAGCTACTATTTGTAGCAGCTTAGATGCAAAGAAGCCAAAATTTTAGCTTCAAAAATCTAGAGCCACATGTGTGTTCCTGCGTTTTATATATATATATCAAAAATATTTATTTTTATTTTTATTTAAAAATACCTCAACAAGAAAGTAAAAAATTAAATTAATAATTATATTGTTTGAAGGTCTTTTAGAAGCAATTATTTATTTATATAACTTACTCCTATTAATTGTATAATTAATTGCATAATTAAACTATATATAAAATAATTAAACTATATTTAAAATAATATTTAAAAAATGGCTCTCCAAAATGACTCTTACCATTGGAGCACACATCAACAAAAAAGCTATATAAACACTATTCAAGAGCCATTTTATAGATTTGGCTCTTAAAAATAGCTCTTACCATTGGACTTGCTCTTAGGATATAGACATGTCACCTTTTCCTCTATTTTAACATTTAAGATTAGTTTTTACAATTTAATTATTCACCTGAGTTTTTTCAATTGTTTTCTATGGATTTAACTCGATTTCATGATCTAGATTAATTGTGGATTTAACATGTTAGCTCGGGTTGATTCCATTCATTGTTTGGCTATTTTTTTCTAATTGATTTTCTGCATTTCTAACTTTAGCATTGAGTTGGTTGAAATTTGATTATAACATATTAGATCAACTAAAAACAACTTGAATGCATAATGAAAACATAGTTTGAGTAGAAAAGTTATATACAACATCATTTTTTTTATACTGAGATGATAATATATTAGATCAACTAAGATCAATTTGAGCTAACTTGTCAAATTCATGACGCAAATTATAAGACCATGATAATCTCATATTTAATAAATACAAAAAATTATGAAATTCAATTCTCCAGCAACTGAATTTTGAATGATAAAATTAAAAAAAAAAAGGAAATAGACAAAACAACAACTCGAGCCTACCTTCCAAACCAACGACTTGAGACATAAAACTAGGATAACCCTATAAAAAGTGAATCAAAATAAATTATAAACTTAACTCATCATCAACTCAATGGTAAATGATGAAATTAAAAGAAAATCAATTAAAAAAGACATAAAAAAACATCTGAGTCAATTCAAATCAACCCATCAAATTCATGATTAGGGTTATGAGACTGGATAATCTCATAGAAAGTAAACAAAAAAAACAACTCAAGTCAATATATATTAACTTGTCAAACCTGTGACTTGGGTAATAAGACTCGAATAACCTTATATAAAACAAGTTATAAAGATTATTTTTCAATCAACCCATTTTTAATGTATGAAATTAGAAGAAAAAAATCATTCTTAAAAAAACACAAAACAACAACTCAAGTAAACCTAAGTTAACCTGCAAAACTTGTAAGTGGGGTTATAAGACTGAACTATCCTTACAAAAAAAAATAAAGCAAAGCAAATGATGAAGCCTACTCTTTTTTTTTTAAACTGGTATTGGTATCATGATCTACATTGCAGGGTTAATAGGTTACCCGAGTTTACTTAATTTATTTTATCATTAAACATTAAGTTGGCTAGAAATTATGCTTTGAAAACAAATTATTTTCTTTTCATTCAGTTATCATGACCCAAATTGTTGGTTTGGTAGGTTTTAATATCAAATTTCCTACTTTAAACTATATATTTTTCACTCTACCACCATGATATCAAATGCCTTTAATCTTCACAATTATTGTCAATCCAGCTTCCTCGAGGAGGTCTAAATTTATCATCAAACACTGACCATTCTTTTTTCTTGCTGAAGTCCTTCTATGTGTTCTTACA
Organism: Salix purpurea; assembly: GCA_027405865.1. Lineage (NCBI taxonomy): Eukaryota > Viridiplantae > Streptophyta > Magnoliopsida > Malpighiales > Salicaceae > Salix > Salix purpurea. Next base: position 2,733,817 of record JAOWLH010000043.1, on the reverse strand, counting down.
TGCCCATAAGATGTCAACATGCAACTTATTCTTCCCTCTTTTAGTTTGTTTTGTTTTCTTATTCAAACCATTCAATAATAGTTTATGGGAATTGTGATTAATATCGATCTTCTAACATTATTTTTGCATCTTTTTATTGTCAAATTAGGTGCCACTATGTGCATGTATGGGAGTGTGGTTGTAGTTATTTTTTAAAGTATTTTTCGTTTAAAAATGTATCAAAATAAATTTTTTTAAAACATATTTTTAACATCAGCACATGAACATAATCTAAAAACATCTAAATAATTAATTTAAAGTAAAATAAAAAAATCATTTTTTTCAAAAACGTTTTTGAAACACAATGTCAAACACTTTCTATATATGATTAACATCGAGGGATGCTCAAATCTAAGAATGATATTCTTATATAAAAACAAAACTATTTTAGAAATGGTTATCTCAACAAAAGCTTTTTGTTTTCATATACTTTGTTAAGCATTGAATAGCTACTAATATGAACTATCTTCTTCCTGATTTTTGAGGAAAGGGATTTCTCCTTGCATTGCCTGCCATGAATGATGGAACTAAATTGACTGCTCAAGCCAACTTGTTAACGAGAACTCCCAAATTGATGCACGGTGGCCTGAGATAGAAAGGGCTTCACTTATTAAGAGTGCTCAATCTGATCTTCATTAACATAGAATACATTTGCATTTTAAAAATATTTATATATATATTTATATCATTTTGATATTATAATGTCACAAATAATTTTTTTTAAGAAAAACATTATTTTGATGTATTTATGAACGAAAAATACTTTCAAAAGCAACTAAAACTACACTATCAAACAGTAACTTCATATCTAAGAGGATGTTTGGGAGTGCAGTTGAAGTTATTTTTCTTTTTTTTTCTTTGGAAATACATCAAAATTATATATTTTTTAAAAAAATATTTTTGATATTATCACATCAAAATGATCTACAAATACTAAAAAATTAATTTAAAACAAAAATAAATAAATAAATTTTTTTTTTAAATCGCTTTTGAACAATGGTCTGTTTGGGAGTGTAATTGAAGTTGTTTTTCAAAGTGTTTTTCGTCAGAAATACATCAAAATAATTTTTTATTTTTATAATTAATATATCAAAATGATATAAAAACACCAAAAAAATATTATATACATATAAAAAAATTGAATGTACTAAGAAACAACACCTTAGTCTAGAACCTGCCCGTGTAAGTCTAGTAGTGCATGATCATGTCAACACAGTTCCACGTCAGTCTGTGCCCAGTGGATTTGGAAACCAGAAATATCTTCCAGATTAATTGCATTGACTTTTGTGCCTTTCCAAAACCCATTGACTTCTTCATCGAGATTCATTACTGCATGAATTTAATTTCCCATTAAAATTTCAAGATTTTTGTGTTCTATCTGAACCTGGATATCTCTGGGACTCGGTCTTAGTCCTTGATAGCTCGGCCGATGCCTCGTTAGATGGATGGAAACATTCACTGGTCGGCGTTTTGTTTATTCAACTTGATCATATCTGAGATGTGATCGAGTTCGTTTGATTTGGGTTTAGGATTCCTTGTCATGCAAGAAAGGCTTCCATGGCACCGAGCTTGATTTAGCTGGCTGCCATTAAATTTAAACTGCAGATGTTCTTTACTGCCGTTCCATCTGATGGAGATCAGATCCCACCAGGAAAGCTCATGCTAATGAAGAGAATCGGTCATGGGAAACTGACATTATTTTTTAAGTATCTCTCTAATTGCATCAAATGGATATTTCTTTAACCAGTTAATATAGAAAACAGAAAATCCCACGCATGATTTTAGATGTGAAATCCATATGAGAAAATTATACTTTCAATGAACGAAAGTGGGAATGGGAAATGATAAATGACAGGTTTGAAAGTTTTCGATTTTTGTCCTAGGCTAACAGGATGTTTGCCAGCTTTATTAGCAAGGTTCTTAGAGGGCTCTACACGTTGCAGATATTGCATCAAATCATTAAACCATTCAGTGAAATAAACTTCCACACAAACAGACAAGCAGAAGATGGATGAGACAATTACAAAGAGATGTTACTTTGAAGACTTTGGTTTGGCATGGAGCAAGTAGTTTTAAGTTTGTATCAACCGAGTGAGCCTTTTCTGATTGATCTTAGGATTTCCAATGTCGAAAGGTTAAAAGCATTGGCGCTAAGAAATGAGAGAAGATACACATTGTCAGCTAGTAGTATATCCTAGTAATCAGCCCACAGGATCAACTCATGGATGAATAAATCCCTGACCTTCCTTTCAATCTGCAAAAAGAAATTTGAGATTTTGTTACCTTAACGAGCCATTTCAGTAATGGAAGCCCATGCATAGTTTTTCAGAAAAGAAAATGAAGAGAGAAAGTTGCATTTCTAACCTCAGCAGGCAAGAATCTTCATCTATGGGGATTCTGCTGGTGCAGATTCTGATGGATAACTCACTGCTGCCACCCTAGCACCAGTCATCATTGCAATGACCTCTCTCATCGTTGGCCTACTGAGTGGAGATGTGCTGGTGCAGAATAATGCAATCTTGAGAACCAGAGACATCTCCTCAATGGTGCTTTTCTGACTCAAGTCTAACCTTCTATCAAATATCTCAGATGTTGGCCCTGAATCATGAATTGATCTTCTAACCCAAGTTACCAGGTCCCCTCCTTGCTCTACACATTGAACAGGCGGTTTCCCGGTGATTAGCTCCAGTAGAACCACTCCGAAGCTGTAGATGTCACATTTCTCAGTCACCTTCAACGTGTAAGCATATTCTGCAGATGAAAATGGATTAAATGTTACAGTTTGTCACATCATGGAATTTGAATATTTAAGCACATTCGAGATGGGAAAAACTTCGGCTCCTTTTGTTCGAAGTATAGGCATACCTGGGGCGATGTAACCATATGAACCTGCAACAGCAGACATGGATTTGGAGTAGGGAAAATCAATCAGCTTCGCCAAGCCGAAGTCTCCCACATGAGCCTGAAGAACTTCATCCAACAAAATGTTGTTCGACTTTATATCACGGTGGATGATTCTAGGCTTACAATCGTAATGCAGATAGCATAAACCCTCAGCTGCTCCAAGACCAATCTTATATCTAGCGTTCCAGTCCAGTGAACATGTTTGGACACTTCCATGAAGCTGCTCTCCGAGGCTCCCATTCGGCATGTATTCATATAGAAGAATGTTGTAGTCCTGGTGGTAGCAGAATCCAAAGAGCTTGACAATATTACGGTGTCTAATCTTTCCGAGGGTCAATATCTCAGCTCGGAAACTGTTGTCAGAACTAGCTCCTAGACCGCGAGACTTGAGCTTTTTTACGGCTATTACCTCCCCGTCAGCCATGACAGCCTTGTACACTGTGCCACAGGCTCCCTTTCCTATAACTGCATCTTCCGAAAAATTTCCAGTAGCCACCAAAATGTCAGTATACGAGAACCCTTCTTTAGGAAAATAGTAGTTGTCTTCGACATCAGGCCTTGTTGCTTCTTCAAGTGAAACAAAAGCAGGTTGACGACGAATCATGGCCCAGCAGAGTCCCACTATGAAAAACAGAGAAACTAACCCGATAGCTCCAGAAATAATGGTCACTAATTTAGCTCTGGATGAACTCTCCTTGATCCAGTTTTTGTTAGGAGTAGGGGATGGGATCGAAAGATGACAATGGTACGAACCTGATTTGCACAAGCCATTGTTGCCAGCGAAATTTGTCGAGTCCATCTTTTGAAATGCGGGAGTATTTGGCACTGCTCCTACCAGGTTATTGTTAGAAAGATTGCAGACTAGAAGGCTCAGCAGCTCACCAATAGACGCCGGAATCTCACCAACGAGTTGATTGTCGTTCAAGTAGAGTGATTCTAGCATCTGCAATTTCCCTAAATCATTGGGAATTGTACCAGAAAGGCGATTATGGCTAATGTTGAGAGCAATCTGGAGAGTGGTAAGTTGACCAAGCTCAACAGGAATGGCACCAGAAAAAATATTTCCTCCCACTTGCAACTCAGTTAGTCTGTTTAGACTGCCTAAGGTACTTGGAATTTCTCCAGTTATTCTGTTGTCTGAAAGCTTCAGGAGTTCCAGGTTCACGAGCAAGCCAATTTCTTTCGGGAGAGAGCCTGTGAAATGGTTCCGACTGAGATCAAGCCTCTGAAGCCTTGTGCAATTTCCCAATTCATGAGGAATACCTCCTGAGAGCCGATTGGAAGAAATGTTGAATGCAACGAGCTGCGTCAGGTTTCCTATCTCTGGCGGAATTTGCCCAAAAAAATAGTTATCTGACAAGAGCAACCTCTTCAAACTCCCGAGCTTGCCTACTCCAGGGGGTATGAACCCGGAGAATCGGTTTTGATGAATTTCAAGAGCAGAAAGATTCTGAAGTTGATATAATTCAGCAGGGAGACTTCCGGTAAGCAAGTTACCCCCAAGCATTAGCTGCTTAAGAGACTTGCATGTTTTCAGACCAAAAGGGATGTTTCCAAACAACCTATTTGATCCGAGGCTCAAAAATATCAATTCCTGGTACCTGCAAAGGTATGGAGGTATGCTCCCAACTAGATTGTTGGCAGATAAGTCAAGGACAGAGAGGTTACTATTATAACCAATGAGAAAAGGAATATGACCCTCAAGACGGTTGTCAAAAAGCTGCAACTCGTCTAGATATTTTAGGTTTTGAAACTCTAGAGGAATTGCACCTGTCAGGCTATTTATGGACAGGTCAAAGTTTCGCAGCTGTGTTAACTCTCCAAGCTCCCTGGGAATACTTCCCTGAAGGAAATTCTCAAAAAGGTGAAGCAAGCTGAGATCAGGGATTCCCCCCAACTCTCTTGGAATAGTCCCACTTAACCTGTTCTCAGAAAGATCTATCTCCAGAGCACTGCTGCAATTTCCAAGCTCCCGAGGAATTGTTCCATTCAACAGGTTGGTATATATGTACAGTTTTTTTAGCTGGGATAATTTGCCAAGTTCTTTTGGAAGATACCCACTAAAGGAATTTTCATGCAATGCAATCACCTCTAGGTTGCTGATATTTCCTATCTCAGCAGGAATCTCCCCAGATAAAAAGTTTTGCCAGAGGATCAAATTGGTAAGATTCTGGAGTTTCTGAAGCTCCCTTGGAAGAGAACCTTGGAGACGATTCTGTGCCAACCCGAGTATCACTAAGCTCTCACATTCGCTAATTTCGGGCGGTATTGGACCTGTGAAATAGTTTAAACCTGCCCTGATGACCCTAAGATGCTTTAACTCACGGATTGATACAGGAATTGTGCCTGTGAGATTATTGCTATATATGACAAGCTCTTCAAGTAAAGTCAAATTCCCTATCTCCGCAGAGATTTCTCCGAATATATAATTCTCACAGAAATAAAGCCGTCTAAGAGTGTTAAGTGTGCACAGATGTGCTGGAAATTCCCCATGAAACCTATTTGTACAGAGGTCAAGAGTCTCTAGATTATGACAGTCATCAAGATACTGAGGAATGGGACCAGAAAAGAAGTTGGAGGACATATTCAACTCGACTAAACCAGGGAGATTGTGACATATATTTGCAGTTTTAGACAGACTACCGGACAAATTAAGGCCATGGAGATTCAAAGACGTTACCTTAAGATTGGTAGAACAAGCTACTCCCTTCCAATCGCAGGGATTCAAGTCCAGAGAATTCCAGCCTCGAAGATTGTTATCAGGATCATTGACTGATTTTGTAAACTCCAAAAGAAAAACACCCTCTTGGTTTAATGATATCACGAATACAAAATGGAAATTAAGCATAAAAAACACCAAGCAAAAGAGGTTGCAAGGAAAGGGAGAATTCAACTGGCATGGCATCATCGTTAAGAAAAATGAAGAAGCAGAATTGAATAGGAAAAGAAGGACTCGGTTGTGGAGTACCCAGGGTGTGGTGCAAGAACTCACAAGACAGCAGGATTTTAAAATCAACTCCTCTCCATCGTTGCAACTTTCCGAGGCAAGACTGACTAGAATTCGGTCAATAAAGAATAATCGATCCTACAAATTCAATCAATCAATAAGCGCATGTCTCTGGTTCCAATTCTACACTCACCCAATTCCGGACAGGAAAAAAGAAAGAAAAAAGAAACCACAGAGTGAGAACTTTGAATAAAGGACTTGGACAAACCGAACTCGGACAATCCGAACTTGAAAATTACTTCTAAGAACAGGTATTTGATTTTGACTCTGAAAACTAAGGTACAAGGAAATGACAGAACTCGGAACATAAATAAGAGAGGAATAGAAAGAGAGACGAAGACAGAGACCTACCTACAACCTTTACCGATAGAACATGAGAGGTAGATAATAAACAGAAAAAAGAGAGATTGATATGGGCAAGAAAGTGGAGAAAGACCACAAGAGTCACGATGTAAAAGTTCTTTTGGTGTTTTTTTGGAGTCAACGCCTACACTTTACAGCCTAGGTGCTTCTACTCCAACTAGCTCCTCCTCATTCCACCATTTTCAACTCTGCTTAACTTTCTATCATCAATAATGCTTCTTGATTGAGCAGAAAATTGGAATGAAATGACAGGACCTGTGGTTGCTTGGAAGTTTTGGAGAGTGAAAAATGATTGAGACGAGACGTGGAAATCCTTCGATCATCAATCAATTACATTCTTTCTTCTCTACCATTGTTGCTAGACCTGCCAATATGGAGTTTTTGAGCATTTTTCCTCGTGTAATGATTTTCTTCGAGACTGTAATCTGAGTGTGCCTCTCCCTTCTTGGATAGTGGGCTGGCATGGAATCTGCCTGTCACTTCTGCCGACGCACAGTGGAGAGTTCGTAAGCTGACAACATTCGGTTATTTAGGAAACAACTAAGGTAAACAAGAGCAATGTTCCGAATTGCCAATATCTAACCATAACTATTCATGAATATTTGAAGTTACATATATATAATATTTATTTTTTTGCAATTTTATATCATGAATACTTGGTAATGCTTGGTTATTGTCTTGAAATAGCAGGGTTGAAGATAATGGAAATTAAAAAAAAAAAACTAAGGTGATGCATATTATATTTATTAGTGGTGGGCAAAATAACTAAAAAACTGATTAAACTCGAAAAATTGAAAAAACAATTAACCGGGAAAAACTAAACCATTAAACCGATCAAACCAATTATAATTTTTTTTTAAATTCTAGTTTGGTTTTTGTTTTTTAAGGAAAAAATCGGTGAACCAAACCGAACCGAACCGATTCAAATTAAAAATATATATATACTATAATTTTTTATTCTTCCGGTTCAATTTAAATTTTCTAGTTTGATTACATTTTAGTGAATGGGAGAAGGGAAAAACTCGGTTAAAGTAAAAAAAAACTAAAATAAACGAAACTATTTTTCAGTTTTCCAATTAAAAACCGAACCGAAACCAATCGGTTTAAATCAGGTCCAGTTCGGTTTCAGGTTTTTAAGAAAAAAAAATTAGTTTGGTTGTTTTTATCAATAAAAACTTAACCGAACTGAAAATGATGATCGTGGTATTTATACTTTGTATTTCAAAATTCTCTCTCCCATTTTTCAACAAAACACGTAATCTTGGCATTACCATAAATCGCCAAACATCCAAGATAATCCAAACAGGGAAAAAAAAGTTCATAAAAACAGAGCCCAGACTTCACATCAAATAATCAAGCCAAGCAATGCGAGACGTTTTCTCTGTAATTTTCTTCTTTTAATTCAACTTTATGAGGATTATTATGCAATTTTCCAACTCAATCCCATCACCAAGAGGGAGGCTTTGAAATTTTCGTAGAAACTTTATTTGATCCAAAATTGATTATGACAGTCGGTGTGGCTATGATTATGGAACTCCAATCATCATCACCATGGGAAAGTAGAATGGGGGAGGATAGTTATCATTTTAAACACATGCATTATTTTAAAATCTTATTTTAGTATGAATTTTTTATGATTTGTGCTTTCTTAAAAGTGATAATTCTTTAAATCTAGTTAATAAAATAACTTATTATATTTTATTTACATGATTTCTTCTAATGCTTATATATCTCCAATATTAAATTCAATTGTACAAAATAAAAATCTATATATCTAAAACCTCCTATTAAAATATCAGCTTGATTCAACGGTAATGAGCTATAAATCAAATATTGAAGACAAGTTACTCAAGCTACTTGGTTTTTTCTTCTCGTCTTATAATTGTCTTTAAATCTTTCTCTTCATCTTTTTTTCCCTACCACCAACACAATTAAAAGACATCATCTTTCTTATATATGTGTGGTTTACTTTATAATTGGTGGTTCCTTTTAAATTGTGCGAGACTCGTAACAAATATCTTTATCACACACTATATGAGGAGTTCTCCATGAAAATGATGGGCTTCCAAGACTCACTAAGGGGTTTCATCAAGCCCACTTGCCTTCTTCATAACTCAAATTTCTATTTTAGTTAAGGTATGGTCATAATATCTGATAAATTATCATTGGTGTAGATCTTCTCATCAATAAAGAATTTCATCACCGTAGTATCTCAAATCTATTTTTATCTAACCTTAAAATGTTCTTATAAATAATAAAAAGTAGGATGCTTCCTAAGATGGAATGAACCTTTACTATCACGGTGCAACATAAAGCTCTCTTATATTAGGTCAAAATCATGGAAGAATTTCTTCATTTATAACTTTTTACCCCTTTTAGTAAGAGCAATATATTTAGTCTTTATAATGGATAATGAACCATTTTTTTACAGTTATGGTTTTTATAAAATTGCTCCCTTGTAAAGGTCATTAGGTATCTCAATATAGATTTTTTATAATCAACATCACCAACCATATTCATAGTTATGTGTCCATTTAGCACAAATTTGCAATTATAAAAATATAAACTGAAAGTAGAAATACATTTGAGATATTTGAGTATCCATTTCACTATTGATTAGTGTTCTTTACCAGGATTAGAGAGGAACCGACTGAACACACCAATAACATGAGTTATATCAAGCCTTGCACAAACCATAACATAGATCATGTTACCATATATAGATGCATAAAAAGCCTTTTTTATCTCATTTTTTTTCACTTGAACAATACCATGTAGAACATAGTTTAAAATGGCTTGTTTAAACTTACACATGTAAAAGAATTTGTTTTATCGATTCTAAGTTTTCTATTGTAAAAGACTTGCATAAATATCCCTTTAAACTCTAAATCTTATTAACATCATGATTAACAATCAACATATCATCCACATACAACAAGAGAATAATGAATTTACTATTACAAAACATTTTTTTTATAAATACAAAATGATCATCAGTGGTCTTATCACAATCATACTTTACCATGAAGAATCAAACTTTTTGTACCGTTATCTTGAAGCTTACCCACATAGATTTTTTTTTAGCTTGCAAACTAGTTGTCATTTGCTTTTCATTTCAAACTCTTCAGGCTACTTCATGTAGATCTTTTTATCTAGGTCATCATGGAGAAAGACAATTTTCACATCAAAATTTTCAACAATAAAATTCAAATTAGCAACTACACCAAGCACAATTAGGATTACAAATGTATTGGCCATCTATGAGAGTATCACTTTAAAAATTAATAATTATTTCTGATCAAATTTTTCCCAATCAATCTTACCTTTTACCTTGTTTATAAGAAATTTCCTTTAATTCTTAGCTTGAACACCTATTTGTTTTTTAATGTTTTATTACTTTTAGGAAGTTTCACTAACTTAAAAATATGGTTTTCATGCATAGATTCCATTTACTCTTGCATATTTTTCAACCACTTTGTTTTTATGTTAAATAATTTCATCAAAGCATTTTGTCTTTCCCCTATCACTAACTAATGCATACTCATTAGATAATATATGGTAAAACTTAGTAAGGTTTGGTGGGCCTCCTTAATTGTACCTTATTTGGATTTTACTGAATAAGTTGTCCAGGAATAACATCATCATCATTATCATAATTAGTTGGTTTATGATCATTAACTAATGGATCAAAAAGCAAACCATTATTATCATTATTTTACAAAATTTCTTATGATTAGAAGGCATCAAATAATTTATAAAGTGGGTCTTAGATCCAAATTAGCATGAATGAGATTAGTATACTCTATTTCTTTTTTTTATTCAAAGTCTTCAATAATTTGGTCTTTAAATATATCAGCATCTCTACTTCTAATAACTTTCCTCTTTTGTAGATCTCGTAGCTTGTAGTCAAACTCATCATCTTTAAATCTATTTTTTTTCATCTTGTTTTCAAGCTTAGATCTTTCATCTTTAAGAACCTTTACAAATGTTTTGTATCTAAACAATCTTAAAAAAAAAAAAAAAAAACATCTTCACCCTCCATCTAAAATACTAAATTCAATAAGAACTGATGGAAAAAGATTAATCATGGCAATTAAAGTCTTCATTACCTTATTCCAAAAGATTTAGTCGGATTTGCATAAGATAACATATATCTAATTTCTCAATAATAGTTATGTTTATTCTTTCAACAATTTTATTCTATTATAAAGTTTTTGGAACTATCTTTTCCATGTTAATATCATAATCCTTACAATATTTGTCAAAAATATCTATGTATTCACCATTATTATAAGTTTAAATATATATATATATATATATATATAAAAGCTTTCTAACAACTTTTTAATTATGGAATAGAAATCCTTAAAGACAACAAACACCTTAGATAGATGAACTATTATTTTGAAATGGTCATCAATAGAATTAACAAAGTATAAAACATATCTAATAAATTTATCCATCATAAAAAAAAAAACATTAATATGAACCAAATCAATAACATATGATCTTTTATATGAAAATGATCTTTAAAATGCAACTTTATATTTCTTACATATAAACCACATCAATATGAACCAAATCAATAACATATGATCTTTTATAATATGAAAGTGATCTTTAAAATGCAACTTTATGTTCTTTACCAGCTCAATAATTAGTTTAAGTATTTAAGTATATGTCTTCTAAGGTAAAGTATTTATTTTTAACAATCAATATAAACATTTCAAGTAAAGAAGTTATCTCTAAAGATCTCAAGATATATGTTGTTTACAGAAAAACATCAAATCACATAATTGATTTCACTAATAAATTAAATCACTGTATATCAGATCCAATAAAAACAATCAAACCCGTGTAATATAAGAAGTTTATTCATAAAACTATCTCTCTTTCAATCTCATAATCACAAGTTGTGAAAATAATCAAGGGTTAATAGGGAAAAAAAGTACTTTTTTCATCAGATTATATTCAAGATTTTCTCTTAAATATCTTATATACCCAAAATTGATTTTACCCTTTGTAAATTTGCATTGCTTCGAGGAAAGTATGAACATTATTTATTTATTTCCAGGGGAGAAGGATGAATAATGATGAGAATTCGGAAGAACAATCACAGTTCATGAGCATCCACCACAGCAGTGATGATAGCTTTAAAACTGCATAAAATGTGTGTATATCTCATTAGATACAAAAGCTTAGTAGTCCGACCCATGTACAGTGTGTAGAAGAAAACGAAGAACAGCAGCAGAAAAACTGGTGACAGCTCCAAAATTGGCATACCCTGCACCCTTCTACGATCTAATTATACAAACTTTTCAGAGATACTTGTATAATTTGAAGGGGCTAGCTAGGAATGAAGCCTCCGGCTAGGCACTTTTCCTGACCGTATAGTGATGATAATTGCCATTGTAATGCTGGCTGTTGCTCAGAGAACAATATCTTGGACTGGATCCTTTATTTCTCAGCAAGCTACCAAGCCCGCCACCACCCTTCTTCCACAACCTCCACCAGCTCTTCCTCCTGGGGGAAGAAACACCGCCTTGGAGGCGACCACTCGGGTGGCTCCTCCCCTTTTTCGCCACGAGGCCACGAACCTCGGGTGGCTTGTAGTTCCTTATCAGAGGCCAGTTGATCCCGTCGAAAAAGGGGTGTCTTTTGATGTCGGTGGCACCCTTGGTGCACCCTAGTCTCTGCCCTGGGTTCTTGACTAGCAGCTTCTTGACCAAATCCCTGGCCTCTTCCATCGCTTTGCCCTCCCCTTCCATCACATGGAAGGTCACGTGCTTGCTCGATGCTATATTGCGCAAGGTGCTCTCTTTACTCCCTCCCTTGAACGGCGTCGTTCCGTACAACAATTCATAGACCAGAACACCAAAAGCCCACCAGTCCACTCCATTACCGTGGCCATTTCCAGACAGCAGCTCAGGAGCCAGGTACTCGTGCGTCCCAACGCAAGATCTAGACGAAGCGGCCGTGGGCTCCGCCACAAACTCCTCCTCCACCACTTCCTCCTCCTCTACTCCCCTCCGATTAACCGCGCCGAAACAATTACCTCCTTTTCTCATGGACCCCGCCATTCTTTTTTTTTGGACCCTTCTGTCAAAAGTGGGGACAACATCAGCTTTGAAACACAAATCGAAGTCAGATAACATTATATGACCATCTTCACGTAATAATATGTTCTCCGGCTTTAGATCCCGGTAAACAACACCTAAGGCATGTAAATACTCCAGAGCCACCAGGACCTCAGCAGCGAAGAACTTGACAGCCTGAACTGGCAACCGATTACCAGGCTGCTTGCGTAGCAAAGAGTGAAGGTCTCCATTGGGGCAGTAATCAATCAAAAGACAGGAGTAATGAGAGACTTCGAGATGGGCATAGAGTGTAGGCAGGAAAGGGTGGTCTAGCATGGAGAGAATCTCACCTTCCATCTGAACATGAGATAGTTTTTTCTTGGTTAAAGAATCTTTATCGATAACTTTCAAAGCAAAGCTTGCATCGCTGCAATCTCTGAGCTGGCAAAGAAAGACACGGCCAAGATTTCCTGTGCCAAGGTGGCGGAGGAGCTTGAGGTGTCGGAGGTGGAGTTTGCCGTCTGTAGAGAGGTTGGTGGCTGTTTTTATAGCAGACCAATGTGGATCACATTTACGATGGTGGAGAGAGTTTTTGACGGTGGTGGTTGTGGTGGTGGTGGTGGAGGAGGTGGTGGAGAGGCGGTCGTTAAAGCTGAGAGTTAGACTAGAACGTGCAAGACTGGACCGAGCACTCGAGGAGGCAAAAGTGCGGTCAGTGGCGGTGGAGTTGAAGCTGAAATCAAGATCGGCATCAGATGGGCAGCGGTGAAGCTGGGTTTCTTCAACATCCATGGTTTGTCGTGTGGAGAAAATTAGAGAGCAATGAGCTGGAGATACAATGGCTGGTGGGCTGGCTTATAAGGAAGAGAAGGAGAGACAGAGAGGGCTGGCTGCACAGAATTAAATATTGTAGTTGGTTGACCAAACTATAGAGATGATGGAGATGCAAAAGGGTATTGGAAGCTGCTGATAGGTTGACCCATTTGCAATTTTCTTGTTTTAAATTGTAATTAATTTTTAAAAACAATTATTAGACACTAAACTTATTCTGGGTTAAGGACAAAATAACAATGAGCTTTGAAAATTTGTTATGAGATTCTTACAATTACATTATATAATTTTATTTGTTGTACGTGAACAAGTATTTTAAAATTAGTTTGTGTGTTAATTAATTTAATATATTTATTTTTTAGAAGATGATTTAAATTTAAAAATTAAGCATATGGAACCTCTCTTAACATCGGATTAATCCCTTTCTTGATGGAATCATGGTATTTATATAGAATATGAACTTCTACATTGTGTTATGCAATGCTTTTTGTGTGTGTGTTATCCCATAAAAATCAATGAAATCTTAATTTAACCAAAAGGACTTTTCTAAATAGATAGATAGATTTTTACTTGTGTTTGATCCTAGATCAAATAGGTTACGAGTCAACTCGGGTTTTTTTATGGGGTCAAATCAAGTTAATCATTAATCAGATTTAAAAAAAAAAAAAACTCAGATGAGTTCAAATCTTGAATCTATTGAATCTAGTTGTTTGGTCGGTCATTGTTTTATAACTAAAATTATTATAAGATTATTAATTTCAAAACTTAGTGGGTGTTTGGGAGTGTTTGTGAAAAAATATATATTTTTTATTTTATTTTTTACTTTAAATTAATTTTTTTGGTGTTTTTAAATTATTTTGATGTGCTGATGTCAAAAATGATTTTTAAAAAATATAAAAAAATCATTTTGATTTATCTCTAAACAAAAAACACTTTCGAAAGCAACCGCAACCACACTGTCAAACAGACAATTAAAATAAACTAAGTAAAACACAATACTATCTAATTATTGTAATACAAACTAAAATCTAAATCACTATATCTTCTCCACTAGTAACAATTACAGTTAATCCAGTCCCTAAGGGGTGTGGCGTGGTGGCAAAAAGCTTGAGATCTGCAGTGCAGGTCTCGAGTTCGAGTCGGAGATGCACTTTTTATGAGAACCTGAGACAACCGAGATTTTATTTACTCATCTGAACCCACAAAATACACTTTCCATAGATATGGTTTTCTCGAATAAAAAAAATACAGTTAATCCAATTTTATCTTCTTATTTTTTTTTTTGCCTCTTCTGTTTCAAATCAGTAACAGAACACTAACTTGACATTGCAACCCCATTACAAGTCATCAACCAGCTTCGAAACCCTAACTGAGAGTGCTTCTAAAACCCACGCAAGATATCTACACCGCGCGCGAGTTCCGAGGAGAGAAAACATTGGGGCCTGAAAAGTAGAGAGGCTCGTGTGTGAACAGCTACAGGCACTCGCAGGAATTTAAAAAAACCAAATTAGACGTAGGAAAGTAGCCTGATGAGGCAATAAGTCAGAGGTGGTGGCTCGGCTCCGATCCAGAAATTGACTCGGAGAAGCAAAGCCGCGTATTGGTGTTGGATTCTGTGTAAAATAAATAGCAAAGAAAACAGGGGAGAGCTGGCAACGGTCAGTCGGCTCTATGCAGGCACTTCCTTTGAGTCATCACTCCCATATTAGCTTCTTTAATTCTTCTCGCATAATGTGTTTTTGGGTTGGATCACTTTTTTTATTATTATTATTAATATGGATATCTAGATTAATGTACTTGTATCTCGATTAATCTTATAATTTTTAAAGATAATGATCATGTAAGCTTCCAGTAGCTATCATATTAGTAATTGCATGGCTTGAACTTGAGATCACATGGAAAACAAATTTTCAATCTCTTAAATTGAATCAGTTTCCACCAACTAGGATATGAATGGATTTTTTTTTTATTAATATGGATATTCGGGTCAGTATATGTGCACCTTGATTCATCTCATAATTCCTGAAGTTAACGATCATGTAAGTTTTCAGTGATCATCATCTTAGCAACTGCATGGCTTGAACCTAAGATCACATGAGAAGCAAACTTTTATTTTCAAACTCTTAAATTGAATCAGTTTCATTTTTTTAATTAACGTAGATGTCCTGGTTAGTATGCGTGAACCATGATTAATCTCACGATTTCTAAAGTTGACAACTATGTAAGCCTCTAGTGGTCATCATATTAATAACCATATGACTTGAACATAAGATCACATGGGAAGCAAACCTATTAATTCCAAGTTATTACCATTGTGTTAACTGCTAGCATTGTGTTTGACATTATATTTCAAAAACATTTTTGGAAAAAAATGATTTTTTATTAGCTTTTACTTTAAATAAAAAAATAATGTTTTTAAATCATTTTCATATACTAATATCAAAAATAATTTTTAAAAATTAAAACATATTATTTTAATATATTTCTAAATAAAAAATATTTTTAAAAACAATCTCTAATCATCTAAAACAGATGGTTACCATGGATTTCTCATCGTTCATGTGGGGATGTAATTTCAGCTCACACTCTCTCACGTCAAAGAAAGAATTTGGATTTTTCCGAGACATATTTCTAAGTTAGTTCACTGTCACGTGATACATTTGAATTCAAAAGGAAATGAACATACGAATCCATGACTCTTTCATTGTTGTTAATGTACACTCTTTGATTTGACAACTACACAAATAACTTGTAAGAGCTCTAAAATACGCTGTTCAGCTTTTAAAAAATTCAATATGAAATTATTTTTAATATTAAAATGATAATATATTAGATTAATTCAAGATTTGTGATTAATTTGTTAAATTTGAAACCTCAATCATGAATTTAAGTGAGTTTAACAATTTTATTTATTAAGACTATTGTTTTATTTAATGATATGATATCAAAAATAAATGTTTGCAGAATTGACCATCGATTTAATATTTAGATATTTATTTTAGATCGAATGACTTTATAAAAAACAAATCAAAACAAAAACCAGTTTTAAATCAACCAAAAGTTGAAAGATGAAACTCATAAAAAAATCTCAAATATTATTTAATTTAAAAAAAAACTATTTGGTATTGTTATTAAACTCGACTAAATAAACAACCTTGAAACCTCATAACCCAATTTCTTGCCTATATCAAATTTAAAATTAGCATATATTATATGACCTAAATCATTTAGTAAGTTCAAAGTCAACTTAAATCATTGATAAAAAAATAGTTTGACTTCTTTTTTAAGAAAAAAAAATATTTTTAATATAGAAACGATGGCATATTAGATCATCCCTTATTCCATGGCTTGATTCACAAAACCACCAACATGGATTATGAACTCCATTGAATTTAAAAACTTTTCTTTTTGAACTATTTCTTATTTAATGATAAGAAAAAAATATATATTTGCAAAAGCCAAGCACTTATCAAATGTCAAGACACTTATTTAAAATTTTGATAACTTCATAAAAAACAAATTAAAATAAATTATGATAATGGTGGCCGGTTCAAGCTAGCGGTTTTGGGGATACTAGCAATGTTACAGCAACTCATACTTCTTGGAAAGAAATCA
Organism: Salix purpurea; assembly: GCA_027405865.1. Lineage (NCBI taxonomy): Eukaryota > Viridiplantae > Streptophyta > Magnoliopsida > Malpighiales > Salicaceae > Salix > Salix purpurea. The sequence goes on along the minus strand of JAOWLH010000043.1, from coordinate 2,716,981 downwards.
AATGAATTAGAAATAGTTTTAATATTATATTATATTATCATGAGCTTTGTTATTTTTCTTTTTATGGAATTATTTTAATCTCAGATCTATAGATTATTTTAAATGAATTAGAAGGTTTTGTTTTGATTTATTTATAGTTTTGCCTTTAATTATTTAATTTTACTAATAGTAATTGATCTCTATTATTTTATTAAGTTTCTTTTGTACAAAGTCATCCCGCTCTCATATGTTGACTGCATGTTTGACATGCAATGAATTTTTTTGTCCATTTTAAAAATTGTTTTTTTTTTTTTAATTTGTCATTCAATCTTTGCTTTGCCGGTAATTAAGTTTTAATTTTTGTTGTCTTTATAAAATTGTCTTGTTCTCTGTTATCAAATAAAACCACCAAGATCTTTTATAAATATTTACAAGGTATTTTATATATATATATATATATATATATATATATATATATATATATATTTGAATAAAAATTAAAATCAAAATAAAAATTAAATTAAAAGGAAGTATGGTAAAATAATACACCAAGCATATTCCAATACTATCATGTCTATAGCTGGCGTGGTGGTTACGATGCAATGGGGTCTGTATACACCACCATCAATCATGCTCACAATTCATAGTCCTATCTTGTCAGTCAACTTTAACTGACCAACATGCAATGCACTCGCCTTTTTTCTCATTTTCATTTCAAAATTATTTTTAAGAAAAAAATAATTTTTTTTATTTTAATATTTTACTTTAATTATTTTTGTTTTTTAATATCATATAAATCCAGTAGGCGAGTAATATTCCAGTTATCTTAGTTTTTTATAAAAATACACGTTTTTACTCGAACTCGAGACTTAGAGATAACCAGGGCTCAAAATATAATTTTTTTAATATACTAAACAAAAACATAAAAGCAAATTGTTTTGTTGAGTTTGTCAACCGACATTAAATATAGTTGTTATATATTAGGGAGGAGCTAAGAACTTTGTGATTTGAAATATAATTTGTATTAATTATAATAACTCATTTAACTTCATAAAAATCGATTCAAAACCAATCACGTTTTTATTTTATTCATTTTCTTAAAATACAAAATAAAAAAAAATAATTTTTTTTTAAAAATATTTATGAAATTAAATATCAAAGGGGGCTTAAGTCGTAACTATTTTTAACAAGGATATTTGAAGCAATTAATTATTTTATAGTGCTAAATTTATTTAAAATAAATGTTTTTTTCCTCGTTTCCGAATGGAGTAGTGGATGGTTCTTCTGACATGAAATCCTTGTGTACAGACAAAATAAATGGGTGGAAGTAGACTTGCTTCTATATGCTAGCTAGGGTAGGACATAGGTTTCAGAAAATCAGTAACTATTTGTGACCGTGCATAACGTGTTCAACAGATTAAATAGTGTCATTTTCTTTTTCCGGGCCCATCTATTTATTTTATTTTATTTTTTTTTTTTTTTCTTGTAGGTAGCCTGGTTATTTATGAACAATTATTGTACTGGACCGGTGTAGAAGTTTGTGACAGTTTTGGATTGTGTACCACATAATTTTTTATATTGTTTTTTGTTTTGAAATTTATTAAAAAGATATTTATTTATTTATTTATTAAAAATTATTCTCGATAGTATCATATTAAAATCATTTTAAAACACTATATTTTTTTAATTTAAAATAATAAAAATCAATTTTTTTCTTTGTCTTTGTTTGGAATGCGTTTTATAATTGTTATTGAAAACTTTTTATTTTTATTTTAAATAATTTTTTTTTGATGTTCATACATTATTTTGATAATCTAATATTGAAAATAATTTTTTTTAAATATAATTTTAAATATAAAAAATAATCTTAATCACAATTTTAAACCACTTGAAGCTCAAGCAATAAAAGCAGAAAGATCAAGCTAAAAAAGCAAAAGAAACTAAACTAAATTATATCCTGTTATTTTTAATTATTATAATATTTTAAGATTTATTTTTAATTGTGTTTCAAAAATATATTTGATTTTTTAAAAAACATTATTTAATTTGAAATTAAATATTTTTGATATTTTTAAATTATTTTTATATATTAATATTAAAAATGATTTTAAAAAATAAAAAATATTTTAATAAAATTCTAAAAAAAAACAGTTAAATAACCAAACTCAAAACAGAATATTAGTATTCTCGAAAGATCCATGGATCTAATTATTGTTCAAAAGAGGGAGGAAAAGTACGATTTTTTTTGTTTATTTTATTTTATTTTTCATATGAAATTTACTTGGTTTAAAAATACTCCACGCCATGAGTACATGATGTGATAAATATTCACTTTCTGAGTCGACGTCCGTCCTTATCCAGTCACCGTGATCATACGTACCTCCACCCGTGATCTGCATGCTCTTCACTTTCTTCCTCGCTGTGATCATTTTCTTGGAATTTATCTGGGTTTACCTCAATTAATTTATAAAAATATAATTTCAAGATTGTTTTAAGGAAATTAAAATAAAAAAAAGGAAATACCCTTTTCTTTTCCTTTTTTCGTGTTAATTTAATATATATATATATATATATATATATTATATTTCAAGAAAGCGCATCGACTAACCAGTAGCATCGCTAAGCTGTAGCTGGAACCTTCTTAATTTTATTTATTATATTCCAATATTTAATTAAATTTAGAATTTTTACCCATAAAAAATAAAAAGGAAGAAACGGGAGGTAGTGGCCCCCATGTGAAGGCCAGTTTGATCGGTTCTAACAAGGGCTGGGACCCATGTGGAAGTGAAGGACTCTGCTGTCTGCCACGTGGGGAGCATCGGTCCTATATTGTCGCTCGCTTTCGCAAAAAAATAATATAGTGGCACGAGGATTTATTGCATCGTTATAATTATAAATGTATTTTTAAAGAAAAATATATAAAATTATTTTTATAAATAAATAAATAATTTTAAAAGCATGTTAAAACCGCAATCACAAACATCTCTTGTTAGTTCATTTATTTTAAAAAAACATATAATAAAATATATATTTCAAGTACTAACATAATTCATCAATAATGACTTTCAACTTCCTAGCTCATGACATGATAATAATGTAGGCAGACAATTATGAATCTGTCCTTTCCTCTAGATCAAGGTGATGAGGGTATCTTGGGGTGGACCAAATTTTAATTTTACCTACTTTCTTTTTGTGTTTTTTGTATTTTAAATTAATATTTTGGGGAGAGAAAAATAGATGCCTTTATGACTGTTATCCACTCTTCATCATCCATGTAATTATCGCAACAAATGATAAAGTTTTATGTGTAATTTTTTTAAAAAAATGATTTTTATTAAAAAAAATATTTTTATTTTAAAAAAATTTATTTTTGATATCAGTATATGAAAATAATCTAAAAATATAATTTTCAATAAATAAAATTAATTTTTTTCAAAAATATTTTTAAAATACAGTGTAAAATAAAATAATAGATGATTCGCATTTGAAAGGGATAATAATTCATCTCTTGATCCATGTAAATAATTTTTTATTTTCATGGATTGATTAGTAATGGTCATTTGAAACGCATCATTTAAAAACTATTATATAAATATTTTAAAAAAATAGTACTTAAAAAGAATTAAGCAAGTAATTTCTCTTCTCTTTCCATAACAATGATTATATATTCCAAGAAAAAAACTTCCTTCACTTTTTTTTTACAATAGTATTTAATTATTGTTTTGAAATAAAAGATATAAACAAAGAAAGATATCATATCTTAGCAAAGCTTAATAGATACTTAAGAGCGTGATTGCAATTGGTTATTTTATTTAGAAATATATAAAAATAATATTTTTTTATATTTAAAAATTATTCTTGATTTCAACATATCAAAACAATCTAGAAATAATAATAAAATTTATTTTTTTCAAAAAATAGTTATCCAACATTTCACAAACACTATCTTAATCTATGATCTAAACATGTTGTTCCCTATGATTATCCCAAGTTGATACCCTCCACCACCTTTGTGCCTTAACCAACACATTCTTTCACATGACCAGTCTAGTCAAGGCACTTCCATCTCTTCATGTTTGTTTGAGAAGTATGATTGATATCTTTTTTGAAATATTTTTTTTATTTTTTAAAAATTATTTTTGACATCAACACATCAAAATAATTTTAAAACACAATTTTTTAAAATTTAAAATAAAATATAATAACAATAAATTTTATATTTTTTTAAAAAATATTTTTAAAACACAACGTCAACCACTTTTAATCTTCTTGTTGCTTTTCTAGATCATGGGTCAGGGAGGCTTCTTCTAAACATGAAATTCTGTTCAATTTGGTCAAGATTTTAAGAGCTAGACATGGGAGTGACCGATGGCAGTGGCATGTGCCAACCAGCCTGTATTTATTTCACACACCATCAACTTGTTTTCTAATCCTTTCTTAATCAATCACTAAGCATGGCACAATATGTGTTCATGGAATGATGGTTTTTTTTTTTGTTTGACATGTGGGAGGTTTTCATGTGCCCTAGGAGTGGAGGCCCAGAAAATAATTAGGGCCCATCATGTTTTCTTTTTAAAAAGATGGCTTGACCCACAAATTATATGGGTGTCCTTAATTATTTCACTGTGGTCCCTCTCTTTATTACCTCCATTTGAGATTATCATACATTTGGGAGAATTTATTTTCAGGATGAAAAATGATGATCACAATCAATTCCCAAAATTAATGGAAATTTGATTATTATTATTATTATTATGATTATTTATCTCAATTCATCACCACCATGATCCCGTTGATTGATTCTTGAATTCGATATTGTTTAAATTTATTAGCTATATATTAGATCATTTTTATAGTTTTTCATATCTTATAATTAAGGTATCGTTTTCAAGGGGTTTGACGTAATGACAGAAAACTTACGATCCTCACAACAAATTTCGAATTTAAGTTAGGACGTGCACTCTCGTAAGAGACCGAGATAATCGAGATTTTACTCGCTCACTAGAGCCCACAAAGTACGCTTTTCAGGAGGTGAAAAATATCATTAATTAATTAAATTCTTACACATGTATAGCATAATCGAGAAGCCATTTCAATATCTATACAATGTTAATTCCATGGCATATTTATAATTTTCTGAAATGAACTCCCCCATCGAAATCTCGAGCTTGTCTCAATGCATGCACTCTCAAGATCGGGGAAAGCTCTCATGTGATAAATATGGGGAAGCTCATGCGTTGAACTTTAGAACAAAGATTCATGATGTGGGCAGAGAATAAAAAGAAAGAAATAATTCAATCTCTCATATACAATGTATCCAGCCATGCAGTCTCCTGGCTGTAATTAATAATTAAATCATGAGATGATATTTTAAAGCTTTTTTAATAGTATCTCTTCGTCTTATAATTATAACACTTCCCATCTCAGCCACCTTCCATTGTTTTATCATCCTCAAGAGCTGCTAATCATTAGCTTGGATCCCATAAATTTGTAAATTAATTGTCGGGGAGGGAGAGAGAGAGAGAGAGAGAGATGGGGGGGAGAGAGAGAGGGGGAGAGAGAATACATGGTATCAACAGCTCTAGCTACAATGATTAACAGAAGCCACAGCTCCACGAAGATAGATGCTTTTTTGAGTTCTTCGATCAACTTGTATTTATAAAGAGAGGGGATCGAAACTATATAGTTGTTTAATAGTTTGAATTAACAGATTTGTTTTTATGTTATATTACAATAATAACTGAATATTTACATCATTATTAATTTTAGAACTTATAAATTAATTGAAATATATATAAACTGATCTGAACACCAAATTAATAATAATAAAAAGGATCGAGAAGAGAGGAGGTCGAAACTATATAGTAGTTTAATAGTTTGAACTAACAGATTTGTTTACATGTGATTTTATGTTTGAATTTTGTAGATTTTATATGATGGTCACTAAACGCTTATATGATTGTTAGTTTTAGTATGCAAATTAATACAGACATCAATTTAATAATAATGATAATAAAAAAAAAAGGGATCGAGAAGAGTCTGTGTATATTACAGTTGGCTAATTAATTGGCTTCGGTTTGTCTGGTGACCCACCTGCAAATTGGGGTGAGAAAATGCCAAGAGCCACCATTATTAGTAGGAGAAGATGCTGACTGGTGTGTAGCTAGCTTGTCATTGAGCTTAGAATAACTCCATTGATGAACAGTTGATAGATACTCCCAGCTGGTTATAGTTATTCAGCTACCTCCATTTCTCCAACGTCCTGGAATTTTATCATGAAAATACCACAGGGGTGTCATTTAATTATGTTTTTTTGTTTTTGTTTTTGTAATTATCAAATAGATTTAAGGACAATTGGGTATTTTTATTGTTCAAGGATAAAGACAATTATAGCACCTAAGAGAGAGGGAGTAAAATAAGTGTATTATAATTTGATAAATAATCCTTATTAATTCAAATAAACACGATAATTTACAATATAACTAAAGTGTTTAAAATAAATAGATAAGAAATAAAATTTGATAAGCAATCACATGTTAAGAAGCCGCATAAGTGTCTGTTTGGAAGTGTGGTAGAGGTTGTTTTTGAAAATGATTTTTGTTTAGAAATGCATCAAAATGATATTTTTTTACTTTTTAAATTTTTTTTGACATCAGCACATGAAAATGATCTAAAAACATTATTTTTTTAATTTAAATAAAAATATTTTTTTAAAAATTTATACCAAAACACTTTTGAAACGCAGAAACAGACATAATCTCTCGCATGGTTTCCAAACAAAAAGGACACTCGAATTGGTTTGGGCTAGTGATATGAGGCCCAACACCCAAAACTCAAGCCTAACCCGCTCATCCTGTTGACAATTTTAGTCAACCAAAACTCGAGCTCCTATTGGTCACCGACGTCATTTTCTCCAAATGGAAAACAGAGTAGATATTAATGAACTTTCAAATCTATCCTCACTCTCCCTTTTTCCCACTCTGCATTTTGATTTCACCACGTGTCCCTTACGCTTAGTCGTTAGTGCGTGCCTCACACCCCTCTCCTTGCAAAAACGTTTCGTACATTTTGTTCTTACGAATTTAATGAATTTATCAAGCAAATGGGGAGAGAAAAGGCGCGTATCCGTGAGATGTCGAATTTGATTTTCATTGGTAGTAACGCTTTTTATTAAATACTGAAAAACAAATATCTGGGTTTGAAGGATTAAACCGAATCAGGATCTGAGTCTGTCTTAAAATTTTAGATGGTTAAGAAAAACGAGAGCTTTAAGCCCAAACAAGAAAGCAAGGAGAGAAAGAGAGGGAGTTCATGGGGGTTGATCGGGGCATTAGTGGCAGTTGCTATGGCAGTTGTTGTAGCTGTTACTGTTTTTCCAATGACTGTTTCAAAGATTGGTTTTTTGATTAACAGCAATAACAAGTCGTGTCAATGCCCTTCTTCTCAGGTGCACTTCATTCTTTCAAGTTTTGGATGCTAATTGTTTGTGATTTGGCAATCATTTGTTTTTTTTTTTTTGGGTTTTGTGCGCAGGATTCATGGAAATATAAGGGAGTGATTGAGGATTGCTGTTGCGATTATGAGAGTGTAAATAGTGTAAATGGAGAGTTGTTGCATCCTATGCTTCAAAAGCTTGTTACAACACCGTTTTTTCGGTATTTCAAGGTAAGGTTTTTCTGTTTTTGTGCTGTGTTATTTTGGGGTCATGTAATTTTAGTATTATTGTGATAGCGTGTTTCCTGGTGAAATATTTTTGCACATGGTAAAGAAATGATGAAGATTATGGCTTTTGCTGCAATTTTAACAAGACCTTAGCAAATGATTCTTAGCTGTGGTGGTCAAGTATCGATGCAATTGGAAAATTAGTCTGTTTGGATGCTGGTGTTAGCCTGACATTCGTTTTGGTATAACCTTTTTTGCTCTAAATTCTGTTGTAGTGGAAACAATTGGTTTATTTACAGGCTTACAAAATGGACTTCATGCGACACTTGCTCATTGAATTGGCTCCTTTTATGTGCTGAAGTGACTGTTTCTAAATTATTTTGTTTCAATGTGAATTGTTGGGAACCATTTCAATATGGGGGAAGACATGGGCTAAGAGTGATGGTAATATTTGTGTCCAGAATAAATATTCAACAAAACATAAACATCATTCTGTTCAATTTCCCATTGTGCTGTAAATCTGAGCAACTGTAATAATTAACTACTGTGATTCTTCTATCTTATCCTTTTTGACATGAGATGCATTTTTCTTATGGGAGGTTAAATTGTGGTGCGACTGCCCTTTCTGGCCCGATGATGGTATGTGCCGCTTGCGTGATTGCAGTGTTTGTGAATGCCCAGAAAATGAGTTTCCAGAACCTTTTAAGAAGCCATTCCTCCGTGTTCTTCCAGCAGATGATCTGGCGTGTCAAGAGGGAAAGCCAGATAATGCTGTCGACCGCACATTAGACAGTAGAGCCTTTAAAGGATGGATAGAGGCAGATAATCCATGGACAAATGATGACGAGACTGATAATGGTAACTGCTGACTTTTTGGTGAATGCGGACTGCTTAATTTTCTTGGTTTTGATTCTCAAAGATCATGTAGTATCCAGCTTTCTACTTTATGGAAGGAGATATAGTATTTACAAAAAGGAAATTACATGATAACTTAGACATCACTTCTGATCCAACAGTTAGCTTCCATTTAGTCATAACTTGGTGAGACTGCAACTGATCATTGAACTATTATGTTTCCCGATAACAATTATAGAACCCTGAGTTTTAGCATCACCTCAAATTGCTGTTACAAGTACTATCTCCCTTGAGGGGGGTATTTCTTAAAGGAACATTGCAGAGACTTACCTTTGAAGTATCTTGTAGGTGAGATGACATATGTGAATCTTTTATTGAATCCGGAACGCTACACTGGTTATGTTGGTTCATCAGCTAGAAGAATATGGGATGCTGTTTACTCAGAGAATTGCCCAAAATGTACGTTGATTTTTTAATCTCTCTGCGGATGCTTTGACTGCTGGAATTGCCATGGGGTGCAAGATGATCAATATAAAAAAAATGTCTTTAAAATTAGCAGAGCAGGCAATTGAATTCTGCCGACTGAGATAATTAGTTAATCTGTTGCATTTACTTGCATAGTTGAAATTGAATTTAGTTCCCTTTCGAGTTCAAAATATTGGTTCAAGATATTTTATTGAACTAGTCATTCATGTAGAACTCAAACTTGTCATTCATGAAACTCTTGCTTGAGGTGAAAGGAAAAAAAGGGATTATATTCATCACCTTTTCTTATATATTTTGTTTTCTGCTGTTTCTCTCAAATTTGAAAGTCACCATGTTTTCCCTGTGATTTGTGGTGAATCTCTATGAATGTCCATGTTTCTCCAAAGCTTCTAATTCTAAATTATGATTTCTTTTCATTGCTATAATCCATTAAACCTCTTACAGACCCATCGGGAGAGATTTGCCAGGAGAAAAAAGTATTATACAAATTAATATCTGGCCTCCACTCTTCCATTTCAATCCATATAGCTGCTGACTATCTTCTTGATGAGAGCACTAATAAGGTTCGCTTTCTGCCTTGTCCTATCAACACTGCTGTAATTCCTGTTTTGAATGTTCTCAACATAAAAACTTATAAAATTTCAGGCATTTGCTACACTGCATCTCTCTTTTATACCATGTCTTTTTTGTTCTTGAAGGTCCTTTCTGATAGAACCTTTTACATCATACAGTCATGTAGAGTTACCTAAAGTGCATCATTTCCTGAAGTTTTACTGTCTTTGTAATTTAGAATAACTAGATGAGTAATGCAGGGGAATTTTTAACAACCATGAAATGAACTCAATGAAGACCAACCCAATTATAATTAATTTTATTGGACACTGATGTTGTTTGTGTACATTTTCAGTGGGGTCAGAACCCGGAATTGATGTATGATCGTGTTCTCAGATATCCTGATCGTGTCAGAAACTTGTACTTCACATTCCTCTTTGTTTTGCGCGCCGTGACTAAAGTGAGTACTGTAATGTGTCTGGTAGATAATTTCAGACATTGATATTGGAGTTTGTTGGTGCTATTTTATTCAAAATTTGTTATAGGCAGCAGATTACCTGGAGCAGGCTGAGTATGACACTGGTAACCATACAGAGGACCTAAAGACACAGTCTTTAGTGAGGCAGTTACTTCACAACCCCAAACTCCAAGCTGCTTGTCCTCTTCCATTTGATGAAGCTGAGTTATGGCAAGGCCAAAGTGGACCTGAACTGAAGCTGCAAATTCAAAAGCAATTCAGAAATATTAGGTCCTCTTTTTAAGACTCAACTAATGTTGTCTTGAATGGAATGCTCCTCTTATAAAGAGAAATTGATTTTCTATATGCGTTTTCCTTAGGTCCTGAAATTAATTTTAAAGGACAGTAAAATGTGATTCTGAAAGACTACTTTTTCTCCTAAATTTTTTGAATTTGTTTAACTAGGTAGTTTATCAGACCACCTTTTTTTTTGTACTATTAATTTATCATATAAACATGTTGCAGCACGTTGATGGACTGTGTTGGCTGTGAGAAGTGTAGACTCTGGGGAAAACTTCAGGTTCTTGGCCTTGGTACTGCATTGAAGATACTCTTTTCTGTTGATGGTCAGAATCAGCTAAGCGAATCCGTGAGTTTTCAAATGTTCTGGATTTCATATTTTTTGCATATCATTAAAATCTCCAAATTTATTACCGTCTTGTGTCACTGAATGGAATCGGTAAATCCACATGCTACCTCTGTCTAATACATGCTTGAACTGCTTTCATTGCAGCTCCAACTACAACGAAATGAAGTGATTGCTCTGGTAAATTTGCTCAATAGACTCTCAGAATCTATCAAATACGTTTGTGAACAGGGACCTTCAATTGAGAAGATCATGGAGAGACAGATATCAGATCCTTCTGAAACCAGGTATGCTATTACAGTAATTAATCGCTTAAGATTCATGGTACCAATGAGTGAAGCTGATAAAACATATGCTAAAATGATGTTTGCAGGTAAGGGAAATCATCAGCATAGCAAGTCATTGTTAGACACTGCTGTAAAAATTTTGAAGGCTGCATTACAGTTATACATATGAGTAACAGGTCAGGGGTCTTGCAGATGTTGGTATAAAAGAGTCTGGAGTAGGCATAGTTTTGAACACGCCCTTGGACTCAACATTTGCCTGATTGGGCCTGTGGTTACTACTTATATTCCTGCTCCCACTTCTTAAACATAGAAAACAGACTTTCTTCGCACAAGTATACGGCACGTATTGATGCAATTTTTGTTTCTCAATTCGTGTGATTCATGTTTTTCGTCTTCATCAAGTTGTCATGTATCCTTTACCAATTGCTGTCTGGTTATAAAAAATCCACCCCCAAGAAAAAAAAAAATTGTGGTATCAATCATCTGTGTAACTAGTACCCTCGTCTATTGATCTTTACCTCATTATGCGGATTAACAAGAGGCATCTTTAGACCATGGTTGTCCGGTTCGTCGTTTTGGCTGAAATATTTTGTATTAGTTAAAAAAATAAGACAAAACAATATTGTTTTTATCTGAGCTTAAATTCCGGTCTGTTATGGATTTTTTTGGCCAAATAATGGTCGAAATATTTCGGTTTTGTTTTGTCTTCTGTTTCGGCCAATTTTTTTTTATATAATAAATAATTTTACAATATTAATCATATCTCTGTTAGATTGAGAAGAAATTTACGAAGAGTCTCTTGATATATTTATATATATATATACTATGTTAAAATTTCAGAGCAATTGGATTGATGATGATATTCTTGTAATATTATACATGTTCATAGTTTTGTTCAAAAAATTATTTTATTGTTTTTTTTTTAGATTAAATTACACAATTCTAAATAATTTTATTTTTAGATTTGAACTATATTTTTTGAATATATAACCTTGAAATGGCACGTTGAAATACTCCAAAACTGAAACATTTCATTTCAATTGAAAAAACAAAGCAATAACCGAACGGTATTGACAACTTCATGATGTTGGTTAACAATAATTGTTACTGTAGCATTTACTGCACAAACCATTCAACGCATAATTTCATGGTGTTGTAGAACATTATATCCCAAGTTCAAGTCGTTTTGATAGAGTAACTGGATTAAAACCATTTAATTTGGTTCATTCATAAACATGCTGCAGTGTTCCTCTAATTTCTATTTGGCATGAAGAGATTGCAAGTATGCCCCTCGCATCGGTGATTCTTCCACAAGAAAACGTCTTTTCAAGTCTCTACGAGGCTCCGGCACAGATGAGTGAACGCTCCGGCCAAGGCTTAGCAAATGTGACGGCGGTTAAACAATTACAAGAATCAAACAGATGATTAGCATAAATAAAAAACACACCCCATGGTCGTCCTTTCTCTCCCTTCTATTCTACAAGAAGGAAGGAAGCAGATGTAATGTCAGATATCAGTAAGAAGTGTATCAATTAGATTGGAGTTCTTGCCACGGTTCCACTGTTCCACCTCCTTTCCTTCTCTCCTGCCATCTGCTTCTGCTGAGCTTCCCTCATTCCAGTTCTTCTACCATTTCCTAGCAATACCCTGTGTGCGATCCTGCCTCGACTTCCAATGGAGACTCTAACCTTCTCCATCCCGACATTTATGCCACCCCTTCTCATGTGTTGCTGCAGGGGGGACTTCATGTTACCTTTCTTTTGAAGGCTTCGTTTCAACATGGTGCTTATCCGCTTGGAGCCATATCTGATTTCTCTGGGGCTGTCGCATTGTGTGTGCTCAGGCAGACAGTTTGTTTCAGACCCTTCCGAATCTTCTTTCATATCCTCCTCTTGACACAGTGGAAATGAACTTGGTATACTCGGGAGCTGGACTATACTCGGCACACTTGGGAGTGGAATCATTGAGTTCCGCCTAGGAGCTGGGGCTGCTAGGACACGTTTTGCTGTTGTACAAATTGAGGCCCTGCCAGTCTTCTTCAGAAATCGTGGTTGATCAGCCATGACAGGGTTGTTTTCTTTTTCAGAAGAGTCAGTCAGCTTGACAATCCCCTCTGTGGAGGGAAGTGGGATTGTGGATTTGTAACTGGTGTTCCCCTTGAGTGGCTGAGTCAGATTTATATGTTCTTTGTTCAACGCACCACCGTTCACAGGTTCATCAAAATTCTTTTTACTCCCTAATATTCGATTTGCAAGCGGCGGCCTAGGCGGTGCAATAATTTGTTCATCCTGATGCTGTTTCATTTGCTGTTGCTGTTGTTGCTCGGCAATCTTGGTGTCCACATGCTGACGTGCCAGCTTCCTTTCAACTAGCAGCTGTGCCTCAAGTTCCTTTACCTGCAAAATCGAAGAAAAAAAAAGGGAAACTAAAGATCCATCTCCCAGCATAATGAAAAATGAAAAAAAGGGTGAAGTTGCAATGGTTTCTGACAACCTATATACTACCTTGTCTTGCAAGATCTTATATTTAAAGTCCTTTTCTTTTGTCTTCAAGTCCAATCCATTGATTGTATCCTCCAACTTCTTTATTTGCACATCTTTGCTTTTCAAATCTTGCTTTGATTTCTCAGCCTTAACAGATAGGAGAGCCCATTTCCATGGACATACAGGAACAGTCAGACAGACTTAACAGAAGGCCATAACCATAGATTAAGGTTAGACAAAGAGCATGACATTTAAAGTATAAGCTATCACTATACCATCTGTTTGTATCTCAGAAGTTCTGCATTGTCCAGCTGTCTCTTTGCAGGCCCCAACTCTATCCCTCGAACTCTGCTTGCAAAATTGAGGGAGCATATAGTCTCACCTAGGTCATTCTCATTAGGGCTGATCTGTACAAACATGAGTGTCTTTGAATCTCCTCCTAAAAAATATGGATCCAGATATCAGTTCACTCATTTTATACCTTCATAAACTCAAGTAAATCAACCTAAATTTAAATTCACTGCCTAGTCCAGTTAGAAAAGTACCTAGGGAATCTTGAAGCAGGTGGGTGAGCTTGGAATTCCTGGACAGCAGGCAAACATGTTACTAACAATTTGTGATAAAAAATAACAAATCACAGACTGGTTAAATTTTTTTATAACCTGAATGGGATGTGAGGGCTTTTAGTTGCGAGAGCAGATATGACATCACCAAGTGCAGATAAGGATTTATTAATGTTTTGAGTTTCCTTCAACCTCTCCCCTTGCACTTCTGTCTTCGCTATCCTCTCACTTCCTGCTAGGTCAACCAGCCATAACTTGCTCTTTGTGCATTCCCCGTTCAATAAATTCTCTCCCTTCACCATAACACAGTGTATGCTGGATCAAGAACAAGCTATTTGTTAGCCTTCACTACCGTTTCAAACACATAATGCAAATATTGAATATTGATAAGAACTCAAATGGGGTGTAGGAAAACAGACCAGTGAGATCGGCTGCTGTGCTCATTGGCATTGGTAGAACCAACCGCCCTTGCATTACTACCAGTTTGTAGAACTTCCCAAACCTCACTCATATTGTGTACATTTGCCTCAACCAGCCCAGGGACATGATGTAGTCCTTCTCCAGCTTGTCTTATTTCCAGCCTGCATTTCATATAGAAATGAACATATATAGTAATGAGTTGAAGAAGTCAAGACTCCAATGCTTCGGTTAAACTGACTCAAAGATCATAAAAGTTTGGATAGAGGACAAACAGTAGATTGGTGAAAAACTGGAATACTGCTCTATTTCTTGCTGATGAAATATATCACAAATAATCTCATATTGGGATCTTAAAATGAGTGAAAGGAAATCTCAGGCTAATAATGAAAAAAAAGTGTATAGAAGTTTATTATACAAAACAATGATCTGATTGTGAGCATTTCATATTTTGTACTCCATTGATTCATGTTTTGGAAGCATATAGAAGTTAAGATGGAATATCGTTCGAGATTTCAACATTGAAAAGGATTTAGTGTGTTTAAGTCATGCTGAATAGACACTGTCGATCAAGTCCACAACAGATTTTGCAAGTAAATAGCAACAAGGAAATTGAAATGTTTACTCGTGGATCTTACCCTTGATACAGTTTTGATATTCTCAGAATATAATGGTGATTGTGAAAAGAACCCTTCACTAAGTAAAAAGATTGTAGAAAACAGAAGATGAAAATGGAGAGATATGACAAGGAATTCATACTACCTCTTCGCAGCCACTCCTGGCTGTGAGTCTGAGACCAGTAAATCTTGTATTTGCTCGTTATAAACTTCAAGAACGCTTACAGATACATCATATCGAAATAGCTTCTCTCTCTCCTTAATCATACGAAAAAGTTGCTCAAGGGTCCTAAAATTTACTCCACGATCTTCTTCTGTGCCCTCCATTGTAAAAGTTTTTCCAGTCCCCGTCTGTCCATATGCAAAAATACAGACGTTGTACCCATCCAAGACCGAGCTTGCAAATGAAGCAGTGTCTTCAAAAACATCAGCTGAGAAAATAAGCAAAAGCAATGGTTTGTTATTGAAAGGAACAGAGTGGATAACTAAAAGATCCAACATGAACTTCACCCACGAGGTGATTACCTTGGTTTGCTCGGGGGCCAAAAACAGCATCAAACTTGAAGGTCTTTTTTGGAAGTCCATTTGACATAACAGTTAGCTCACCATCTTTAGCAGATTCAAAATCAATAGTCATTGAAGCTCCGGCTGCAACCTCTTCGGATTTTAGAGGCCGGCACCTGCAAAACACCCGAATGTTTCCTGCAAGAAAGATTCAAAATTCAGTATGCCACCTTTAAATTCCTAACATATAGAACTCCAGATATCTAAGCAAAAATAAATTTACCTTTCAACTCTAGAACCTTATTGTACAGTTCCTTTCTCTCCTTGGCTCCTTCAACAAATTTGATCTTGAAATCCTCATGCAAATCTACTTGCTGCTTCACTGTCAGAACAAAATAAGTGAATAAAAAGCGTAGCAGAAAGATAGCTAAGTTATCCATATAAACTGCACATTGACCTACTTTTGGACAGAATAGTAGATCTTATCTCGTCCATATCTACAAGGCAATTCTTGTATGCCAGTGCCTCCTCTGATAGCTTGATGTGCTCCATTTTCATAATCTGTTAAATGAAACCTTTTTAAAGTAATGCAACATTTTAACAGATATTCCATGAGAGAGATGTCAAAAACTCATAAAACACCTTCAGTTTTCTTGTCAAGTCTCTCAATGATGTGAACCACCTACTCTTCTCTTTCACTTGTCCCTCAATGGCGAAGGCTGCATAACAACCAACCATCAGTACAATCAACATTTATGGACAGTTAATGTGATTACTACAGACAACATTAGATTTCCATACCCAAGGACCCAACATGCATCGACTTGCGCATGAGCTCATTTTGGAGCTCCTGTAATGACTTCAGAGCATCTTGGCATTCCCTGCTCTTAAGTCGGTTTTCCCTCTTAAGCTCATCCATTGCCCTCCTCATGTCTGTTAATTCCTTTCTCTGAAACTCGTGATCTTTCAGCAGCTTTTGATAATCCCCTTCCACCTCAAGGTGACCATTTTCCTCCTGCAGTTTAACCATCATTTTAGAGGCAATAATCTAATGTTTCTCACAAAGTAAATTAGAATCTGAAAGGATTAAGAGGTACTACTTTAGATGAATCGCACTCCGCTGCTAGAGACATTCCTATAGGTTTTAGTAATCTAGCTTCTCCGGTATCTGAAATAAGAAGTTTTAGAAAGCTTAGCTAAATTTTTATCTTGAAACATGAAACAAAAACGAAAGTTCAGAAACCAAAAGAAGATAGAAAACTGAACTTACTAGCAGAAAAATCTTTTGTAACAGAAATGCCACATACAATTGGTTTTCCCATCACTCCCTCAAATCTAATCAATAAGCCCTCATCACCCTCTACGAAAGCTTTAAGGTCAGATACAACCAGAGGTCTATTTGCGCCTACTTGTGCATATATGTCGAGGCATGACACAACCTACAAAAACAATCAATCATACACAATAAGAAGATGGTATTAGCAACCTCCATTGAAACTCCTATTTGCTTTTTTTCATGAATTCTCACCTTCTTCTCTTGTACAAAAACGTCAAATACTCTTAGCCCAGGAGGTCCATCAGTGAATACAATTTCTGCAAGGTGCAGACTCACATCATAATTCCCAGGCTCCAGCGCCCGAAAGCAATACGAGAAGTTACCATACCGTGCCGTTTGGTAAAGAGAAAGATCCCCATTCTGTCCATCCCCAATTGTAGCATCAGTCCTAGCAGTATCACCACCCAGAAAACAATCATCCCCTAAAAACTCTACACCACCCAAAACCACAGCCCTGTCAGTGCATCCTGCATTAATGCACACACCAGGAACAAGATCTTTCACCAATTTCTCTTCTTTTTCTTGGTGTGGAAGGAGCTCAAACGACGATTCAGGAGACAACTCTTTGTTGAATGTTTGAAACACAGAAGAAAACTTTACACATGGAGTCTTAATAGAGTCTTTCATATCAGACCCATCAATACCATTCTCCAAAGAAAGCTCAATTGAAAACTTGCCATCCAATAATTCAGGAGAATCTCTATATCCATTTCTTGATAAATCAGGTGAACCAGCACAAATTACCAGATCAGGAGATGTTAATGAAAACCCTAACATGGACCTACCTGAAAATAAAATATAACACAAAATTCAATCAAATTCTTAAATCTTGATAACCCCAATAAAAAAGTCCAATCTTGACGTCCAATTCTTGATCTAAATTGTAAAAGGAAGAGGTTATTTTTACCATCAACTGCGTCATTCTCAACTCGGTCTATCAGTTTTTTCATTGTAATTGATTCTACGCTTTGGCTTTCTTGCCAACACGTATCTACAACAGGAAAGTTAAAAAAAAGAGTTAATCAAGATCATACCTTTAAGAGATAACATAGTATGCCCAACAAAATTTAAATCAACAAAATTAATGGATTTGCTTTAATAAAAAAAAAAAGAGAGACCCCACATTACCTTCATTTGAATTTGAATCAACCATGGCCAAAGTTTGAAACTTCGAAGAAATGGGTTCAGTATCTAAACAAGAAAAAAGAGAGAAGCAAAAATTAAAAACTCAAAACGTATCTACAAATCAAGAAAGAAAAATTGGGTATCAGAGTAGGTGAAGTGATCTTACTTGAAGAGTAAGAGAGAGAGCTGGTATTATCTTCTTCTTGTTGTTGTTGCTGTACATCAGTCAGGAGAAGTGGATCGTGCCATTGAGGAAGTTGATCATTAGTACTATTACTATCTTCCATGGAAACTGAATTGAATTCTTTATAAGGGTTCAAAAGAAAAAGGCACTATTTTGAATGTGCAATCAATTGATGTGCTTTCCTCTGAATTGGAATGACAGAGTAAAAAAGGCAGGTGCTTTTCAATCCTTTTGCTCTAGAGAGAGAGAGAGAGAGAGAGAGAGAGAGGAGAAAAGGGGAAGGAAGGGAGAATCGTTTAGGTTGTAAATTTTTAACGTTGATTTGGTAATTCAAAGGTAAGAAAACATAGGATTCATTGTTTGATGGATGATTTGATCTAGTTGCCTTGGATTGGAGAGAGTTAAGAAAAAAGTGACCGTTGCTCTTTTCCTTTTTTTGAATTTTGAAACGCAGGAGCCGGGCACACTGCGTGCTAGCTTGGGCCATGAAATCTTTTAAAGTATGCATGAATGTATCATCCATGCTTAAATTAAAGAATTAATTGCACTTTAGCCACTGTATTTCCTATGATTTTGCAAACTAGCTCTTCTACTTTCATTCCATTCATCCAAGTTGACAACCATTATTTATTTTGAAATTACAAAAAATAACTTTGTAATGTATTTTTTTTTTATTTTATCTACTGCAGGTGAGCTGGAAAACACTGATTAAAAAAAGGATTAATTAAATGAAACTAGGTTCTAAATTATCATAAAAACACAACATTGAAAAAGAAAGAGTACTTGAAAGTAAAATTTAGAGAAATTATATGTCTCATTGAATTCATGATAATTCTTATTTTTATTCAAAAGTTTATTTTTTAATCATTAACTTTTTTTTAAAAAGGAAATTCCCTCAAAAAAAAACAGAGAGAGAAAATCACCAGTTGGATCATTTTTTTACAAAGAAACTTGTTTTTCTGTGTGTGTCAATGAGTTCTATTTGATTTAGTTACAAGGTGTTTAGAATAATACTGAAAGTTGTTTTTCAAAATACTTAATAAAAATAAATAAAAATAATATTTTATTTATTTATTTTTAATATAAACACAAAAAATCTAAAAACACAAAAAAAAAATATTACATGAAACTATGGTTGGACTGCAACCCCAAACACAGTTGCACAGAGTGTTTGGGAGTATACTAGTGATTGTTTTGTAAAATATTTTTTCAATCACAAAATATATCAAAATAATATATATTATTCATTTCTTGAAGAATATTTTTAACACTAACATATAAAAACAATTAAAAAATATAAAAAAATAATTTGAAGCAAAAAAAATCAAATTTTTAGAACACATTTTAAACCCCATTCCAGATATATTGAAAAGTTTGTCATTAAAATACGAAGCAGCGAGGGTTACCATTCTCATAAAACCTAGCATAATACTATATCCAATTTCTCTTAATCCAACACTATTTTCTTTACTTTTTGGACCTTCAAACTAAAAATTAACAAAAATTGGAGGTTAAATACTCAATAACTTATTAACTACCAGTGCTTTTTTCTTCTTAATTTTAGCAGCACATGTAATAACAAAATTTCAAGATCATGGTGCCCCTCGAAATACAAATAGCTTCTGGGGTAACTATGAAAAATAAGATTTCTGGAAAAAAATGGTGATTATAATTACAAAGTCTGGTCTTCCTACACTTCTCTTTGCTGTAACTTTGAGCAGCTAAATTTTAAGAGACAGTGCAGGAGATGGTGCATGCCTAATTCTGAGCACCTTCACGGAGAAGTGTTACATTGTCTTGGCACATTGAATCTTGAGGAACTTGTATGATTGCTCCTTCACGGAGAGTAACTGAGATCTGGTATCGGTTACTATATATACAGCAAAATAGAATACAACGGCGGCCAAAATCACCTCAAGCTCCGATCCTGCACGCCCTGCGGTGGACATAAATTGTATGTGCAGGGGAGCTCATCTGTGTTCCATGAACTGAGCAAATGTTAGAGCACTACTTTGATGGCGCTACCGTTGTTGTCCTGTAATGCTTTGCGTTCCATCAGGAGAACCGGATATATCCGGCTATAAAATCGCATGCCAAGCTATATGTCGATTCCTGCTTCTTCCAGTGCAGCTGCCATGGAGGCCGAGGCCTCTTCAAGGGTTCGCTTCTTCTCTACTGTGTTGAAGGCCTCTATAATATCACCTTCCTCCCAATCATCGTAATCTTCCGCCCCAATACCACATTCTAGTCCGGCATTTACCTGTCAGGAAAAGATAAAATTTGTACGCGTTAGGATAGATGCAAATGAAAAACATGGAGGTGTATGAAACGATCTTCAAGCCCCGTGAATCAGAGAACTGCAAGCTAATGGATGCAACTGATTGATAGTAGATAAAGAAAAAAAACGTATCGGAATAAGACGACGTATATACTAGGCATCCAGTTAGAGGCCAACATATTACAGCCACTAGGGAAGCCATTTTGCATTCTTCAACAGCATAAGAAAAATCACCAATAAAAAGAAAAGGCAGAGTAGTTTAATAGATAACATAAATGCGGAGGTTGAGAAGAGGCTGCATTTCTCATAATTGGATTCCACAAATTGACCCAAGATGAACAACTCACTAAAAGCTCTGTAGAAACCGTGCTGCATAATGCTCAACAGAAATGCATTATCTCTGGAGAGAGCACCAGGATCAACTAAATCTATAAGTTTGTTGACACTGTAATACTGAAAATAGACCATAAATAAATTTGACACACTAACAAAGCAAAGTTATGCTGGCATAAAAATCTTACCTCCTTCACCATTTCCTTAACACGTCTCAGTGAATCAAGGACACCAACATGGGCTGTTTTTCTTTTTCGGACAACCCTAATTCCACAGCCTTTTACTATTTTGCCTTCTGTTACCATGCATCCAGCAACACGACCACTGCCGCTGCTAAATACTGCCCGGACTTCTGCTGAGCCAATTATCTCTTGTTCCTATCAATACGCAAGTAGCAAAACAGTAAATATGCTGCAATAGATATTTCACAACATTAAAGCAAAAGCAGCGCATTCTCACAAGTGAAAAATATTCCCGACTCAAATAAACATGTACTCCAATGATAAGTGCTTTTGAAGGCAGTCCTTAAACAAAGAGAAATGGAGAATAAACACAAGCATTACCCTAACCCAGAACCACTGAACTAAACAATTGATTTGATCCACCAACCTCATGCCCCAGAACAGGATATATTAAACATGGACACATCAGTGTATTAGATTGGCGGGGAGAGTTTCCTGCCTTGGATAAATATTATATGCTTCATGGAAACTTCCTTAAAAGAGACATTCATGTCAAATGCTGAACAGTAATGGTATTAGTATGAAACAGCAGCATGCCTGTACCATGATATGATGAACAAGTACATACCGTGATGCAGTTAAAAGAAAAAGGGTAGCAGTTTAACTCCTATAGGAACATCTCGGAGCCTCTTTTTAGAGTTTGTTTCCTCAATTAAAAAAGAAGAAGATATATATGCATTCATATCAAACATCAAAGAACAATCAACATATTAAAAAATGTAATGCAAGGAAACAGAAAATAAAACGATTCCCAACAAGGACAGGACATGTAGCTCAACAGGGGTAAAAAAGCATTCAAAAAACCGAATCCAATCTGCCTTTTATTCAACACCCGCCCCACACCCTAAAAAAAAAAGCCATAGAAGGAAATTTTTTTGCCATGCATATTCACAATCATGCACAAGTAATACTGGATATAAACGGAGTCTAAATAGTATTTTGATAGAAAGAAGCATATGATGAATTAAAATAACCTCCACAGGCTCCAGAAGTCCTTCCATTGCATTTCGCACATCATCAATGAGTTCATAGATAACTCTATATAGGCGAATCTCAACACCTCTTTTTTCCGCGTAGCTTTTGACAGAACCCGGAGCTTTGACATTGAATCCTACAATTATAGCTTCACTAGCAATGGCAAGATCAACATCGCTGTTGCTTACATCTCCTGTAGCTTGCAATAGGAACTTCAAAGTGACATTTTCTCGAGGGAGCACTTGTAAAGCTTGCATGATAGCTTCAATAGATCCCTATTTATAATAAAGAGAATTTAATTTTACTTGCACTTAAAAGTATGAAGTTTAAACCATTTTTTGATCACATGCCATGATTTTTGTCAAAAAACCTCAGACCAACAGAACAATATTTTGATGAAGGCATGAATGTGCATGCATGCGCAGCTGTGTTTAGTCATCTCCGTAAAGCAATCAAGCAAAATAATGCATTGCTATTATTGAGAAATTTTGATTTTACCAATAGCAAGATCCAACAGCATTTCCTATCATGAGCAAAATGAATCTCGCTAAACATTTTTAAATACCCAATTTTCCCATACACATCAATTTCCTGTGGAAGTTGGTGATTGGCGATCAATACAAACTTCAAAGCTCAATTACAAGTAATCAATATAGATTTGGAAGGCAATTGGTACAGCTACAAACAATTTTACCTTTTAATTCTGGAATTAAAAACAAAAAGTTGATCTATAAGTAACTCATAAAAATTGATCCAAATTGTACTTCAAACAGAAGTCAGAAAAGAACCTTACTAACTTTCACTCAAAACATATTCAATCAGAGGGACATGAAGGTAGAGTTGAAACATTTTTATTTAATAGAATCAGAGACAAACATTTGTTCACTTAGAAGAATTTTACCAAAGTAACTTGCGGAAAGCACCTTTTTAGTTATAAACCAAAGCCATCCAGTCAAACCAAATGGTTACTTGGAGCATCTTTCACATTCTTTATTATATGATAGATTCAAGTTTGTTTTTGTGCGTCCATATAACCACCTATTCAATGATCTATTCATGAAATGGATCTAGAGAATAAATACCTAGATTTGAAATGCATTCCCATGCTCACATGAGTGAAAGCTAATAAAATATAAAAGTCAATATCACAAATTTGCCAACAGAACTTGATTTCAACAGAAGACAAGATAGTGAAAAAATAAAACATCTTGAGAATTGCTTTTATATGGATAAGATAAAATAAAGCAAATTCACAGACCTGAAGATCGACTTTCATTATTATATTCAGCTGGTGCAAGTCTAATCCAGATAGCTTTCCCACTGAGCCAGCTGAAGCTAAGGAAGAAAGGGTCACCTTCCCATCTCCAGCCTTGGCCGATATGTGTTCATTCCATAATGATTCTGCACGTTTCTCTGCCTTTTCACGAGCAATATCAAGGGAGGTAACGACCTCAAATTCATCACCAGCAATTGGTACATTACTCAAACCAATAACCTGTACAGAACAGTGTAACGTATTTGCAAGGATAGTTTCAAATGAAGACTCATATGAATTAGTCATGTGAGAAAGTATCACACAAATAGATAGGGATACATGAACCATAAAAAATAATATAAAAAGAAAAAAATGGAGATTAGCTTATTGTTGTAATCACCTGAGCAAACTATGCACGAACTTCTAAAATGTACTTTTCCAAATGGAAATTGAGCTGGATCCCCATTATTTTAATTGTTTCAATAATACCAAAATATAGTTGACAAAATTTGCATGCTTATCCTAATTACTAGTTTAGTTTATGCGTGGTGAAGGAGAACTATAATG
The DNA here is from genome assembly GCA_027405865.1 of Salix purpurea. Classification (NCBI taxonomy): domain Eukaryota; kingdom Viridiplantae; phylum Streptophyta; class Magnoliopsida; order Malpighiales; family Salicaceae; genus Salix; species Salix purpurea. The sequence goes on along the minus strand of JAOWLH010000043.1, from coordinate 2,693,178 downwards.
GTTTTAGATCTTGAATATTCCAACAACAATGAAAGAAAAAAGAATCACAGCTACATTTTTTTTATGATGATGGCATGCACAAAGATAAGTGACATATGATACAGCATGTATGCAAACAAAGAAAAAGAATAACAGCAAACCTGTACAGGTATAGATGGTCCGGCTTCATCAACTCGTTTTCCACCATCATCAAATAAAGCCCGCACCTAAAAATGGCACAACAAAGAAGCCCTCCAAGGTGGGTGAGCATTTCAAAATTAACATTTAAATCATGTTAGGACAGGTATTTTGTTAAAGACTCTTAACTAACAAACCTTTCCAAAGGCTTGTCCACAAACCACTACATCCCCTCTTTTCAGGGTGCCATTCTGTACAATAAAAGTTGCTACTGGTCCTTTAGATTTATCAAGACCTGCCTCAATAACAGTGCCCTTTGCATTTCTATCTGGATTAGCCTTCAACTCTTGTAGCTGAAACAATCATGCATGAAGTCAGAAAACATAAATTGCATGCTGTTAAATGTATGCCACATCCCATTCATTGCAGGGAATCATGATGGCATTGAATTGTATTGTATTTCTAGATTTTGTGGCTGATATCTAATATAACTTTGGGAGAGTGTACATATTATTGTGCAAGTATGCACCTTTGACTGTCCCTTGTGTGTTTGTTAAATCACACACTTTTCAAATTCAAGTTTCAAAATGATCCAGCATGAGAAGTTTCAAGGGACAGTTACAAGATATCATATTTATTGGGGAACAAAAGCAATTTTTCTCATTACATACACTGCAACTACTACTACAAAATTCATAGCAATTAATTAGATTGATGAAATATTTGTTAGACAAGCCAAGCAGACAGAGGATCCCACATTTTCTCTCTCTCCCCTGATTAAATAGCTACTACAAGCTACTCGACTAATTAAATAGATACTGCAAGATATCCCTTATCGAGATATTCCTAGTAGAGAGAGAGAGAGAGAGCACTACATTCATGGATCCAATTTTGTCCACCCATACAGCCAGTAGGCTATGATTACTTCATTGCACAAGAAAAAAAAATATTGGAAGAACTAGCAGGTGTGCCAATAAAATTATCTGACCTCTGCCACTAGCATAACAGTTTCCAACAAATCATCTATATTTTCCCCCTTGAGAGCACTGATCTGTTAAAAGGAGTCACAAAAATATAAGCATCTGCACAAGGATAAAGCAAAAAAGAAACGTGTGTAAATTAAAAATACCTGAACCATTGGGACATCACCACCCCAGTCCTCTGGCATGAGACCAATAGAAGAGAGCTCTTGCATGACTCTTTCTGGATTGGCTCCATCTTTATCTATCTGGTTGAATCAATGAAAAAACAGAATCAGAAAGTCCTCAGGCCAACACCACGCAAACCAAAGGTATTTCCAAATTCAGCTGGGCAAGTGTTTATTCCTTTGTTTCTTTCTGAAAACAAGAAAACCCGCTTTTCTGGCATACCTTATTTATTGTGATAACAATGGGCACTCCAGCTGCTTTGGCATGAGCTATGGCCTCCTTTGTCTGAGGACGAATGCCATCGTCAGCAGCCACCACAATAATAGCAATGTCAGTCACCCTTGCTCCACGGGCTCTCATTGCTCCAAATGCCTGCAGCAATAGATAATATAGAAATTTTCTAAATAAAAGGCAAGCGTGTTCAGTTCATAGTTATGTTTATAAAATCATCTAAGAAGAACATTAGCTGATTAAACAAAGATTAGTGGACATCAGACATGATCAGCAAAGTATTTACCTATTTGGCAGTGAACAATTGTAGTTAACAGTAATTGGTTAGCATGCTTACCTCATGCCCAGGAGTATCAAGGAAAACACAAGGTTGCAACTTGCCATCCACAGGTATCATAACCTTATATGCTCCGATTCCTTGTGTAATCCCACCAGCTTCTGAGGCAGCCACCTGTAATATCCATTTGTCAGGCTACAGTTAAATTACGTGCATACCATGTTCGAACAGTGGACAAATAGCTTCCGAAACCAATTAATCCAGAATCAATTTGAAGTTTACAAGTTAGACATCCTACATCTTTCTCCTATCACAAGTACACTGCAAAATAATAATAATTAAAAAAACCTTTTTGGAAATGGAAGTGGGAAATAGCACAGAAAACATGTGTCATAACTTAAATACACGAGACCTTCAATGAAGAAGCTTAACATACCTTGCTTTTACGAATGTGATCCAGCAGAGTTGTCTGTCATGAGGATAACACCAGATACATTAGAAAAATCTTTAAAAGTATCACCATTCTCTTAAGATTCAAATCAAAACCATGAATGAGACAGAGAAGATAATGCAGAAACATCCGATTTCAAAGATGAAGAGATAGAGAATGTTGCCGCTTGCCTTGCCATGGTCTACATGACCCATTATAGTAAGGACAGGAGGCCTCTCTTGTAGTTTGTCCAGATCGTCTTCATCAAGAATTTCTTTCTTTTTTGCCATTTCTTCAAATTTTACTGGATTAGCATCTATGACCTCCACCTCATGCTCCTTGCATATCATCTTTACCATGTCTTTGTCCAAAGTTTGCACCCCATCAGGTTTAATCCCCTTTGAGTACAGAAACCCAAGAATTTCACCTTCATTGATTGTCAAATTGTAGGCTAGCTCTTCAATTGACATACCTTTTTCCCCGACCTCTAAAATCTCTACTTTGACAGGAGCTGCATCTCTGGCAGCCTGGAGTTTAGCTGCCTTCCTACTGGCTTTAGTCCATTTTCTCCCTTTTCTCCCAGTAGCTGCACCGGGAATAGAAACATTGAGCTCCTCATCAGGAATCTCAACATCATCATCCACCATTCGCCTTCTTGGTGTTCCAGGTGAAACACTTTTCTTTCGGTCTCTGTACTTCCCAGAAGCAGGGCCCTTTCCTGGTTTTATAGGGGCTAATACAGCCTGTGCAATCACAGGGTCAACAACCGGCTTCTTGCGTGCATATTTGTCAACCAAAATTGGCTGTCCTTTACTTTGCGGAGCTCTTGAGCTAGTTTCATCTTTAACTGGGGACTTTGGAGCGGCCCCCACATCCTTCAAAATAACAGGTTTCTTTATCATAGGTGGAGGAGAGACAGGTGGCTTGCCCTGTAACTTTGGTTGAGGTCTTAGAGGTGGCTGAGGAGGTTTCAATGGTACAGTTGATTGAGATTCTAGCTTCGCTCCTACTGTTTTAGGTTCCTCTTTGATAACCCTATTACTAGCCTTTGGAACTTCCTTGACAACCTTCGGCAATGCAGCCACAGTGTCTCCTTTCCGCCACACACTTTTCGAAGTTTTAGTATTAGCAGCCGATGAATTAACATTTCTCGAATTAGTACCCACATTAGGTGAAGTGATTTTATTTACAATCCCATTCTGTTTCCTATTACTACTAGCACTACCACCCACTTGGCCTGGTTTTGAAGTTTCAAGCTTTTCAGCTTTCTCCAAAACCTCACCAAGTGACTCGATCACCTTATTCCTCTCTCCTTCCCCCTCATCCGACCTTTCACCATCAGAATCCCCACCAGCCCTTGAAGAACCCCACCCAACAGAATTCATACTCAAAAGGGTTTCATCCTTAGAACCAGCTGGAGATTTTAACACAGGCTTTGGAGCAGGCTTAAGTACAACCTCACTATCACCATCACTTCCTCCTCTAATTGTACCACTACTAGAATCAAGTGACACATCATTGCCTTGCTCAGCAATGAAATCAGTGGTAGTAACTGAATATTTACACACACAATGCCATCTTTTAGCCCTCCTAAGACTCCTTTTTGATAAGGAAACTCTCTTTAAAACTGAATACGAGGAAGATTCGACACAACTAGAGCTAGCTGTAGAGACACTCAAGCTCCCTAAACTCACAAGGGAAGCCAAGGATGGCATGCTACCTACTAAAACCACCATTGACCCCATTCACAAAACCAACAATAAACCTAAAAACACCCTTTATGATTTCATATCGAGTAGATTGTATAAATTGGACATTTAGTTCCAAGATTTCTCGTAAAGTTGAAATCTTTAATTAACAAGAAAGTGAAGAGTTAGTGTTTACCTTAATGAGAAAATGGGATGGGAAGATAGGGAATTGGAAGGAGTGAAACGGGTTTTGATTTGTGTTTGGAAAGAGAGAAAGTGAGAGACAGAATAAGCTGGACAGTGAAGGAGAGGATTTGTGGAAGGAGAATAATGAATGATAATATTATGTTATTGGTGGTGATGGACAAAGGTACAGAATTGGCACTTGTGTGGCTATTTCTCTGCCTATCAAAATCTCCTTACCGATAAGGCTATAAGGATTTTCATGGTTTTATTATTTTTTAAAAACAAATTGATGTAATGTTTTATGGGTCATTATTTATTATTTATTCTCTTTTCTAAACACAAAAAAATAAATTTAAAATCAGTATTTTCATTTTATTTCTGATAGTAAGAGAAAAAAAAAGATTTAAAAAAAATGTATAAACAGGTTAAAATCATTTGACATATAACCTTATTTTTCCATCCTTAAACTTATTTATTTATTTTTAGAATAGATTTCATTTTTATGGAAAAGAATTTTAGAGGCTATTTTTTTTAATGAAAAGTGGCATTTTAAAAATTATTTTTACAATTCTTCTATGTTTGTTTATTATTAGAAAAGGAATATTTTTCAAGATAAAGAGAAAAATGATTTTCTTTCTAAAAATAACTAATTGAGTGAAAAATATTTTTCTCGGAGTTGTGGATAATTCAAAAGCATATTTTTATTTTTAAATTATATCAAGTTTGGTCTTTTATTTTTTTATTAATATAGATTTTTAGAGAATTTTACGTTTGAAAATATTTTATTTATTTTTAATATTAATACATTAAAACTATATAAAAAAAACACTTAAATATAGTTACAAATACAAAAACAAATCGCTTATAAATTTTTTATTTCTTCTGAGATCAGTATCTGATATGATATGATATGAAATAAATAAAACCTTTTTCAAATTCTTACCTATATATATAAATCCAAAAAAGTCAAGGAGTATTAACCCTAATTCGGTCAGACCACCAAATGATACCTCTTCAAACAAATATACATTAAACAAAAAAAAAAACTTATATAGTTGTAGCTTAACTCATCAAACCTACAATTTGGGTTATAGACTTAATTGGGTATAATAATTGTTTTTCTTAAATTAATTTATTTTGTACCTAAAATAGAATAAAAATTGTTTAAAAAGTTCCAAAAAACCCAATATGTCTCCAAAAGCGTTCCAATGTGTGATATCATTTTATTTTTTTTAAGAACGATGATGTGTGATATTATTTTAATATTGTTTGTAAGGGCAAACAATCACAAAAAACAATCAAACAGTAAATTGCATGTTATGACAAAAAAAATATCATTTGTCGACCTAGATTAATGGTGGTCATGAAATCAAAAAAAAAAAAAATTAAAAACCCTTTTTTAACTCATTTTATCTAAAAAACACATCATAAACACCCTTATAGCATTTAGGCAACAATTAATCAACCAAGAAACCTAAAAAAGGATCTAAAAGAATGAATTCAAATTAGGTTAGATTTTTCTTCCTTAAATTGGATCTTTGTTTTAGGTAGTATTGGGAACCAATTAATTAACCAAAGAAGCTTAAAAAATAGTCCAAAACACATGAAATAAAACTAGGTTATATTTTTGTTCTTGAGCTTAAATATATTTTCAGGTAATATTGAGATTTTAAACAGCAATCATCAAGTTTCATTCATCAGATAGAATCTCTGGACACTAATATCAACTATTTTGGGGACCGAAATTGATCAAAATAACTTTATCTTTTTACACTAAAATCAACAATTCTCTATTTGTCCTCTTGCAAACTAGGGACTAAGACATGATAAAATAAAATCTCGTATCAAAATTAAAATTGAAAAAAATAAAGGGCTGAAAAAACATAATTTTAGAAGTTGGAGGAGTAAATTGAACTTTTCACACCAACCTCGAACACTCCACCTATTTTTGATATGGTTTTTTAGGAGACCAGACGAGTCCATTCACAATTGGATCTAGGCATGTCGCCTAGACACATGGTTTTTTAGGTCATCGAGAAGTTCTAGGCTTCTAGCCGTTAACAAAAAACTTAATTTGAAAACTAGATAAATCTTGATTAATCACATGGTGTTCAATAAAAAAGATGGTTTCTTGAGAGATAAAGGAAAGCATATTGCATGTATATATTAACCACACAAAGGCAGTGAAGTGCTTGTAATTATGGGAAACAAATCATCATGAAATATTGCTTGTAGTGGAAAATATATATATATATATATATATAGACGACATGCTAGCTTCTTAATTATGAACACGGAGAAGATATTGACGGTGGCGGTCAGCCGTGGAAGGTGGCGATCTCAATACCCTTGCCTGGATAGGTCAGGACCGGGGAATCATATTTGCTGAAAAGGTTGTAGGACGATAAGAGTGAAAGAACTGCGTAGCAAATCACGACAGCAAACGTAATGACTGTAGATATCAAGGCCCTGTGACAGAATCCACCGAATGAAACACAAGCCTCGCTCCAGGTTATGGTGGTGTCCCCCTTGCTCGCCAGGTACAGCACCTCCGTCGACACCGTGCCGGCGGCCAGAATTACATATGTTAACAACTGAGTGCATAAAAATATATAGATGGATGAATCACTAATCGGATATATGATCTTGTGAGTTTTAGTGATTAAGGTTTGATGAAATTAGTTACCTGGTCAAGTAAGAAAAAAGCCCACGCTCGAGGCATGGTGGAAGGTCGAGGCATGGCTACAATGACCGCTGAAAGAAGGGAGTAGCCAGCACAGATGCCATTGGCGTTCACCAGATACCTGCATCATAATAAATCAATCCCTTCTGTTATCATAAAATGGAGGTGATCATACAAGGAAAAGAGAAACAACGTACGTAGTGCAAAACAATCAAGCTCCGAATTAAAGGGAATTGTCACTACTAAAAAACGGGGGTGTTAGCAATGGATTTTAGCGACGAACTACCAATGGAATGTGTTTAGCAATGGATTATTTGCTACAGATATGATTGTTTTAAATCTACAATGGATATTCCGTTGCAAATAGGGTGGATTATCCATTGTTAATTTATCTGTAACCATAGATTTGCATCGAATAGTTTCCGATACAAACTCTGTTACTAATATTTTAGGACCATGATTCAACTGATAATGGCCTAATTAAGCGATAACTAAATTCTTATTAACTTCTAGTGCTTGATGCTGGTTAAGTTAGCAGGTAATCCTTAATTAATTTGTTCTCATTGCGATTGGTTTATGATAGAATATTCTTCTAAGAAATTTTATCCCAACTATATATTGGAATATTTATGAGTTCCATTTGTAATGATCTACTAATTCAATGCATGATATATATAGATAGATAGATAGATAGATCGATCTGCATTTTATTTTTTTTAAGTTTCTAATGATCAAACACAGAACTAAACTGTAAAGAGTATAATATATATGCATAGAAAATAGACCTGAAAGCACCGAGATCTGAATAAGAAAGTGAGCCGAAGTCATTCGTTTGTGAATTCTTAAGCATGACCACGAGTGCCGAGACACACAGAGCCATCGGCACCAGACGTAGCAAAGTCTCGGCTGTTCGCATGGTGGTTTTCACATCTTCATTCTCGTCTCCGCCTGACCCCATCATTGCCATTGGAGAGCTCCCTCTGTCCCTCTTCTCCATCCTCTCTCTCTCTCTCTCTCTCTCTCTCTCTCTCTAGATCTCTCTCTCAGTTCTGCAAGCTGGTGGGATGCTGCGCGGTGCAGTGAGGAAGAGGGGGAGCTACTCATGATAATGGAGTGATCATTTAAGAATATTAGGTGAAGTGGGTGACATGTATTCAATGTCATCAAAGCAGGTTACACGTACCTATGTGCATGGATAACTCTCTTTCACACGAACCAAGGTGAATGAACATCCTACTCTCCTCTCCTCTCCTCTCCTCTCCTCTAACTTGAATATATAAATAAAGAACTGCAAAATGATTAAATTTGAATAAAAAACTTAGAGTAAAATGAGAAGATAGGGATAAATTCTATACTAGTGAATAAAAAACTTAGAGTAAAATGATTCATTTTATACTAGTTTTATCAGAGATTCAAGGATAAAAAACAGTTATGTAAGAAAAATCTATTAACATCCTTTGTATGGCTAACTAAAATAAGTTGTATTGTGTGATTTTAAATTTTTTGATGAATATGATTATTACAGTGAATAAATCTGATTTTTTGAATTTTTATTATAGGCTTATGTGCTTAGAATAAACTTTTAGAGAAAAAAACTCGCAATATTTTTATTGTTATTTTTAACATCAACACTGAAAACAGTATAAAAAAACACTTGAATACTTTTGTAGATAAAAATAATAATTGTAAAAGCATAATGAACCACATAAAATTTAATCTCTAACCTTCCATAGATCTCCATAGGAAGTTTACATATTTTTTTTCATGTTTAATTTTCATTAAATACATACATAGGCCAAACAGAAATAAAATATTTTATATTTTAAAAATATATATAATCAATATAATTTTAGAAGAAAACCATATATATTATAAAAACAAAAATTATATATATATATATATATATATATATATATATATATATATATATATATATATGTAAATCCAGAAGATGCATTGAATTGGAGAATATCATTTCCACCTCAATATCCTAAATAAGTTATTCACGTTGGGCCTCCTATAAGCCCATATTGGTTGTAAAGGGCTCCGAGCGTATTGTATGTTAGGCCTACTAACGTTTTCTACTCTATAAGCAGAGATCATCCCATAAGACCACTGCTTCTGCCACCACCGGGCCACCGCCAATTAAATCAGCACCGTCACCCTCACCACGTCTGCTCCACATCGATAGCTTCCGACATCTCCATTCCTAAACGGCGCGCTTTATCGCAAAGAGAAAACAAAAACAGTGAACAAGAAGACCTGTTTTTGGTTACAGAGAAAGCAAGAGAAAAGAAAATGGCGTTGAATTCACAGAAATGGGGTTATGTAAGGATCATAACTGGCACACTTCTTGGTGGAGCTCTTGGGTTCTATGTTATGCACCGGATGGAAGTCAGCTACAAGGTTAAAACTTTTTATCTATCTTTTGAGCTTCTATCTGTTTACTGGGAAAGATGGAATCTTTTTGGAATTCAAAGTTGTTAAAGTGAAAAATAAATGGTTTCAGTAACTTGGGGTTTGCTTGTTTTTTTTAACAGGAAAAGATGAAGGAGAGATTGAGAGCGTATGAAAAGGAATTGAAGAAGAAAGAGGAGTTGCAACAGCTCGAGGAATCCTTGTAGTTGTCTTTTTCTTTTTTCCTTATCTCTTTAGTTGCTGAGAAAAGGGTGGAAAATGAAAGAAAATAGAAGTACTGTTCCACTCCATCAAAGCAATCTACTTAAAATGAACACCAAGAAGGTGAGAGAATTATGAATTTGTTGTTGGTTTAGCATATTGGTTGAGCTTTTGACTTTGCTTGAGATGGATTGTAGTTGATCGCCAATATTGAGAAATTGTTATCTTTTTTGCTGTCCATTACAACTAGGTTGTCAAATATCAGATTTCCAGATCAGCATCACTTTGATGCTTCATTCTTATACCATTATGGCTGAGTAGGTGCCAGTCCAGGGTTGAAATATCAGTCTGGAGTTTTGGAAATTCTGTTATCTAGTAATTGATACGCAGAAAACTCATTGATCTGAATGTGTATTGTTTGAATGTGTAGAGAACTCATTGATTCATCTTGAAACTTTGTGTCAATGTACTTACCCATAGATCAATCTGCATACCCATGAAGGTCCCAAGGCAAGAATGCTCTTTGATAGATTTGGTTAACTTATCGTTATGCCTTCAAATTTTCTCAGAAAGACTTGATGGATTAATTTTCGTAGTGATCTTTCCAACTCACTAGGACAAGGCAGTTTGAATTTTGATATCTGGAATCATGTCATATGCATCCGGTTCTTGTAGCTACATGCATCTACTAGAAGGCTAGATGATTGATCCTCCCATTTCAATAGGAAATAATGAAAACACCAGCTTTTGATCTGTGTTTTGGCATAGGTTTCAGGGCATTGTTTGGTGTTGCATTTATGTATGAAAATCAGCAAGCAAACACTTGCGTTTCTTACTAATGCAGAAGACTAATCAACAAGAAAATGGGGTTTGGTGGAGAATGATGATTTCTTTGGAAGAGATGGAGATTTTACTAAATTCACAGGCTCAAAGCCATCTGTTTTAACATCTGAGGCAACAGACATGTGAATATTATGTCAATTGCCTCAATATCTTCTTCTAATTTGGAAACTCTTGCTGTCTTGAAAATGTTTGGATTTGATGTCAAGAGGCAGTGTTAAAGAGTTGTCAATTGCACCATAAAAAAACATGCTGTTGTCAATCAACTGTAGGTGAGTGTAGAGGAGTAGAGATTCAGATAGCATAGTTGTCATGAAAATCAATTTGACATGCGTTTTAGAAGAGTCACAGGCATTGGCAGATCCATAGATATTACCTGCAATGAAATCCCCTGTTATCATTGCAGGCATTTCTTTAAGAGATTCATTTTATCAACTAATTATCAGTAATCCTGTCGAAGTTTCCTATTTACTGTACTTTGATCCGGAAGAAGTGTTGAATCTGAGCGCTTTGCTGTTTGCTGCATTTACTTTGGCTACAAGATCAATATTTCTGACTATTCGCTTCTTTTTTCACATTTTGTTGGTTCCATGCAAGGAGGTCAATACCGGTGGTTATTTATCGGAATAGAATGTTTTGGTTTCGAAGTATTTTGACGTGTTATTTTGAGGTTGTATTATTTATGTGATATATATAATTAAATATATTAAATCAAAATTAGTTCAAATCTAAAAATAAAATTATTTAGAATTGTGTAATTTAATATAAAAAAGATATAATAAAATAATTTTTCTAGATAAAATTATGAACATGTATAATACTACAAGAATGTTATCGTCAATCTTGTAAAGTTATTATATAATAGAGGTTTGATGTGAATCCCACAGTACCTTTATTGCTGTGAATGTGTGTTTAAATACAGAGTTCACTACAGGGTTCAACAACCCAAGAGATAAGATTTTATCCTAACCTATACATTCGGAATTACAAAATTGAAATTTGAACTTTAAAACTTGAATTGCTGATATGGCTCTGATATGCCCCCTCAAGATGGAGGGCGTGTAAGAACTCCAATCTTGGACTTTAAATGCTGAAAACGAGTGCGTGGCAGAGGCTTTGTTAAGGCATCAGCCAATTGATCTGCTGAGGATACATGAGAGACTCGAAGAGAGCCTTTCTGTACTTGGTCTCGGATGAAGTGGAAATCGATTGCAACATGCTTCATTCGTGAGTGGAAAACTGGGTTGGAACACAGCTGTGTAGCCCCAACATTGTCACAATATATTATTGGACAATTGGACTGTAAAACACCAAGATCATCGAGTAGATATGTTATCCAGTTTAGCTCCGAAGCTGTGTTAGCAACAGCTCTGTACTCGGCTTCAGTCGATGATCTAGCAATTGTGTGCTGTTTCTTTGAGCTCCAAGAGATTGGGTTTCGACCTAGATAAACAATATAGGCACTGGTTGAGGAGAAATCATCTTTGTCTCCTCCCCAGTCTGCATCCGAATAGGCCATAAGCTGTGAGACTGGTTCATGATGTTGATGATTGGTGAAAGCATGCATTTGAAGCGGTGAGTTGCGATGGAGTTGTAGGCCATCATTGATGGTGCCACAGAGGTATCTCAGCAAACGTTTGACAAATATCCAGTGTTCCGAAGTCGGAGAATGCATGTATTGTGAGAGCTTATTGACTGCAAACGCAATATCTGGTCTGGTGATAAGCAGATATTGCAGAGAACCCACCACTGTTCGATACTCTGTTGGATCGGATATTGGAGTCCCAGACTTAGATTGAAGCGATGGAGATGTAGGTAGGGGCGTGAGCACAGGCTTGGAAGCTGCCATTTGCGTTTTTCTGAGTAAATCCACAATATATCTTCTTTGGGAGAGCATGATACCGTGACTGTTTGGAATGACTTCAACTCCTAGAAAATATGATAAGGGGCCAAGATCCTTGAGTGAAAATCTAGAAGCAAGTCTGTCAACAAATAAGCGAACCTGCTCATGGTCACTGCCTGTAACAATGAGATCATCAACATATACCAAAATAAAAATTGTGTAAGCACGTTCACTGAGAACAAATAAAGACGTGTCTGCATGTGAGTTTTTGAACCCAATTTCCACAAGAAAATTTCGAAGTTCTTGGTACCATGCCCTTGGGGCTTGCTTGAGACCGTAAATAGCTTTCTTGAGTTGACACACATGGGATGGATTATCCTTGTCAATAAATCCTGGGGGCTGCTGCATGAAAACTGTTTCAGAAAGGCGTCCTTGAAGAAACGCGTTGTTTACATCCAGTTGCTGCAGTTTCCATCCCCGTGAAATAGCTAAACTGAGAACCACCCTGATAGTGGTGGGTTTTACCACTAGGCTGAACGTATCAAGGTAGTCAGCCCCCGGACGTTGATGAAATCTTTTTGCCACGAGTCTGGCTTTGAATCTTTGAATTGTACCATCTGAGTTGCGTTTGATGCGAAATATCCACTTGCATCCAACAACATTGTGATCTGCAGAGGGTGGAACAAGGTCCCAAGTTCCATTGCGAACTAGAGCATCACATTCCTCTGCCATTGCTGCACGCCATTTTGGGTCTGTTAGAGCTTCTGTTACTGTAGTAGGTTCACCTGCACATTGAACAAACTGTGTGAGCAGACTCAATTTGTGGACTGACTTGTGTATGTTGTTTTTGGACCGGGTTGTCATGGAATGGGTGGAAACTGTATGGGAAGATTGATGAGAGGAAGATGTGGGCAGTGGAAGATTGATAGTGTTTTGGGACTGAGATTGTGGTATGGACGGGGAGGAATTGAATTCTGGTATAGATGATGATGTGTCAGATGATGTGGTGGCCACGGAAGATGATGTTGGTAGCTGGATGGCTTGTGCCACGTGTGTAGAATTGGAGAAGGTAACAGCTGGCGGAGGAGGGATGACATGAATCGAAGGAGGCCATGTGTCGGTGGTAGTGGCTGGACGACTTGTCGTCTGGTTGATCAGATGTTTATAAGGGAAATTGGACTCCACAAATTTGACATGGCGAGAGACATAAACTCGGGAAGAAGAGGGATCAAAGCAGTAGTATGCACTTTGATTGAGTGAATACCCAAAGAATACACATGGAGTGGAATTGGAATCTAGCTTGTGAGAGGTGTATGGCCGAAGCCAAGGGTAGCAAAGACAGTCGAAGACCTTGAGTTTGGAGTAGTTTGGCACGGTTTGGAAAATTTTATGGAATGGAGATTGAAGGTGCAATGTTGGTGTTGGCATGCGGTTGATGAGGTATACTGCAGTGGCAAAGGCATATGGCCAGAATTGGGATGGAAGAGAGGCATAGGTAAGTAAAGCTTTCCCCGTTTCAACTATGTGCAGATGCTTTCTTTCTGAAATTCCATTGTGTTCAGGGGTGTGTGGTGGAGTTGTCAAATGGGTTATGCCAGTTTCGGCAAGAACACTGGCAAGGGCAATATACTCCCCACCATTGTCTGAGTATAAGGTCTTGATTGATGTCTGAAAATGATTTTCTGTTAGAGCTTTAAATTTAAGGAACACTGGCTTGACATCAGATTTGTGTAGAAGAGGGTAGAACCAGACATAACGAGTGTAATGGTCTATGAAGATAACATAGTATTTATAGCCAGTGTTGGACAAGACAGGTGAAGTCCAGACATCCGAGAAAATGAATTGTAGTGGATGAGTGGAAGAAATTGATGATTGCGAAAATGATAGTTTATGACTCTTATTACATAAGCAAGCATTGCAAAACTGATCATGGGACATTGAAGAGGTATGTCCTAGTTTATTTTGAGTCATAATGAGATGAAGAATGGAGGGGGCAGGGTGCCCAAGCCTGTGATGCCATTGAAAGGATAGGGTTTTGATGGTGGAGAAGGCTAGTAGAGATGGATGAGCTGGCCATTCATAAATGTCATTCCTAGCGTGACCCTTCAGCAGTATTTCGCCCGTTGGTAATCTCTTCACAAAAAACAAATTGTGTAAGAATTCCACAGAAACATTATTTTGCTTGCAAAATTTAGAGATTGAGATTAAATTTTGATGAATGGATGGGACACAAAGAACTTTGTCTAAATGAAAATTGTGAGTGGTAGTGGGAAGTGAGGTGGAACCAGTGTGTGTCACGGGTAGAGTTGATCCATCTCCAATCATGAGATCATCGTTGCCATTGTAGGGAGCATGAAGTGACAGATTGTTTAAATCTGTGGTGACATGGTGGGAGGCACCAGTGTCTAACAGCCATGAGGATTGAGAGCTGGCAGTAGTTGCCATGTTTGCTTGTGGATTTGAAGGTGGATAACTGGAAGAGATGTTGGGAGGACTGTTATTCTGAATAGGATAGAAGCGAAATGAGGGACACCTTTTGGCAGTGTGACCCTGAATGCGGCAGATCTGACAATGGCCAAGATATGGTCTGGGTGGTGGACGTGTATTTGGGAATGGATAAGGGGAATGGTTTCTGATTTGAGGGGTATTTGCTGCATGACGCCAGGTATTGCTGGGGGGAGGTGGACGCCATGAATGTGAAGATTGAGGAGGTCGCCACTGGCGATTGTTGTTGCGGTAAGTGAGATGAGCTGTTGCTGGAAAGGGTGTTGCATCAGCAGGGTTGTTTTGCAGAGACACTTCAAAGTTCAGCAACTTTTCATGGAGTTCATCAAATGTGATGGATGTGTCTCGTGCTTGGACTGCACGAACAAGTTCTTTGTACTCATCAGGTAATCCATCGAGGATCTTATCAGTAATTTCTTCTTCATCCATTGGTGCTCCGAGAGAAGCTAAATCATCAGCTTTAGTTTTGATGAGTTGCATATAATCAGAAACACAGAAAGAGTTCTTGGCTGTGTTTTTGAGCAGGAGTTTCAGTTGCTTGATGCGACCACGAGAGGGTTTGGCATAAGTATTTGCCAGAATTGTCCATGCTTGTTTGGAAGTCTCGGCTTGAGCAATGAAAGGAATAAGATTGGGGCTGATGGAGCCAATGAGGGCATTGAGAATCAGTTGATCTTGGCGTGTCCATAGTGTATGAGCAGGATTGGTGATGGTGGATTCAGATTGTGTGATGGTGGCAGGTGGACAGGGATTGTTGCCATTGATATAGCCAATGAGGTCGTAACCTATGAAAAGGGTTTGGAACTGCAATTTCCAAGACAAGTAATTGGTGGAGGTAAGTTTGAGGGGTGCTTGTGCTGAAATGTTGATGGTGATAAGCTGTTGATTGGTGTTGGTGTTGACTGGGGTTGAAGTGGCTGCCATGTTATTGGCTCAGATAAAACAGAATAAAAGATGAACAAAAAAAAAATTGTAGCTTTGGCTTATATGGATCGTGTAAGCTCTGATACCATAATAGAGGTTTGATGTGAATCCCACAGTACCTTTATTGCTGTGAATGTGTGTTTAAATACAGAGTTCACTACAGGGTTCAACAACCCAAGAGATAAGATTTTATCCTAACCTATACATTCGGAATTACAAAATTGAAATTTGAACTTTAAAACTTGAATTGCTGATATGGCTCTGATATTATATACTCTGATTGTTTTGAAGAATGTTATCATCAATCTTGTAAAGTTATTATATACTCTGATTGTTTTGAAATTTTAACATAATATACATAAATATATCAAGAGATTTTTTGTAAAATTTATCTCAATCTAACGGTTGGATTAAGAGATATGACTAATATTGTAAAATTATTCATTATTTAAAAAATATATTATTTGGTCGAAACGGAACAGGCGGAATGAAACCGGAATGTGAAAATTGAGAACGTGTTAAAATTTAAACCGAGATAAAAATAACATTGTTTTGTTTTGTGTTTTTTAACTGATATGTGCCAAAATTAAACAAAAGAAACAACAATGGTTCCATGACCTTATGCTTCAGCACCATGATAGAACAACTCCTCAAACTCTGCCAGGCCCAGTCACAACGAAGTGCTCCCATGCTCCATCACCATGACAGAACAACAAAAGAAAAAGAAAAGCTCACATTAATTATTTGGAAGAAAAACAACTCCAGCATGAGAAAAACACACTGATCCTCTGCCCATGGATGCATCCATGTCCTCTCAATCCACCCCCAGCCTCTTCCTGAGCTCCAAAACGAACTCGTACACCTTTTCTGGGTCTTCCAGAGACCTGGACACGCTCTCTTTTTTCATGCACCTCTTAGCCCATGCGATGATCTTGGGACACTCGGCCTCGATGCTGAATTTTCCACAGGTCTCGTAGGCATAGAACCAGCAGTAGAAAGGAACGAACGCCACATCCACATACCCGAGGTTCTCACCCCCAAAATAAGGCTTCTCTCCGAGCTCACCTTCCAACAATTTCAGGCAATCGATGAAATCCTTTTTTGCTCCCTCCAATTCTTCGCCCTTCGCAGTCCATATCTTCTTGGTGATTTCGAACACCTGAAAGATTCACAGCGCAGTATATTGTGAAACGAAATGAACGACACCCATTACAAAAGATTTAGCAGTTCCCAGAATCTCTGCGTACCTTTTTGTCTATAAAATCAGCCCAGAATCTGGTCTGGGCTCTTTGGTAAGGATCGGAAGGCAGAAAGGGGGCGTTTGCCTTCCACGCGTCATCAACATACTGAACAATGATTAGGGATTCACAAACCGATCTTCCATTGTGGATGAGAGTTGGGATTTTCTTGTAAACCGGGTTCATCTGAAGAAGCAATGCACTCTTGTTCTTCAAGTTCTGTTCACTGTACTCGTACTTCACTCCCTTCTCTGCCAATGCTATTCTCACTCTTATGCCAAAAGGGCTTGCCCAAAAATCCAGCAGAGTCACCTCATCTGCCATTGTTGCTGTGAAAGAAAAGCAGAATTGAATCGCTGATAAATTTTTCTCTCCTTTCAGAATGGCTGTGCCTTTGAAATAGAGGAAAGCAGAAATATTTATAGCATACCTCTTTTCAGAAAGATAAAACTGTAATAATTTTCTTATGGACATAAAATTATATTCTCATGTCAACAACCCTATTCTTGTCGGAATTGAAATATTTTTAGTTTTAATTATTAGGCGGTCTACCCTACACGGTGTGATAGCTTGAATTGATATAGTTTAATTTAATTAACTCATCACTAGAAAAATAAAATTAAGATAACCCACAGTAAAATTATAAAACTCAAAAAGTTTGAGAATCTAACATCAAAAAAATAAAACTAAAAATAATCAGATTTTACAAAAGATAATATATAATAACCCGAGCAAAACTCAAGTTAAATCAATTAATTAAATTGAAATAAAAAAAAAATAATTTTTTCAAAAGTAATCTAGCATGATGACTAAAATTAAATAAAAAAATCTTTAAAACAAAAAGAAATATAGACATCATTATGCAGGTAAAAAGTAAGAGCGTTCAAATTGCTTATTTGACATTGTATTTTAAGATTTTTTTTGAAAAAAATAACTTTTATTTTTTATTTTAAATTATTTTTTTGATATTTTATATTATTTTCATATGCTGATGTCAAAAATAATATTTTTAAAAATATATATTTTAATATATTTTTGAATGAACAACACTTCTATAAATGTGTTTGGAATAGAAATATAGTGAGGTGTGCTTGGATTTTATTTTTTTAATCATGGAAAAAAAACGTAAAATAAATGTGTATGTTGTTAATTATTATTTTTTGTAAATACGAATTGAAAACTTTGCCTTTGCTAGATAAAATTAATCAAGTACCATGTGTTAATAATTAGAAAAAAAAAAAAAAAAAGAGTTGGTGTCCTCATCATTGACTTTGCAAGCCTAGAGGACAAGCAGTCCTTCTATCGATTTTTTTTTCGGTTCGGTTTTTTCGGGTTTTTTTTTTCGGTTTTCTCGGTTAAATCGGTTTTTCGGTTCGGTTTGCTCACCCCTATTTTTAACCTTTACCTAATTCTATCAAGTTTAAATGTGAAATAAAAAAAATGTACAGGAATTAAAATATAAAACAATCTAGAGAGTGAAATAACAAGATAGCTGCATGATGTATGGATTAGGATAGGATAAATTTTAGGATTAAACTGAAAACTTGTCAAAAACTTGGGGACCAAATAAAAAATTATTTGAAATGAAGGACTGAATTGAAATGGGAAAAAATAGATGAAAAAATGAACAACCATCGTTGGAAGAGGATGTTTGATAGTGTACTTACGGGTTGTTTTATACATTTATGGGAGCAGTTCTGTATTTATATATTTTTTGAAATATGTGAAATGCTTGATATACTCAGTTAATTCTTGTATTTTATCTTATTGGAAGGTAAAAGGGTCGCTGTACTGTGCAGTGAAAATGTGAAATTACAGTGACATCTCCAGTGACAACTCTTAGTTTTTATCTTATTTGAGAGTATTATAGTTATTTTATTGTGCGAAGAATGGGAAAAAAAATTAAGAATACCCTTGAGTCTAATGTTAAAATTACTGTGCATTGAAAGGTAAAATAGTAATTTTAGAATTATAATCCACAGCTAATTTAGCTATTAGGTAATATATATATATAATAAATTTCCAAACCTTCCCTTTTCCGAGCAAAAAACAGGACAAAAAATGCAAACACCATTGAGTTCAGATCCAATGAAATAGCGACTGGCTAGCTCAGATTAGCCAAGGTGCAAAGCCAAGTGCCACAAAATTACAGAAAGCTTCTCCATTTAAATCGAAGAACAGGCCAAGAAAGTATAAACATGGTGCAGGCACAACTAAGTGCCCTCCATCTCCATACTTCTAAACAGCAAGGAACTTCGATATTATTTGTAAGAAAAAAACAGCTCCAACATCTATGGAGATCAACCACATTAACTGCAATTTTTTTTTTTAAAAAAAAAAACACATCTTGCTGCCATGAACATCCTTGTAATCAATCAAACCCAAGCCCCTTCCTCGTCTCCAAAATAAACCCGTGGACCTTCTCAGGCTCTGCAAGAGACTTGGCCACACTCTCTTTTTTCAGGCACCTGTCAACCCAAGCTCTGATCTTGGGAAACTGAGCTTCTATGCTAAAGTCACCAATGGTCTCGTAAGTATAAAACCCGCAGGAGAAAGGAAGCAATGCGATGTCCACGTAGCCCAGAGCCTCGCCCCCAAAATAAGGCTTCTCTCCCAGCTCTCTCTCCAGCAACTCGAGGCATTCAAAGAAATCCTTCTTCGCCGCCTCTAGTTCTTCTCCTTTTGTTGTCCACAGCTTCTTGGAGATATCATGGACCTGAAGATTCATAACTCATCTGTTATACAATAATACAAATCATATATATTCGGGATCTTATCTAATAGTTTCTTAACATGATATCAGAACCTGGTTGATCTAGCGGTCACGAGCTCGAATCTCATTACCCCTATTTTATTTGATAAAAATCAAGCACAACGCAGTGGGTTTATGTACAAGTTTTGAGCTACGATGATCACAAAAATGGAGTCCTAGCAACGTAAAAGGAAAAGCAGAGCCAGAAATATCATAGCAAAATTGATGTTAATGTAATATATTAGCAGCAAATGAATACATAAATCATGGAGGAACCAAAGATTTAGCAGAATTAAAGGTATATATCCACACCTTTCTGTCGATAAAATCAGCCCAGAACATGGACTGAGCTCTTTCATAAGGATCGGAAGGCAGCAAAGGAGCCTTGCCCTTCCACACAGCATCAATATACTGTAGAATGATAAGGGATTCACAAACTGGTTTTCCATGGTGGACGAGAACTGGAATCTTCTTGTAAACTGGATTCATTTTCAGAAGCAAATCACTCTTTCTGTTCATCAAGTTCTGTTCACTGTACTCATACTTGACCTCCTTCTCAGCCAGTGCTATTTTGACTCTCATGCCAAAAGGGCTTAGCCAGTAATCCAACAGTGTCACCTCATCCGCCATTGTTGAAGTGATAGATCATAAACAGTTCCTTCTTCCCTTTTAGAATTCTGTGCTTCTGGTAGCAGGAAGCGGGATTTTATAGCAGACTGGCATTCTTCCTCTGCAGATTGTGTGTGGTCGTGATAAATCGTGGAAAACGTTGCTAAGCTACAGGCTAATCGATGATATTAATATAAAAAGAAAGCAATTATTATTGTTTAGAATAATGTTCTAGCATTGGAAGGATCGAATGTGAGAACAACCACATTTGGGCTCGAAACTTTTTTTTCTTAAGGAAAAAAAAAAAAACTGTGATTATTTTTGTCATTTTCTTGGGAATTGACTATTCCCATGTCAACAACCCTACTCTTGTCGGCATTGAATATGTTGAGTTTTTTTGAGTAATTCCATTCACAAGATTTAAAAAAAAAAAAAAAGAGGAGAGAAAACTGGAAAAAGGGATTCAAGCATGGGACTAGAATCATATGCAGAAGCAAATCATTGATTATTCCCATGTCAACAACCCTAATCTTATCCAGCAATGTCACCTCAACAACCCTAACACCAGCCATTGTTCATGGGGAAAGTGGATCACAGAATCTCAAAAGATTTCCTTCTGCCCTTTTTATTTTTCCTGGGAATTGATTATTCCCATGCCAACAACCCTAATCTCGTCGGACTTCAAATATCTTTAACTTGAATCACTCAGGTGGCCTACACCTCAACGGCACTGGGACAGTGAGAAGAATCTCCCTGCATTTTCTTAACTCGTAATTAAGAGAAGTTTTATTAACGCAGTCTCTGAAATGCAGACTCGAAAATATAGGACTCATAGGCACAACACACAAATTCAAGGTTGGTGCATGGGCCTAGTAGCACAGGCTCGTGGGCTTGGGCCTAATATTTTCTTTCTATTTAAATAGACGAATAACAGTCTTTTTATTTATCTGAAAGAAACTAAATAGTGCGTTGTATACGGTGAAATACAATACATTAAGTATTTTTTTATTTTAAATTATTTTTTATATTTTATATTATTTTGATACGTTGATGTTTATAATAAAATTGGATATATTGCTAATATTTTTTAGTAACGGATTTTCATATTATCTGTAACGGATTTGATGGTTGATAATGACCTTATTTTTTAATTGTGTCATATCACCACGCCATTTTAAAATGAATATGATGAAATAGTAAATTTTGTAACTCAATTTTCGATGCATATTACAAATTTATATATTTCAACAAAAAAGATAAAAATATTTCAATCAAAGTCTTTTTTAGATAAATTGAGCTAATCACAATAAGCCTTATTAAAACTGGTCTTATTAAAACCCATTAACCATGTAGCCCAAACTTCAATCATTAAACTGCATGGACAGAGAATGTGATTTTTTTAGAAGTATGGGTTTAGTTGTTTTTCATTTGTTGATGTTAAAAATAATTTTTAAAAATAAAAAAATATTATTTTGATGTATTTTTAAATAAAAATTATTAAAAAAAAAAACAGCAGCAGTCAAACTCTTAAACAAACATGGTAGAACACAATTTTCATTAATGTTATAGTCATTGCGCTGAGAGGAGAGCAAGAGACTATCAGAAGGCATCTGCTATGTCAAAGCCCATAAGATGTTGGGAAAAACTATGTTTTCAAGATGGACAAGGAATTTGGTCTAATAACTGCTGTTTATAAATATGGTTATAGTTGTTTTTTACAGTGATTGTCATTTAAAAATATATTAAAATAATTTTTTTAAAATTTATTTTTGATATCAGCACATGAAAATGCTTTAGGAACACTTTATTTTAAAATGAAAAATTAATACATAAATTTTCAATTTTTTTTTTCAAAAATACTTTTGAAATGCAGTGTCAAACACTCCTAAGAGCAACTCCAATAGGAGAGCTAAAAAAAGAATAAAATTAGGTTATTCTTATATGTTTTAATAATATTTCTAAGTTGAAGAGTTATTCTTATATGTTTGATCAAAAGAATAAAAAAATTATTGAATATACTTCTATATAAAAAAATAATTTTAATTGTACTTGTCTTAGTAATTTATTATTAATAAATAGTTATATCAATATTATATATATTAAAATAAAATTAGGTTTTTTAAATAACTTTTTTCAATTGGAGTGCAAATATAAAAAATATTATATATATATATACTATTTAAAAGCTAAATTATTAATTTAGCTAAAATTAGCTTTTTCCTTTTTCAATACGCTCCAAGTCATGACTCCCTCGAGTTTCATAGATATTCTAAAAGTGGGAATCTAAAAATTTTTATACTGTTTTTTCTTGGTGACATTTCTGTCTATATTCGACATGACAGCAAGTCCAGGATCAAGTTTATCTGCTACTTTTAGTGGCTGTTCTAATTGAAAAGGTCTTTACTCTTTATAGCAGGGTTATTGATCCCGTTCCGGGTACCGTTCCGGTTTTTTGTTTGGAACGGAACGTTCCGGTTTCGGTGCATTCCGGCGTTTCGTTCCGGTTTTGTACTGTTCATATTTATTTAATTATATATATGAAAAAAATAAAATATTAAGGTTCATGCATGATTCAAAATAATTGAAAAATACATTACAAAACAATTATGTCCATAGAATTTCATTAGATAAAAATTAACAAACTAAAAATAAATATTTTGTTGATGTGAAATATAAATTAATTAATGTTATTTATTATCTTAAATTAATTAATAGGATTTTTTTAAAAATATTTTTTATGCTAACTATTTTTTATGCTAATTATTATTATTATTATTGTTATTTTTATTATTATTATAAACCCCCATATTATTATTATTATTATTATTATTATTATTATTATTATTATTACCCCTCCCCCGTATAAACCTACTTTTTTATTATTATTATTATTATTATTATTAATAATTTATATAACCCCCCCTAGAAAGTAGAAACCTACCTTCTTTTTTTTATTTTTTATTATTATTATAATAACTAAGTATAAAAAGTTAAAAACCCCTAACATAACCCTAAATCCCAATTTCCTTCTCTCATGCCACCGCCGCCCACCCTCATCTCCTCTTCTCCATTTTCTTTTCTACTTGCAGTCTACCTGCTGTGCACCAATTCGGCCTTAGCATCGTCACCCGCTGCAACCATGGCTACGTGCAGTGGGTAGAAGTGGTGTGGCCAAGGGCGAGCCATTTTTGGACGCGGAGTGATTTACATCTTCATATCTGCAGAAAAATAATGAAGGGAAACTTCAGCAATGAAGATTAAAAGGGAAGACACCAAAACATTGATGCATGAAAGTGTCGGCAACTATTTATATTCACTACTTGCATTCCGTTCCAAACGACGTTGTTTTGGCTTGACCGGAACGGAACGCCCGGTACGGAACCGGGGCGTTCCGGCCGGAATTTGGCCGGATTTTCCGGAACTGACCGGGATTTTGACCGGGACAAAAACGTCGCCGTTTTGTCCCGGATTTTGCATTGGGACGGGCCGTTCCGGACGTTCCAGGCGGAACGGGACGGGATCAATAAGCCTGCTTTATAGTTTATAGTTATCCTCGACAAAACGATCAATCTGCGAGTAATGGATTCTTCCCGTATGTTCTGACATTCTTGGACTTACCTAGTTTTTAAATTCAAGTCGAGATTTATATTTTTTATAAAAATTTAAAATAAATATAATTTTATTTAATTATTTAGATCTATAAAATATATTTTTAAAAAAATAAAGTTTTCTCGAATCTAATAAAAAACTATCTAAATCAATATTAAAAAATCACTCTCTAGAATTTTATAGATAACATTTTAGATCAACATGTTCTTTTTTAAAAAAAAAACTTATTTTATTTTTTAGAAATAGATCAACATGTTCTCTTTAATTGAATCAATAAGCTTTTAATCACGTGTTAATTTATTTTCTGTCCAAGTTGTAGTTAGAAAATCATCTTGTTTTGTCGTCTTTGAGCTAGTGGCTCGTTACGTGACAAAATAGTAGGGTTGTGTGTTGATGTTGCTGTAATTTTTGTGGTTGCATTAGTTTTTTTAATTATAGTTTTAAGAGAATATTTAGTTAGATTCGTGTAAAATTTTAATAATAAATGAAGTTTAATTTGGCTGGGATTTTTCTTTGGCGCTGATTATTTATATTGAGGAGGTGTTGAGAAATGTGTTTTAAAAGTGATTTTGAAATAAATATTTTTTTTAATTTAAATTTACAAAATTGGTGTTTTAAGATTATATTGATGTGCTAATATTAAAAATAATTTTTAAAAATAAGAAAAAATTAATACAAATCTGAACAAAAAACACTTTAAAAAACAACTGCAACCAGATTCCTAAACAGCCATTAAACACTTTTTTGCTCAAATCAAAGATAATATAATTAAATCACTGATCATAGCAAATTGAATCCTCATGTTGATGTAGAGGGAGTAGGAGAGCCTTATCTAAGTGAAAATAAGTTATTTAATTTAAATTGATAATATGGTTATATATATATATATATGTTCATTTCAATGAAAAAACTCTGTTTAGAAAAACTAAATTTATTTTGATATATTTGATATTGATACAACTATTTATTAATATTAATTAAACAATACAAGTCTAATCAAAATGATATTTTTGCATAAAATTTATTAATACAAGTTTTTATCATATTTGACATTGTAGTTCAATCTTGTTTTAAAACGTTTTGAGTTCTTTTTAGTTTTAAATTAATTTTTCATTTTTTCTTGCCCATATTCTGACAACCACAATGCCAAATAATTAGAGTTTAAGTCTTCTTGAGCTAGTAACTTTTTTTTTTCAACCCATTTTTTTTACCTAAAATACCCTCAAAACATTTTAGAAAACATGATAAATATATGGTGTCAAAAAAACTCAAACAACCTCCGCAAAAATCAAAATCAACTTGAAACTAAAAATTCAATCCGAGCTTCAATCTATTTTTTGACAAACCCTAAAGAAAAAAAACCACATATTATGAACTCATCTCCTCTAATGGAACAATTTGGCACAAATTTCATTTGTTTTTGTGGTCTTAATCAGTGTCAACCATATATTTCTCTCTCTACCACCGGAATCTGGTGATATTTCCCTCTTCTCTCTCAACCAAAGACTTTTTAACAAGAATAAACTTTCACACCACAAGTGAATTTGAAAAATATTGAGGTATTGGAATTATATAATGTATATGATTTGTAAGTTTGAGGACTAAAATATATTTAGTTTTAAACTCATGATATGTCACTTATGTTTGATTTCTTTTTTCATTATGGTATATCCTCTTTCAATCTCATCGTTTCTTAAGAAATCAAAATCAATTGGTCTTGAATTAGGATGAGATTGCTGGAAAAAACAATCAAGGACCAAATTGAAAATCAAGGCTAAACAAGTAATTTTACTATAGTTAAAAGAAAAATCATTATGGATGAGCTACAGAGAAAAAGCCACGTGGTTTAATTTTGGTGTAATAATGTATAATAGGCATAAGATAAGTTACAATCTACTCATCACTCCTTGAGGGTTGCATGTTTTGTTAATTAATCACCAAAATCTCATTTTTTATTTATTTAAGCACAACTTGTATATGGTTTGACTCGATCAAGGAATATGTGACTATCAATTAAGTTATAATAATAAAATCACACGAATTAAAAATGTTCAAATTTTAGGATGTTGATTGGAAATGAACCTTGATCTTGAAAATCAATCCAATAGGTTCCAAGACTTTGATTGGATGGTTAGTTAATTAAAAACATTACTTCTTGTTTATCAATGTTCTTATGAAGGACAAATGATGATGACATAGTCATCTCTAATTATCATCCAAACTTTAATTGGGTAACAAAAACCTTGAACTCCCTCCTTAAAAACTATCTTAAAACAACATTTTCTCTCTTATAAATTTTATGGTGGAGTTGATTTGATAATGATTGTGGCACAATTTATAGCCAAATAAAATTAAAATTTTATTTTATAAGTTTTTTTTTTATGTTTGTCTAATCTAAGAGGAATTTATAATTTATATTATAATCTTAAAAATTTAGATTTTCACTATGATTTTAGTTTTGTAACTCTAGACGCAATGCTAGAACATAACTCAATACTTAAAAAAACAATCAAATAATTTAATATAGTAAATGTTTTGATCATACTAGAGTGCCTAGTACATCTGATGGAGGTACTAGAATTGTATAATGTACATGATTTGTAAGTTTGAGGACTAAAATATATTTAATTTTAAATTCATGATATGTCAGCTATGTTTGATTACATTGGATTTAATAAAAGCTACTTTCGGATGCTCTCCCACTTGACTCTTCGAAGGCCAAAATGTCAGTCAAATGTTTGTCAAAGATCAACCTGGTGGATTGACTGACACACATTGATCGAACGGTTTCTGGGATGCCACGTGCTCCCTTGTTGATTTTTTTCTTCGACCTGTCTATGATCGTAGCGTCTGGGAAAGTATGTTAGAAACATTGTGCTTACGAATGATAGCTTAATTTAAATCGAATATGTGAGTATCTCTTTTTATATAATGAATTTGTCAAACTTAATTTAAAAGTTATTTTCACGTAACTAGAAATATATATTTATATTATTTAAATATATTCATAAAATATTTATATTATTTTGATACAATCAGATATATTCATGCTACAATATTAATATAAAACATATATGTATTAGTTATTTTATTTTTTTATTAATTAGTAAATAACAAATACTAATTGAATAGCCAAAATTCATTGAATTATTTATATAAAAATATTTTTTTATCCAGCAAATGATAAATAGATATTATTTATGGCATGCGTCTATATTATTTAAGCTAAATTAAATGTTTTCAACCAAAATATACAAGGCATGATAAATAACTATCAACAACCATTCACCTAAAAAATTAAAAACCATCTCAAATTAAACTCACTGAAAACTTAAATATGCATAAAATATTAGAATATAATTTATATTATTTTTTAATTTATTTCTTTAAATAAAAATATTTTAAGCTTAAAATTTATATAAACTCACATTATTTTATATTAAAATTTTATTAATAAAATGAAAATAATAAAATTAAAACTTATAACCGCTAAATTAACAAAACTTTAATATTATATCAAAAAAATCATCTCATCTAAAAATAAAACTATTAAATAAAATTCCAGAATATAAAGTTCACTGCTAACCAGGTTTTGACACACAAGTTTCATTAATACATAAATATTTATATCATAACCGAGTTACAGGGACCGAGCAGGGGACTACGAACTCAACTCAAGACCATGAACTCAAAACAGGCACAACGAAGTGACTCAGACTACAAACACCAGACAGGCACAAACAGGTTTGCCCTCCTTATTCAAAACATGAATCTCTAACAGGAAACGGCAGATTCTTCTACTCAATCCCGAACTTCTTCCTCAGCATCACAACGAAATCGTAGACCTTTTTGGGATCTTCAAGAGACTTGGATACAGTCTCTTTCTTCAAGCACCTCATGCAATAACCAATCAGCTTCGGACACTCGGCCTCTATGCTGAAGTTTCCGATGGTCTCGTAGGCATAAAACCAGGTGTAGAATGGAACAAGAGCTATGTCAACGTAGCCGATGGTCTCGCCCCCGAAGTAGGGCTTGTCTCCGAGCTCTCCTTCCAGCAACTTGAGGCTGTCAATGAAGCCCTTCTTGGCTGCCTCCTGATCTTCTCCTTTTTCCGTCCAGATCTTCCTCCCAAAGTCATAAATCTGGCAGATTCAAACCATCACGCAGAGGTCAGAAAAAAAATGAAAATCGAAGACTTTTTGGGATCACAAAACCCAAAAGCAATCCGTAACCCAAAGTCCTTGCTGAAATTTCCTTGTTAACTCAGTGATTAATATATGCTCAGAGAGTAAAGCAAAGATAGAAAAGCGGGATAAATCACTGTCAGAAAGACCACAATTTCTAACATAACTTAATTAAGGAGCAGTGATGGTGCCCAGAATGTTCTCTTTTTCTATGTTGAAAGTGACTGGAGAGTGAAAAAAATCAATCTTTGAGACCAAACACCAACCAACCAAATTAGAAGGCTACTGTGAACTCTATCTGGCTGTGATATACATCTTCTTCGTGCAGTATGAGATATCTTAGAAAATAATATAAATTATATTTTGGACTCTTTTTAACTGTAATCCCGAGTTCAAATCTCATTACTCTTCTATGTGATAAAAAATAAAAATCAAACATAAAACAGAAGATAAGGTGAGCTACTATAGAAGTTCCAAGCTAAAAAAAACTTTCACTTAAAAGAGATATATTAGATAAAATGATTTTTTAACAAATTAAGGCTCAAACCAAATTAGATGGCTACTGAGAACTGTATCTGGTTATGATTACATCTTCGTTTTTTGTACAATTTTAATTTTTGTCGGTATGAGATTCTGCAGAATCAAGCTAATTGGATTGAAATACGGGTTTAATCAGGTCATAGCTCAAACCAAAAAAATCCAAAAACAAAAAGACGGATCATACCTTTTTGTCAACAAAATCAGCCCAGAACCTCGACTGAGCTCTCTGGTAAGGATCAGAAGGCAAAAATGGAGCCTTATCCTTCCACACCTCATCAATATATTGAACAATAATGAGTGACTCACAGACGGGCTTCCCATTATGGACAAGAACTGGGATTTTCTTGTGAACAGGATTCATTTGAAGGAGCAGAGCACCTTTGTTCACCAGATCTTGTTCACTGTACTCGTACTTGACACCCTTTTCAGCCAGCGCTAATCTCACTCTCATCCCAAAAGGACTTGCCCAAAGATCCAACAGGGTCACTTGATCGCTAGCCATTCTTGAAGTGAAAAAGAAGACGTTGCAGGTGAAGGTTCTTCTGCTTTGTTTTCTTGGAATGCAAAGCCGGTTGTATGCGAATATTTGTAGTTGGAAAAGGATGGAGTGGGTATCTAGGGCAGATTTTCTAGGAGTTTTTTACTTTTTTTCTGGTGTCTACCGTAGGAAAAAACAAAAAACGTGGTTTCAAATATATTAAAAAAAATAGCACAGTACAGTCCAGAAGGATGTAGATGACAACTCATATTCACAAGTATTTTTTTAAATAATTTTTATTTAAAAATATAAAAATAATATTTTATTATTATTTAAAAATATCGAAAAATTTTATTTTTAAAACACAATTTCAATTGCTTTCCTAAATTGCAAAATGAAGTACCTAATGCTTGTTTTTGTATTTTATTTTTAAAATAAAATTATTTTTGCTTTAAATTATATTTTTCTATCAAAATTATTTTAAAAAAAGCATATTATTTTAATTTGTTTCTAAATAAAACAATACTCTAAAAAAAATTGTTTTTAAATATCAAATAAACAAGAAATTTTAAGAAGATGAACTCAATTAAATTAAAAACAATCTGTATACTTTTGGACAGCTACTATAACCCATTTCATACACTGTTTGCTTATTTTTTAATAGGATTAATAAAGTGATCATTAAATTTTGATACGATCAATAATTATTTTT
This sequence comes from Salix purpurea, assembly GCA_027405865.1. Taxonomy (NCBI): domain Eukaryota; kingdom Viridiplantae; phylum Streptophyta; class Magnoliopsida; order Malpighiales; family Salicaceae; genus Salix; species Salix purpurea. The sequence goes on along the minus strand of JAOWLH010000043.1, from coordinate 2,663,565 downwards.
TTCTTTATCGAATCATGTATCTAACTATCTATTGATTTATAATTATAAAAGTTATTTAGCCTTCGTGAATAATAAATATTATATTACTTTTCAAAATAATTTTTATTTAATATAATATAATTTTATTTTATGGTAGAGTAAAAAAGAAACACTCGATTTTCTGCTTGATTGAATGAATGACAGAGACGTCTTCAAGGACTTTTCAAACTGCTGTTTGTTTGTGATATGATCCATCTATTTCCTATGGAGATTTTTTTTTTGTTATATAGGTTTACTGTTGGTGTGTCTTTCTCATTATTTTTCAAAAATATTTAAAAAAAATTATTTTTTATTTTTTATGTTAAATTAATATCTTTGATATTTTTAGATTATTTTCATATGTTGATATCAAAAATAATTTTTTTTTTAAAAAAAATCATTTTTTGATATTTTTTAAACGAAAAATACTTTGAAAAACAACTTTAACCATATTTCTAAACAAGCTATTAATCTCATAATGAAAGTGTTTAATTTAGCGGATTGACTTTTTAAAAAATATATATATATATTTAAATAATTTTAATATTTTGATGTCAAAATTAAGTTTTAACAGCTGAATTTTAATATATTTATAAAATATATAAATTAAAAAGCAACCACCACCATCACTTATAAAAAAAATTAACATTACAAGTCATACGCTATATAAAATTACAAACCAAAGACTTGATGCTCTTGCTTGTTTATTTTTCTGTTTTTAATTACTCTATTATATTATAATAAATACTTGTTTTAAAAAGTGTTTTTTTTGTAAAAAAAAAAAAAAATAGTTTGATACATTTCTAAGAAAAACCAATTTAAAAAATAATCTCAACAATATTGTCAAATAAGCTCGAAACAAATGGGAAATATCAAACAATGAAACTACTTTTTTCTTTATTAATTAAAAAAAAACTTTGATGATCTTTCTTTTTTTAATATATACTTTTATAATTAAATTAGAATTGAGATTATAGTGAAAATGTAAAATTAAGCACTAAAGAATTAAAAAGTAAAACACAAAGAAAATTTATTGTTAAACCCAAATTCATTATCTTTCTTGCTCCAAGATTTAGCAGTGTCCTCTATTTTATTTTTATTTTTTGTAATTCATTTTATTTCATTCTATAAATAATTAATTATTTTTAATATAATAAATGTTCATTTTCTATTGATATAAAATATAAAAAAGAATCTACTCTAGCGGGTTAATTTTATTCAATTTTAGTTTTATGAAATGATAAAGAAAACTTATAATACAAATATAAAATCGATATCATTTTGAAATATTTATTTCATTTTTTTAAAATTAAATCAAGTTAATTCTCTCAGCCTATTATTAGCCCAGAAAACTCGAAGCTGGGCTTAGATGAATTGGGCTACGTTTTTCTAAGTTTAATCCAACAGCAGCTTAGACAAACAAGCTCGAAGAGGTTTTCTATGCCTGAAACATGGGCTGGTAATGTGGCTACAAAATAAAATTTATTTTATATTAATCCCATCCCTGATATTAGGGCCGTCCGGGAAACTTTATAAAAATTGTATTTTTAAAAACATTTAAAAATATATTATTTATTTTAAAATATTTATCAAAAATACAAAATATTATTTTAATACTTTTTTAAATTAGAAACAACCGATCAAAAAACGGAGACACTGTCACCATTTTCATGGCCCAGAAGGGTTTTGAGGAATGACTATCACTGTTCAGAAGTTTGGCTGGTACTGATTTTGAGAGTGATTTTTATTTAGAAGTTTATTAAAATAATATTTTTTTATTTTAAAAATTATTTTTGACATCAGTATATGAAAAATTTAAAAAAATTAAATTTAAAATAAAAAAATAAAATAAATTTCTTTTAAAAATATTTTAGACGTTCTTGAAATATAATACCAAACAAGGTCAAATGCTTGTTTGAGGGTGATTGAATTTATTTATTTATTTTGTTTAGAAATACAATAAAATAATATTTTTATTTTATTTTTTAAATTATTTTTGATATCAGCATATGAAAATAATCTAAAAACATAAAAACTTAGTTTAAAATAAAAATAAAATAAAATAAAAATAAAAATAAAATTGATTTTGTAAAAACAATTTTTGATACACACTTACTGCGAATGCCCCCACAGCTTTCGGGGTATCAAATCTCACAGTAAAATTTTTCTACAGTAATAATTTAAGAGCATCTCCAAAATTGTAAATGTTAAATTAAAAAGCTAAATGATCTATATAGCATTTTGAATAATAATATTAAAGTTTTTTTTTTAAGTGTGCATCCTAATGGTAAATGCTATTTAAGCTATTGCTCAAGGTAAGATGATAATATAAGTTTTTGCAAATTTTAAGCGTAAAAATCTTTCAATTAAGAAAATATATTAGAAAATAATATAAATCATATTTTAGAATCTTATTTATGCCATGTTTGAGACCGTGTTTCAAAAATATTTTTTTAATTTTTTTTTTACTTTAAATTAATTTTTTTTGGTGTTTTTTTAATTATTTTCATGTACTAATGTAAAAAATAAAAAAATATCATTTTAATATATTTTTAAACAAAAACACACTTTAAAAAACAATCTCAATACCTTCCCAAACATGCACTTAATAACTTAAATCTTTCATCGGCTAAACCAAGATCATATAAGTAAATCAAAGAGTTGGGCTGGATCTTATTATTATTAACAAGATGTATGTTTATTTTGATATTAAAATTAAGAAAATAATATTTTTCATGTATTTTTAAGATATAATGTCTACAAATAGCAATACAGCTATTATGGTTTATATATATATACAGCTATTATGGTTTATATATATATATATATATATATATATATATATATTTTTTTTTTTTTTTTCATTTTGCAATTTACAGGAAGACTATCGTATGTCTGTATTACATTCAAGCTTCAATGACGAACTTACCATCGACATTAAAATCCAAGCTTCTAGATGTATTTCTTCGACTCGCTGAACCAACTCACACCATCGCCGAAGACTCCGCCATTCTCATCCGTGGAGAAACTGAAAAGAAAAGGACAGTCTTACTCTTGGAATTTCTGGCCACAAATTTTATTCTAGCCTTGCAAAAGAAGTTGGAAATTAAGTCGTGTTCATACTCTGTTTTGTTTTTGGAATTTTCCGAGCTACTACGATTTAGACATCCCATCGCAGATTGTAAATTTCTCTGTCCACTTCGATTTGTATCTCTTTTTTTACAGCAAAAACCCTATAAAAGATCTGTCCAATGCATGGAAAAGCAGAAGTTCTTAACCAAACACACAAACAACTCTCATTTCTGAAGTTACGATACCCTCTCGCTGCCTCCCGCCGCCATGTGGAACGGTTGCTTCCTAATCCCTTTCACAATGATACTATGGCACAGTTTTGTGGCGACGACCATGGTGGCTGATAGAGTAACCAGCAATACCATTGATCAAGATGCTCTTCTTGCCTTAAAAGACCACATCGTTGATGACCCTCAAAACCTCTTGACCACCAACTGGACCACCACCACCTCTGTTTGCAACTGGGCTGGTGTCACTTGTGGATTTCGCCACCGTAGGGTCAGAGCCTTGAACCTCTCTCACATGGGTCTTTCAGGTACCATCCCTCCACATTTGGGAAACTTGTCCTTTCTAGTTTTTACCTCCTTCTATAATAATCGTTTCAGTGGCTCTCTTCCGGACGAGTTGGCCAAGTTACGTAGGCTAAAATACTTCAGCTTACAAAAAAACTACTTCGGCGGGGAGATCCCATCATGGTTTGGGTCCTTTACTAGGCTCCGCACGTTGTCTCTAGCTAATAACAGTTTCACTGGTGCGATCCCACCATCATTGTTCCGCCTCTCAGAGCTAGATGGCTTGGACTTGTCCTTCAATGATCTTCAAGGGCACATTCCAGGAGAGATTGGCAAGCTTCCCAAGTTGAGGATACTGTATTTGAGTCATACTGGCCTTTCAGGTTCCATCCCCTCTGCAGTGTTCAACATATCTTCATTGCAGCAAATTGATGCTACTGGAAACATGTTCTCAGGCTCCTTGCCCTCAGCTAATGTTACCATGTCCTCACTTCGGATGATTGATTTTGGTTTCAATAATCTAACTGGTAGCTTGCCATCAAGTTTGTTCAATAATCTTCCCAATCTGAAAGCGTTGCACTTGAGTAGGAACCAATTTCATGGCCAAATTCCTGCAGCTTTATATGGATGCATACAACTGAAAATTCTCTCTTTGTCTTATAACAATTTTGAAGGAAAGATACACCAAGATATCAAAAATTTGACAGCGCTTGAATGGCTATACCTTGGCTACAACAAATTCAATGGTAAGTCTTCTCTATCGGGGTTGCAATGGAAACGATATGAACAACACTTTAATCAGAATTTATTCCCGGTCAGGACTTTTGAACAGCTAAACTTTAGTTATCTGTTTGTAAATATTGCCAAATGGAGATATTTTAGCATTCAATCTATGAGTCTTTAGTCTTCCCTTTAACCTCACCACCATACTAATAGAAAGGAAAAGCACAAATATTTGGACGTTACTTCTGCTTTGTAGATGTAGAGGTCTAAGTAGAAGTTTTATGTTGCAGATGCAGAAATGCTGTCGTCCATCAGCGATCTTCCCAGCTTGGAGTTACTAAACCTAGAAAAGAGTGGCCTAACCGGTCCAATTCCCTCTGCTATTGGAAATCTGACCCTTCTAAGGAATATTGGCCTAATGGATAACAAACTGACAGGTATGGTACCCTTCTTTCTGTTTTGTGTAACCACCACTTTTCACCATTACAATGGTAGAACTTCAATTGACTTATGATTACAAGTGTTTTAACCGTGGCAGGAACAATCCCACCTGAGATTGGTAATCTAGTGAATCTAGAGATAATCACTTTGTCAATTAACAGGATTGGTGGCCCTATTCCCGTCAGACTGTTTAACATCTCAACATTGAGATCTATCGAAATGACGGGAAATTATCTGTCAGGCCATCTTCCATCAAGCATAGGTCTCCAGCTTCCAAATCTTGAGCGACTTATCGTAGGAGGAAACAAACTCAGTGGTCCAATCCCTGTCTCTCTCTCCAATGCTTCTGAACTCATTACACTAGAATTGAGTTCAAACTTTTTCTTTGGTCTTATTCCTGATACATTTGGCGATGATTTAAGGAGCCTTAGATATCTCAATCTGGGGGGTAATAATTTTACCACCAACTCTCTTTCTTCAGAGTTGAGTTTCTTAACGTCTTTGACAAATTCCAAGAACTTGAGAGAAATAATCCTAAGCTCTAATCCATTGAAGGGAACTCTTCCTATTTCAGTAGGAAACCTCTCTTCTTCCCTTGAATCCTTTGTTGCTGATAATTGCCAGATTAAAGGCAGCATACCCGAAGGAATTGGCAACTTGAGCAACTTGGTACGTTTGAGTCTAGAAGAAAATGATCTAAAGGGAACCATTCCAACTACAATAGGAAAACTAAAGAAGCTCCAAGCTATAAGATTTTCAGAAAATTATTTAGAGGGGTCCACCCCGTCTGATTTGTGTGATGTAAAGAGTTTGGCTTTCTTATATCTCGGGGGGAATAAGCTGGTTGGATCAATTCCTTCATGTTTAGGCAATGTAAGTTCTCTAAGAGACTTATCAATGGGCGTCAACAATCTTACATCCACAATACCTTCAACCTTATGGAGACTAAAAGATATCCAGCTACTAGAGTTATCATCAAATTATTTAAGTGGATCTCTCCCACTAGATATCAGCAATCTGAAGGTTGTAAGGTATTTAGATATATCAGGAAATCAATTATCAGGTGAAATCCCATCTAGCATCGGGGACCTCAAAGATCTAGCTCATCTCTCTTTGTCCAATAATAGATTGCAGGGTCCTATTTCTCCATCATTTGGTGGCATGGTAAGCTTGGAATTCTTAGATTTATCAAGAAATAATCTCTCAGGAGAAATTCCCAAGGACATGGAGAAACTTATATATCTTAAATATTTTAATGTGTCTTTCAATGGACTTCAAGGGGAAATACCTGGTGGAGGGCCATTTAAAAAGTTCTTAGCTGGATCGTTTTGGGGGAATGAAGCATTGTGTGGTTCTCCTCAGATGCAAGTCCAGCCATGTAAGACTAGAGGTCGCCAGCGATCGAAGAAAGCAAGTGCAAATGTATTTAAGTACATTTTACCAGCGATTGGAGTTATAGTAATAATGGCCATGGCATTTACTGTCCTCTACGTAAAGCGTGGTAGAAGGAATAAGAAGCCAAAACAAGCAGATCTTCCAGATTTGGCAACATGGAGAAGAGTTTCATTTCTAGAGCTAGAGAGAGCAACTAATGGATTTGACGAAGTCAACTTGCTAGGTAGGGGGAGCTTCGGCTCAGTTTACAAGGGATTGTTCTCGGATGGATCGAACGTTGCTGTAAAGGTTTTTCACTCGCAGCTAGAAGGAGCATTCAAGAGTTTTGACGTTGAGTGTGAGGTGTTGCGCACCACCCGCCATCGAAATCTTGTGAAAATCATCACAAGTTGCTGCAACATTGACTTCAAAGCCTTGGTGCTTGAGTTCATGCCTAATTGGAGCCTTGAAAAGTGGTTGTATTCCCACAACTATATCTTGGATCTCCTACAGAGGTTGGATATTATGATTGATGTTTCTTCAGCACTTGAATACCTTCATCATGGAAATGCAAAACCTGTAGTCCACTGTGATTTAAAGCCTAGCAATATCCTGCTTGATAGGAATATGGTAGCTCATGTGAGTGATTTTGGCATTGCTAAACTCCTTGGCGAAGACCACTCCATCTCACAAACATTGACACTAGCTACTGTTGGCTACATGGCACCAGGTAATGTTCCAATTTTGCTGTTTCATCAAATTTTACAAGAAAAGGTAAGTTAAGAATTAGTGACTAAATCACACCTTTTTCTGCTCCCTGATTCCCTTTTTCGTTCATACCTATGACTAAAATATAATGTGCATGTAGAGTATGGATCCGAAGGGATTGTTTCTGTCAAGGGTGATGTGTATAGCTACGGTATTCTGCTGATGGAAACTTGTACCGGAAGGCGGCCCACCGATGAAATGTTCACCGGAGAAATGAACTTGAAACTTTGGGTCAAAGATTCATTACCCGGTGCAGCCACTCAAGTTGCAGATGCTAGGTTGAAAGATCATGGACAATATCCTGCTGCTAAAAAAGATTGTCTGTCATCCATTTTGGAGTTGGCCCTGCAATGTTCTGCAGAGCAACCTGAGGAGAGGATAGATATCAAAGATGTTCTCACTACTCTCAAAAAGATCAAGGCAAAGTTTCTAAAGGATTCGCGAGGGATTGAAACTTAATATATTTAGTTATTTATTTTTGTCTCTACCTGTCTCTTTTCAGAAGTCTGCACCAAGTGTCTTGTAAGTCTTCATTCTTGTAGTAAATCTTCATAGCAGAGCCTTAGTAATGTCATCACCAAACAATTATAGCGAATAAGAAATTTCTTCTGATATGCTTGCAAGAAAGAGTGTGCGATCATTTCCTGTGTTTTTTTCGATCTACAGTTTGCGATTTGATTACAGAGGGTGTGCGATCTGTATAACAGATTTCGAGTTCGAGTTAAGACATGCATCTTTTATAAAAGCCTGAAATAACCGGGGTTTTACTCACTTACCTACAAAGTACATTTTTCGAGGATAGAGTTTCCTTGGATGAAAAAAATCTTAGTTACACTATTGCAATACTATTTATCTTCAATTTTGTGTTTTTTCTACCATTATTTGCATTAAAAATTGTTTCAATCCATCTACTGCATCGCTTAGTTCTTTAGAGCAACAGGTTACCAATGACAACTCCCAAAAGCATCCGGCAACCATATCAACCAATGCAAATCTCCAACTACATGGAGCAGGAGCATTATTTCGAGTATTTTTAAGGTTGAAATTTGCATTAACTCATATTATTTTGTATTTGATTTTTTTTAGATGAATGTGGTGGTAAATTTTGAAATATATATTAACACTTGATTATCAAGATTTAGATATCATACAGAATAATTATTTCAAACTAAAAATTTAAGCTCTTGTTTTATGATAGTTTAAGAGATGTTTTATATTACAAAATTAAAAAAAAAAACACCTTAAATGTGTGTCAATCAACTAGCTTGACATTTAAAAAAAATATATTTTAAAAATAACAAAAAAAAAGTATTTTTCTGATGAAAAACAAATGACGTGTGATTTCGTTGCACTCCACAACCCTGTTATTTCTTGATTGATGGGAGAATAAAAAATAATATTTGTTTTTTCATGAATTATTAATTACATTATATTATTATAATTATTAAATTTACAATATTTAAAAAAATTATATATATATATATATATATACACATACCCTTTAAAGTAATTTCACAAGTTAAAAGCAATATAAAAAGTTTGGTAACCAAACACCCAAAACTGCTTTTTTTTTCAACCTCCAACTCAACCACAGTTTTAACCAAATACTTCACTGCTTATTTTAAACCACAGTAAAAACACTTTTTTTGAAACTGCTTTTTTTCAACCTCAATCGCAAAAGCAAAAGCAATGTAAAACACACCCTTTGATTCCTTGATTTTGACATCAAAATTTGTCTAACACGTTTGTGATCTGTCAACTTTAATTACTTGACTTCCATCACTCTTGACTTGAAGAAACCTGGGTTGGATTCACTTGGAGATGCTTTGGTCTGCCAGAGCTCTAATTGTTCTCTGGTCATTTGTCTGCAATCACAAAGAAGACCCAGAACGGGTCAAAGACGCTACATTACTGTAGTTTACAGCCCTGGCAGAGACAAAATTAAAAGAAAAGGAAATTCTCATCTAGTTAGCAACTACAGTTTAGTTGCGCTTGTTTTTCTTTTTAAAAATGTATCAAAATAATATATATTTTTTTATTTTTTAAAAAGCTTTCTGCAATTTGTTAGAGAAATTGGAATTTTTACTGACAGACGATTCCCATATAAGTTGAGTGTCTTCAGACTGCATTCTTCAGGAAAACTCGAAAGAATGGACCAGAAAAATAAGTTCTCCCGTCGATTTAGTGTCAAAACTGTGGAATTTGACCAGCCATGTTATTATAACAAAGATCCACCATTGTTAGACTGCTCAAATTGCAGAATGATACAGGATTCTCTCCGGTGGGCCTGTTGAGGGCAAGTGCGAGGAATTTGATGGAGGGTGGTGGAGCTGGGACAGAACCTTCTAACAAGATGGATGTAAGATCAAGGACGGTCAACGAACTCAACTGTGGATTACGAACTGGTGCTTGAATTCCATTCAATAAACTGTTGGACAGATTCAAGTGAACCGAGCTTTCTAATTTCCAAATCCATTTAGGGACGCACTGGCCATGGATTCTGTGCTAGAAAGGTCTAGCTCTACCAACCCACCAAGGCTCGGATTTAAAATATTATCTATCAATGCTTTGATTTCATCAGTTTTTATTCTTATTATGATCATAAGTTTGCTAGCCTTGCAAAGAGTCTAACGTGTTGCTCAAAAATTTCTTCTTTAAAACAGAGACGAAGAGGCATGCAATGGCAAACACATGGAGGGATTCGTTAATTTTATTAAAATTGTTTTAATGCTTTCCAAAATTAAAAAAATAATAGTATCAGCACAGTAGCTATCTTAATCAGTAGTTGAAATTAAAATAAACTATGAAATTATATATTATTATTATTATTATTATTATTATAGGCAAATATATTTTTTAATGAAATCTATTTTTTATTATTGTTGACAAGGAAATCAAATGACCATACATTTTTTTACCCCTTATTTTTTTTCTTTGTTTGTTCATTTTAGCTACTAAAATAGATGATTCGCTTCAGATTTTTAGTGTGAGGTTGGATAGAAAAAATTATTTATACTGAAGTTATGTGATGAGGAATTTTCTTAAGGATAAAAAGATGTGAGGATATGTTAGTGGAACTCCTATAAAACCTAAGAATAGTGATGATGGTTATGTTGTTTGATGGATGCATGAGAAACAAACAAAACAAATATTATTACTTGTGTCATAACCCAATTTCTAGGTTATTCCCAAATCTACCCAAAAATAACAACAAAATAATAATAATAATAAAGGGGCTCGTGTCGGTAGAAAATCAAGGCGGGAATTTTGGACGTTTTTGAGAGCCCGATCGTACCTTTTTTTTGTGCCCAGAAAATGAAAAAAAATGTGGATTCAATGCTAAAGTAATTTATTACAGGACAAATCTGTGTAAAACTTAAGTCGAAAGACATAATTATATTTTTATGGACCAATTTGATTTAATCGTAGGCCAATTTAAAGTGTAATTATGTTTAAGGATTAATTGAGAGCCCAATTGAAGGATTTAATTAAGCGCAAGGGCTTAATTATACTTTAAATGGGTCAAATTAATTTTATTAAGGGCTTAATTGGTGAGAAATTAAGTTAAGAAGCTTAATTTGGGATAAATTGAGAAGATCAGAATTTTCGGTGACGAAACGTTTTGGGTGAAATCAGAAGCCAAAATTGAAGATAAAAACATCATTCTTCCCGTAAAAAAAACTCTTTTTGTAACAACCCATTTTTGTCAATCTATTTTATATTATTTAAAAAAAACTTCAGAGGCAATACCGGAGCCATGTTGCACCATGCCAGCAATTATGCCTGCCACCCACTCCCAATGAACACGCCAGATCTTGGACATCAGCCCCATGCCTGCACCTTGCCTTCTTCGCCTGAGGAGAAAATACACATATGAGGGAGAGGAAAAATTTAACACTGGGGGGAAAAACAGAGGAGAAATTTTGATTGGGGAAAAATCATGAAACTAGGGAGAAACATTCCTGACTGGGGAGAGACCATCGTGTTAACAACAATATAACAAACAACATACACAAAGACTCAAACACGGGAAAATTAGCAGGGGAGGAAGATGAAGGCACAACGCTAACCCTCTCCATCTCACCGTCAACAACGATAGACAACCATCCCTCCCTCTATCACACACGCAGCAGCCCATCGTCTTCTTTGGAGACGGCAAAGCTTGGCATCAGGTGTTTGCAGCGTTCTCTCTCTCCCCGATGATGGTCCTCTCTCTATAGAAACCAGCCACAACCGACAACTCCCTCTCTCAACCAGCAGCAGCCACAACCATGGCAGTCCACCATCCTGTCAGCACCTGCATCTCATCCTCCATGACAGAAGGTCCACCGTGACCTCCCATAGCAGCAGCAACCTCCGGCGACCAAGAGCAGCAACAACATTAGCCTTTTCCGACGTCTCCTCTGGCCACCACAAGCCACTATTTTAGACGTCATCACCACAAGAACAAACAACTCAACCTCTTCTACCCGGCGGCGGTAGCAGGGAAGCCTCTCGTGATGGTCAGCCGACCACCTTGTTACTGTTCACGTTACATGAACAATAGGCAACCCAACTTTTCCTCTTGTTTTCTTTCTTTCTGCTCTTTTAATTCTTGGGTTGGTCTGCTCTCGGCCCAGCCCAGCTGGCTGTGCCGGGTCCAACATGCCCACCTTAGTTGGGCTGACCCATTTAGTTGGGTCAGCCCAACCCGATAACAAACACCTTATTTCCCCGCGCGCCGTTGTCTCCCCAATTAGGGGATGGAGGGGCACAAAGTGTGAAAAAATCATCGTCGCGACAACTTGGATTAACAATTCTATTGAGCAATAAATAAAGTTATTTACTCATCATCTTAGATAATAAATGAAGTTTGAGATCATATGCAAAGGTTATTTACTCAATCAAATTCTGCAAAGTCGTATCAATTAGGGAATGACATGTGAGGTATTCACTAGAAGAATATAAGAATTCAAGAGTTTTATTTTGCCATGACAAATTTTTAAGATCAATTTACTCTTACATAATCAATAGCATTAAAGGCATTTGATGCCTATATTGATTATAGAGAGCAACAAAGATTGTCACAGTTTTTAATGACACTTTACAATGATTTAAAAAGATTTAGAGGTTATATTTTGCATCGTTCTCCTTTTCCCTATAATGATTCAATTATTAGTGAGTTATTAGCATAAAAAAATACATCTTTATTCTTATTCTAAAAAGAGAATTCTCTCTACCTACAATCTTTTTATGATAGCAACACCTTCCAAACTATCCCTTAGTGTTCAAAATAAGCCTTACATAAGGGTTGCCTTCGACGAGTATAGTTTCTATAAGTAAAAGGGTCGATGGAAGGCTCAATTTTTTAAGCTGAAATAATAGAATTACGACTGAAAACCTGATAGTTAGTCATAATCTAATGCTCATAGATCACCTCAGGATTACAAACCACCACAACAGTTAGTCACAATTTAATGCTCATATATCGTCTCAGAATTACAAACCACCATACGTATTAAAGCAACAACACTGTCATCCAGTTTTTTTCTTATCGATCTCAGTTCTCTAAGTGAACAATTTTAGAGGTCTCTCTCCTAACAAACACAAGTTATGTATTTTTTAGAGGTTAGTTGCCTCATAGTTATTCAAGTATGTTATATTCAAAATAGGTCTTAGATTCTAGTGTTTTCATCACATGTCTCCAAATCTTTAATCTCTTACGCTTATGCCCTTTTTATCTTCTATTCATGTCATAACTATTGATGACAATCTTATGCTTTTGGTACGTAATAGTTTTGTTATCACGCCTCATGTGCCCTCTTAATGTCTATCTCGTTCTGAATCTCATATAGAATCTTACTTTTTTTTGTTAAATATATGATTCTAGTGATTGTTTACCTGATTCTCATCCCGGAACCTGGGGTCAATCAGCCCAATCCCGATCATATTTTACTCTTTATATGCAGGATCTGCAATCTCAAAAGCTAATCAGAACATGTTCTAAAGAGAAAGGAGTATATATTTTCGATGAGTTAAAAATATCAGTTGCTTTTGTTGTTACTACCTGTGTTGATTTGTTTTCTCTTCAATTGAGTCCTTCTAATGGTTTACTTTTCTAGTTTTTGAGCGGGATAGACTTGTTTTTAATAAGACTGTTGATTCTCCCATTGAGGTAATATTCTTCTTCTGGTGGTTTACTTTTTTCTAGATCCTACTTTATATCATACTATTATTGGGAGTTTGATATATCTTATCATTACTCATCCACATATTGTGCATATGCTGTTTATATTGTTAGTTAGTTTGTTTTTTCCCTTACTTATGTTCATTATTGGGTTGTTCTTTGTATTTTATAATATCTTTAAAGTACAATCGTTTAGAGTCTTTTACTTTCATCCTTTTTTTTACGAGTTACGAGCATACTCTGATGTTGATCATGTTAGTTATTTCATAGATCGCAAGTCTGTTACTGATTTCTGTATCTTTTTTGGGTCACTCTTATTTTATGGAAGATAAAAAAATAATTAGTTTTTTCTCAATCTTCAATCAAAACAGAGTATCGTGTTATGACATTCACTATCAAATATATTGTTTGGTTATGTTAGTTACTCGGAGATATGAGAAGTTCTTTCTCATCCCACTCCTAGTTCTATTCAGATTGCTCACAACTCAATTTTTCTTAAACAAATTAAACGCATTGAAATTGATTGTCATCTTACTTGTCATCATTTTAAGCATGATACCATCACTTTGGCTTTTATTTTTTTTTCTATGCAAATTATAGATTTTGTTACCAAATCATATTCTATTTCTCGATTTCATTTTATGTTTGATAAACTCTTGATACTTGTAGTTGTCACATTGCGAGTTTGAGGAGAGATGTTAATAATATAAGGTTACTTTGTTTTATTATTTATTAAAAATAGAAGAATTTTTTTACTTTAATGTATTTATAGTCTCTTTCAACTTAGATTAAATTAATTTATTTATTGAAGTTATTTATTATGAAATGCTAGCTTTCCCTCTTATGTTTGTATTGCACTTCATTTATTTGGATTGTTTAACACATTAAAGTTTAATTGATTAAATTAAAAACACATGGATAAAAATGAATAATTGAAACAAACATAAAGATAAATATAATAATTTTTCTTTATATTATTTTCAAAAACAAATATTGAAGATTAACAATTTGGATTTAAAAATCTATTTTTTTTATAAATTAAACAATTACTAGAATATAAATATATATTTAATTTTTAAATATGAATATGAATATATTAAAAATCTGAAATGTGGGTATCCATTTACATATGCTATTTCAGCGTTAACCTTCGCAATTGAGCAATTCATCCGACATGAAATCTCTGTTTGTTATTAAAATGTTTTTGATTTTTTTATTTAAAATTAATTTTTTTAATTTTTATATATTAATATCAAAAATAATCTTTAAAAAATAAAATATACTATTTTTATATATTTTTAAATGAAAATCACTTGAATAATAACCTCAACTATATTTCTTAACCAAACAGGTACTTAATACGTTATCATCTCCACATTTAATAACACGTCACCTTCTAATCTGCTTTCCCTCCTTAATTCTCCCTCCAAAAAAATACACACTGCCCGGCCACTAACGAATCGGATCCTATACATGGCATCAACCTCCGATCCTCGAGGCGGCGGCGGCGTTCCTGCCGCCTCCGGAGTAATGACAACCTCCGCTTCGATGCTCTGCTCGGAGAACCAATCTCTCATCATTGTAAGTCTCTCAAAATCCTCACTTCGATTCCAATTTCTTAAACCCACCTTTGAAGCCCTAATTTGAATTGGCTTTTGTACAGGAAATGAGGAAGGTTTTCAATATGATGAAGGAGATTGCAGTTGATCTCGAAAGAGAGAATGAGTCTGCAAAGGTACAGCTTTTATAAAAAGAAGAAAAAAAATCTTTTCTTTTTATTAATAGTTTGATTTCTCTTAATTTTTGGGGGATTTTGGGTACCTGACTTTAATTAGTAATATTGTAATTAATGGTTTGTTTGAAGCTCCATGATGTAAAATGGTCTCTGCTTTGATTGTAATTAATTAATTAGAGGGAGTTATTTGCTTTGTTTCTAACTAATTAGTTCTTTAGTGTTTTTGCTTAAGTAGTTCTTTTTGGCTGCATGTAGATATTTTTCTTGAAATTCAGTTTGGGACTTTGGATACCTAGCTTTCGCTTTGAATGACAAAAAATAGAAATAAAAGGGTTTGTAGAGGGCTTGTTTTTCTTTGTAGCTTCCTGAATTTATGGGTAACTATATGGAATTTTAGGTGAATGAACTTGAAAACACTGTTGCTGAGTTGTTAGCGACTTATGAAGATTGTACGTATCAGACTTCTGCAATTGAATCTGTTGGTAACACATACCAGCCTGGGGCAGAGGTGATTTTATATTTTTTGGTTGATTTATAGTATTCTGGTTTTTGCATGTTGTTAGACTTACTTTATTTTGGTGTTTGAAATGCAGCTAACCGATTTCAAAAAGTTGCTTAACGATGAGTTTATGAAGTTTAAGGGTAATAAATCCTCAGCTCCACAGAATCATCCAATTATGCGTCAATTTCGGGAAGCTGTCTGGGTACATTTCCCGACATTAATTGATTTTGATCTCTTTCTTGCATTATTGCTGTTTACAAAGGCATCACATGACTATTTTCTAGCAGTAACATGATCTTCAGTTTCCTGTTAGTTTGAGATCAGTGGTCGAATCATAAGTGGGGGACTTCATCTGCACTCTGCTGCATTAATATAATGCTGTTAATTATTTGATTGTGGTTTGTTAATGTCACCGAGGCCTTGCTTAGTGAGCTCAGTCGTAGGTTTTGTAGAGTTCGTGGTTGCTTTATTCTAAATGTGTTGTATTGTGCTTAACCCCTGGTTTTGGTGTTCCATTTTTGTCGTCTCCCACAGAATGTTCATCATTCAGGGCAACCAATGCCGGGTGAAGAGCAAGAGGACATTATAATGACAAATAACCAGTCCACCATTTTGAATATCACTTGCCCATTGAGTGGAAAGCCAATTACTGAACTTGCAGAACCAGTTCGCGGGTACTGAACATTTACCTCAAATTTATCTTGCTATAGCAGCCAAGTTAGAATAATCAACATTGCTGAGTTGTTTAAGATGGAAGCTTTTTTGGATCTGACCTTATTTCTTACGTTTCGAAACATTTCATGTTTCGTATTTCCCTGGTCTAGTGTGGATTGCATGCATGTGTATGAAAAGAAAGCAATCATGGGCTACATATCCAGAAATGCACAAGCCAAATGCCCCATAACAGGTATCCCGTATTCATCTGATTTTTTTTGTAAATTGGATGTACGAGTCTAACTTTCGACCATGTCTCTACCTCTCAGGCTGTCCCAGGTTTTTGCGGCAAGATAAAGTGGTCTCCGATCCACTATTACTTGTTGAAATTGAGGAAATGCGCTCAATGAGCAAAGAAAACATGACTGCTACTCTGGTTGAAGATTTCACAATGACAGACGATGAAGAGGAGGAGGATTGATGAGAGCACCTACTGCTAGAACATAATGGTATTCCTATCAGGATTTTGAATTGGCTACTACAGCCTTCGTTTCAGGAGTTCACTGTACATATTGTTTCTTATTCAAAACTTGTTCTGATTCATCTTCCCCAAACATGTTTCTCTCTTGCTTGCAAGTAGTTTACTTGCTATAATTTGCTGGTTAGAATCGTGCATTTCTCTTGTTCCATGTAATTCCTGCGATGCTGCAGGAATTCGAATGACTTGGAATTTCTAATCAGACTTGAATTCAAATCCAAGCCTGAAACAATTCTTCATCAACCTCAATGCAAAAGAATCCAAATCAAGCACATTCAATGTTGTATTGAGGTTTAGCTTTCATAACATAGAATCTGAAAATCAGCAGGTAATTTCATTTGTATCCCTTTGCAAAGAAATCAGTACGAAATTTTTTTTCCATGTCTTTCTTTGCACCATTCTCCTTCACTTGGATTCACTAAGCCCCGAACTCAAAATGGGATGAACCAGCCATGCTCCAACATTTTTATTTATTTTTAAATAGAGTTAATATTGCTAAACATGAGCTAATTAGCTTTCATCATTGATACCTCATGATACTAACCTGCCCCTTAAAAGCTCCGCTGAGCAAATTTAGTGGCTCTTTAGAGTATAAGAGTACAGTAAAGATTGTTTTTTTTTTTTCATTGTTTTTTTAATCAAAATAATATATATATATATATATATATATATATATATATATATATATATATATATATATATATATATATATATAACCCTTGTTGTGTTTTCTCTCATCATTGTCAATAATTTTTTTTAAAATATAAATAAAAACGTGAACGAGATGTTTATCATTCTTCAACTTCTTTTTTTCATATAAGAATCTATATAACCTACCATAAGAATTTAAAAAATAAATAAATTAAAACTGAACTATTTGTTGTTTTACTCAATTTAGTCATTTTTTTTATTAAAAAAAACCGTTTAAATTAAATTTATTTTAATAAATACTCACGGATGAAATTGGAAAATTGCATCAGAAATGAGAATAAATAATGACATCTTACTCTTTCTCTTTTGAGTCTATTTTTTTTTAAATAATTATATTGATTCATAAAAAGTAATAGAAAATAATTTTTATCTTTTGAAATAATATAAAGAAGTAATTTACAAGATAATACTATTTAGTTATTAATTATAAATATTAAAAAAAAATTAGATGGTCTCGTAAATCAATCCAGTCTAGAATAATTAAAATTAAAAAAAAAAATTGTTGAATCATTTAAAAGCTCAAGATTAACTTGGTGATTCAAGTAGAACCTTATTATCAATTCGTTGGTTTTAAAAATAATAATTAAAATATTATCATTTTAAGTTTTTATTCTTAAATCAACTCGAGTTGATATGTTTTTTTGGAGTTGAAGGACCCTCATTACCCCTGGAAATTTACCTGCCAAATCATCCGTCCCGTTATCCTGACGCCCACAAACCCAAACCCCTTCCTCTTCAATTCAAACACCCCAACAAAACATGTCCTTCCCTCGGATTTCTCTGTCCAGGGTTCCTTCATATCACCACAACGGCAACTACTTTCACCTTCTCCATCCTCCCTTCATCCCAGTATCCAAAATCCCATCTTTACCCACTTACCAAACTGCCCGTACATACACTGATTTCAATTCCCAAGCACAAACTCACCCCCCTCTTTCACCACCCTCTTTAATACCTCCTCCTCCTCCTCCTAATAATCCCAATGTCACTCATAGATGGAAGCCTATGTGCTTATATCACACACATGGCAAGTGTACTAAGGTAAAGTTTCAAACTTTTCAACTTTTTATTAGCAATTATTACTGTTGCTGGTTTCCGGTGTTAATTTTGTTGAGAATGAGCTAAACTTAGATATATAAGTGCCTCCTGTTGTAGTTTTCTATTGTTAATTTTGTTAAGCCTGTGAAAGGTTTGGACTTTTGAACTGTGAGTGGTAATGGGATTTTTGTGGTTTATATTCAGATTGATGACCCTGTTCATGTAGAGAAGTTTAATCATGATTGCTCTAGGGATTTCCAAGTGAGTGCTGCTGATTTTGAACGAAAAAGGCCACAAGATTTTGACTTTTTCTTGGTGTTTGATTTGGAAGGGAAAGTTGAGATTCTTGAGTTTCCAGTACTGATAATCGATGCAAAAAAAATGGGTGTTGTCGATTTGTTTCACAGGTTAATACTCTTCTCTTTTTAAGGCAGTGTCTAATGATTTGTTTCTTTATTGTCAAAGTTAGATTGAAGAGTTTAGATATACATGAATGGAGTTTCTCTAATACTGTAAATGTTACAAAGTTAAATTGGCAGCATGATCTGTAGGATTGCATTGTTTTGTTTTCTTAAAATTTCTTTTATGCTTTACAGGTTTGTAAGGCCTACAGCAATGAGTGAGGAAAGAGTAAATGAATATATTTACAACAAATATGGAAAGTTTGGAGTTGATCGGTATGATGCCCTTTCTGCTTTTCATGTCACAGTTTATGATTGGCAGAGCCATTTTTAGCTTAGGAAGCAAAATCCTGATGGTCACAAAAACTTCTATATGATTTTGTGTAGTTCCTCCTCAGCTTTTACCTGCACCTCGTATTTTGATAATTAACAGCTGCAAACTGATTATTTTATATTTATTGGTTCTCAATATATCTTTAAGATTAATGATATCAGTGATGTTGCTGATGGAAACTAAATGGGCTATGAAACCAGCAATTTTCTGTAGTTAGTCTATGCATGATTGATGCCCATGACTGGCTGTAGCTGCCTTAAGAACATAACATGTTTTGTTTTGGCAAATCAGTAGTATGTAAGCTCCTTTGAGTTATATCAGCCATGCTGACTGCTTTACTAATGGTTTAGTAGATGCAGTTCTATGGTGCTATTAGCAACGCTAGCATCTCCTCTTGACTGACCTCCATGCTTCCACCACCATTGGCAAATCTACTAATACTTTTCCTTTTATGGCAAATACATCTTCATTAACTTAAATTTTCCTATTGTATTATAAGTTATTCTACATGGAATGAGTTTGGAATGACAATGATTCATCTTGAACATAGTCTTAGTTTTCTGTGTGTTTAGTGGAAAATCGATCCATCTTACTATAGTTACTTGCATTTGCAGTGTTTGGCATGATACAGCCCTCCCATTTAATGAGGTTCTTCAACAATTTGAATCATGGTTGACTCAACATAATTTGTGGGAAAAGACTCATGGCGGGCGCCTTAATCGAGCTGCTTTTGTAACTTGGTGAGTCTATCTTTAAAGCAGTTGCATTCTTCTAACTAGACATATTGTGAAGGTGGCAAAGCCCACCCTCAAAATAATAAATAGACATATTGCATCTTGCTTCTGGTTTGTGAAATAATATCCACTTGGTGACATGTCTTTGTTCTGATCTGGTAACAGTGGAAATTGGGATGTGAAAACACAGGTCCCTCATCAGTGCTCTGTGTCCAAGTTGAAGCTCCCCCCATACTTTATGGAGTGGATCAACCTGAAAGATGTCTATCAAAATTTTTATAATCCAAGAAATGAGGTATGCACACTGGTTTTCTGACTCTTAAGATTTCATAACCACATCATTCATAATTCTAGTCATGAAAATTAAGATGATGTTTGAAGAAAGGGTTTTTATGTATTTCCTATAGGTTTCATGCTGCTGACATCCAATACAAATCAAGCAAAAGCTTAGAGCATAGATCTGGATTTGCTTTCATTTTGCAAACTAGACCTTAATGATTGTTCCGATTAGCACTTGCCATTCTGAATTTGTTATTTATGCTATCAACTATATAGTAACCGTGATTTTGATTAGTGTTGAGTACAAGTATGACCCCTTTCATGATCATTTCTGGTTGATGGCAATTATTCTTTCTTTCCTTGTGTTTAACATTCATTATTGATTACAGGCCAGAGGAATGAGGACAATGATGTCGCAGCTTAAAATACCAATGGTGGGAAGTCACCATCTTGGTCTCGATGACACAAAGAATATAGCAAGAGTCTTGATACGGATGCTAGCTGATGGTGCCGTATTGCCGATTACCGCCCGGAGGAAGCCGGAGTCACCAGGAACTGTTAATTTTCTGTACAAGAATCGCATATGATTCTAGCTCTGCAACTGTTTTTGTAAACCTTTCTTTGTTCATCATGAAGTCGTAAGAGCTGAGCATTCCTTCAAGAGTTCGGCGAGCACAAAGATTAGCACAAGAGAGAGAGAGCAATGCACAGGCCAACAACAAATCATTTATACCACGTTAAGTTTTCCAACATTGTACTAAATTTAACACGACATTGCTTCATGCCAAATTCTAAATTGAATACACATGAAGAACTGTTTTTTGTTAATAATCTTGAACTCAATTTTAGGAAAAGGGCATGAGAAAAGATTTTTTTTTATCATTTAATTTTTAGATAGGATAAAATTCATATTTATCAATTTCGTTCTGTTTCGGCCGAAATGGCCGAAATGTTCCATACCAGTTAAAAAACGAGATAAAACGGTGTTGTTTTTATTTCGATTTAAATTCCGGTTTGTTCTGGATTTTTGGTCAAATACCAATCGAAATGTACTGGTTTCATTTTGCTCGTTTTGTTTCGGTCAAATAGTATTTTTTTTTAAATAGTGAATAATTTTACAATATCAATCATATTTTTTAATCTAATCGTTAGATTAAGATGAAATTTTATGAGGAGTTTTTTGATTTATTTATATATCATATAAAATTTTTAGAGCAATCAGAAAATGTAATGACATTGTGAAATTGATGATGACAATCTCGTAATATTATACATGTTTATAATTTTATTCAAAAAATTTATTTTTTTAGATTAAATTATATAATTCTAAATAATTTTATTTTTGAATTTAAATTATTTATTTTTGAATTATATATATATATTACAATCCTGAAAACGATGCTTTGAAATTGAAACATTTCATTACAATTGAAAAAACAAAATAGCAATAGAAATGATATCGATAACTTTGAGATAAATTATAAAAAATATCGCGATACTTTACTGTTAAATCATTAAATACATCACGTGGTTAGATTTAGAGATACTTATTGATTACAATTGAACTTAAAATTAAAACTTGATTATAGGTGTAACTTAAACATCTCTGGAACTAAACTAAAAATGACATTAAAAGTTAAAACCAAGAAAAAGTTAGTGTTTTTATCAATATTAGGGTAGTTTTTGTGGTTATGAAGCTTGCTATCTTGTTGTTTTTTAATAAATTTAAGGAAAATCATAGATTTGTCCTTATTGGGACTTGTACTGTAATACATTTTTGATTAACTAAATAATTTTAAAATATCATTGGAACATACATGGTTTCATGAAGATTGTCTATTTCATTCTCATCCAGCTGTAATGATTGATGTATCTCCTTTCAATTGAAAAAATAGAACAAACAAATCTTATTTCGCTTCGAATCTCAGCCCATTCAGGAAATTTTAGTTAAATTCCGATCAGAATGTTCTAGTTTTGTTTTGGTCATTCAATTCCAATGTTACAGGTCTGACGAACTAACTTAATGAACTCAATTTTTTCATTAAGTTTTTTTTTTACTTTTATCATTCAATATCTTTAATGCTTTGTTGATCATGAATTAAATTTTTTTATTTATTTCAGTTTTTTTTTTATATATATAAAATTGTATTAGTCTTATTATCTCTCAATCACAAGATTTATGAACGAA
Organism: Salix purpurea; assembly: GCA_027405865.1. Classification (NCBI taxonomy): domain Eukaryota; kingdom Viridiplantae; phylum Streptophyta; class Magnoliopsida; order Malpighiales; family Salicaceae; genus Salix; species Salix purpurea. The sequence goes on along the minus strand of JAOWLH010000043.1, from coordinate 2,641,377 downwards.
CCCGAGTATATTCAAGTTGTTTTATAATTTCATGACCCGAGTTAAATTCAATATATTATAATCTCTATATTTTTTCAAGAAAATACTTTTTTAATTTATTTTGATCTTTAAACTCATCCAATATATTTGAACATGAAAAAAATAAATCTCCAGAGCTCCAAGTCAGCAATATTTATCTATGAACATGTCCTATTTTTTTTCCCCGTTAATCCAAATTATTTTCTTAAATTGAAAATGAATGTTTAGTATCTCATTATTAAATATATTATTTTGATTTTGATTTTGATTATTTATCCAAATATATATATATATATATATATATATATATATATTACTATATATATAAACCGCGTAGTGTTTTTACTGTTTGAATCCACAGTATCACTTACTATTTATATATGTTGTCGTGAGTCATCACCAATATGTTGGTGTAGCCGAGTTGGTCCAAGGATAACAAAATTATAAGAGAGGGCGCGTGTTCGAACCTATTAATATTTAATGTCTTGAACTATAATCGAAATGTGCAGGTAGGTGAACTGGTCCAAAAGCGCCTGTCTTCCGAGAAGGGCGCGGTTCGAATCCTATTCCCAGCAAGTATTTATGTTTCTTACTTTTTGTTTTTTTACGTTTTTTTTCTTTTCTTTTTTTCATTTTTTTCCATGAATTTTTTTTATGGTTATATTTTTTTCTTCTTTTTTTCCCCACTTATATATATATATATATATTTGTTGTTTTTATAATTGGATTATCTGGGCTAACTTAAATGCACTATGATTAATCCTCAAATTCAATTTTTTTATAATTTGTTTTCCTTATTATGTTTTTTTTTTCATGAAATATTTTTAATTTTGCTTGGAAATGTGATTGATTTTTTAAAAAATATTTTTTGTTGAGAAATATTTTTTTTCTTATTATGTTTTTTTGTTTTTCTTTTTTTCCATGAAACATTTTTTATTTTGCTTGGAAATGTGATTGATTTAAAAAAAAATATATATTTTTTGTTTAAAAATATATTAAAATGATATTTTTTTTTAATTATTTTTAACAGTAACACATGAAAATAATCTAAGAACAGTGTTTGTTTTCTGTCCGTATTTATTCATTTATGCTTTTAGAAAAAAAAATTATTCATTTTTTATAGGGGTTTTATTTTTATCAGGTTCTGTTATGAAATTTTAATTTATATTGGTGATAATTTTAAAATTAATATTGCTCTTTTTTCTCTTTGTTCTTTTTTTTTTTATGTGTGTGTTTTTGTTATGTTATCTGTTTTTCAGATAAGATAATTTTATAATTTCATTTTTTGTGCAATAATGATGATAATTTTAGTGATTATTTTTTTGTTCAAATGTTTTTATTTTTTTATTTTTTGAGGTAATTTAATGATTTTAATTATTTGAGTAGTAATGTTGATAATAATTTTAACTGTTATTGTAATGAAAATGACAATAACGTAGGGATGAATTTTGAATTTATATTTTTATCTTTGATAGATAGAAAATTAACTACTTTCTCATAATTTATATTTTTATTTTTAAATGTGATTTAAATTGAATTATAAAATGAACTAATCTTAATACTATGAATTCAATAATTCAAATATCCGAATCTTATGAAGATGATAATTTTATGTTGGTTATTTTGTTAAAACCTACTAAACAAATAAATTTATATCAATTTAAAATTTATATATTTTATAGAAAACTTGCACTTCAGGGTAATGTTGCATATATTTATTATTTTGACTAAATTTATATTATAATAAAAAAAATACATAATTAATATTTTTTGCGTTAAAAAAAATTATACGTTAAAAAAAATATAGTGCCGCCCGCGACGAGGCGCGGGGGCATTGGCTAGTATATATATATATATAAAATGCTAGTCCAAACAGAATTAACAACCTTGTTGAAGTTGAAATTGACCTGGACTTGGTATTTTGTTTTTGTACCGATTGAGAAATCAATAATTGGCGGCAATTCTTGCCAGGAAAAAGAAAATTGAAAAAACAAAAAGCAAAATTATACTAAAACCACTGCAATATTCATTCCATCCTTGGCGCGTGCCTCACTCTCCTATTGAAAGCCAACATCAAATGACAACTCCTCTCACGCGTTAACGCCACGTCAGCTCGGTCGCGTGGAGCGAAACTAAGAAAATCAGTTCAAAACCTCTCCTTTAAAAGCCCTAAACTCTGCCTTCTAAACACAAAAATCAAACAAGGCCTCAAGTTTCTCCAGAACCCCAAACTCGGATCGGTCCAGCACAGTGAATCGCTTCTCATATTCAAAACTCTCTGCCTAAAATCCCTCCCAAATCAAATCCCGTTTCCCAAACGACACGATGAACCCTTATTTCTCTTAAAAATCCATATATACATACGCTTACACAGTCATATTAATATATAATATTGTTTTATATATTATGCAATTGCAATCGGGTTCGGGTCTGGGTTCGAGCTCTTCGCCTACGGGCGCTAGGCTTCGAAAGAAGCACAAGAGACTCGATGCGATATGTGAAACCGTGTATAATCAGAACCATAGCGAGTCCTTCAATGAGGAAAAATCAGGGCCGGATCAAGTTGCTGACTTGGAGCTCCGACGGAGTTCACGGGTCAGGAGGGCACCTGAGCTGCTCGATGTGTCACCTCCACCGGTCAAGAAACGGAAGAAGATGAAGAAGAAAGTGGATTTAGGTGTTATTAAAAGTTATAGGAATGGTAATAGTAGTTATAGGAGTGGAAATAGTAGTTCGAAGAGGGTCATGGAGGAGGAGAAAGATAGTGAAGGAGAGGAGGATGTGGATGATACGCCGGGGAGTTGGAGATCGAGGTTGAGGACAAGGAGGAATGCTGGGAGGGGAGGGAGCAGTGGGGAGAGTAGGAGGAGGAAGCTTTTTGATGATATGGAGGTGGGGGAGAGTGAATTGGGTGAGGGAGAGGGGGGTTTTGATTGTGGCAAGTTTGTTGTGGGTTCGAAGAGGGTGGGGAGAGTTAAGGTATTGAGTGGGTTGGAGAGTGAGGAGAATAAGGGTGGGAATGGGCACGGTAGTGGAAATTTTAGTGAGGGCGAGGAGGCTGAGGAAGATGATGAGATGGAGGTGGTGAGCGGTGAGGATAGTGATGAGAGTGTGCTGGATTTGGGTGGTGAAATTGATGGTGGAAATGAGGAGGAAATAGGGGATGACGATGGTGTGCATTTAAAGGGAGAGGAGGAGAAAGAGAGATTGGATGGTTTGGAATTGGAGAGGAAGGGTGATGGAAATGAGAATGTTGAAAATGTGGAGGATGATGAGAAAGTGGAGGAGTTGGTGGTGATGGATGCGGAAAATGAGAGGGATGTTGATGTAGTTAATGTGGCTTTGGTGAATGAATTGGAGGATGGACAGTGTGGTACTGATGAGAATAAAAAGGATGATGTGGAAATTGTAGATTTGACAAAGGGGGTGGAGGAAAGAGGGTGCTGTGATAAAAATGAAAACGATGTTGAAGAGTATGTAGATTTGACAAAGGGGGTGGAGGAAAGAGGGTGCTGTGATAAAAATGAAAAGGATGTTGAAGAGTATGTAGATTTGACAAAGCAGGTGGAGAACAAAGGTGGATTGGGTGAGCTAGAGGGTGAGAAAGATGTGCAGGTGGACAAAATGAAGCGTGATTCAACCAGTAGTCTTGGCAGATCAAAGATTAAGCAGGGTAGATGTTGTGGTTTGTGTGGGTGTGGAAATGATGGTAAACCACCTAAAAGGTTGGTGCAAGATGGCGGTGAGAGTGAAAATGAGGCATACAGTGGTTCATCAGCTTCAGAGGATGTAAAATATGATGTATGGGATGGGTTTGGTGATGAACCAGAGTGGCTTGGTCGTCTCCTGGGTCCTATAAATGATCGTTATGGTATTGCTGGAATCTGGGTTCATCAAAACTGTGCTGTATGGAGTCCAGAGGTGCAGTCCAATAACTAGTTTTATTTATTTTCGTTTTAATTGGTGAATTTTCCATGATTGTAAATGTTAGTTGCTAGAGACATTAGTTATTTGAATATTACTTTCCGTTGTTTATTATTCCCTTCATTTAGGTTTTGATAAATGCCCTTTCACGCAAGATATGTGGCCTCTGAGGATTGCTATAAGTGCGATGTAGTGTGATTGGTTGTCCTAGGTCATCTATACATGATAAAAAAAAACAGAGAGAGGGGCTGTTGACACTACTCACATGAGATACTATTATTGTATTGGCAGAAATTTTAATGGTTATGAGTGTTGGTTGATCACAATGATGGTTCCTTTTGCATGATTTAAACTGATGTTGTCTGTTCAAAGAAGTGCTAGGGCTCAACAGTAGATCACAGTTAGTCTTGCATATTATAGGAAGTAAACCAATGGAATATATTTTTTGGAAGTGAGCTACAACCTTTACTTCTAATTTTCCATGGACATCCAGTTCATGTACGTGCAATGAATGGGTTCTTCTATCTTGTTTTATGAGCTGGTTGATTTGTTGCTAGAACTGGGAGTTTTTAAACATTAATTTGGGTTCCATCTGACTATTATGTTGCGGTAAATCTCCATACCTCGTGATCTGTGTTTGCAGGTTTATTTTGCTGGTTTGGGTTGCTTAAAAAATGTTAGGGCTGCACTTTGCAGAGGCAAAGCATTAAAATGCAGCCGCTGTGGAAGGCCAGGGGCAACTATTGGATGTCGTGTTGATCGGTGTCCAAAAACTTACCACTTGGTTGGTTATTTTATTTGCTGTGCAAAATATTCTTCTGTTTTGTTTTTTATTCTGCTTTTATTTCTTTTCTTGCTTATACTATTTTATTTTTCCAGCCTTGTGCACGAGCCACTGGCTGCATTTTTGACCATCGAAAATTTCTTATAGCATGCACATATCATCGGCATCTCTTCCAACCATATGGTAATCAACATGCAATGCGGATAAAGAAATTGAAAGCTAAGAAAATGAAGTTACAATTGAGGAAGGTTTCAAATGATGCTTGGCGAAAGGACGTTGAAGCAGAAGAAAAATGGTTGGAGAACTGTGGTGAGGATGAAGAGTTCTTAAAACGTGAAAGCAAGAGGCTTCATCGGGATTTGTTGAGAATTGCACCTGTGTACATTGGAGGCTCAGAAGCCGATGGTGGAAAACTATTCGAGGGTTGGGAGTCTGTTGCAGGGCTTCAGAATGTCATCCAATGCATGAAGGAAGTGGTATTTTTGCCTCTATTATATCCCGAGTTCTTCAGTAATCTAGGGATTACACCTCCTAGGGGTGTTCTTTTGCATGGGTACCCTGGAACAGGAAAAACTCTTGTAGTGCGGGCATTAATTGGTTCCTGTGCTCGTGGTGATAAACGAATAGCATATTTTGCTCGCAAAGGTGCAGACTGCCTAGGAAAGTATGTTGGGGATGCTGAGCGCCAATTGAGGCTCCTGTTTCAGGTTGCTGAAAGATGTCAACCTTCTATTATATTCTTTGATGAGATAGATGGATTAGCACCTTGTCGTACAAGGCAGCAAGATCAGACTCACAGCTCAGTTGTATCCACACTGCTCGCTCTTATGGATGGTTTAAAATCCCGGGGTTCAGTAATAGTGATAGGTGCAACCAACCGTCCTGAGGCTGTTGATCCAGCATTACGTAGGCCCGGGAGATTTGATAGGGAGATTTACTTTCCATTGCCATCAGCTGGGGACAGAGCTGCTATTCTCTCCCTCCACACACGAAGTTGGCCTAAACCTGTTACTGGGTCTTTGCTGAAGTGGATTGCAAGACGAACTGTAGGTTTTGCTGGTGCTGATCTGCAGGCTCTTTGTACTCAAGCTGCCATTATTGCTTTGAAGAGGAATTTCCCTTTGCATGAAATGCTAGCTGCTGCTGGTGATAGACCTCCTGGAGCTAAACGCATTCCTCTTCCAGCTTTTGCAGTGGAAGAGAGGGATTGGTTGGAGGCTTTAGCTTGTTCCCCACCTCCTTGCTCTCGTAGGGAAGCAGGGATAGCTGCTCATGATTTGGTTTCCTCCCCTCTTCCCACTCACCTCATTCCATGTCTTTTGCAGCCATTATCCACCTTGTTTATTTCATTGTATCTGCATGAACACCTCTGGCTGCCTCATACTCTTTTGAAAGCTGCAAAAATGTTTGAAACTCTGATTGTGTCTTCTTTAGAGAAGAATAATCTATCTACTGATCGTTGGTGGTCTCACGTTGACAGTTTCCTTGGAGAAGCAGATGTTGCCAAGGAAATATGGAGGAAACTTTCATGTGCTGGCATATTAACTGGAGACGGTATTTGTGCTGATACTGATGCTTTTGCAGATGAAATTGATGATGGAAGTGTTCAGTTTGAACCTTCTGTGGTTCATAATAGGGGCATGCACAGTAGTTTATTTAGAAAGATTTCTTTTGCATCAAGCAAGAAATCTGGATTTCGAGTATTGATAGCTGGGAGCCCCAGATCTGGACAGAAACATCTTTCTTCCTGCTTTCTTCATTGTTTTGTTGGGAAAGTTGAAATTCAGAAGGTTGATCTGGCTACTGTTTCACAAGAGGGGCATGGTGATATGGTGCAAGGGATAACAAGAATATTAAGTAAGCCTTTCTCTCACACCCTCTCTCTTTCTCTTTCTCTTTCTTCATACATATTTTGTTGGCAAGATTCATGATTTCAGCTGCATGAGATTCATGATCACAATGCTTGCATATTAACCTTATATTTTGTTTTCTACTCAATTCATGGGATTGGAGTGCATTTTTTTTCATTGCTGAAGAGGTAGCTTGAGTATTTTAATTGACTGTTTCCGACCAATATCGTCTTTTGTTTTCTATTGTATATTTATCATTTTAAGAGTATTTCAGTATTTCCTTTTTTGTGTTGCTCCAATAAAAATGCTTTCACTTAGAAAATGGCCAAGATCTTCATCTATTTATTAATGCATGTTTTGGCCCGTCATTATGGACCTTAAAATGTTGGTTACTATTCAAATTTACATGAGGTGAAGGATTTTTTTCAATTCTTTGATCTGCTTTCCTGACTTTATGATGTGGAATCCAGTAATATATCATGTCCTTGTACTTGGGATTCCTGGCCTGGCTGCAAAATTAGATGCTGCTGAAGGATTTTAGTAGCTGCTGAACTCTGTAACTTGGTCCCTGGTCAATCTGACATACTTTTTATTTGTATTTTTTCCTTATAACTGTAACATGACTTTTAATTGCTAGCAAGCTGAGAACTGACTGTAAAACTTCTAGCACCTTGATAGCATCACACAATTCCTCAAGGGTTTCAGTGGTCTCTCAGTTGATCTTATTGGAATGAAAAGCAATTACATATTTTTGTGCTGTCATCGGTCACCTAACTATTTAGGAGCAGGACTCTCAAATTAAATTCATACTGTAATATAATTGCTCACATAATGAGATTGATTGGTTTTCATAATTTGCCCTTGACTTCCTTTCTTTGGTTAAGGAGGATTGGGGAAGAGACGTGGAAACTCATTAGTAACTTGAAAAGACTACATGGGTCTTCAGTAGGACTGACCTACAATTTAGGTTGTAGTCTAGTATCTTCAGTATAATATAATATTCCCCCTGTGATTAAGTATGTAGAGTTGGTTGTCTTCTTGACCTCAATAGCTTAAGACACAAACTCAAAAATTCACTTTCATGAATTTTCACTCCTATCTATTTGCCCTGACAGTGAAGTGTGCTAGTTTCCAATCATGCATGATATTCCTGCCAAGAATTGATTTGTGGGCTGTGGAGACATGTCACAAAGTTAATGATGATGGTGATGCATCTTCAATTAACCATCAAGTTTATGAGGAGAAAGAATCCTCTTTGACAAACAGTCAAGTTGTGGAAGAGGAAAATGAGTCATCCATCCATCAATGTATGCCGACTGAAATGACAAAACCTCAAGATGCTGCCCGGAGTATATCACCTGCCTGGAGCTCATTTGTTGAGCAGGTGGAATCGATATGCATGACTACTTCCTTGATGATTGTGGTAAGTTTGATTTTTTTTGGATAATTGATTTTGACATATCTCCTTGTAAAAGTATGTGACAAGATACACTTTCTACTTATCTAGCAACTCTCACAATACTTAATTGAAATTTCCATATGAAATTAACTCTAGGGAATCTTGAAGTCCATAGTACATGTTATTCTTCCTGTTTCAACAAATATTGTTTTTAGGATTTCACAAGTGTAGCTGAATTAGTAATCAAATTCTAGCTTAACTTGTATACTTTATAATGAAGATGAGATTAAAAAAATGCATGCTTGGGATAGAATCAATAACTTTGACTCAAGGTTTTCAAGTTGGGCATTGTTTGTCTACCCATGAAAACAATGTTCTTGTATGTTGAATGAATTCTATTTGCTACTAGTCGGCAACCTTTTTGCATCTGCAGTGTCTTTTAACCTGTAGTTCATAAAAAGTTTGCATGTGCACCAGCACTTCTTGTGCAAGAATATCTCTAAAACTATAACCAAATTACTTCATCTTTTATCGAAATTAGTGTTTTTTCTGTTAGAGATAGATTAGTTTAGGTATTGATTAGAGAGGGCTGTTATGTGGCCATTCAATCCATTTCCTTGCATGTTTGTGTGCCTGCAGGCTACCTCAGAGCTTCCATCCTCAGAACTTCCTCAAAGAATTAGGCATTTCTTTGAAAACAATAGCTCAAATAGCAGGCATTCAGCTCCATTGGAGCACACAGTACCTCGATTTTCCGTGCATATTGATGGGAATTTCAACCATGATACAGTGATCAGTCTTTCAGCAGAAGCATTATTGAGAGATATAATTCAACCATTTGTTCAGTTGATTCATCTTAAAGCTCACATCCCTACAGAATTATCCAAACATCAGAAAACATGTGATTCCATTCTTGCTTGTTCAAATGCAGAATATGACGATCAAAATCTTTGTTCAGTCGATAAAAATGAGGTTGGCACACAATGTCCTCATGGTCCTTTAAATGTTCCACCACCACCCAATAATAGAAGTTTGAAAGGAAAATCAATCATGTTGTTGGCAATCTCTACATTTGGCTATCAAGTTCTGCGGTATCCTCATTTCGCTGAACTTTGTTGGTTCACATCTAAACTGAAAGAAGGTCCCTGTGCAGATGTTAGTGGTCCTTGGAAAGGGTGGCCTTTCAATTCTTGCATTATTCGTCCCTGTAACTCATTAGATAAGGTGGCTGCTGCTTGTAGTTCTGGCAATCTTAAAAGCAAAGAGAGAGCAGGTGTAGTCAGAGGGTTACTTGCTGTTGGTTTATCAGCATACAAGGGTGAGTACAATTCACTTAGAGAGGTCTCCTTTGAGGTAAGGAAAGTTCTTGAGCTTTTAGTTGAACAAGTTAATGAAAAAATTCAGGCCGGGAAAGATAGATATCAATATGTTCGTCTTCTATCACAAGTGGCTTACCTGGAAGATGTGGTCAACAGCTGGGCATATGCACTGCAGAGGTACGGCGGACTATTATCGCTTGTCTGTTAATTCATCCATTTCACTTGTAGATTGACTGCTCACAACCTTTTTTTCTCATTTCAGTTTAGAGCCCGATGCTCAAGTGAAAGTAGCAAATGCTAAGGTGAAAACCATGGAATTCCCAGGTAATGATACCTGTGCAGATGATTCTGCTGAAAGACAGTGCAAGGGAGAAACTACTGACATAAGTTTCCCTGAAACTGAAAGGCTGGAGGAAAGTCCCAAGGGATTTCCTGATAAAATCCAGGAAGGGGGTGAATCAAATAAGGTAGAAAATGGTTTTTGTGATCTTAACCCTGAGGACGGAGCTATACTTTCAGAAGATGGATCAGAACAGCATACCATCCTCTGTGAAAGTGCCAAAACTGATAACCATCAAAATTCACCTGCTGATAATCAGTTGGTTGGTAATATTACAAATGAGCAGAATGGGACCTCTCACAGACAAAGTGAACCTGAGATTACTAAAAATCTAGCAGTGACTGATGGAAATTCAGAAACCCTGAAACAATCTAATGGATATACACTCACAGAACCTGTCCACTATTCTGAGAATGGTCTCTGCAATTCAGGTGAATTGGGTGCCTTGAAGTTCTCTGACCCTGGGAGCTCATGCAATCAGAGTAATGGGTTGGCTGCAGAGGGAATGGTTACATTTGATGACACTGAACCTAACCGTAGTGAGCATGCTGAAGACATCGATGTCTCTCTGGTCGAAACTAGCTGTCTTGCTAAATCTGGTATTGCGTGTCTTTATCGCTGCTGTTCTGTATGTCTTCATGCTGTACACAAAATTATTCAGAAATTCCTTGCTCGTAAATTGGCATTAAACAAGAGCAAACTGACAACAGAGGATGTTCACGATGCTGTTGCGTCATTGTCAGTGGATCTTCTTTCAGTGATTAGAAAAATTGATGTTACTGAAGAAATCAGCAATTCATTCAAGGAAAGCTCTGATAGAAATCCTGAAAGATATGACGACATTCCAGAATTGCATAGCTGTCAATGCAAAAGTTCTGGAGATAGTTCAGTTGTCCCAACAGAATGTGGCTGTCACTCTATGTTCGAATCTGTGAATGTGAAAGCAAGTCATTCGCCAGGATCCCGGTTAGGACTTGACCCAAAATTCATTTTCAGAGATGGCATTCTTGTCCCTGTAGATACCACCGAGGATGTTTCTTTCCATTGTAAATATAAGACTTTGTGCCTTTGTTCTCTTGTAAAATCAGTAGCAATGATGAAGCAATCTTTTGGTTGATTTTGCACAGCTTGGCAATGGCAACTCTGGCCCATCTCGTAGTTTGGAGGTTTATTTCCTCTTCCTATATAGAATCAAAATTTTGTCAGTAAGTTCCAATATAAAGATGTTTATTTTGTTTACCATTGCCAGCAATTCAAAAAGCTTTATTTTCTAATTGTAGTTCTAACTCTTCGTCAAGTACTACCAATATTACAGAATCTGACAAAATGGTCACCTCATATTTGAGTCTATCATCTAGCTTGCTAGAAAATAGAAAGGCATAGAGTTGCAGCTCTTGAATACTTCAGCGTCATGGTTTCTTTCATTTGTAACAGAATCCATAAGAATGAAGCAAACCATTAACATATCATTATAATATTAGAGAATAATATAAATCATATTCTAGAGTCTTACCTAACAATTTAAGTTTTTAGGTAAGATGATTCTTTAACATGGTATAAAAGTATTGTTGACCCAGCGGTCACGAATTCGAATTTCACCACACCCACCCATTCTATTTGATAAAATCAAGCACAAGGTAACATGAGTCTGTGCAAGTTTCAAGCCCAAAGGGCTTTTACTTGAGAAAGAGTGTTAGAGAATAATATAAATCATATTTTAGAGTCTTACATATCAACTTAAACTTTTAAGTGAGATGATTCCTTAACATATAGACAATAGAAAAAATTGCCTTTGGAGTAGAGAGAAGTGGCTTCCATGTTTACAGAAGAACCAAAGGCTTTGCCAAGCAAGCAGCAAAAGAAAAAAATCATCTTCTCCTACCAGTAGTGTTTTATGACAACTGATATAATGCCTTAACCATTTCTCTTCCTTATTGTTATCATCTATGCCGGCCAAGCATTTCCATATGGCTCTCTAAACTATCCATAATTTCTATTTGGCTCTCTCTTCGGTTGAAAATGGCCGATTCTAGGTTATAATGAAGGAAACGAATTTTGGATGAGATGAACAGCTGACAGGAAGTCTACTCTTTAAAACACAGACCAACGAGGGTGACTTTATGGTGGAAGAATACATCATTATGTTTCATTTGTGAGAAATTATTTCACATGGCTTAGGCTCATTTAGACCAAACCAATCACATTCCAGGAATCCAGTGCAGCAGCTACCCCAGGTGTAAACTCCACCAATCAATCACATAGATTTAGTCACCATTCTAACCGAATTTATGAAATCAAACCAGCAGTCATTTTCTGAAAAAAAAAAATAATTGAGCTACAAGAGTAGCTGAAAATGAGAAAAACAACTCCAGTAACTGAATGGCATAATTTTAATCAGCCAAGATGAAAACCAAATTACATATCAAAGCAGCAGAGAAGATATTTTTCAAACATTCCAAATAATTAATTCGTCCCCGTCAGCTCTCTATAACATGATCAGGTTTTTTGCATGCAGGATGCGTCCATCCAAGCCATGCATGATATAATGTCTCTGATCAGTAACTTCGGAATGTTTTTGAAAAGCACTGGAAAGGCTAACTATTGGTGAAGCCGGAAATTTGTGCAAATGTATTATTAACATGTGCAAGGCTAAGGGGAGTTACTATATATATATAAGTGAGACAAAGACACATGTCTTTGTAGATGTTCACGATGTTGGTCCAACATTGTTGGAGGATCTTCTTTCAGCTATACGAGAATTTGATATTATTACTGAAGATATCGGCAATTCATCTGATAAGGGAAGCTCTAGCCATATAAATCCTGGAATATATGTGCTGACTTCCCAGAGTTGAATAGTTATCAAAGCAAAAGTTCAAGAAAATAGTTCACTTGCTCCACATAGAATGTAGTTGTCATGCTGTTGTCGAATCTGTAACTGCAGAAACAAGTTATTCACCGAATCTGCAGTTTGGACCAGATCCAAAATTCATTTCAGAGATGGCATACCCTAGTTCCTGAAAGATACTTATGAGGATAATCTTAATTTCCATTGTAAATATGAGACTTTGTGCTTCTGTTCTCTTATTGAATCAATAACAATGATGAAGCAGCCTTTTGGTTGAGTTTGGGCAGCTGGGATTTGCCTAGTAATGGCAGTTTTGGTCTCTTTGCTGCATGTTGATGTTAAGGAACCATCTCACCTAAAAGCTTAAGCTTATAGGTGAGGCCCCAGAATATGATTATATTATACTTTAACACACCCCCTCAAGTGAAAGCCCTTTGGGCTTGAAACTTGCACAGGCCCACATTACCTTGTGCTTGATTTTTTTATCAAATAGAATAGGAGTGGTAAGATTCGAACTCGTGACCGCTGGGTCAACAAGGCTCTGATACCATGTTAAGGAACCATCTCACCTAAAAGCTTAAGCTTATAGGTGAGGCCCCAGAATATGATTATATTATACTTTAACAGTTGATTAATATCTTCTTTCTTATTAGCATTGAAGTTTAGTCACTGAGTTCCAATCTACAGATGTTGATTCTGTAGAGTCTATCATTAACTTTAAGGATCACCCTGTCATGGAGTCTATCATTCAGCAGGCTAGATAGCAACAAAATGTTTGATAATTACTTGTGTGTGTGTGTGTGTGTGTGTGTGTATATGTAGTAGCAATTACAGGAGAATATCATGCAGGCATGTTTTGACCTGAGCATTTGTGTTTCAGCCATGATTGTATATATGCTGTCAGTAATCTATCATAATTATACATTGAAAATAACTATTGCCACATAGTAACAGGGCAGGAATTTGGGTGTGTATGCATTAAGTTCCGAATAAAAAAGATAAAGCATAATGATTTGAGGAATGAAAGATTGCTTTCTGTCAGGTAGTCCTGGCAAATTTGAAGGTATAGCTGTTTCCAGCAGGAAAAGTCTCATCAGCTCTAGAACCAGATCCTCTTTTATTACTGTATCCTGGATATTCAGATCTTCTGAACAAAACTTTCTCAACCAAGCACAGCCCAACATCCTCTGCTAATTTCTCAATCTCCCACCTGCAATATGGTTCTTTGATCTTGTGTGTCACATGAACTTCTCCATTCTTTTCTAACATATCACGGCAACTCCTGAAGAAGCTCTTCACCAATCTCTGATGTCTCCTAAAGAGAGTAATAGGAATGCATGTTATTAGCACTCTCTATTTAAACTTAAACCTAAGTGGGAGGATCTCAAGCTCAATCCTGTCACCTACACCTCAAGAACAGAAAAAATCCAAATGGCATAAGGCGAAATGTAGCATTAATAGTCTTAGCTGAGCTTACTCGATTTGGCGAACGTTTGATTCACTCCATTTCAGAGCAGTAGCTGGAAAATTAAAGACTATCCGGTCGAACAATATGTGATTCAGGAGAGGATGCTTTCTCAGATTATGTGCATCTACTTGATAAATTATGGTACATCCAAGATCCTTCAGCTCAATCAAGTTTTTTGCAGATTTCGAATACTTCAGCATCGCGGTCTCTTTTATTTATTTGTAATCACAAGATCAATCAGGATACATCAAACCAATAACAGATCATATTGAAGATAAAAAAAAATAAAAAATTACCTTTGGAGTAGAGAGAAGTGGCCACCATGTTTACAGCAGAACCAAAGGCTTTGCCCAGGCAAGCAGAAAAAGAAAAATCACCTTCTCCTACCAGTAGTATTTTCTGACAGCTGCTATAATGCTTCATCCATTTCACTTCTTTTTTCACTTCTTTATTATTTATATTAAGCATTTTCACTCGGCTCTGCAAGTAGTCCATTTCGATTTGGCTAAAATATTTTGTTTAGAGTTTCTACGCTTTGCAGCATGCACTAAAAGAGACAACGAAGGGAAATTTGAGAGTAAAGGAATAATCAGCGGGAGGCAACCGGAAGTAAATGGAGAGTCTTTGCTTTGGGGAAAGAATCTCTAAGGCATCATGTCAGAGGGCCATGGATGATAACTTTTTTTCATGGAAATTCACAGCGCAATACTTCGCATGCAATGATACCATTCCTCGTCAATTCAAGGAATCAAATCAGCACCGACAGGTATTGGACAATAATATAAATCATATTTTAAAGCTGACTTAACAGCTTAAATATTTATGTGAAATAATTCTTTAATATGATATCAGAACTTTATTGACCTAACGGTCATGATTTCAAATCTCACCACCTCATTTTATTCGATAAAAAATCAAACACAAGTTAATGTGGACCTATGTAAATTTCAAGTCCAAAGAATTTTCATTTCAGAATATATATTAAAAAATAATATAAATCATACTTAATCGTTTAACCTTTTAGATAAATGATTCTTAAAATAGGAGTCTTGAGAGTTGAATAGAGGCAATCCCTTGTAAAAGAAAGGGTGGGAAGGAAGAAAGGCAAAAGTGGGTTGCCTTGTTGTTCTGCTATGAATGGCGTAGTACAAATTGAAAGACCCTAGATGGAAGGAAGGGAAAAAGAAGAGAAAAGAAAAGTGGTAGATACATCAATGAAAGCAAGATCTGTTTCACATGTTCAAACGAACAAAAGTGGGTTCTAAACAAAAGACTTCAGCCTTGCACTGCGAGGAGCGTCGGCGAAGATAGCCACGCCATTAACTTTATATCCTGTGAGCACGAACGTTCACCAACTCTCCCCTCCCTTGCAGCTTAAGCCTTGCGGTGGATGAACTATTCTCAACTTTATACATTACATCGTTTTCTTATACTTATTCCGTGCAAGATATGTTCATTAACAATTAGAGATCAGCCAGTACTCCTTCCGAATATGTTCATATCTATCTCACAAATGATGAGCATAGTTATATGGATCACCTCCTCTGTAAATTTCTCAATTTCCCACTTGTTATATGGATCTGTAACTATCCTCAAATGTTCTTACCAGGAATCCCTTCACCACCCTATGATGATTTCAAAAATAGATGCAAACATACTAATTAGCACCTTTAACTTAGAACTCAAAAAACTTCTAATGTGCCTTGTTCTAAAGTCCAAGGTGTCTAGCTCCTTCCATTCACTAATTTTTAGGTGATTAGAAAGAGGCTCCAGCACGAGATCGCTCAGGAAATTTGGGGTATGTGAGCCAGTTGAGTTACAAAAACACTGCCTTGCCTTGCCTTGCCCCTTCTACTTTAAGAACCAAAACAAAACCTCCAATGACTTATTAATGAAGGTACATTACTTTTTCTAGCTGATCTTTACTCAATTTGGCTAATATTTGCTACACTCCGATTGAGAGCTGTATGAGGGAAAACATGGATTATCTTGTCAAACAAATTTTGATTGAGACTAGGATGCTTGTTCAATGTAGGTGCATTTACCTGTCACAGTGCATCCAAGTGCCTCCAGCTTCTTAAATCAGCTCTGCAACACTTTAGCCTCGCCATCTTTTGTAATTGTCCCAAAAAAACAACTTACACTTAGGCTTTCTAAACCATCCATTCTTTGTGCATGAAAAAGCAGTGGAGTAATGCTTTTTCATGCACAAAGAATACAAGCTACCTAGTGTATTCTACTAGTCTTTATCCCCACCAGAAATGACTTGGAATCAGAGCAAAGACTCTGTCCCTTTTTTTAATAACTCAGGAAAAGAAAAGATTACATCATTGTCATTCCACAAGTCTTATCATAGAAAGAGGATATAATGACACAGTTGCTCAATACGTCAAGGACTACTCTTTCCGAATTTGAAGGTGCAGCAGTTTCCAGCAGGAAAATACTCGTCAGCTCTAGGCCCGGATCCTCTTTTATTTTCATATCCTGGGTAATCAGATTTCCTGAACCTAACTTTTTCAACCAGGAACAGCCCAGCTTCTTCTGCTAGTTTCTCAATTTCCCACCTGCTATACGGATCTGTAGTCTTGTGAGTCACATGAACTTCTCCATTCTCGTCCAACATGTCACTTGCACTCCTAAAGAAGCTCCTCACCAACCTTCGATGACTTCTGATGACAGAATTCAACACAGGATTTCACTTATCGATCACAAATCAAAACTCAAATAACTTGCCAGTGCACAATCAATCTAGTAGCTCAACTTACTCGATTTGGCGAGTGTTTGCTTCGCTCCTTTTGAGAGCTGCATGAGGAAAATTATAGACTATCCTGTCAAAAGATTTCTGGGTGAGACGAGGATCGCTGTTCATGGTACGTGCATTTACTTCGTGCATAACAGTGCAGCCTCGTTCCTCCAGTTCTAACAAGTTTAACGCAGCTCCACTGTACTTGAGCCTCGTCATCTCTTAATTGTTCAAGTTCAGGATCAATCAGAGTTCATCCAACAAATATTACAGAAAAGTATGTGGAGACAGGTGAGATACTGTTACCTTCGGAGTACAGAGAAGTGGCAACAACGTTAGTAGCGTAACCAAAGGCTTCAGCCAAGCAAACAGCAAAAGAAAAATCACCATCTCCGACCAGAAGTATTTTCTGATTGCTGCTATAATGTTTTATCCATCTCTCTTCCTTGTTATCATCATCCATACTAAGCATTTCCATGCGGCTCTCTAAACTACCCATTTCTATATTTATCTGACCTTGATGGAAATGGACAGCTCTATATGTGACCTTAAACCTTCTCCCCTGGCAAGATTATATAACCAGGATGGCACGTGCCTAGTCTTAGTCAAGACAGGCCCCGTCAAGTCGAAGCTTTAAGCAAGTCGGCCTCAGTCAAATCAAGTATGACGTAAGCCCAGCTGGGCTAGTTAGTCTGGTTGATTACTTTTCGATCTTGTTTAGTTGGGTTACTTAGTTCTGTCAGTGCTAATTAATCCAGTTGGTTATTATTCTAATTACATGACATGTGTAAAGCCAAAATAAGGCTGGAAAAGATTAGTCATTTTGCTTAATGGTAGCTAATTAGATAAAGGTTAGCTTATTAGTATTTCTATAGAACACGATAAGTTGTTGTTTTTAAAGTAGTATTTACTATTTAGGAGGTTGAGATGTTAAGAAATCATTTCATCTAAAAGTTTAAGCTATTAGATGAAATTCTAGAATATGATTTATATTATTCTCTAACACCTCCCTCAAGTGAAAGTTGTTTGAGCTTGAAACTTGTACATGCCCACACTACCTTGTGCTTGATTTTTATCAAATAGAATGAGGGTGATGAGATTTGAACTCGTGACCGCTTGGTCAATAAGATTCTGATACCATGTTAAGGAATTATCTCCTCTAAAAACTTAAGTTATTAGGTGAGGCCCCAAAATATGATTTATTATTCTCTAACATGGGAGTGTTTTTAGAAAATGTTTTGAAAAAAAAAATTATTTTGATATATTTTTAAATGGAAAGCACTTTAAAAAAATCTATAACTACACTCTTAAACGGTAACTTAAACTACCATCAGGAATAAAAGAGGATGAACAATTCTTCCCAAAATTAAGTTCTGGATGCTGTGGAAGTGTGGATTTCTCGAATTTCCATAATTATTTTCAGTTTCTTTTCTGCTTCGTTTGAAGGATCGTAACACAGGAGGCCTGATCAGGCAACTTCTCTCACCCTCAGAATGAAGACTCTTCGGGATTCACAGAAAGTTAATGATGAGTTAATTTCATTTCCAAGGAACCTTTAGTCTTCCACAGTATTGCAGGCAGGTTTGAATGTGGCCCAGTAGAAGCCTGTTCATTAGTCTCCAGATCCATGCATGGTGATTTCGTATCTGGACATTTAATTCTCCACCCAAAATTAGGGTTATGTGGCGTGAAGCAGGAGAATGATGGTTCTTGTAAAGTACTTCAAAGATTGCTGTGATGTCAAAAGAAAATCTGACAGTTTTGACATGGCCATCCATTTTTATAGCTTTTACGCATAGCAAATAATTGAAGAACCAGGCCTTGTAATTCCTCAGCAAGTGTGGACAAGATATGGAGTAGAGAACCATTTTTCCAATGATAAATTACCTTTCTAAGAAAACCACCCTTGATTGGTTTCATTTGGGATTGTCTCGGTTTTAATTCCGGTCTGTTCTGGAAATATCGGCCGGAACGTCTCGGTATCGTTTCGGGTGTGTCATTTCGGCCTTAAAATCCTCCTTATTTTTATTAACTTATGGTTGTGTTTCTAATTTTGAGACTATGTTTGTTTGACTTTGTGTTTATATTGTATAATTTAAAGTTAATTTATCTTAAATTTTAATTATGCTTGTTAAATTAATATATATATATATATATATATATATATATATGAACAGTACAATCCTGAAATGGCACGCCGAAACGCTCTGAAACTGAAAACGTTCCATACCAATAGAAAAATCAGAAAGGCGACCGGAATGATATCGACAACCTTGGTTTCATCAGATGGCATGTTCCAGTGGTCGAGAAGGATGTGTTATGTCCAAGTTTGTCAATTTCATTTTAGTTGGTGTTTTGTTTTTTCAATTGAAATGAAATGTTTTGGTTTTGAGCATTTCTGCGCCCTGTTTCGGGGTTGTACTATATATATATATATATATATATATATATATATATTTAAAAAAAATAGTTCAATTCCAAAAATAAAATTATTTCGAATTATTATAAGAATGTCATCATCAATCTCATAAGGTCGTTATATTCTCTGATTGCTCTGATATTTTAAGATAATATATATAAATATGTCAAGAGACTCCTCGTAAAATTTCATCTCAATCTAACAGTCGGATTAAAAAAATATGATTAATATTATAAAATTATTCATTATATAAAAAAATACTATTTGACTAGAACATAATGAGCGGAATAAAATGAAATTTACAATCATGGTTCTATTGAGGACAACAATAAATTTTGATGTAACATTGAGTAAAATGTTGATAATTCTATGACATCTCACATACATACATGCAAATCCAAACAAATCTCTAAATATAAAACTATGAAAGCATAAAAGTTCTAACCAAATTAAAAATAAATAAAGTTCAATGATCAAAATGTAAGAAACTAAAAATTCGAGGGAGCTAGAAAAAATAAAACGACATGAAGAAGATGGTGAGGTGTGAGAGGATAAATGACATTAATTTGAATTATGTATATTCTTTTTAAGTCTATTATTTTATTCATAATCAATGTATAATCAACATCTACATTACCCCTTCTTGCATTTTAGGCTCACCAACTTTATGATATCATTCATAAACTAAGATTGTTGATTTATTATTTTATCAAACAGATCATAGACATAAATGAAGACTCCAAGAGTCAAGAAATCCTGTATCTGGAACACGTTGCTGTCACCCCAGATATGAAGAAAACCTGCATGGGGAAAGTGGAAGGCTTTCCTGTCAAAGAATTTTCCGGGCAGAAAAGGGTGGCGCCTCCTCGAATGTGCATGACGCCATGGAGGATTGTGCACGCATCCAAGAACCAAATCAACCAGGAATGTTGTTGATTAGTTTTATCTATTTATCTATCTACCATGTTTATGCCCCAAATTTTTAACGAAGCTCCAAATCAACAATCAAGAAGACTGCTGGTGCACCTAATTAACAATCACACCTTTTGAGTCCAGAGAAGTTGCAACCATATTGGCGGCAGACCCGGAGGATCTGCCGCCGGAAAAGAAAAGAAAAAAAACCCTATTTCTTCTCCTCATCATCTTCTTTACTAACCCTTTTCCATTTGCCCTTCCCACCCGTCTCTGCTGTGATTGGCTCTCTGCACCAACCAATTCAAATTAGCTCACTGTATGAACCAGTTCCAATCGGTTCTAAACTTCTAATTGGTTTACTATACCAACCATTTCTGCCTGGCTTTCCTTACTTTTGAAGATGGTTAGCCTCCCCACGAAGTAAATTAATAAGAGATTAAGGGGGCTGAGGCACCTCTGCCCAGTTGCGCACTGTATGCATTATATTACCTGAAAATCTAAAACGTTGGAGTTTTTCACTGGTTGTCAGTTTACTATTCACCATTTCATGGAATGTGCAAAAGTCTTATTTTTTTATTTTGATTCTCAATCTTTTTTCCTCATCATTTTCATTATAATTGGAGAGCAATTGATTTTGATTTCTTAATAGAAAGGAGAGAGGGGTAGTCGAATACTGACGATAGAGAGAAAAACATATCGTTGATACTGATTTAGGGCACCAAATGAATGAAAATTTTATTTTTTTCATGTCATTGATGAGTTTATCATGATTTCTAAATTGTATTGAGGGTGTTTTGAGTAAAAATGGGTTGAGATAAGGGGTTTTGAGTAAAAAACTCTCAAACTGTGATTTTCCAATCAGTATGGTGTCTGCAATCTCGGCAAGACGATGCGTCCTCTACCTTAGCAGGCGACGCATTGTTTGATAAAAAAATTAAAAAATAAAAAGAATGAACACCATATTATCCGCCTCGAATGAAATGAAAAAAAAGGTATAGTCAAGATATAAAAGAGTTATGTTTAAATTAATACATATTTTTTCATTCATTTAAATTAATACATATTTTTTGTATTTTTAAATTATATTAATATGTGATATAAAAATTAAAAAAAAAACATTATTTTCAAGCAAAATTTATTTGAAAAATAACCACTACAAAACCTAAGTGTGATAATTTCACACAAAGTTTCCTTTAGTTTTTTCAGCATGTTATTTATTTAACATGCTCTATTCTCTCTCTTTTTTACTTTTTTCTTTCATTTTTAATCATAAAAAATAAATAATCACGAAAACTAATATAGTTTTGTTTAATGAAAAATAGTAAATTCTCTAAATCTCTATTTTAAATAAATTAAAACTCAAACAAAAAAATAGCCTTATGAAAAAGAAGAAAGTCATTTATATCTTTCTATTAAATATTTTATAACAAGATAGGGATGATTTTAGCAAATTCATGTATCTTGGGATAAATATAAATTGCATGATTTTCATACGAATATGTAAACATGCTTCTAACTTGAACCAATGAAAAGATTGATTGAGAACTAATTGTCATGTAAGTGATTTTATCAAAGATAAAAACAGAGATTGAGATCCTAATTTAATTTTGTTTTTATAGATTGATAAGTTTTTGTCAATGAATATAATAGAGATTGTTTTTAAAAATATTTTTTATTTAAAAATAAAAAATAACAAAATTTTAAAAAATACACAAATGTCCATTTAGACGTCATTTTTTAAAAAATAATAATAAAATTATTATTATTTATATCATTTTAATATCCTAGATTAGAAATAAATTTTTCAAAATAAATAAATATTTTTTAATATATTTTAAAGCTATTTGACACTATACTAGTTATTATTTTTTTAAAATAGTCTTAACTTATATAAAATTAAGAAAAAATATTTGTAATATAATACATCAAATACTCTAAAATTAAGAAAAATAAACAATTTAATATTTTTATTTAAAAAAAAAATTAATCTCATTTCCAAACATAAATTACTTTCAAAAAATAACCTTTTATTACTCAACTATTTACATTGAAAAGCCAAAAGTAAATCCTCTCTCTCTCTCTATCTCTCTGCCTCCGTCTAACATTCTCTTTTTGCAACCTCGACCAGCTCTCTTTCTCCACTGAATTAGTAAATTAATAATAAAAAAAACCATACCTTTTGAAACTCATTGTCTCCCTTTTCACGAGCTCTCTCTGCATTTGGTAAAAAAAAGCTTAGCGTTTCTCTTGTCTCTCATCAACACCAAAGCCAAAAGATCTTTACCCTCTCTTGCAAATCTTCTTTTAAAGAAACCCATTTTACCATTTCTTGCCGCTCTATTTTTGTGGTATTTTTCTTAGCTTTTAGCCATGTGAAACTCACCAAACCCAACTGTACGTAGTTGTTGTCTCTTCTTCTTATTATTAAAGTCTGAATCTTTCTTGCTATTTTCAAAGTTTTTTGGGATCTAATTGGCTTTTTTATGACACCCCAATACAGTTACTGTTAGTTTCCAACTCTCCCCCCGTCCCCTCTTTTGGGTCCCTTTTTTTATTTTCTTGCCTTCTTGAGTTATGTTCAGTCTTAAGAGAGAGGAGACAGATAAGGACACGAGTGTCAAAAATAAAGGAGGAGAATAATTCGGGTTCTTCTTGCTTTTATGAAAACGATCATGTGAAGCAAAATTTAGTGATGAACGTGATGGATTTGTGTTTTCTCATGAGGGTCTCTCTCCTCTTCTACTCTCACTGCTAAAGGGAGAACCCTCAATTCACTGATTTCTATTTGCAACCTCAAGAAACCTGTGAAGCTTCCCTGATCAAGGTTGCTTTTTGGTAGATCAAGCCTGTCTCACTATGGATAGCATTTATTTTTTATCTTCGCATTGTGTGAGGGTTAGAGGGTATTGGGGTAGTATCAATGGATATATGAATAGACTGTAGTATGTGAAGATCTAGATGCTTGCTTAAGTTGTGGGTTGTGTTTATTTGTTTCTCTGTGGAGTTGGTTATATAGTTATTAGTTTGATAATGGAGGATATTGGGCTGTTTAAGCAAGGGCGGAAATGGCTGCAAACGCAGAAACATGCTTATTGGCGGGCGAAAACTGCAGTGGGGTGTTGGCGGGACAAGATTGGTGTTCTTATAGGGAGGCATTGGCCTATGGTGCGCAATGGATGTGCAAGACTTGGAAGATTGATGCGTTTGGTGTTGATTTATTGGAAAGATTGTGTTGTGAGGGGTTTTAATTCATTTATCAGATTGAGTTCGGCGGCTTTGCTTCTTATAATGTGGAGTTGCTTTCTTAGTCTCACTTCAATGTCTTGCTTGCTTTATGTACTGCTTTGTATGGTATGTTTTCTTATTTTTAGCCATATAACTTTCTCTTGCTATTTGCACCTGATTCTTATTCTGATCATCCCGTTATCATTTCTTCTTGTGTTTTTTCCCCAGTGCTTTTGTTATCCGATTGTTTTGAATCTGAATTTCTAATTCATCAATGTATGAGTTGTATTTATGTTGTTCAAATTACTAATTTATCGATATATTATGGAATATTATACCTGTGGGTAGTCTTAGAGAGTCCGAAAATTAATTAAACTTGAAAGTCAGGTGGAGAGTGATTAAAATCGTTCATAACAACGTGGATATCAATTTAGTTTTTGTGCAATGCGAAGTTATGGACTGTCTGGTCTGATGATATCAATCTTGGAGTTAGTTTGTCGACAAATATGGTATAAGCTCTCATGGGTTTTACATGAAACTAGATTAGCATTAATAAACTAAATCCTGAAAGGCTGAGAGCTTGACAATGAATCCAACACGCTAGCCAAATCAACAATTTGGTAAGCAACTCCAGTGATGCAGTAGTATTCAGTACTCTTACAGACTGAAATTCTTTCACCAGAAGAAGAGAGATTATAGAAGAAAAATTTCAAGTTTAAGCACAGTTCTCAATACTCGGTTAAAAAAATAATAATAATTGTTAAAATTGAAGTCTTAGAGAGGTGTTTGTGCAATAAATGGAGATAACAACCAACAAATTTAAAATTGTAGTTATAGATAAACCAGCCGTTCCCAAACTGGTATGAATTATGATCTCCTTTCAGGAAGTCCACAGTCCTTAGAAATTTCTAGACATTTTATTCCGCAAATAGTGAGAAATTATAATCCAAATTTTAGTTATTCTAAATTAGCTCACAATCCTTCTTATTTTCTTCCTTTCTTGGGGAAAAATGATAGATCTTAATGCTTTGTTTGTGTATTTTATGTTTGCAACCTTCTTATTGGACTGCTTTCAGCCTTTCAATTGCTTCCATGCATTTTCAATTTTGACCATTATCATTTGTGTTCATTTATAATTGTGAATCCTGAACTTATTAAAGCTTATTGTAAAGATATCACTATAAGTTGTTGGAGTTGACAGGCTTTCTAGAAATCAACAGGGCCTATTGATACACTGGCTTCGTCAGGGGTTATAATTCAAGTGAATATTTTAAAAATGAAATTTCATTAAAATGCCACTGACAGTGGGTTCAATATTTCAGGCAGCTGCGGGAGCTGCTGTTCAGTATTTGGGCTACACTCCTGGACTTTTTATTGTAGGACTTTTTGCTATTTTAATTTTATGGATGTATGCTAACTTTTGGATAACTGGAACATTATTTATAGTTGGAGGTAAGTTTAGTTACTAGTGCAAGTAGATGCTCTCTTTTTTCAAATTCTATATATCTGTAAAACTTTTAAGGAATCTAATTCTGTTTGTTATGAAAATGCAGGTTATTTGTTCTCTCAAAATCATGCACGGCTAGTGGTCTTAATGGCGATTATATATGCTATTTATTCTGTGAAAGTTCGAGTTGGATGGAATGGTGTTTTCCTATCAATAAACTTAACATTTTTCTCAAATGATATGTTAAATTTTCTACTTCAATGGTGTGATAATATCAAGGAAAGCACCCAATTTGAAGAACATAAAGAAACTGAAACAGTTCTGGAAGATGAGTTCTCTGCAGAATGTGAATTCTCGATGCCTGCTGATGAATCTGAGAAGGTGCAGTCATGCAAATCATCTAGCAAACCAGCTGCTAGCTCATGTGTTGTGGATAACCAAAAAGAGTCTTCTGTTAGAAAAGTAGTTGTAGAAGAAACAAGCTCAGCTGATGAGATGAAAAGGATATTAGATAGTGCAGGTCATTATGAAGCACTTGGATTTCCGCGCCACAAGCGAATTGATGTTGCAATTTTGAAGAAGGAATACCGGAAAAAGGTAAGCTCCACTTTTGTTCTAAACTCAAATACTAGTAACCATTTTAATTGATTTCTAGTGTTCTCACTCTTAGAGGCCAAAAGTGTTTGGAAAAGTTGATCTGGTTTGGGTCATTTCTCAAAAGTCATGCCTCTTATTGATTGTTCTGTGCAAGCAAATGAGACACCACAACATTCTCACCAGGTATCTAAATGGTCACAGTAAAGAAAAAGAGCCTAAATATCAGAGTACTGTATTTGGACTCTTATTGTAGCACAAAAACCATTATTTTCAGCTTGCTGTAAAAAGGTTTGCCTGAGAGCAAAGATGGTGGTGGTGCTATAACCCATCATTTTTTTTGTATCGTAATATTTAATTGAATTCATATCAGGCATGCCAGGACCTGTCCCTTAAATTTGCCAAGAAAGCTGCTTGTTGATTTTGCATGGTTGTGTTCTTGGTTGGTTAAAATACCAGTGAGATATTTGAATTGCTGTACATGGGTGGAACTAGCATATGGCCTGCCCAAGCTTTGAGGAAGTCTTAAATCATCCTGTAATTACATTTGCCCTCCAATCCCACCCACCAAAAGGATATATGTAGATTATTCATTTACAGGTCCCTCTCATATTGGTTTCATGCTAGCCCTCCATTTTAAAATCTAGTTCTGTCTCTGATCCTTTAAGTTGTGGAGCAGTGTCAGGTTGTTCTTGATGCATAAATCTATTATGTTTGTGTGAATGTAACACTATCACCTTGTCCCCGGGAAAAGAAAAGGTAGGGGGGTGAGCAAATGGGGTTTCTGAATTTTTTTTTATCCTTTCAAATATGCAGGCCATGCTTGTCCATCCTGATAAAAATTTGGGAAGCCCTTTAGCAAGTGAATCATTTAAGAAACTTCAATGTGCTTATGAGGTAAGCATCCTTCTCATACTTTCCCTCCCTCCATCTCCCTCTCTCACTCAAGAAAGGGGAGATGAAACATAACAAAGGTAAGAATGTGTTGGTTTGTGTCCTATTGACTGACCACAATGATACAATCTCCAGGTTTTATCTGATTCTGTGAAGAAGAGGGACTATGATGAGCAATTGCGAAAGGAAGAATCTAGTACTAGGAGTGTATGCCAGAAACCCAGCAGTACTTCATGTCAGGTAATTTATGTGGTACTGCTTGCCGATTAATTTTTTCAGCCTTATGGTCAATATTTGGAATCTTTTGTTTTCCAATTATCATTGATGTGAAATTCCTGACAAAAAAAGAAGAGGAAAAGTAAATGAATAAAACAACCATTTGAGGAGACTGTCTGTTAGTGCCCCCCCCCCCCCCCCCCCCCCCCCCCCATGGAATCTTGTTCAAATATAATTGATGCATTTTTATCATGTGCAATGAGTTGTGAATACTGACTTTTCATGTCTGGGGAGTCATTGCTTGGAGCAATGGCCTATCTTTGACTTGCTGCCATTGTGGGTGCAAGTTTGATTCCTGAGTGCAATTACTTGCAAAATGCTGAAAGTAGGCTTATCAAGATTTCCACCCCAGGACCACACTTCAATGCAATCAGAACAGGATAATGATGTGTTTTTGTTTGAGAAAGCATCAATTTATTACAAACATGAAAGTGTCATTTACAAGGATTTTTATGTTTCACTTGGCACTTTTGTAGGTTGTTTATTTCTGATGTAGAATGGAGATCAAATAATTAAATGGTGAACTCTAGGATCATGGGCATGCATTAGTTGTAAAATGGTAAGGCATTGTAAGATCGATCAAAGTAGCAATCAGTGTGCTTAATCTGGGAAACCTGCCTCCTAAGTCCAAGCCCACTTGCTATGAATGAAAGCTATGTGCAGTTGAATGCTGGACTGATTCATATGGTTCTGAGTTAAATCACTGATAATAAATAATATCACTGATTGCAACATTTTCTAATCTTATCACTACTATAAGCAGGATAATTCAGATTACTGCTCCGAGGAATCGAGGCGGATACAGTGCACCAGGTGTGGCAATTCACATATATGGGTGTGTACTAATAGGACTAAGGCCAAGGCAAGATGGTGCCAGGTTGGTTTTCTGATTCTCTTTCCAACTCTTTATTTCATCTTTCTAAATTTATAAATTAGAATTAAACTTTGCTTCAGGATTGTTGCCAATATCATCAAGCCAAGGATGGAGATGGATGGGTTGAATATAAAGGCTCATTGATCTTTGATAAGACTCAGAAGGTACACTCGTCATGATTACTAGATATTTCATCCATGTTTCAGTAAACATTGCTGATAATTCTACAGGATCATGTGATCTTAATTGGTGAATGTGGTTTTGGTGATCTGAACATTCCTTGTGATTACTTATTTCATGTGTTTCAGTAATTATGTCTGATAGTTCTTCAGAATCATCTGATCTTATCTTGTAAATGTGTTTTTGGTAATCTGATGTCTGTCAACTATTCATTATGCTAAGCATTTTTAGTTTCTTTTTTTTAGATGGAAATTCCGCGTGCATTTGTTTGTGGTGAGAGCAAAATCTTTGATGTGTCAGAATGGGCTATTTGCCAGGTCTGTATTTCTTTTTCCATGGGTTATTTGAACCTTGCTGAGTAGAAAAAAAGAGATTATACAATTTAATGACTACAAAATCAGCTGTGGAAATGACAACGGTGGTCCTGATCAGTGAAATTTACAGTTCCAAGCTAATTTGCCAATGTGAACTTGGGGCTATATAAGACATTAATTGGGGTGAAGGACAAGTTTAGTGGAAGTTGTAGGCTGCTGTTTTAGGGCTACGGCTGTGGAATATATTGATCTAGGGGCTGCACTTTATTCATAATATATTTTCATGCAGAAATTGAAAGGACAAGCATATTACTAATCATAGACGTCGGCACTTAAATAAGAAATATATAATTTTTTAAACAAAGTTCTTACTAGGAAAGAAAAACCTGAATCTTGTTATTCCTAAATAGCTAGGTGTTTCTCTTTGGAGGAAAATTACTGAATTTTCTAACTGCCCTTGTGTAAATCATAGGCAGCATCAAATAGCCTTGATAAAAACAAAACTGTTGAATCTAATTCCTAGGGTAATGAATTTTTTGAGATAGCATATTTTAATTTCTCTGATATTATTTCTGAAAATTGAAGTGAACGCAATTAGACATGGCAAAAAATCAGCCGCTTGCTACTATTTCCTTATTGTTAGATTCCCATCTGGGAGATGGTCAGATTAGAAGATCCTATGATCCAGCAAAGAGTACCTTGGCTTGTTGGCATTATTTCAAACCATTATTCACATACTGTAGACTTAAGGTTAATTTCATTTTTTCCTATCATCATTAATGGAAATGATTTATGACCGGATCTTTCAATTCCTCATGGCAGTCGCATCAGTGGTTCCTATAACTTGTACGTCGAGTGAATTAATTATAATCAGATTATCAGTTATAATCCAGTATTCTAAATCATTAAAACTGTTTACAGGGGATGCAATGCAGGCCTAACACCCATAAGCCAAGCTTCCATGTAAACATGGTTGGCTCGGAGAAGACACAACGGTCCAACTCAAGCAAATATCCATGGGATTTGGATGCTGAAATGATGGACGAGGAAGAATTTGAGCTGAGGCTTCAGCAGGCCCTGGCTCCTGGCCGTTTTTTTGAGACCTTCAAACGTAGAAAGAGTTGGGGTCCTTTTAAGTTTCCCCAGAAGAAAGGGAAGATGCAATGGCGAAGGACATCAACTTGAATGAATTCCCATTGCAATCAAAATGGAACTCTGCTTTCGTTACCCTGTTGTGGGGGTTACTGGTTTGGATCAAGATCACTTCTTTCACCCATGGAATGATTGTTTCAACTATGGAATGTGATTTGGTGATTCCATCAAAGCCAAATTTGAGGAATTGAGCTGGATTTTAGAGGCCAAAGAAAAAAAGACAGATTGGTTTTACCAGAGTTTGGGGTAGTTCTCAAGCTTGTAACAGGCAGTTACCTTCCTTGCAGCATGCGACTTGTCATAGGTTCTGTCAATGTCAGAATAACCCCCACCCCATCAAAGGAAGAAAAACTTGATGCATTTTGCACAAGCAGCACATAATGTTAGCCATTTTGCACTAATTTTCAATATTTTGTACATATAATTTTCGATTTCAATAAATATCTCATTTACTTAAGATGCTGCTTTCATGCTGTTTGGTGAAAATGAAAACTTGTGCAATTTTGAAAAGAATTGGAAAGTCTATTCATAATCACAGGAGATTAGGTTTCGAGACCCAGTCCAGCCAATATGACACGGTATGGATGAAGACTAGAAAAGTCTTCGATTGAAGAGTTTCCAAGAACTAGAACGATCAAAATATTTTTCCCTTTATCATTCAAGAGCAATCTTTTTCAACAAATTATTAATTCTTGATGTTTATACATCATTCGACAAATCTACTATCATTTCCGAAGGAACGTGAAAACATTTAGGACCGTAAATGCAATTCATTTGGAATTAAAAAATGTAATCAAACTGCCCACAATTTCCTCTGCATTTCTCATCCCTTTCTCTCAAGACTTTTGGTAGCTTGTCACATTGGATCAGACAGAGAAGCCAAATGTGTAACTGAGTGAGAGAAGGGAAGTAAATGAGGGAGATAGTGGAGAGAGAGAGGGGGCGATTTATTTACATTACAGGAATTTGTCCATTGGGCTCTTGTGTATGTAAGGGATGATTATAGAATTTACAAGCCTAGTAAAAGAAAATAAAATATATGCAAATGAAATTTTTCTCACATCGAAGTTCAAATGCTCCAATCATACAGCACAATAAAAGCGTCATGGTTGTGCTTGACGAGGTTTGTGAAGACAAGATCGAACTTTCCTGTATCTCTGATTTGCAAGATGGATTCAAGGATGTCGCGGCAGATGATTTGGTCTTGGAGAGTGCTCATACTTCGCGGTCCATGGAATCCAGAAGATCAGGAGGGTCAAATGCTCTGACCATAAAGCGCAGTCAAAGCTGTAGTAGTTGTAGTTGATGAGTATTCTGATGACAGGACCGAACTGTCCTGCATCTCTGATCCAGAAAATGGATTAGACAATGTTGAGGCGGATGCTTCTGTTTTGGAGGGTGGTCGTACTTTGAGGTCCATGAAATCAGAAATTAGGCCTGGCTTCGTTATCCTACTATCATCAAGGTGCTTCTGGCCAGTCAGCAATCTGACTACAGTAGACATGGAAGGCCGGAGCTTTGGATTATCTTGGGTGCAGAGTAGACCGATTTTTATAAACCTACAAGCCTCCTCAGCATCAAAGTCACCATTTAATTCTGTATCCACCAGGGCAACCAGCTCATTTCGCTCATAAAGATCCCAAGCCTGCAAAAGTAGAGCCAATTATCAAGTCAGCTTGTGCCCCCAAGTGTGAGTTAATCCTGATTGTTGGTTATTTATGAAATGCAATCTTCATAGATGTTGGAAACAAAGAAAAATGATTGATGAAAGCAAGCACCATAATCAAATATTCATATCTCACTCCATCAAATGATAGCCTTGATATTTCACATTTCAATTTCATTTTTTTTTTTGATAACCGGGGTGACCCAGGACCCACTGAACATCCTGTAAGCCCAATGAGTAGGTAAGGCACCGCGGGATGATAAGTGTGTATAGTGGGGCTCGAACCCTGGTGCTGAGGAAGGAAACAAGTCCCTTCCTCCGCTAGATCAAGACCCCACCTGCATTTCAATTACAATTTTCAAACATAGAGCAAGGACTAGAGATTCATACCCGTTCTAAGAGGTATTGTTCATCAACAGGTAATCTTGTATTAGTGTTATTTCTGCCACTAACAATTTCCACAAGGAGGACACCAAAACTGTAGAGATCTGCTTTCCGTGTCAATTGCCCCCTTATTGCATACTCTGGTGCCAGGTAACCTCTAAAGCAACAAACAGAGAGGAAAGTTTAGCAGCTAAGCTTATACAGATTATTCATACTAAAAGCAAGACCCTTCACAGAAGCTGAATAGTGCTACATACAGATTCTGGGGGGTTAACATTATGTATGTTAAACGAGTATAGTTAGTCCTTATATACATTTTCCATTTTTAAGGAAAATGAAATGGGTTTTAATTTATTCCTATTCCCCACCCCACCATAGACGTTGTTCACACAGCATAGCTACATCATAGATCCATTGACAAGTTGAAAATGAAATATTCAACTTGAAACATGTAATAAAACACACACTTACAGTGTTCCAGCCACACGTGTACTGACATGTGTCATGTGGTCAGGTATAAGCCTAGCCAGACCAAAATCTGAAATTTTTGCTGTCAAGTCTTTGTCAAGTAGAATATTGCTTGCTTTAATATCTCTGTGGACAATGCATGGTTTTACTCCATCGTGAAGGAAGGCAAGCCCTCTTGCAACCCCAATGCAAATCCTAGTTCGTGTTCTCCAACTAAACTGGATATTAATGTGACCTCCACCTGAAAGTGAAAGGATACTTGAGCCCTCAAATGCCATTTGATTCAGGGAGTAAAAGCAAGTTTTGTTTATATCATATGGATTCGTAAGCGTATGCATATGTGTTTACCAGTACCAACACCAAGTTTATTCCCAGAAATCCAAGTTCAAAAAGCCAAAACTATTTTCCCAGGTCTAAACTACTGAAAACAGCCTTGATAAAGACATTAAATATTCAAAAGAAGGATATTCAAGAATTACCTAGAAGAGTTTGCGCAAGGCTATTGTTCTCCAGGTAGTTGTAAACTAAAATTCTATGATTTCCTTCTACACAACAACCATATAACTTGACTAAATTTTCATGCTCTATCTCTGACATTGTTTTAATCTCTGCTAAGAATTCTGGCACCCCTTGTCTCGACTCGGTTGAAAGAACTTTTATAGCAGCTATTTCCCCATGTTTAAGCCGTCCCTGAACATCGACAATCATTTCTTAAGTACACCATTCACAATTAAAAGACACAAAAGTACCACATAAACTACTTTATATCATTGACCATGCATTCTAATAACAACCATACAGTTACCTTGTATACAGAACCGAAACCTCCCTCCCCAATTTTGTTGGCATCGCAAAAATCTCCAGTGGCATTTTTTAATTCCTTGTACGAGTAGCATTTAACATTAGGAACGTCGCCAAGGTCTGTTCAGAAATAAAACTAATAAGAACCTTCACATGCCGACAGAAAAACAAAGATGTGTAGTAAGAGGAAAACTTTATTTCAAGCATATGGAAGCTATGGCCCCATCAAAGCAAATCTCTCTGGTGTCTTTGCCTGACAAGATACATTTAAATCTGTCCATGTATAACACACATATTCACACATTTTTTGTATCTACCTTCATCAACTACACCAAATTGTCGCGAAGAATCTATCCGTCGACCAAATAAGAAAGAAAAACAAGTCATATCTGTTTGATCTGCCGGTGAACAGCCCTTCTATATCAACCGTAACTTGCTTGAAATAAACAACTTCCAGGACCAATAAACCTGAATTATCAGAAAAGCAATTAATCTCAGGTACTTAATCCAGATACCACGGCGATAAAACAGGACCCAGAGACTGAGTATGCTTTTGAAACGATTATATGTGTATATAAATCTCTAGACATTTTTAAAAGCCCCCCAACACTTGGAGAAGTTCATAAGAGAAGAACAGAAATTACTACAAAAAAAAAAAAAACTATCAATACTAGATTTCCTATCACATCCCATATATGCTTGCTACTGAAACATAACAGCCCCTGATCATTACTTGGACAGAGGCAATTAAAGAAGATCAAAGAAGAAAAAAGGGTGCCACATAAATTAAGTGAAGATGGAGCCTATGAGTTTTATTACAGCTAATGTTTTGTGTGTCTTCTGTCTAACAATCTCCTCAAAAACTGATTTCCTCCCTTCCCTTTCTTCTTTTCTCTTATAATTATTTCAACTTTCCCCCCTCTCATAGGTAGCTCGACAGGACATCACTTGCACTTTTTGGAGCTAATCATGACTCACTTTTCACTTTGAAATGAAGAAAAACAACAGGAATTAAGTGACAAGTAGGGTTAATTGGAAATGTTGAGTTAGAACAAGAAAAATTGACTAAAAATCCATACAAAAAGAAAGCAATATCAGCAAACTGAAGCTTATCAGATAAACACAAGAAAAAGATGACCAAAAGGATCAGCAAAATCAAGACAAACCAAAAACTCAATCAAGAAGCTGAAAAATCATGAAAGAACAAAAAGAAAACTCACCTGAACAGAAGAAAAGCTCAAGAAAGACTCGGAATGAATATCCGAGAGAGAAAGATGTCTTGAGCTGTAAGAGATTGAAGAACTTCGCTGTTAAGAAATAGAAAAATACCACCCCCGTTCTTTAAATTATGAAACGGCAGAGCTGACCGACTTTTACACCGAAATCACAGTGTCAATATCCTCTCTTGTTTTCCTTAAATTAAAAAGTAAAGAAGGAGATGACTTTTTATAGAGATAGCCTTAGACCTATATTTCTCAGGCGCGTTTTGAATTTTTTTTTATATATATTTTTAATTTTAAATTAATAAAATTTAATGTTTTGAGATTATTTTTAGATATCAAAAATAATTTTTAAAAATAAAAAAAATATAATTTTAATATATTTTTAAATAAAAAACACTTTCAAAAACAATCTCACTCCTAACGTAAACTACACTCTCTTAAGTCTTGACTCCTTAAACCTTATTTCACGGCCAATATTTTTATTTTCGATAAAAGTTATTTTTTATTTAAAAATATACTAATATATATAATTTATTCTTAACATTAATAATATTAAAATAATTTTAAGAAATTAATTTTAATATTCAAATTTGAAACGAACAATACTTTTTATTATAATTCTTAAGTTTATTTTATAGTATATGTTTGTTAATGTGGTAAGGATTATTTTTAATATAAACATATAAATGAATTAGAAATACTAAAACATAAATTATTTTTAAAATTAAAAATGCTTTAAAATACGAAAAATAAATATTCTCATTTAAGAGATAAATCGAATTAAAACTGTTAAAAAGAAGAAGAGAATGATCCAGCTAGATAGACAACGAACAACTGATCAACTACTCCTTTATGGCTGCTTCGGGTGTCAGAACACCAACTACGGCCGTTGCTTCAGCTCCAACGCGTTGACTA
The DNA here is from genome assembly GCA_027405865.1 of Salix purpurea. NCBI lineage: Eukaryota > Viridiplantae > Streptophyta > Magnoliopsida > Malpighiales > Salicaceae > Salix > Salix purpurea. The sequence goes on along the minus strand of JAOWLH010000043.1, from coordinate 2,606,937 downwards.
GTCGTACAGGGCGATGCCACTTGTTTTTTTTTATTTATGAAAAACAATAAAAACATGTTACAGATTTAAATAATAAACATCACATTGCCAAATATAATATTTAATAAACTCAATTTGAAATATTAAATTAAATCTATAAAAAATAAAGATTAAAGTTGTAATATTAATAAACCAAGAGGGTCTAACTTAAAAGAAAGAGAAAAAAAACCCCACCATACTTATTTAATTTGTTTGTTCGGTTGATTTTTAAAGTATTTTTTGTTCATAAATATATTAATACAATATTTTTTTAATATCAGTATATCAAAATGATCTAAAATATCAAAAAATAATTATTAAAAAAAAACACTTTTAAAATCAGTACTAAACAAACAGTAAATCATCAACGTAAATACACGTCGCACTAAAAGAACATATTAATACTTTCAACTATACAATAAAAAAAATATTCTTAAACATTAAAAAACGGACCCCACATGCATGTCATATTGGAAATATTAAATCTAATCTAAATCACAAGCTCTCTAAGTATGAACTCATTGACCCATGTAGTTTGCAATTCATAATTGTCCAGCTTGATGAGGCAGAAATTCTAATTTATAAAAGCAAGAGGTTCATATATATCACATCATGTATACTTTAGACTCGACCTGGTCAACATTCTAAAATGTTATGAAGGCATCTGGTCAACATGGTGGACATATTATAATAATAAAATAAAAATAAAAATAAAAATAAACGTAAAATCTTAATCATTGCTCACACTACATATATTTTTCTAGCTAGTTTACTATAAATAAAATTAAAAACATATAAAACCTTAATTACCAAAAAAGAGAGGAGGGAAATCAATTCAACTTCACGTGTGAACTCATTTAATCAATCGCTAAATGCTATAACTCTTCATTGTCTTATATTAGAACACCAATAATAATAATAAAAAATAAATAAAATAAAAAAATCGGATTGACGGCAATAAGATATTATTTTTCCTGGAAAATTCATGTTTTGTCAACGTTTATGATGGAAGCCTCATGTCACATAATGGAAGGCCATCGGAGGTCAAGTTGGACAATTATATGTGCAAACACACGGTTAAAAAATTATTTTTCTGTAATCTCATTGAAGCTCTGTAATTATTAATATAATAGTTACTAGAAATGTTCATGATTGTTAATTATAAAATCAATGTAATTAGTCAAGAGACTCGTAAACTGGACTGGACAACCATGTTAATAATAATAAAATTAGAAAGACAAAAAAAAAAAAACATTCTTGATTAATAGCTCCAATCTACCTTTAAATCTATGATCCTTTCAAGTGAAGTTTATTTGTGTTTTTTTTTTTATAAAATATTTAATATCAATGAATTAAAATTATATATATATATATATATATATATATAAACAAATTAAGAGTTAAAAGTGTTTTTGTTAGCTTTAGGCCAGATTCAATGTCTTGACCAGAAAGGCACACATTTTTAGAATCATTTCCTTAATTATCCACACATATAATTAGGATTCAAGACTTAATAATTAAAGTTTGAATATATATATATATATATATATATATATATATATATATATATATATGGCAACAGAAGAAAAGCAGATCCCCACGATGGGCTATAGATTTTCAAAGAAATGATTTGGTACGAGGACCAAATGGCCGAATTCTATATAATTAAATACAATTTATGGCTGCCAAGAGCCACGGGCTTTAGATAATTGCTGGAATATGGTCAGGTGCTATGCCAATTTACAATTATTTTTGGAATCAATTATCCCCCCCCTCTTTTTTATTTTCTTCAAATCAATCCTCCCTTTTCTACCCTTCTTAGCTAAATTAAGAAAATGGTAGTGAAATCTTGAAAAGGCAAAAAGGTTTCGTTTTCTAGTTTCCTTACAAACAAACCATTGATGTGGGTATTTGTTCATGGTTATCAATTTGGATTACGGATTAGACATGTTGATGGAGGTTAATTATTTCTTTGAGCAATAATTAAAATGATATAGTTTTAATTTTTTTTCTTAGAAAATTTAGATTATTTTCATTGAGTTACAAGTTGACCTATCAGATCAATAATGAAAAATCATATCAATTACAGGTTAATTTTTTTATTTTTCAATAGACCAACGACAAGATGGTTGAATTAAAGGGTAAGATTTAATAACAATGCAATTTATAAAAAAATTTATATGCCAGTGATATAAAAATAATGATAATTAAAAGTCAGGCCGAGCTTCGATCGAGTCGTAAATTGATTTGTCAAGTAAACTAGGTCAGTTTCGAGTAATTTTTTAATATTGATTAGGTAGCAGGTTAGCCGGTTTTCAAATCGAACCGGATTTGCTTAATAAGATTGCAATTTGCAAGGATCTTACTTGATTTGAATGAAAATAAAGCAATTAGGATTATGCTGCTGGGTGTCATCCCTTGTTTTTAACATTTTTTCTTTTCTTTTTGCAGAATACAGGCATCACTAATTAATAATCAAGGTATACTAAGCCACATGCAAGGAGTGTCAAAACTTAGTTACAACTTAGTCCCTATAGTTTAGTAAAACTTATCAATTAGTCCTCAAGTTTTACAATCCACTTCAGCACCATAGTTGACCAAAAAACAATCTGTAAAAGGTGAAGACCACCAGAAAAGTTCAGTGGACCGGCAATCTATCTTGGCTACCCAAACCAACCAACCCCCACACAAATAATCAACAAGAAACAACTACTCGAGAAAACATCGACAGCATCACGATCCACTACTCGAGGACTTTAGCGAATAATGGAAGGAAGAGCACGGCATATTTTATCCTACCATACAAGGACAAAATTCCCTTACAAATTGTATTTTTTGGAAGTAAAAATACAATAATAATAATATTTGGAGAAATACAGATTTCTCAATATTAAAAAGGAAAGGATGATGGAGGCTTCTTCTTTTTACTCATCAATATTCCAAAACTAGCTATGTTATCTTAAAATGGTCTCTAAGAAGCGTGACGTGATGACAAAAAACTTGTGATATGCACAGTAGATCTCGAGTTCGAGTTAGGGTGTACACCCTTTGTAAAAGTCTGGAACAACCAAAGTTTTACTCGTTCACCTTGACCCATAAAATGTGCTTTCTAGAGGGTGATTTTCCTCGTATAAAAAAGAATCATAAAATGGGTGTATGCCATAAACATCAAAATCTTACGACTCCCATTCAAGGTCCCTAGATTTTGTGACCTAATAACTAGGATTTGAGTTCAAGATTTATTACAAGTCTAGTTTAAGTAGTTTTTATTGTTTTTTCTTTAATATCCTATAGGGTATTTTAAATGATTCTTATATTGGGTTTCCCCCCCATGAATTGTATTTAAACATTACTATAAAATAGTCAAAGATGATATCAAAATAAAAAAAAAAGTAGAGCAAAAAAATAATGTCCAAAGGATCAAACTACCTTTCTTGTAAGAGAAAATAAAATAGGTATATTGCATGCTTAAAACATTTGAATTCATATCTTGGCGTTGACCTAGCTAAGTTTCACTCTGAATCTAGAGTTTTCTAAGTCAATTTGTTGGACCAAATCTAGTTTTAACAATTATATATAAAAAAACAACTAATGATTTTTATTTTATTTCCATGTAACTATATGAACCATTTGTTTTTTTTTTTTTTTGTAATGATAGAAACAACAAGAATCATAATACCTTTTCAATGATTTCATTTGATATGAATGATTTTGTCACCGTGTAGTTTCGTCATCCACCTTTCAGGTTGTGTGCTTCAATTATAGTTCAAAGATCCTTTTTCTGACCTATCATGGCTGCCATTAATGGTGGAATCTGTTTGGCGTATCCACCTTTTTTTTTTTATTAATTTGGATTTCCGGATCAATTTATACGTATTTAAATTAATTTCATAAGTTTTAAAATTAATAATTATATAAGTTTTCAATGATCATCATATTCGCAACCATAAAGCTCGAACCAAAAACTAAAAACAAATCTCTTAATCTCAAGCACTTACCACTGAATATCTAATAGATGGTCTGAATTCTGCTTAACAGAGAATTTGATGATACACCGAACAAGCTTCAACTTCTTTGCCAAAGAGTGCAACAATTCTGTCGATTTATTCATAATAAATAAACAATTATGTTTCATCATCAAATCTTGCTTCGACCTTGCACCTAAAACGCATCGTTGCATGGTTTGGCAGGTTGATTTATGTAATTGACTCGAATAAACAAGGACAATTTGTCGGGTCAACCTTAGGTGGCCTAACATGACCGGAACCTAATATATATTTTTTTTTGAGAAGAGAGGCTCAGCATGTGCTCTTGCTGAGAGGATTAAGTACAACTCAATGATTGAATTAAGCAATCTAGTCTATAAATGAGTTTACTAGATTTTTTTATGATCATGAATTTTTTGGACTTAGTCTACGATTGTTTATTTATTTTTACGTTTCAAAAATATTTCTGAAATAAATTAAAAGCAAATCACCATCACTTGCCTTTAATTACAAACTCCATCGACACCGGCACCACCATGAACAACGTTGCCACCAGTGTATCTATCTCTCTTTCTACTGTTTGTTCATGCACTAGATCTATAGAAATTCAGAATATTGCTTAAAGAAATGGAATCAATGCGGCAGTATCAGGATCAGCCCTTGTAAGAGCATGCATGTACTCTTGTAAGAATCTAGATAACCTGGAATTTTACTCGCTTATCTGGATTTACAAAATATATTTTCAATAAGTAGGTTTCCTCACATCTAAAAAAAATAAAAAAATAAAGTATCAGGATCAGTATGTGCATCAACACTGGACGTATCTCTTCTTCTGTTTTTTTTTTTTTCTGTGATTTTTACTTTTTATTTAATAGGAAAGGAAAAAAATAGAAACAAATCAGTGAGACATTATAAATTTCTTCAAGTATGACAGTTTAAGTCGCAATGGTATTCTTATTCAAGTACATGATGCCTTGTACTATCCTCTGGGTTTGGACGGGAAAAATGTGGATCATTTTACAGGAGTAGTTGTGGAGGACAAAAATGGAGTTTCTCCGAGATTTACAGACATGACAGGGCGTTCACCACCTTCTCACATTCACTTTTCTCTTCTCTTGTCTTTCATTGTTTTGCTTTCACGACTCTGTGTTACAGTGCCCCCTCAATTCCTGCTGTATATTTTCTTATGGGGCTTACATGTTTGCCTCTTGGAATTTCATCGTTGCGATTCAGTGAAGGGCTTCTCATTTGAAAATTATGAAATTTTCTTCAACCACAAGGCATGAATCTGTTGATATCAGAAGAGCGAAGAAGAATTAACACACAGGAAGAATTGAGAACAGAGGAGAGAGACAGAGAAGAGAGGAGAAGAATTTGAATTTTGTATATTGATTGTTATTCTCATACACACATTGTGTGTTACAACAGCATACCTCATATTTATACTCTAAAATCTCTCCTCGATCTCATGTTTTGATAAACCAAGCATGAGATTGCAGCAATGAATATGAAATACATGAATACTTAATCTTTTTTAATAGAAATCAGTTTGGAAAATAGAAAGAAGAGAATAGAAAGATGAGTTTGAATTTGAGTGAGAATATTTTGAGAATTTGAGAGATTGAGAAGAAGAAACGAGAGGGAAGAGAAGGGATAGAATATGTTTGAATTTCATTTGTTTCCTTCAATTTTTCTCGGAATAAAAAAGGCACGCAAGGTTAAGGTTGATCTCGAAATTCTGACAAGGATACAATTGCACAAAATTAAAAGTTCAAAATCATTTGAGGGTGCATTTTTATTTTTAGAAGTGGTGAATCAGGGATCAAATTGAAAATGATTGAGACTTTAATGGCCAATTAAAGGTTAAATCGTACAAATCAAAAACCAAAATTAAAAAAGGCGCGCAAATCTAAGGTCGTTGTTGAAATTTTAACAGGGATACAATTGCACAAAATTAAAAGTTTAAAACCAATTGGGGGTGCGATTGAACCAATTAAAAATTAAGGGACCAAATCGTATTTGCACCCTCTCCCAAAATCATCATCATGGACGTGACTGCACTGTTTAGTCACTTGAACAGTGTAGGCACGCCACTGCAGGTTCAGGTGAAGAGGCAACCCATCGCTGCACACAATGGGCAGTCGAAGGGTTGCCTCCCTTTAAATATATGCATGCAAAATACATGTAGGGGGAGGAAAAGAAAAAAAAGAAGGTGAAGAGGAGATTAACAAAGGAGAGAAAATTTACATAGAGGGAAAAAACAAAAAGAACAGGGGAATTTTGACAAAACAAATGAGTTGAGAGAACAAAGTAGGAATTTTGACAGAACATAGGAGAATTTTACAGTTTTAGCTTCAGAGGTTGCACGAAGAAAACGAAGACACAGTAGAAAATTTGCAAAACAAAAACATACACACGCAACAACATCCACCCTTTCTTCCTCTCCAGCTCCTGTGACACAGCAACCTTTTCTCTCTCTCTTTCTCTCCCAGTTTGACAACCCTCTCTCTCTTTCTAAATAAAACCAGTCGGTTGGCAGCTCTCTCGCTCCTCCAGCTATCTCCTGGTGACCACCAAACACCACCCCCTCATCACCTGCAACTTCACCTCAGCCCAAGTAACATCATTGTGACCTCCAGCGGGTCTCCGGCGATGCCATAGCAGCAACCCACCAGTAACAACAGCCCCTTTCATCGCTCTTATCGGCCACCACAGGCCTCTATTTTCGACGCCATCATGATAGGAAAAACCATCTCGATCTCCTCTACCCAACGGTATTAACAGGTACATCGTTCGTCATCCTCCAAAAATCATTGTTCATCATCACTTTACGGGGGAGTGAATTAATTCACTCTCCCGCCCCCACTGTTCTGCATGCAAAACAGTGGGTTGGGCTTGTTGGGCCGGGGATAAGGCCCAACCTGGCCATTAAAATGAGTGGGCCAAACAGCCCACCCGGAGCTAGCAGTCCAGTCCCAAATGATGGGCCTCTCGGCTCATCAGGGCTGGGCAACTAGCCCACCAATTTTTTTTTAGAAAAATACAAAATTTGCATAAAAAATGAATTTTCAAAAAATAAAAAATGTGTTGTTTTCGTGCATAAGGCCGGATTCCAAGCTTTTTCCCATCATATTTTTTATAAAAAAAATATCTTGCATCTTTCTCAAATTTTAAAACAAAAATTGGATATCATAACCGGTTTACGATTATCCGTTTGAATATGGCCAAAATATCAAAAAAAAATATAATTATTTTGTTTTATCTATTAGGGTGTAAAATTACATTGTAAAATATATCCATAGATAAAAAAAAGCTTTTAGCTACGGTGTAAAATTACATTGTAAAGTACATCCGTAGATAAGATTTTTTTAATTACGGTGTAAAATTACATTGTAAAGTACATTCGTAGATAAGAAAAAAGGTTTTTAATTGTGGTGTAAAATTACATTGTAAAGTACACTAGCAAAAAAAATGGTTTTTGAAAATGCAGTGTAAAGAAATTTTAACTTAGAAAAAAAAATCAAACAACAATGCAACTTACCTTAGGTAGGGTGCACTGGGGGTAATGCGTCTTCCCCTTACACAACAAGTCCCCTTACCTAGACTCTCGCAGACCAATAGGTTCCTAGTGACCGTAATACTAGGGGCGACTTCTGATAATTATAGTCGTAATTTTTACGACTATAAAACACAAACACCCTTTTCACCACGCGCCGTTGTCCACCCAATCCAGGGATGGCGGGGCGTGAAGCGTGAAAAAAAAACATCATCACGACACTCACTACTTTTATTTTATTTGATAAAAATCAAGCATAAAATAATATGAGCCTGTGCAAGTTACACACATTCAACAAAGCTATCAACTATCAAATATATTTTGAAAAAAAAAATAATTTAATAAATTAATTTAATCATAGACGTGAGACCCAATAAAAGAAATTAAATATTAACTATATTAACATTAATAATTTAAATTCTAAACACCATTAATACTTTAGATGGTTTTATTAACTATTAAAAAGACTATTACTAATTATAATTTTAATTCAAGATTCTGCCATTTTCAACTCTCACCAAACATGCTTACCACTTCAATGTTTGACTTCTTTTTTACTCTTTTGATCACTTCAATTTTAAATCCTACTTCTTTTAACATTTTTTTTATGTTATGTTCACACTCTTGAACACTATTCATGAATAAAAAGTCACTTTCTAAATTCAAACCACGAGAAAGAGTCTATCAACATGATTTTCTACCACAATCGGATCGAGATAACACAATCAATATAGGTGACCCACTTGTTTTAACATTTTCCTTTTGAATTTTTAAACCCTTTGCCAAATGCAACCTTAAGAGCTTAAATTTCATTGAGTATATTCGAGAGGGTAAGAAACAAAACATGAATTTTAATTAATTAAGCAAGGAGCGGTACCCAAAACCTGCCGATGAAATCATCTACATGAATAATGGTAAGAGTTTAGGATTAAAATTTTTTTATATATATATAATTTTAGGTTTGAGTCATGTAATTATTAAAATAATGATTATTGAAGGTTTATATAGTTATTAATTTCAGAACCCTGATATTAATTGAGATACTTGAAAACCATGTTAATAATAATAAAAAAAAAAACTGCCGATGAATTTGGAGTGGATATTCCAGTGTGTATGGTTTAATGTCTTTTATTTAATATTTATTTATACATTTTGTTTTATCTGATCTAAAGAAATTACAATAATGGCTATGCATGGGCATATTTCCTCCACGTCTCCTGTAAGAAGATGAGGTTCTGGGCATCTGCATGCTTCAATTCCACCTCTTTAAAATTTTCTTGCCTTCCTGATAATGTTTGCATACCCTATCTCTAACCCAGCCACACAATGAATGCCACCTGTGCAGCCATCATTCTTATTATCTAGGGTTTAGCAGGCATGCAGACCACATAGTTGAGGATATTAAAACAAGAGATTGTGAAAAAAGGAAAGGCAGAAGCAGAGTCGATAATGGCAGCCTCAGTTATGGCTTCATTGAACCTGAAACCATCGCCGTTCAGAGTTGAGAAATCTTCAGTGAGTGGCCTCCCAACTCTTTCAAGGAGATCTTTCAAGATTGAAGCCAGTGGCGTCAAGAAGATCAAGACCGATACGCCCTATGGTCTGCTTCCTCCTCCTCGTAGAATATGCATATATATATATATATATATATTACTCATACCCTTTTCATATGATGCTGCATGCTTGCATAAACATACATCTAGAAGTGAAAATACAAATTTTAATGCATTTTTATGATTTGGGAGGTTGAGGGGAGCTGATCTGGGAGAGAACTATAATAATCTTCGTCTCCACATCTAGAAGAAAGTTTATGACAAGTGCTTGAACAGAAACTGAAAATGAATAGCAACAAAACAACAAATTAATTAATCATTGATTAATATTATTAAAACAAATTAAGGTAATGGTAGGATAGTGATTTGATCTCAATAATTCTGTTTCCTTGCACTTTTTCCTGTTTATAGACAAGTATGAGTCCTTTTCCTTGATTTCTCTCGCCCCACTAAAATATAATCACAAAAAAAAGTAATTATTAATAAAAAATTTATCCTCGTGTTCTTTTCTTTTCTTGATTTTCATTTCCTCATTTAAACTCGATCTTCTTAATTTCCTTAGTATAGGCTGTGCTTATTGTAGCATTTAACAATTCATATACATGCATGTTGTGTTTTCTTGTTGGTTTTTAGAAGCAAAAGAAATTGCTTGATTAAATAAGATAAGATGGATTCGCTTAGAGTCTTAATTTTTGCTGTCCAGGAACTGGTGGCGGCATGAACCTGAGGAATGGGTTAGACGCATCTGGGAGGAAGCCCACGGTTAGTGTGTAGTGCTTTAACTTGCTTTCAAGTTTATATTGTCTTGTTTTAGTTACTCTTTTCAATGACTATACAGAGAAGGTTTGAACCGAAATACCACAAGTTTTCTTCAACCCGGTGTAGGATTATGCAAATTTCAAGTTAATTACTTGAAAAGTACTGAGAAAATCATATAAATTATATATATTGGACCGTCTTATCTAGAAGCTCCTTGTCCTTCGATCGATGTAATTATTAGTCAGAAATTCATGGAATAGCAGCCTGAGTTTGAATGCATTGATATCTTCGTTGTTTTTACAGAAAGTTTAGAGGTGATTAACGTATTATCTTCAAACTTGATCCTGCAGGGAAAGGGTGTGTACCAATACGTCGACAAATATGGTGCTAATGTGGATGGTTACAGGTAACTAAAATGTCAGCTTTTGGCTTCTGTGATTCTTCATTTGTATTTGAATTAGTGGCTCCTAGCTAATTGAGGTTGACATGAACATTTAAACCAGTATTAATTGGTCTGATAATTAGCAATGCATCTTGTGAATAGGTAGTTTAAGTTAGATATGCGTCGGTTATTAATTTCAAGAAATTATTTTATCTAAAAGTTTAAACTATTAGATGAGACTTTAGAATATGACTTGCACAGGCCCACAATAACTTGTGTTTGATTTTTATCAAATAAAATGGGGGGTGGTGAGATTTGAACTTATGACCGTTGGGTTAATAAGGCTCTGATACCATGTTAGAATATGACTTGCACAGGCCCACAATAACTTGTGTTTGATTTTTATCAAATAAAATGGGAGGTGGTGAGATTTGAACTTATGACCGTTGGGTTAATAAGGCTCTGATACCATGTTAAGGAACTATATCATCTAAAAGTTTAAGTTGTTAGATGAGGTTCCAGAATATGATTTATATTATTCTCTAACACAACCTTAAGTGAAAGTCTTTTGGGTTTGAAACTTGCACAGACTCATACTACCTTGTGCTTGATTTTTATCAAATAGAATGAGGATAGTGAGATTCGAACTCATGACCGCCGAGTTAACAAGACTCTGATACCATGTTAAAGAGTCATCTCACCTAAAAGATTAAAGTATTAAATAAGACTCTAGAATATAATTTATATTATTCTCTAACAATCAAGTCATTCATAACGCATATCTTTTCTGCTGATTGAAACACATGCAGCCCTATCTACAACACTGATGAATGGTCCCCATCTGGCGATGTCTATGCTGGGGGTAAGTAACTCAATGCGTTTCGAGAACTATATATCCATGATGCGGAAAAACAACATTAAGTTCTTGATTTCCTGTTTATGAGGTCAATTTATCTGCTGATGACATGAATAATATTGTAATATTTACAGGTAAGACTGGCTTGCTTATCTGGGCTGTTACCCTGGCTGGAATCCTTGCAGGAGGTGCACTTCTTGTTTACACCACCAGTGCTTTGGCACAGTAGACTTCTGCTACTCCAATTTACAGTAATGTATCATGGTAGCCCGTCCCATTAATTGTCCAGAAACATAAACACTTCCCCTTTGTGAATCCCTATATGTAATTTTATTCTCCCCTGGACTTGGATGGCAATGGAGTGCAAGTAGTATGATTTTTCATGAGAATTTCCCTTATTATTATTATTATTATTTATATGGCTGCTGCTGCTCTTGTTGTTCTTTTGAGATCATATTCATATTGGTCTATTCTCTGATCACACCCCACCTAGTCCTAGGCGGCGGCGGCGGCGGCCGCTGTCATGATAGTGGTGCTCCCTGGAATTCGTTGATGAAGTTGTTAGTCTTTAAAATGGAGCTAGGCTGAGAGTTGTTCCTATACCACATTAAGAGTATGATCTCATCTTGGGATGCTATGCCACACAATTGTTTTTCTGGGAAAACAAAAATAAATACTGTGGATAATCTCTGACTGATCCATTCTAAGCCAATGGTGTTGCTCCAGCTGTCATGTAATCAGGTGGGGCATCCTCGTTTGAAACACCTGGCCATCCTGATAACGTTTGCAATATCATATCCAGATTTCAGCCACACAAGCAATGCCATGTGGCGAAAACTGTCGATAGTTATCATGCTATCACTTTCATTATCTAGGATGATAGAATTTTTATCGGAGCTCAAGGCCAGCAAGTTGGAGGGAAAAACAAGCAGAGAGAAGATCAGGGAAAGCATAAGCAGTAATTAACCATGGCAACCAGCTCAGTCATGGCTTCACCAATGAGCCTGAAACCAGACCCTTTTACAGTCAAGAAACCTTCTTCAGTGAGAGGGCTCCCAAGTCTTTCGAGGAGATCATCTCTCAAAGTTGAGGCTAGTCGTTCGAGGAAGTCCAAGACTGATCAGCCTTATGGTCTGTTGCTTGACTGATAAATGTCCATAAGTTAATTATTTGCGTGCCCTTTTCATCAATCATACACATAATTTTTGTTATTATCATTTTGGTATTGCTATATATAATTGTTGAAGTGCTAATTTATGTTGTGTAAGCTTAAATTTATATTGGTTTTTCTTTTTTATCATAGCCACTATGATTAATAAATTTGATTAATAAAGTAATTGATTGATTCCTGCAATTTGATGGGAGATTTGAGAACATGAATTGGACATTTTAATTTTAATTTTTTTAAGATATTAACCAAAACCACACTTAAATTTATTACCTCCTGATGTGCTTTGGACATCTATCTTCTTGAAATATTAAGGAATTAGGAATCTCTTCCTGCATGAACCTTTGACGACAATCTTTCCTGTACATTAAAGGCCCCAAATATGCGAATAAGATCTTCGCTGGCTAATACTTTTCTCTTCCCATCGAACATTTGCGAGCTATTATTTTTATCAAATCATTTTTTTATTTCAAAAACACACATGCACATGCATGAGCATATGCGTAGCCTCTTTTCTTATGAATATGTGGCTCAATTATAGTTTGTTCCCTTTACTTAAATATTGTTGAAGAAAAAACATGGATTGTTGTCCAGGGATCAATGGCGGCATGGATTTAAGGGGTGGGGTCGATGCCTCGGGGAGAAAGGGCAAGGTATATATATATATATATAGATAGATAGATAGATAGATAGATAGATAGATAGATAGATAGTGGTGATCATTTCAGCTAACATGGTATATATTGTTTTTAAAAAAATACTTTTAACATCAAAACTATATAATTTCGGGCTTGATTCAGGGAAAGGGAGTGTACCAATTTGTTGACAAATATGGTGCTAATGTTGATGGATACAGGTAAGCTATCTGCTATTTTTTTTTTCTGAATTCTTTCTGATAATGGAGGAATAATGTATATGATCTGAGATTGTTATTTTCTGGTGTTTAATTACAGTCCGATCTACGACCCTAAGGATTGGTCTCCAGGCGGTGAAGTTTATGTTGGAGGTAATTACTAGCAATGCTGCGTTTTGACAATTTCATGATGCAAAATAACATTTCCTTAAACCATAAATATCTCTGTAATTCCATGTTTAAAAGCTCGGTTTTATTTGACCGACAACATGAACAACGTAAAACTTGCAGGCACTACTGGTTTGTTGATCTGGGCTGTTGCCCTAGCTGGCCTTCTTGCTGGGGGAGCTCTTCTTGTTTACAATACAAGTTCTTTAGTGCAGTAGAGTAATGTGATTCATATCTTAATCTCTGTGTACTAGTTTCCCTTTTGAATTCACCTTTCTGTGGATTAATAATAATAATAATAATAATAATAATAAAGTGTAAGATCTACTTGTTGCTCTTTAACTAAACCTCGTTAGGTATCTTATGAATTCTTAAGACATGTTTTCATTGAGATGATACAGCTAGCTCAGTCAATGGACCATCTAGTGGAGCTGTAAGACATATCATAGGCAAAACCTTTGTCAGAAACTGATCCACCCCTAGTTGTTTGCTAGAGGGAATGGATGATGGATACATGATTTCTTCCGATTCAAAAAACAAGGCTATTTTGTATTCCTTTAATCTTTGTATCTGCCATAACGGGTTGCGAGCAGTGTTGTCGATCTTGTTTCATTTTGGCTGAAACGTTTCGTACCAATTTAAAAAATAAAATAAAATGATATAGTTTTTACCTCGCTTAAAATTTCGGTCCGTTCCAGAAATATCGGCTAGAATATTCTGATTTTGTTCTGCCCGCTCCGTTTCAGCTAAATAGAATAATGAATAATTTTACAATATCAATCATATCTCTTAATCCAACCGTTAGATTAAGATGAAATTATAGAAGGAGTCTCTTGACATATTTATATATTTTATGCTAAAATTTTAGATAAATCAGATAATATAATAATCTTGCGAGATTGATGATGATATTCTCGTAATATTATAAATGTTTATAATTATTTTCAGAAAAATTATTTTATTGTGTCTTTTTTAGATTAAATTGCATAATTATAAATAATTGTATCTTTACATTTAAACTAAAAAAATTGAACTAATATATTTAATTATATATATATATATAAATAAATAATATAACCTTGAAATGAAGCGTAAAAACATTTTAAAATAAAAATATTCCGTTTCAATTAGAAAAACAAATTACCAATCGAAATGGAGAGTACAAAGATCAATATGGCAAGCACCTGTTGTGAGTTATTGCTGTAAGCATTAATTTCTCATGAGTACTTCTAGGTAAACACTTTCTTTCCCATTTTGCGTGAAACATGTTCAAATGCTTTATCTCTTCCTTGTCCCAACCTTTTCCAAAACATAGACAGCGAAAAATGATTAGCCCTTCAAGTATGCTTTCCGTGAAGTGAGATTTTCTTGAATCCAAAAAAAAAGTAAGTAGAAATTGCTTGCTTAGAAGAATTTAAGTACTCTTGTTTTCATAAAAGCCATTATGCAAGGAGGCAGCGGCTCCAAGCTTCGTGTATTTAAGCCATTGTTCTTGGTTCTCTTCCTAAACATTCTGTCACTGAAGTTTCGTTTTTTTGTAACAGTTTACCTTGGATGTCTTTTTATTCCATTGCAGATCAATTTCTTGATGGATCTATAAGGAGATAGAGCTATTTTGTTCTTTCTTGTTATTACAACGAGAGAGCACAAAGGGAATATCATTGTAGAACAGGAGGGGATAACAAAGAACAAAAATAGCTCTCAATCTAATCCACAAATAACATCCAGCCGTGGCAATGGGCCAGCGACTGTTGCTGTCATGATGAAATGATTCAGAAAACGGCAAATTTGTGGTGCTAATTTACCTGTTTCTCTTATTTGATGCTGATGTTACTTTATCAGAGGAGTATTTGACACCAGAAGCTGTAATTCTACTGGTGCCATGTCTTTCCAAAAGCTTGGAAGTTTACTTGTATTCAGATTCTTGCTTCAGTGACCGATTGAAAATGATAGTGATGCGCATGCACCTGGAGAATAGATTCTTTACCGTTCTGCGACGATCATGTTCGAAGTCCACTTGGATTTGTGACTGGGGGAATCATTACAAAGAGTTGGCACTGGGGTCTACCTGCACATCTACTTGATTTTGATTGTTTCTTTGTAAAAATTTGATCCCACTTGCATGAACTGGTGACTTCAAGTTTTGCTACACCTATTGTGAGGATCGACGATGACTCGATCCATACTATCATGGCCGTCCAAGTAGCTTGGTATGATGGTAAAAGGTTTGATATTTGCATAATAAGTCTTGAGTTCGAGTCAGGATGTTTACCTCTTCTTGTAAGAGCCTAGGACAACCGGAATTTTACTCGCTCATCTAAGCCTACAAAATTTAGCAGAAAAACCAGTGTTTGGCACGATCATCCTCATCCGCTCGCAGAGAAGGTGACATGATCTCTCCATAAAAACTTGAGAAGACATTAGATAACTTTTATTTTCCAGATCTCCAAGCTATGATTATCATGAATGACCCTCCATTATTAGCACATAAACCTAAATCTACACATGAGAATTTCATATATATATATACCTATGATGAGGTGCCTGTAATGAAATGCATGCTGGGGCCAGACCCAGGCGCTGCCTGGGCGACATGAACCATCATCATGTTTTCGTTTTTTTCTTCCCCGATAAACAATATAGTGTAATCATTGCATTAAATTAATCGATTAAAAGAGACCCTCCGGTTGATTGGTGGGGAAGATTTATCCTTACTTGGTGGTGGAACCCTTTATCACCCCACATATTTTATCAAGTCCTATCATGTTTGTATCAAGTAGCTACGATATATATGGGAGAAGCACTTCATATTATATATATATATATATATATATATATATATATATGGGAGAAGCACTTCATACACACACACACACACACACACACACACACACACACACACACACATCTTTGTTTACCACGTATTGTAATAGTAAATTGACAGCTTTGCTATTGCAAAAAAAATGCTCAAAAAAACTATATTTTATGGTAAAACATTTTTTTTATTTCGATCATTTGTTATTTTTAGATTGTAAAGGGGAGTTTTTGTTTTTTTATTATTTTTTTGTGTGGTAAAATAACTTTTTTTATCCTTAAAAGCAAATATTTTTTTTTCTCTATAATATAATTATTTTATTATTTCTGGATTTAAATTTTCAAAAGCTTAGCTAATTTGTCATTTAAAAATGATTTTTTTCAGCATCTCTAATGCCTTCCAACGATGTGTGCGGCTAACTTTGATGGTTAAAATATTATTTCACCATGTCATTTGACTCATCTTGGCTTTCTCTTTCTCTTTGTGTGACATGTGTAATTATCAAACCTTTAATGCATTATTGATATCTTTTATTATTATTTTCTTTCTTTTCTTTTTCCTCCTAGAAATCCATGTCTAGCCTCTTACCTTTTCACATAAGCCCTTCAAGTTTTTTATTATTATTTTGTCCCTTGTTTTTATTATTTAACTGTTTTATTTTAATTCATTTCTCTAATTTTATTTTATTTGCAATTGAATCCTTTTTATATTTTTTTTCTTTCAAATTTGATCTCTATTCTTATGAATTTTTGTATTTAAGATAGTTTTTGAATTTTCTTTCTTTTCCAGTTTCACCTTTTTATTTTTTCTTCTATGATGCTAATTTTTTTTTCTTAGGTTAGTTTTTTTAATTTGAGAATTTTTTTTTTAGTAATTCAATCATTTAACATTAAATTAGTTGATAGTTAAAATTCTTAATTGAATCCGAATTTTCAATTTCACAAGTTGAAAATCTAGAATATTAACCTAGATTTCGAGGATTTTCCCGGATCAATTAGTATGGATTAAAACAATAAATTTATTTGTTTTTCCTTTGGCTTTCTTACTCATCCTCCTTTGATTATTATGGATTGGCCACTTTTTATTTGATTGAGGTTATTGTTGCTTTTTTATTCTATTTTGCAAAGTTAAGTTACAATAATGCCTATAAATACAAAAACACACTACACTTGGTTTTAAGGTTTCATTTTTAGAAAACAAATTCACTTGTATAGCTTAACTTCATGGGATAAATCATTATTTTAGAGTAAATTTAGTCTTATGCTTAATGTTGATAATAATTGACCCTTTCTTTTTAGATTTTTTTATATTAATTATTGGTTGCAATCATAATTTCCAAAAAAAAAGCAAAAAAACTAAAAAATTCTATTATACATTATTTTACATGTGCATCATATTTTATTTGCAACAACATAATGCAAAATAATATATGAGTTTTAACTAGATGAGGTGAAAAATATCAATTTGGAATATGATCTTGCTTATAAAACTAATGGAAGGATAATGAGAAGTAACATATCATTGTCATCAATCTTCAGATAGTATCCGGTTGTTATCTCAAGAAATAAAATAGAAATAGTGAAGATAAAAGGATCATGTCCCCGGCACCTCATGTTTTGAAAGATTTTTTTTAATTAAATTTTTATATATATATTTGTTTTTTTTTTCATCCTTTTAATTAAAAACATTTTTATCAATTCTTTATGTTATTTTTGTAAAAATATTTTTACTAAAGACAACTTAAATAGTTTAAGATTAGTCCATTGGCTTGTGCTTTTCGCGGGTTGGAACAATATTTTTAAACGTAAAAAAAAACACTAAATGATTGTTGCCTCCAACATTTTGTTTACCTTATTTTCTCCAACTTCCTCTCGAAAGTCACACTAGCCATTTAAGATTTTAGATTCAACCTCTTAATTATTAATATTTCAACTTAAATCTTTATTCTTTGGATTTTTATTTTTTGTTCTTGAGTCTTTTGTAAAAGTCTTATTTGTTTTCAATTTATCATTCAATATCAATTTGTTATATATATATATATATATATATATATATATATATATATATATATATATATATATATATATATATATATATATATATATTAATTTGATCCTTATTCTTTTGATTTTGTTTTTGACCTTTTTGTAAGATTTTTATTTGCTTTCAATTTTTTCATTCAATCCAAATTTGTGATTTATTGTTTTATTCAAATTTGGTCTTTATTCTTTTAATTTATATTTTTTTTCCTTTTCCTTTTTTTTAGATTTATTTTATTTTATCCTTCAATTTTAATTGTCATTTATTATATTTTCAAATTTAGTCCTTGTTCTTTTTATTTTTATTTTTTTATTTTGTTAAATTGATTTTTTATTTTTGATTTTACCCTTCAATCAAAAAGTTATAGTTGTCCTCTAATTTATTTCTTATTTTAGTTTTTATTCTCATTTTTTAATTGTTCTTTTTGGTTTTGGATCTTTTTGTATAATTGATTTTTGTTTTTGATTTATCCTTCGATATTTGAATGGATATTTGTTTCCAGATATGGAGCTTTTAGTCTAATGAGTTTGGGGCATTTTATTTTTTCATCATTTGACATTGTATTTTAAAATAATAGGCTCTGTGGGTTTGACGAGTTACTATGGTTTGGCTTTTTTAATTATTATTCATATTACAAATTTATCATGTTATCACATATTGACTCCAATACTTTATTTTATTTGTTTTTTTACTCAATTTCAGCATTCCATATGTAATTGTCAATAACTAAAGTCACATTTTCTTTTTTCAAAACGCACTTACATTGAATATTTTTTACAAAATAATAATAATAATAAATAATAATAATAATAATAATTCAGCCCTTCGGAGTGGGCCATACATAGTAGGAAACTAAATTCTAATGGCTGATCAGCTGATGATATATGTGCACAATCACATCCTATACATTCATCTAAAATTAAGAAGAGAATAAAAACATATGCTAATGGTTTGTAAGCTGGATTTCCTGTTTTCCAAATATGCATGATGGCCTTATTTTTATGCATGGCTGAAAGAGAAATCGAGGCAGATGAGCATATCTGAAGTGACATCTAACTAATCTCCTTCAATGGTTTTCTCCTTGTTATGTCGATTGAGAATATCTGGAACCTGAGGCTACAATCAAATATATATATATAGTCACAAAAGTGGAAGAACCCATTTCCAAGGTAATATATATGACCCGTCCAATACGATATTATTGAATATTTGAAGATATTACAACTTGATGTAATCTTTGTTTTACGATATAATATAACTTGAGTCTTCAAGAGCGTGACGTAAGAGCAAAAGGTTTGAGAGTTGCATAGCAAGTCTCGAGTTCGAGTCAGAACGTGAATCCCTTATAAGAGTTTGGGACAACCGGGATTTTACTAGTTTATTTAGACTCATAAAACACTCTTTCCAGGTGATGATGCTTTCTCACATCCAAAAAAAACTTGATATATGATAGGTCCCAGTCAAGAGCTAAGTTTCTACAGCCAAAGTTTCACAGTATTCTCTTCGGGTGAGAATGAACCACAAGATAAATTTAGGATAGAATATTTTGATTGATTCCCTTTCTTCCTTTCCTTGTCGTGCTTATAAATACATCAGCTTCCTATCCTCATTCATCTACGGTTACATTATTGAATTGCAAAGTAAATGGAAATACAATGGAAGTAACTGCTAACATTAATGGTGTAATTGATAACAGTAACTGGTCCTTTAACACCACAGTAACTGATGCTTTAATGTTTGTCTTCAAACCCCTTTATTGTCAGCAACTGTTACCCTTGTGTATGATCATGCTTGTCTTGTTCTTGCTCCTGCAAAGGCTGCACTCCCCCCTACATACTTGGGATTCGGTTTATGGTCCCTCTCAGATCTTCAGGGCTTATCAATATAATGAATCTTTTTTAATTTTCATTGATCCTCCATTAATTAGTTTTGAGTTATAGACTGATTACACGCATCAATAGTGCTATCGTATTAGATTAAGAGCTAGGTAGTCAGTTTCAGGAGTGCTTGTGTTTTTTTATGTTGCAAATACATTTCTAGATGAATATTCGATTATTTTTAAGAGTCAAATCACTGGAAAGAGTCTGCTAAAATGATTATATACTTGCATGGTAATTGTTAAAAAAATTATTCATTTCAGTAATGCTTTAACTCAAATATATTTAACTTCAGAGTTTTTTATGGAATCTGTAGAACTACACAATATAAATAATAGAAGTGCTGGTGTTGATCATATCAATTGAGGTCGGTCCAATTTGGGACTCGTTTAGCGCACTAATTCAAATAGTAGAATAATGGTGCTGCGATATGCTTCTATTAATGCACAGACTATTTAAGGACCATTTTCACGCAAATGGGATCCAGTTTCAAGCTCTCATGGTCGATCCATTGTTGGTAGGCCCGAAATATATCCCCATATCTGTGTAATGAACTGGTGATGGCACCCTATCATGCACTCCAATATTGGTAATATTATCAGACATGTCATCCATATATTCGGTCCAATGTCTCAGCTGATTCTCTGTAATGTCACCTTCCATTCAACAGCTATCAAGCATTTCACTTTCAACTTTGAGAAGGTGAAACTTTGAAATGGGGGTAGAGAAATAGGAGAAAAGATATATAAAACGTAGTACAAGTTGAAGTCATCTCTCTTAATTTAGCATCGGGAATCTCTTTTTTTTTATTATTTTAGGTCTCTATACTTGGTCCAATCGATCCCATGCCTGTTCACTCCTATCCATCCACATGGAAAACCGATTCTATGATAGCTATCGTGTTTGCCCACTTACCTCCTCGTCAATTAAGTTGTTATATAATAATAATATAAATTATATTTTGAAATTTTATTTAAAAGTTTAAATTTTTAGATGAGATGGTTTCTTGATAATTGATATAGTATCAGGATTTTATTGACTCAACAGTCACAGGTTCGAATCTCACCTCCCTCATTCTATTTGATAAAAATTAAGCACAAGATAGTGTAGGTTTATACAAGTTTCAAACTCAAAGAGCTTTCATTTAAGGGAGTGTGTTAGAGAATAATATAAATTATATTCCAATATTTTACCTAACAACTTAATATTTTAGGTGAGATGATTTCTTGATATTTTCTAAATAGTTTTAGTGGTGGTGCCTAAACAGACAAGAAAGAACTATTTGCAGCACTTTAGATAAAGTGCATGCCCTATTGATACGAGGGAAGGGAAGAGAGCGTGATGATTTTACCAGAGATGGGGGTGTTGGGTCTGCAACCACCATAATCTCCAAGCCCCCATTAATGGGATGAGTGAGATTCGATGGTCACAGCACATGGATATATTTTGCTAGTGGCTGATGTTTACACTTCCACAGCAAATCTATCGAACCTAGCTAGAAATTAAAAAAAAAAAATTGCAAACTGTGAATTCATGTTTCTTTAATCCTCTTTTCAGAGTTCCATACATATCGAAATTGCAGTAAATAATGTCTTTTTCTTTTGCTCTACTCCACCACTCATCACACCAAATCTATCCACGTAAAGTAGACTCATGGCAGGTCATTGAAATTCCCACAAAGGGGAAAACAATCCATTAATTCACTCATTCATCGTGTAAGATATGATTTCTGATCAGAGAATGATGGTTCATGCCTTGTTTTTATCTGGGGTGTTGTGGATTCTCATCTTGACCCCACCATGCCTTTTCAAAAAGAAAATCTGCTAGCATATCAACCATTCATTACGGTCTTTATCTAGCTAGGATGATCGAGGATACTGTGCATAGTTGGAGTTAAAGACGCACTGGCAAAACCCTAGCTTGTCGGTCAATTTAGGTTAATTTGTGTTGAAAACTCCAAAGTAGTGGCTCGTCGATATATATATATATATATATATATATATATATATAGCAAAAGCATATCCCCTCTGGTGTCAACAAAATGGGCTGTGATCATTATACTAATCTTAACTGTTAAGCACTCTGTCGACATCTAACCCTAAGAAATTCTTTTATTTTTAACAGTTCTCACCACATAATCTTGTTGGGCTGTGACATTGATGATGCTCGGTTGTTAAGAGATGGTGCTTTCGAGCCATCTCATTCTAGTTTGACCTCGCCTTCTCCGATGATGGCTAGTTGCGCTGTGTACGCACGGGCCCTCAGGGACAGAGAGATGAATGTATTGCTAGCAGGTGAGAAGAAAAGGCAAACAACAAAATCAATTCCAAGACGATGGACAGGTGCATGAGCCAGCCCTTTCACAGGGTGAGAAAGTTAGGGTTCCTGTCATGGCCCCCCATTGCTGCCTTCTCTTGATATGGATCCTTATTCTATGCTTTGTACTGTGTAGCAGCCCCACCAAGGCTGAAAATAATTATGTGATATGGTTTATACTTTATATCACCGAAGTGGACAGCTTATATGACACAAATTTCCCACCTCGTCGTTTACATCAAGTCTCAAGTTAACCCTCAAAACAAAATGATATATATAAAGGCTCAACGTGATGCATCGACATCTAGATCTATCTAGATTGTTAGAGAATAATATAAATTATATTTTAGAATTTTATTTAATAGTTTAAGTTTTTAGGTGAGATGGTTCCTTAACATGATATCAGAGTTTGGTTGATCCAACGGTCACGAATTCGAATCTCATCACCTCTATTCTATTTGATAAAAATCAAGCAAAAAATAGTGTGGGTTTGTACAAGTTTTAAGCTCAAATGACTTTTACTTAAGGAAATGTGTTAAAAAATAATATAAATCATATTCTGTAATATCACCTAACAACTTAAATTTTTAGATGAAATGATTCTTTAACATAAATACTGGCTTCTCTCTTAAAAACTTAAAAAAAAAAAAAAAAAAAAAAAAAAAAAAAAAAAACTAGAAAAACCAGTGGCTCAAGTGTCACTGTCCTCATCGTCGGCTTTGGGTTGGCTATATACGTAGTGTGTTCGTGAGTCGTGACAATGAATTCGAGTTTACTATATATATATAATCCATATTTACAAGTTTAGCATATAGTATCTGTTTATTCTTGTGACATGAAATGGACCTGTGATTGTAAAGTAAATCAAGGGGATCGACCAGAATTAAGAATTGAAGATGGGCTAGCTAGCACCTTTTTATTCACATTTATTTATTTCTCATAGGATGATGGTGTGGTGTCTGGATTTTTCAATGTATATTTTTGTCGTTGATTTCCGTAAAGAGTAGCATTAAAAACTTTGTGTTAAGGGATATTCCAATGTGCAACGCACAACAACTCAAACAAATTAAACACCATGATGCCTTCCATTTGGAAAAGATAATATTTTAATAATTAATTAATATTTAATTCCCCCTTTGACAATCCCAATTATCTCTAATTATACCAATTTTTAGCACCCTTTATTTCTTTATTATTGGGATGGAATCTAGTTTAGAAAATTATCCAATGTTACATTGTCACTATCGAATAAATTAATTTGTTGAGGGTATAATATATGGGGTTGGGGGCGACCCATTACCCTAATTATGCACTAATACTCCTCTCATTTGTGCTTAATTGGTGTAACCCACAAATTGACTTTCTATATTAGTAAAAAAAAAAAAACCAAGATTTCTTTTAATTAAGAATTCATTTTTATAATAAAAGCCGTGTTGGTTTGTGTTTTGGTTGAGATTAATTTTTTTTTAAAAAAAAAACCTATATTAATTAATTCAAAGCTAAATGTTCTTTCCATGCTTAGTCAACAAATCCTATATTCAATAACAGTGATAATAAATAATTATTGTGATGAACAGCCAAACTAATACTTTGAAAACGAGATCATCAGAAGCCACATGTCGAGGGTCCATGGTGTTCAAACTTTTTTTTAGATGCAATTAATGTATTTTATGGGTTCAGGAAAACAAGTAAAATTCCATTTATCTTAGGTTCTTACAAGGAGTGCATATCCTAACTTGAACTCGAGATCTATTATACAAATCATAAATCTTTTGTCATCATATCACGTCTATTGGGGACATGGTTTCCAAACTGATTTCATTAATTTTCTTACACGTGATTAGAAAAAAAAATTAGAATAATCAAATATACACCCAAAAGCAATTGAAAAAAAAGACCTTGTAAATGTTTCTAAACAATCTCCAATTAGCTGCTGTTTTATGTTGTGTGTGTGCTGATTAATTTTGAGCTGTTTTTAGCTTTGATTGACCCCAAATCAAGCTCGAGGCATGGCATGGCATATGCTTTCACAATAATTTTGATATCTTCAAGGACATTTTTTTTCTTTTTTATATTCCGGTAGATACCATCTTTATCTACAAAAGTTAAAGCTATGATGAGAATATATATTGATTTTGTAGCCATCTCCACGCTTAAAAAAATAGTGACCAACCATGTAGGATGGACCAGTAATAAAAGCTCGGGATTAAAGTGTTTGTTCTCTTTGTGTTTGTTAATATAACAATCATTTAAGATTTACATGATCATTAACTTTATAATTTATAGAATTAATCAAAAACTATACAAACTTAGTCAATCATTCATGTTAATTAAAAAAAGATGGTGACCAAATGCTTTTTATTGATGGCAATTTGGAGTGCCGTTCGTTGTCATCGAAGTGGACTATTGTACCTATCTCTTTGTATGATGTTGTTTTGGGGAATCAAAAATGCATACGGCAAATGGATTTGATTACAAATTCAATGAAAAGACAATATAGAGACGTGGTATCAAACAAATTGGTCGGTTTCATGGGCTTGGTGTGGATAATTCATTGTAAGAAAAGGAAGAAGAAAAAAACATTATTGTATTTTGATATCATTTTGTCATGCATGCATAGGATTGCAATCAAGACAGCTGACTATACCTCTGTGAATAAGTGGGTCGAAAATGACAAAAGACGCCATGTAGCCTCTAATTAATGAGCGACACCCATTAACAGTGCTTGTGATTTATGAAAAAACAAAGGATTAATGACAATTTTGTCAACATAAAACAAGAATTATATTCTTATCACGGGAAAACAAGAAGATATTTCAAACAAGTTTTTTACATGGATATTACATTCAAATCCATCTTGATATGTATGTCGATTTGAAGTTTTTTATGCGATGAGATTTCATCTCTTGAAAAGTGTATTTTGTGAATCCGAGTGAGCGAATAAAACTCTGATTGTGCTCTTATAAAAGGTACATGTCCTGACTCGAACTCGAGATCTGTTATGCAGATTGCAACTCTTCTACTATAACGTCACACCTTTTAGGGACAACTTGAAATTTGACAAGCTGGATTTGATAATATATATATATATATATATATATATATATATATATACATATGGAAAAAAATTAATCTAGTATGACCAGATTAAGAAATTAAAACAACTTGAGATTTTGTTAGCTCAATCAAAAATCTATTAATTGTGTTTTTTTAATTAAAAATTAATTTTATTTTTTATCTACTTTTATTAACTTATCAAACATATGAACATTACTGACTATGGGTTTTGTTGTTTTTTATTACCCCCCCTTTCCACCTGTGGCCATTATGATGTTTCAATTGCCAATAAACAAACCCTAGACAAGGAAATTAATTAATTTATTTATTTTAAATGAAACCTAACAGAGGAATCATTTCGCTAATTTCCTAATAAAAAAAAGGGCCCAACATCTGATTGGATTCCTAGGCTAATTTCCTAATAAAAATAAACCTTTTTTAAACTGGCAAGTACATTTCGCCCTGAAAAATGGATTCGCATTAATCTAATGTGCACACGGATCCTGATCAGAAACTAGGCAATAAAAAAATACGGGGAGGGATGGACCGTCGAAAGTCCAAACCCAGCTTTTAATTAATTAATTAATTAATTAGCATGATTAATAAGGGAACCAAGAATTAATTAGCACAAGCTAATTAATAATGGCAACTAAGAGGAGAGTGGAGGGAATCAGATTCATGTATTTTTTTTATTAACATGAGTGTACAGGTTAACTTACATTTATATCTCAATTAATTTTATAAATATTAAAACTAATAAATATATAAATCTCTAATAATTATTTTATTATACATCATTCAAAGTAAATAAAAATTATAGTCTCAAAATGATTAGAGGGAATGCATGCCGGTCATAAAGGGACAGATTGTCCTAGTCTTGTGGAGGGACCCCAAAAAACAAGGGCTCGACGATCCTACAAACAAAATCAAAATCAATCTCCTATTATTTCTTGTGATGTCCTTGTTTCTTTCTCCTTATTAAATGCTAACTTTGGATTTTTTTATTATTTTGAAGGGGCTGAGGTGGGGCCCATGAAAAGCTTTTGTCTGTAAAATCAAACAAAAAATGGATGGAATTGGTCCATTAATTAGGTGGGCAATTTTGAAGGTTTGGTAGAGAACAGAAACGATTGAATGCAGTCGAAGATGACTTGTAAACAGCTTGGAGAAGAGGGACCTCCCTGCTATGGAGACAGAAACAGGGACAGAGAGGACTTTTATTGCTTGCTTCCATCAATTATTCCCCAGTGAAGGAGACCACTATTGGAGTTGATTCCAATGTGATTTCATGTATTTCCTTGGGATTTGTCCCTTCAAAACCCCTATATATATATATATATATATATATATATATATATATATATAGACTTTAGATAGACAAAATTACATGGTTGCCCTGGTTATTTTTTTGAGTAAAGAAAAGTGTATTTTAAAAAGAAATCATGACTTGATATTATAAGGAAAAATATAATGATTATGGATCTCCCTAGAAGTAAAATATAAAAGAGAAAAATAAAATTAAACTACATGCCTGCTGCTGGATTATTAGATAGGGATAACTTGATTGAAATGAAAACCAAAGGAAACAAGGAATGTTTTTCTAAATAAACAACTTCAAAGGATGTAATTGGGAAATAAAATAATTTAAACTTGTGTTAATTTTTCAAATTCATTATCGTAGTTAATGACGAAACTAGAAGCATCACATCTAGAAAGTAATTATTTTAAAATTCAGCTTGATCTAACAGGTTGACGCGGTACCCAAGTGAGTTGTGGCTTAGCGCGGGCTGAATTTCAAAAGAGATTGAAGGAGAATCCATGTACTGGTTAACCTGAGGAAAGTCTAGTCAAAACTCATTAACTATTTTTCTTATCTTTTTATTTTTTATAAAAAAAATGATCTGTGTTAATTCAAGTTGACTCACTTAACTTGTGACTTGATACTTGTCTTAGATTGACTCTTGGGTAGGGCCTAAAAACAATGGGGGAACTAAGAAACCAAGATCCCAATAAATCAAATGTGGAATAGTGGAAAAAAAATAAAAACAAGGACAATAAATAGAAATTAAAAGAATAAAGACCCTATTCAAACAAAATAAAATTAAAAGGACTATCTAAAATTTTGAATTGACAAGCAAATTTGAAAAAAAAAATCAAATTAACAGGTAAATCCAAAATAAAAAATAAAAATCAACATAATGAGAATGAGGATCAAATTATAAAAAAAAAAAACAAGATTATAGATCCAAGGATGAAATTGAAAACAAATTAAAATTTAATAAAATGATAACAATCAAAATAAGTTCTTCTTGATTCAATAAATACAAGACGATATATCTAATCTGAAATAGTAAAAACTAGGTATTTGACGTGCAATGAAAAAAAAGATCACGCAAGGTATTTTAACATGTTTTTTTATATATAAATTAAAAAATTAAATAAATTAATAATTATCTGTGTAAATAAATGAAAAATATTTATTGATGATAACTATAAGCAAAACAAGAAAAAATAAAAGATAGATGTGGATTAAGATGTTTACAAAAATTATTTTTTATTCAATCAAACAATACTAGAAACAGACACACACACGTGAAATTGATTAAATAAAACAAAGAGAAAAATATTATATAAATATTTTTTATTTTTAAAAAATAAAGTTCATCTTTATAAACCATAAAAAAACCTATTTAGAAGAATTAGAGATAGAAAAAAAGGATTGAATTAAAAAAAAACATGACAAATTGTAATCGAAAACAAATTGGAAACAAGTAAAGGGTAAACAAATTGTAATCTGCACCATACTCTGAGAATGAGGACACAACGGCACTTCCAACAATGCAATGGAAGGGCATATTTGGTTATTGACATGTTCCACACACGTCATCTAAAGGGTAAAGATACTCTACACGCTACAGTATAAATAATAATATAAAACACACATCAATTAAATTAGATATTTATTTTTAAAAAAGGTAATAAATAATCCATATGTGTGCATTTCACTTGGATTTTTTAAATTTAACTTAGATTTGATTTTTCAGTCCTCCATAATCATACAAATGTCAAATCGATCAATTCTAAAGAACTCACTAAACCCCCTCTAAACCCAATCAAATCAACACTATAAAATGAAATAAATAATCTCCAGGATTTATTGTCATCAACCACTCATCACAATCAACGGTCAATAGTCGGCACCACCACCTTGCTTACCTCACAGCTTGCAAACAAATCTTACACGTTAACCTCTGCCTCTGCCTGTTGCTTGCCTGCCACCCATTCAATTCAATTCAATTCAAACTACCCACGTCGGTCGTCGTCGTCGTCATCCACGTCATCATCTAATTTCAGATTTCTTTTCATTATAAAAACTTTTTTAAAAATTATCATACGGTCGTGGGAGATTATCTGTACTCCCATACTTTCTTTTTTCTATCAACTATTTGCTTTCTCTTTTGTCTTTTTGGGTATGGAAAGGGTCGTGGATAGAATTGAGTCATTGATTTTGTTTTTAAAAATATTATTTATTAATAAATATATTAAAAAATATAGTTTTTATTTTTTAAAATTTTATTTTTACATCAACACATTAAAATAATTAAAAACTTGGAATTGTTAGTGTTTGAACTGCATTCTCAAACACTTTCTAAGCTTTTTCAATAATTTGACGTGGCTTTTATTTTTTAATTTTAATTTTAATTTTGTAAATTCAATGGCTTGTTTTGATCATAGATTTATTGAGAAAATTAGGTGGTCCCAAATTAATTAGTTTCTTGTGAGCTTTTCAAGGAATGTACACAGCAGTATTAATTTCAAGGGGGGGCGAATCTTTCAAATGTTTTTTTTAAAAAAGAATATATATCTCTCTCTCTATATAGTATATATATATAAAAAAAAAAAAAAAAGTGATTGCGCACGGGAGGGATTGGAAAGGAAAAGAGGGAGGAGAGCATATATTATAATAGTGCCACCACTGCTGCTGCCAGTCACAGTCCCCTGTTCAATAACAGCGACATTTGCGCGCGTCCTACGTGTCAGCTTTTGCCTCACCCCTGTCCCTTTCACTTTCTCGTTGACCTCACGCTTTACTTTCTACGCGTGTTGTCCACGCCCAGCGTAGTTAGCCCTGGATGAGTTTTCCCTGTCTGGTCTCTCTTGTACTGGTACAGTGGTACTAGATGCGTAGCCTACCAGTATGGGTCCCACCTGACGGCCCTCCTTTTTTGCCTTCAACTCTAAAACTAGTTCGTAAACTTGCGCCTCTACCACTCCAGTTTCGCTAAAATACGCCTCCTTATCCATTTTCAACTTTATTATTTTATTTTTCCAAATACTCAGGGGGCTTTAATATTACAGTCATAAGGTATGGTTTTGGAATTTTCACTTTTTTATAATAATTTAAGACATATTTTTATATTTTTTATACATATTTTATTAAATAGTATTTCTCTTTCTTGCTACGCATGCATGTTTTTTTTTAGAGATGTTGCGAAAAGGATCACCACATAAATTGCAAGGAACTCGACCATTGAGCACCACACGATAATGACAACAAATAAGACTATTAATGTCTACAATTATATTAACTTGGCAGGAAAAATCCAAAATGAAAAAGAAATCGGACAAAAGTAGGGTTCTTGTCTTTCGTTGTAAGAATTCTCGGGTGTTATCTCACTATCATTTCGCAATGATTCCCGATTGAAAAGTTTAGCAATTTGTCCATCTTGCGGGAAAAATTGACAAACAAGGCAATGAATGTGGGGAAAAAAAACGAAATCCATTAAAAGAATAGTTACTAGTAGTAATTAAAGCAAGAAAAGAAGAAAGATTAATCAATTTTTTTTCAGGGTATTTTGGTTTTGTTCAAGAAAAGTTAACATGAACACTGGCGTTCTTGGTGGCTTTACAGATGGGGCAAGTATGGAGACTTGACCCACAAACAGTGCACAAGCATAGATGCCTACAAGGCAACAGCAGCACACAGGACTCTTCCTTGTTGCAATTCCTGCACAACCACCTACTTGTCGGACCTGCACCGTTGTTACCCTGCGCCCCGTTTGCTAACGCGCACAACTCCGGCGCCTTTTCTTCCCATCCATCGTCGCCATCGCCACCACTGCTGCCGCAGCATGATTGGGCATCATCCATTAATGGCGATGTCTGATCATCTAATCCTGCACCAAGGGTGCGGTCTTCCTTAGCCTGCGCTGCAAGCACATGTTCAAGATTGGAACGTAGAGTATTGGCTGTCGCTTCATTGGATTGTGCCAAGTCTCTCCATATTTGGTTCTCTACGAACAAAGACTTGACTTTCTCTTCGAGGGCCCAATTTAATTTGCCAATCTTTTCGATTTCATCTTCTTTTGCTCTTAGTCTCTTCATCATCCCCGTCTCTATTGCCTCTATTATCCTCCTCGCTTGCCTCTTCCTCCTCTCTTCTATCTCCATCCTTACTTTCTCCATCTAAAACAAGAAAAAAAATAAAAAACAGAATCAATACAACTTGTGTTAAAGGAAACATAAACAGTCTGTGATTGGAGTTAGGGCAATGCAGCGTGCTAGTCATGAAATAGAAAAGAAGAAGAAAAGAAGGCAAATAGAATCGTGATTTTAATGAAGTGATGAACTTACATGTTGGGAGACGAGGCAATCGATGTCTAATTGCTGCTGCTGGATCTGAAAAGAGAGGTCCTGGCCAAGAAAGGACAAGGGAGCGCAAGTCTTATTGGACTGTACTACTGGAGTGGGATACGAGAGGAGAGGATTGATCATGGAGTCTCTCGAGCGCTTTCTTTGAACAGGGACGACGTTGTAGGTGAGGCCACTTTCTGATTTGATTGGTGTTTTATGAGAGATTGAATCTGTGATCACAGAGCTGTACATAGGAAGCAGCGTCTCAGCTGTTGTCGTTGTAGTTCCTCCCGATAATGGCACGCCATATCCCATTTGGTTGCTGTACATGTTTGTATTTGCTTCAATGGGATTCGTTATCTCCCTGCAAATTCATCACACAAAACAACGTTAGATGATCGAACAAGAGTCTTAGGAACATGTATGTGTGTGGTTCCGACACCAACCTGCTGCTTAAGAGCTGAGGAGGGAAGAGATTGAGGTGCCTTGCTTCGACAGCCATGAGAAGATGAATATGAAGGATGATCACTGTAAGAAAGGCAGAGTCTTTCTTTCTTGTTCTTTCTGGCTTGAGGTTTGGTTTTTAGAGAGGAGAGGAAGAGAAGGAGAAGGAGAAGAGAGGAAGAAATGGGCATGCAATAGAGATGGCAAGGCTAGATGGTGGGGTTTATTTAGGGTTTGGTTGGTCCACAGCGATAAATTAAATCTTTAAAAAATAATAAAAAAACAAGGAGGAAGAATCCAATCTCCACACACTCACTGATGTATTTTAATCTGTAGAGAGAGATAATACTGTGAGAGATTCTGTTTTAGGATTCGTTAACATAGAAAGAGGTAATGACCCATTCCGCCTTCTACTCTACTCCAATTCCACCACCAACAAACGCGGCCAATCCATATTTAGTTATTTACAGCGAGTTACCAGGGGTAATTCCGGAATACTGGCCGGTATTCACAGTAACTGGAGATAATGGTGTTCTTCTTTTCCTATTTATCGTTCCTCCGCTTTTTTGCTTTTTTTAAAAAACGTTAATCTCGAAATAACCACCTAACTATGCATGAATAAATGATTTAGTGTTTGCGATTCTGTTTTAAAAGTGTTTTATAAAAAAATATTTTTATTTAAAAATATATATTTTTGGTATTTTTAGATCATTTTTATATGCCGATGTCAAAAAATAATTTTAAAAAAATAAGAAAATAATTATTGTGATGTATTTTTAAACAAAAAATATTTTTAAAAATAATTTCAACCACACTACCAGACAAGCATGTAGAAGAAAAATAGCCATTGCATTGCTATGTTCAGGTATTGGAAGTTTTACACTAAAAATAATATAGAAAATTTTAATCTTGTTTGAGAATATGGTAGATTTTGCTTTTTAAGTGTTTTTACCTTGAAAAAAAATATCAAATTGAAATTTTTCTAGTGTTTTTTATATATAATTTTGATGTGATATTGTTAAAAATAAATTAAAAAATATTTTTGATATATTTTTAAATAAAAAATCTTGTAAGTAATATTATGTACCGTAATGTCAAACACACAGTCTATAGGTTATAGCCCCGACTAATCAAATAAATTAATTTTATTTATGTACCATAATGTCAAACACACTCTATGACTTAGGTTATAGCCCCGACTAATCAAATAAATTAATTTTATTTTAATCAAAAGAAAAAAATAAACAAAAAATAAACAATTAAAAAAAAAATTAATTTGGTTTTTTAAAAAAAAAACAAGCAGTTCAAGATTTAAATTACTACACTAAATTAATTGAGATAAAATCAATATTATTAAATTTAATCTCGAGTATAATAGATGACTCAAGATTTAACTGAATTTTATTTAAAATAGTGTGATTTTAAGATATATATAAAATTACATTTCGCTCTATTGAGAGATTAATATATATATATATATATTTACAAAAAAAGCCTAAGCAATACTTGTTTGGATATTGTAAAATAATTTACAATGAGTTAACTTGAAATGTGATTTGAACTAACGGATCACCACTTTCGTCCGTCACTTAGTCTAAAAGTAGTTCTAAAATAAATAATTTTTTTTTATATTTTTAAATAATTTTAATACATTGATATCAAAATAATTTTTAAAATAAAAAAATATTTATTAATAAAAAACAAACCACACTCCCAAACAAGATATGCGCATCCACTACCCCCAGCCGGCTGAGTCTGCCATGGACAGCCACGCAGGCACAAAGTAGGGTCCACAAATACGAGGGGGGGCAGAGTTTAAGGAGGTACATGTCCTCACCACAAGAGCACAGAGAAAAAAACATAAAAATGGGACCATGTATGATTGCCAGCATGGCAGTCGTGGGCCCCCATTGGAGTTTGGATTTTTGTAAGAAAAGGAAGAGCTTTAATAGCGGCCGTTGTGTGGGGCTAAAGTTAGGAGCACCCTATTTACAGAGAATATATACATATACATATACATATACGTATACAACATGCTAATGGTAACTGAGTTCTATTACGGTTAAATTAGGTTTTTTAGTTTTAATTTTATTTTTGATGTTTCTAAATTATTTTAATATACCAATATTAAAAATAAATTTGAAAAAATAAAAAATTATTATTCTAGTATATTTTTATTGTATATTATTTCTGATGACACTGACTTTTCATGGCATTAAATTTGAAGACAAGCTACGCTGTTAAATTGATGAGGGTGGCATGGGAAACGTTGGCCAAGATTGGGCAGAGTCTGCCATGATGACCACCACGATGGTGGGGCGAATCAATGGAGTTATTGTTTTGTTTCCCAGCTGGTTTTTCAATGGTAACGTACAGCTTTGTCGATCAACATTTAATAAATCTTGACGATGATCATGACAGCAACGTTGATCGCCATTTGATTTGGTTCCATTCTTGGAGTCCCACGAAGAATAATTATTATCAAAAAGTCTTCATTCTAGCAAGTTGTATTGCTAGCTTATGGAACCGATTTTCATGGAAATATCTCATACCGGATGAGGGAGCCAACAATTGGACACATCAATCTTGTAAATTGATTATTTAAAAAGAAAATAGGTGATTTGGAGGTGAATTTATGGATAGATTTAGCATTATTGGAATGCTTTTTATCAAAATATATTATTTTTTGATGCGCATAGTATTTACAAATTTCTATTATTTTTCGAAATAGGCGACGAGAAACATAAACTATACGAATTCTTAGGGTTTTTTTTAATATTTCAATAGAGCGAAATGAAATTTTAATGTGTAAAAAGCCAATCAAAGAACATTGCCTCAGCACAACATAAAGACAAAATATTTTTAATTAACAACGTAAGTTCTTCTTATGTTGTCGCTCCTAACCAACGTAAGTTCCAACATGCACATAGATCCAAGGTAGGCAATCAATCTTTATTCTCTACACATGACCAAATACAATGTTTTCAATGGCTTGGGTACTTAGCGTGTATTTAGGATTGTGATTACGGTTATTTTTAAAAATATTATTTATTTAAAAATTATTTTTAATATTAGCACATGAAAATGATTTAAACCACTAATTTTTTTTTTTAATTTAAAGTAAGAAACAAGAATAAAACATTTTTAATTTTTTTCAAAAACACTTTTAAAATACAGTGTCAAACATAGACTAAATATAGAAGGCATAAACCATCCACTACGGACCTGTTTGACAATTCGTTTCAAAAGCACTTTTAAAAAAAATATTATTATTATTCGTACTTTAAATTATTTTTTGGTATTTTTAGATCAATTTCATGTACTAATATAAAAATAATTTTAAAAAAATATTATTTCAATGCATTTTAAATAAAAATCACTTTGAAAAATAATCTCAACACATTTCCAAAAAATTACTCCCATTGAAATATGGGATTTTGCAAATGCTTTCTCTCATGGCATGTCGGCATGAAGCAAGTCAATTCCGTGGAAACCCTAGACATTTTCAATACCGATAACCTCGAAAATTCTTGGCAAAATGTATGGCTTGATAACTGTTCGTGCTATAAATTAGAATTTAGCGTCTGTCCATTTTGACTGCCACCTTTTCTCAGAGCAGTTCTTCAACCCAGATGAAATTCGTTTTTGACGTGCATTTTTTTCTCGGATCTCCACTCACAGGGCCTACTTTCATGGAGTTGAATTCCAATCCCATTCGACATTACCACCGCGACCAGAATATGTTGTTCGGCAATCAAATTTTCTCTAACTAATTTCAAGTTTTCAAAATCATGACCCGGATGTAGGGTTGAATAATTCATCTCGAAGATTACATAACGTTTCAACTAGCTAGCTAGTTTTTTTTTTTTTTTTTTTTTTTTTTTTTTTTTTTTGTAATGATCGGTATACGTCCTTCTAAATTAAACGAGAAATAGTCGACCCAATA
This sequence comes from Salix purpurea, assembly GCA_027405865.1. NCBI lineage: Eukaryota > Viridiplantae > Streptophyta > Magnoliopsida > Malpighiales > Salicaceae > Salix > Salix purpurea. The sequence continues at coordinate 2,571,509 of JAOWLH010000043.1, read as the reverse complement.
AGATCATAATACAATAAGTAATACAGTCCTGCCGGAGGATCAGTAGGGTTTGTTGTTGTGCAGTATTTTCTTCCATAAATTCAAGCCATGAGGGACCATCTTGTGTGCTGAGTTCACCATTTTTGACGACTCGCTTGCTTTGTTAATGGCTACAAGTTTAGGATCGATGGTTTTAAGAGGACTAGCTAGGCATGCAAAATCGGTCGATCGTTAAATAGTCAACGAAAAATTAATTAAACAGCACGGTTTCAGTGATGAAATATTCGTGTTTTAATCGAATCCTTTCGTTTTTCAACTCGGAAATTTCCATGAGTTCAATGAATGCAGCCTTCGATCGGTTTATCCATAAAGTATCCAAAGTCTCATATATATATATATATATATATATATATATATATATATATATATATATATATATATATGTTTCTTCTATTTTAAACAAGTAACTACATACTTGGGTTATGAAAAAAATGCCAAAATAAGATTATGAAAAAGTATTTTGATGAGTAGAGCTATCAAGTGGATAGCCCACCTCATCCCACCATCGAGTAACTATGAAAAATAAGAATAAATAAATAAATAAATGCTTGATTGGCATCTCTCATTGACAACTCGTGGCATGCCCTCAACATCGCTACCCTCTTGTTTAGATATTATCAAAAAAAAAAAAGACACATTGAATCAGACCATTATTTAATTAAAACATATAGATCCGAGCTTGTATTTAATTATTAATTTTCAGGCACATTAACGGCAGGAATATGGCAATTTTACGCACTGCAGTACGTAGAAAACCCAACACGATGTGAATTTCTACGAAGTCTCCTCTTAATTAATTAAAATATCAAGCAGGTTCCAGTTTACTTAATTCCCTTGACGATCTTAAATCATTTGTATATATAATTTTTTATGGGGGCAAGAATAAGCAGATTAGCTTCAATTCAGGGGACAAAACGACAAACAATTAAGCATTTAATCACTGTAGCATCACTTGGCAACTGTTAATTAAACCATGCCAACTTAGGTCTCCATACAATTTAAAGATTAGCCTTAAGTTAAGGACACCTTTATATATATATATATATATATATATATATATATATATATATATATATATATATATATATATATGAAGATTGAGAAGAAATTAATATTTTGGATTCAATTGCAATTGGGGCATGGTAGATTAGGTTATAAAACTTCGAGTGGAAAGTACTCTATAGGTTGGACCATACTTTTTCCCATGTTTCCATAATATTATGATTCTTGAGTCGGGTCTACAAGTTAAGCTATTAGTTGAAGTTCAAGAATAATCCATCAAAATAAACTAAGAAATCCGAGTTCAATAATTGTTAAATTATCTTGAAGCGTCTTAAATTTTACAGGAGAAAGAAGAAAAGTGAGAGAAAAGGAAACACACAACAAGAAGATTAGGTAAAGTAGATACATAGAAGAATGCTATATTCACCTTTCTCTTTTATTCTAGCTCTATTATTGCATGCATCAACCCGACCATATATATATATATATATATCAACTGCACTTTCGTTTAATCACCACCGAAATTATAAAAAGCAAAGTGAAAAAACAAAAGTTAGGAGAGAAAAGGAGATAAGATATTGGGTCACAACCCATTTTACATTTTGATATGATTACTTTAGTGCTCGATGCATGTTGTCCTGGTAAATTAGGACATCACAATAGTAATATAATATATTAAATATTAAAGAACAATCTCACCTAAAAATTTAAATTCTTAGGTGAAACTCCAGAATATGATTTATATTATTCTCTAACATACATCCTCAAGTGAAAATTCTTTTGACTTGAAACTTGCACATACTCATACTACCTTATGCTTATTTTTATCAAATAAAATGAGGGTGGTGAGATTTGAATTGGTATCCGCTGGGTCAACAAACCTCTGATACCATATTAAATAATCATCTCATCTAAAAATTTAAACTATTAGGTAAAACTCCAAAATATAATTTATATTATTCTCTAGGACTAAAAAAAAGAAGATTTGATGAGGATATAGGAGGTATCATGTGTGTTTGTGCTTCCCATCTTTTCAACGCAAAATGTATCGCATGATCTTGACTTGGTTTGCTCTTCGTGGAGTCATCTTTTTATATATATATATATATATATTCAACTTAAAGTTGATGAAGTATTCTACATGTGATCTCCACCCCTTTTTAACCCTCGACACATTATGAGAATCTCAATGTTTCTCTCGCACTCATGTCCATCACACGGCTTTTTTTTTTGTTGCTTTTTGGGAATCTCATTCATCTCCCCCACAAACAAATTCATGAACATGTCAAGCTCACTCTTCTCTCTTGTAAATTAATGCATATAATAATAATTCAAAGAGAGAAAACCTAGTTGAAAAAAAGGTTTTTTTTTTTTTTTATTACGAAGCAAAAGCACTAACTTTTCTGTCTTTTTTTATTTATTTATTTGTTGGAGCTGCCAGAGTTTGGTTGCGATGGCTATGTACTGCTGTGTTTCCCGCTAGGGTCAGTTGGACCATCATTATTTCTTGTATTGGAAACATACCTTACTTCTCTTCAGCATACTTCAAAAGGCGTTAGCTTTGTATCTCTGCCAAAAATTTGACCGTTAGGTTAGGAGCTAGAAATGTGAGAGGGACGTATACATATATATATGCATTAATCATGCATATTTGTGGACCCATTTGGTAAAGGTGTGCTGGGTACACGATTCTCTCTATCTTTTTACACATATTGTTGAATTTTATTTTATTTGATGATATATATATATATATATATATATATATATATATTTTCGAGGTAACTTGGATTTAAGAGATATAATAAATCCATCTAGATGGTAACTATGATATACCAGGCCAGCTCTTTAAGATTACAGATATTATTATATTTAATTATTCCACCTCCAAGAATCTCCACTCTTTATATATTAAGAATAATTGAAGAAAATGTGATTTCACTATCAAGAAATTGAATGAGACACGTAAAGCAAGAAATAAAGAAAGATGAGAAGGAGATATCAATAGGACTAGGTGGGATGAATACAGTGTCCGTTAGTGATCGTAGAAATGGGAAAAACTTCTGCTTAAAGTATACATGTCGTCGCTTTTCTCTTGTGATCTTGCTTTTTTGCCCTAACATGGCTTGCTCCTGCTGTTTTCTGCCTTTTATGTCTCCATGTGCATCCATATGCTTTCTCTTCAGACAAGGACAACTCGATTCACATTCATTTCCTAAATGCTTGTTCGATTCGAGGAAGATGCTTGCTTCACTCATGCAGGCACCCTTTAATCTGAACTGAGCTCTACAGGGACAAGATTCTTATCACCGTGCATGTTGTTAGAGAATAATATAAATTATATTCTCATACCTTACTTAATAACTTAAACTTTAGATGAGATAGTTCTTTGATATGATATCAGAGCCTTGTTGACCTAGCAGTCACGAGTTTGAATCTCACCACCTCCATTCTATTTGATAAAAATTAAACACAAAGTAATACGAGTCTGTGCAATAATATAAATCATATTCTAGAGTTTTTAGGTGAGATGATTTCTTGAAACATGCAGAGTGTAGTGTTTTATTGTTTTCCATTTTCTCTACAACTCCCGCACAAGCTAACGCAAACATTGTTGCCTCTGGTAGGGAAAATCTAAACGAGAATACACTATAAAGAAAGATTTAGATGAGCATTCAAGTGCTTAATTTGCTGATATACATCCCAAGAGGAGACTCGTGACTTGCTAGCTATCCCATTTGAAAGACGATACAGTATGATGGATTCAGTAAGGGTGGGCCAATTCGCAGAAGTTTTTGGGTGCGTGATTGCTTCCTTCTCTAACTTATTATGGTGGTTAAGAGAGTTGTTGAGCGACTCACTGTCATTAAACAAGCAATTCTTATATATTCTCTCGGTCAAGACATTTGCAGAGGCTTCGGCTACCATCAGCACAGTTGGAAGGCTAGAGTAGATCAATCCTTGGATTTTAGGTTAATAATAGCATGTCATTCGGCATATACTTAGCTTCAAGGGCCTGAGAATTTGCATATATAGGACAATGCTCAAGGATTTCAGACGTAGGTAGGGCAGTCAAGCATGTTAAAGCTTAGCATTTGGCCCTCTGAATTCTTGACGTGATGATAAAGAGTTTGTGATTTGTATAATAAATTTTGAGTTCAAATCAGGACATGTATTTTTTATAAAAACATAGAACAACTAAAATTTTACTTGTTTACCTAAACTCACAATATATTTTTCAGAAAATAAGATTTTGAATCTTATTTAGGGTTTTTGGGTTTTGTTTTTGGTGTGCTTGTTTGGGGGAGTTTAGGGGTTAACATTTTATTTTCTATAAATTTACTTGAACCAAGAGACTAGAATGGTTAATTAGCAAATTCAATCCTTTTGCTGACCAATTATTCTAGTCTCATGGTGCAGTTTGATATAATTAACTACAAAGTTTAATTAGGTGTGACTAATAGCTCATAATGCATAGCTCTTACCTAATTAATCAGCTGCTATGGCAGTGGATAGGCCCCTGGGAGCTTAGCCATCATGGGATTCATTTTGAAAACTAGACTGTGTATACCTCGGTTAGGCTCTTAGGGGTTAACCATCTATAAGTTTGTGATTTTGTAGATTAGGTTATGGAAAATTACTTAGCTATGAAGAAATATTATGTATGTGTAGACTTCTTTATATATATATATATATATATAGTAATCAAATCAAATCCCATCTTTATTTTCTTTATTATGTTTTACTATTAAATAAATGTGTTAATATGAAAATAATTAACATAGTTTTAAAATATGGTGCTTATTGATTGACTATGCTAAAAACAATACGAGCTATGTGCCACTATACATATATAGATAGAGAGAGAGAGAGAGAGAGAGAGAGAGAGAGAGAGAGAGAGAGAGTATTTTCTAATTAACATTTATTTCTTATGATTTTGCTAGACATAATATTTCTTATGTAATTTTTGTTTTCATTAAAATAACCATCATATCCCAACCAAATAATAATATTATTACTAGAAAATAATATAAATTATATACTGAAACTCTTATAACTTATGTTTTCAAGTGAGATAATTTCATCATATGGTATCAGAGTTTTGTTGGCCCAATGATCACGAGTTCGAATCTTACCACATTCATTCTATTTGATAAAAATTAAACACAAGGTAGTGTGGACTCGTGTGCAAGTTTCAGGCCCCGTTTGTTTGCTGGAAAGTGGTTTCCTTTTGGAAAGTGAATTCCGGGGAAAGTGAATTCCTGGAAAGTGAATTTCTGAGAAAAAAAATTCCTGGAAAGTGAATTTCTGGAAAGTGAATTCCGATGTTTGACAGTGTTATGGAAAATGAACTGGAAAACACTTTCCAGTGTTTGTTTGTGTTATGGAAAAGGAACTGGAAAATAATTTATTAATAAATTAATTTTTTTTACAAGTTTATCTAATATATATAAAATATTTAATCACTTAAAATAAAGAATTGAAATCTAAAAAGTATAATGATGAATTTTTTTATTATATCCTATATTCATACATAGCTTATTTTATAAAATATAACAATATATGTCATATCATATTATAGAGAAATAAGCTTGTGAAATATTTTTTAAGTAAAACTTATTAATATATATTTTTTTCAATTTTAAAAGCTTAAAATAAGTTTTTTTTAATTTTAAATCAAAATCTCAATGCAAAATTTTAATTTAGGGTGATTAAAAAAAATAGAATTTTTAAGATTTAAATTATTAGTTTTTGTGTTTTTTAATAGTTAATATCAAAATTATTATTATTTTTTTATAAAAAATAATACTTTAACATGTTTCTATTTTTTTTTTAAAAAAAAAACAATAACTATTACCGGTCCAACAATCAACCATACAAAAACCAAAAACCATGGCTCCTGTGTTTATAACTTTAAGGAAAGTGTATTCCGGTGCTTAAAAGAGGAAAACACTTTCCTTTTGTCAAGGGTTGTGTTTTCCTTGGCTGGAAACAACTTTTCTGGAAAGTTGTTTCCTGTGTTTGGTAAACATAGGAAACAACTTTCATGTGTTTGGTAAACACAGGAAACAACTTTCCTGGAAAGTTGTTTCCAGCAAACAAACAAGGTAAACACAGGAAACAACTTTCCAGGAAAGTTGTTTCCAGCAAACAAACAAGGCCTCAGATCCAAAGATTGTTCATTTGAGGGAATATATTTGAGAATAATATAACTCATATTCTAAGAGCTTAACTAATCTTTGACAATTATATCCCATTTTCCTCCATAGCCTCTTGGCCTAGATGGGTAAAGCAGAGTGGAAGGAGAGGATTTCTGTAGCAATGTTGGACCGTTTTAAGTGGGCTGCAACCAGACATGGCCCATTATTTTGAAGAAGAAACGAAGTAAAGATTAATATCCGCAAACAGAAGCACATTCCTCTCGGCCATTAAAATTCGATTCCAGGCCCATCTTAGATCCCTCGTGCCCTGTGAAGTGGAATCAGCATTCACAGTGAATTGATTTTTAGAATTGATGATTCACTTGAGATAAAAAAAAAAAAAAGAGTAAATAACATAGCATTCTTATCGTTTGATTTGATCTTAACATGCATTTTTCTTTCAAACTGATAAAAATTTATGAAAAAACTTCACACATAAATGGAGTTTTTCACAGAAAATGATTTCCGAAGCTGATGTCCGAAGCTGATTGTAGGCTTGACAGTTCATGAAAAATTGGTGCCGAGAAAAGACATCCACGAAGAGTTTGTCATAAGTCCTGAAGGCCATGTTCCGATATCCCTCCTCGCTCGAGCTCTCAACCTCGCCCTGGTGATGGATGTCATGTACAAAGATGGAGATGGGTACACGAAACCCAATGGAAAAGTGAAAAATTAAACTAAGGTGAAGATTTTAATCATAGGAGCTAATATGCAATCAAATAAAAATTGGAGGAGTGTTTTGTAATTCGTCCAGAAAAGCCGTACAAGCGAAAGCAACGAGCCCATTTGAAGCTTACGAGGTCTGTACCTTCCCACTACAACTATCTCATCCTCCTGATATCTAAACTATAAATGGCAGTGTCCACAGCCTTATCCATAGCCGGTGCAGGCGCTGGGAATCGCTTCTCCGGTGAGTTTCAGCAACTGGGGCGTGTTGACACTAGGCTTTCTCAAAAACCCAGAAAGCATTCTGTCTGGTTGTGCCTGTGTAGGCACCAATCACCTCATTATTACAAGTGCTTTTGGCAAGAATCCAGAACCGAGAAATTGAGTTTCAAGAAAAATTTAGCTGTTCGTAAAGATTCTGATGAAAGCTTTCTCTCGGTATGGTGTTTCACTTCGTGGCTTTTTTTATGTGCTGTTACTGTTGGAAACTGTAGAATGTGAAAACTGAAGTTATGATCTTTTGTTGTATTGTGCTTTGGTTTGTTTTGGTTAACTTGATCATGATATTGTTTAATAGGGTGCTTGCAAAATTGAAGAAAGTGTTAGAGGGTTTGAGACTTTGTATTTCAATCACATGTTCTATTGTGGTTTTGTTGTCATATGTACTGCTCGACTTGTGTTTTGTGTCATTCCTGAAATTCCCAGTTCTTGTCTCTAGAGTCCATTAGATACCATCAAACAAAATGTTCAAGTTGGGAAAGTTTGAAATTCTTCTCCTTTCTTGCCGATGCTATTGACTGGCTTGATGTGGGAATGTATGAAGAAGCTCGGTGATGAGATTTAATGAGTAAAAGAATTGTGCTTTTGAACTTCTATATGAAGTGAGTTTTGTTTCTGTGTTACTCTTGTGAAGAGACCATGTTGAGTTTGAGTTGTTGTCTCCTACATTTTGGAAGAAATGGTTACTCTTTGTGTCTCATGCCTTACCTCTGGTTTTAAGCCTAAGAATCTCATAATTGCCTTTCAATGGTTCTTTTGAATTTTGGGAGAAGCTAATGGAAAACTAATTTGCACTTTTATGGTCAAAATAGTTGATGTGTTCTTAATCATTAGTCCATGCATGATCCACCATCTCATCTAAGGTTTTACTACTTGAGCACGTGACTCTTTAATTTGTAATCAAGCCCTTACAACACATTTGATTTTGCTCTTTTTATTTTATTTTATAAATATGCTAAAACTTAACCATACTTGTGCATATAGGAGTCCACAAAGTGTATGAATGTTGTCAGTTACCAGTTTAAACATACGAAACCCATATCTCCACATTGTGCTGCTGGTGAGATTCACATTCGTTTGGTGATTTGCAGTTTATCTGGGAGATTCCAGTTCTTCTGTTTCCTTTAAATATGATGAATCCTGGATAGATGCTGGAAATGGTTGCTCTTTTATTTTTAGTTATCTGTCCTTGTTAATGTCATAAACCTGTGGGGTTGGTTATATGCGTTTACTGTGAATTATCATATCACTATATGATTTTCAGTTTTTATACATCTTATTTACACTTTAGGCATTTGACTTCTTAATGGCCAAACTCTAGGTTGATGATATATTGCTTACTAGTAATTTGAGAATGACTGTTCCATGTAAAACACATTCCAACAGTCAAATAAAACTAGAGAGGTGAAAAATAAATCAAATATTATTTCCTTCATTGAATCTAGTGCACGGGGTTTCTTTTCTTTTCTTTTCCCTGTTAAGTGCCGGCGCCCTTCCTCAAGTTTTGTAATTTTGATTAGTCAGAATGAGATCTAGCACCATGTTTTTGCTTCTGTTGTTCTCATTCTTCTTGTGTTAAATAGTTAAGTCATTCTACATTCAAGCACAAGATTCCAAAGGAATTGATATTCATTGGGTCAGGGAATTCTTACCATCACTAGAAATTGATTCTCATTTTGTTTTGACTACATGCTACTGTAGTGATGGCTGGAATTGGAAGATTGTTATGATTAATGCATAATTATCTATCTGATTATTGGGTGAGTGCCTCCAATACCTTTGAGGTGGAATTGGAAGATTATTATGATTAATGCATAATTATATATATGCTTATTTGGTGAGTGCTTCCAATACTTTTGAGGCAGTGTTCCTGACATGATTTATATCTTTGCAGAATGTAGAAGATACAGATGAGATGTTTGATGGCTTGTTCAATAAATATGGAAAAGTGGTCCTTAGGAGCAATGACAGTAAACCTCCTACCGCAGAGGTTGATGATGATGCTGAAAGCTTGTCGTGTAAGTTCATATCACCCATATTTAAAATCATGGCTACTGTCTATGTTTAACGTACATATAGGAATTATCTGTCTGCACCTAGTTTTCCAGCTATGCCCGTGTTTTGGCTGATATCACGTATCTTATTCACGGATATCTAGTTTTGTACTATTGTGCTGTATTTTCCCAATACTGATTACCGTTATTGTAATGATGTTTGTTTGTTCAGCGTTGCTTAAGGACACTTTGTGTTGCTTTTACTTTGCTATCATATCATTTAATTACATTGTTTAAAAAATTAAAATATTTCTTGCCATCTGTGACATGGTACATTGCTCCAAACCAACGCTGTTCTGTTTTTTTCATAGGTGCTGCTATATGCACTTGAAGGTACTTTAATGTGGGAAAACATGTTTTTAAGACATTTGAAAATGAAAATTTGTTTTTATGCTTAGAAAACGATTTCACTGTAACAAGACATGCATGTCTTTCAACTTCTGCCAAGTTTTGGCTGAGTTGGTATCATTCAGCTAGCTGTGCCGTCTTTCAGTTCTCTTTTGGACTTTCATGTTTTTGTTTCTTTTGTCCTTTTTGTTAATGATTTGTGTGCTTCTGAAGTTCACTGGATTCTTTTATGAACAAAACAAACATATTGCAATTATGCACACCGGCCTAGGTAATCTACATGTAATCCTTCCATTTTTATGGAGTACACCTCTGATTGACAATGCCCTGCTTCTTTTCTTCTGTTCTAGTTGCTGTTGAAATGGCCAAGGTTGCAAGTGATGTTAAGGCTTCAGACATAAGGGTCCTCTTCGTAAAGCCTCTTGTGTACTGGACTAGATTTTTTATCATTGCAACGGCTTTTTCACGTCCACAGATTGATGCTATCAAGTATTAACTTCTATTCATGTTTTCATCTTCTTACATCTGGTTGATATAAGATTAAAGATGTCAATATCTGGAGCAATTCCTCAGATGATGTTATCTCCCTTGTAGTTCCAGAATGAGGGATCTTGCTGAAAAGAAGTATGGAAGAGTTTCAACTGGGGACACAAAACCCAACTCATGGACCCTGTTGGACTTCGGTGAGTTCTTGAATTGCAACCGCAGCGGCTTCTTTTTATATGAAATTAACTCAATAAAGAAACAAACTAAAGTAAAATAAAATAAAATAAAATGAATTTCATGGTTATGAACATAGCCTTGTCCTCAATTTGTGTACAAAATTGAAGAGGTTTGTCATGTGCTGGTCAACTGATTCCAGCGGCTCTTGATTTTTTCCTGAAATAGTAGTATTTAGGGTACTTCTGTATTGGTAATCCAGAGTCTTTTCTTCTCTTGATAGATTGTTGGCTGGTGGTTGGGCTGGTGTATTGTCACCATGAGAAATTTCTTCTTGTTCATTGATTTAATTTAACTTGTATGTTGTTCCAGGTGATGTGGTAATCCACATATTTCTTCCTCCGCAGAGAGAGTTCTACAACTTGGAAGAATTCTATGGTAATGCAACACCTATTGAGCTTCCTTTTGAGAACCAACCTCCACTTGGCAGATGAAATAAGTTTTGCTCAAGGACCTGATTGCTTTCAGCCATCTCCACATGGCTGTGGTGTTTGGCTGGCAAACTTCACCTGCCTGTTTGTGCTTTGCTTGATAGACATGCGGAGGCAGATGGGTGAAATAGAAACTTCTGCGAGCAGTCCTTGCTGAAAACATTCTTTCACTAATTTGTAATGGAGTTAGAGGGGGGCGGTGTTAACATCCTTAAAGTATATCTTTAGGCTTTCTGTTGCTGCAGAGTGTACTCAAAGCAGCATATGTGAACGCCATGTGGTTTGGATAACATGAAAAAATGAACTTATTGCCAACCATAATTGCAGTTTTTATTCTTCAAGGAAGCTCCTTTCCTCATTCTCAATGAATTTTAATGCTCATCGATGACAAATAAAATGAAGGATACCAAACAAAGGTGTCCTTGGAATTTAAAGATTCACAGGATTCCTGAACAGATGCAGAAGCAGAAAGTTTAGCTTTCAGCTGATTAAAAGAACGACATTGAATTGTATGACAGTGATTGTTTAGTTATATTCGTATAGAAAATATTACAAGGATCAGTAAGTATAGAACATCTGATTTCAACTCTCGACTGGTAAAGTGTACAGATCCGAACAAACTACAAACGTTGTTAAGTAGCCACGATCTTGTCAATTTAGACACGAAACGATCCAAGCCAAAATAATCTGTGTTTGACATATCCTCAGTGATTGTAACTCATATTCTCTCTTCTCATACAGTTTTGAAGAACCACTCCATGCAAGACAACTATAGGGATCATCTAAGTCAGTCTCGGTCATGAGCTGATCAATGGCTGCCACCTATTTAAAACAGTTGAAACTGGTTCCTGCAAACACAATGAAGAAATGTCTTTAAGAGCCAGAATAAACACGTTATATAAAAACATTCCTCCCTCTCTTCAATGTTTGCAAGTATACAACATACAAAAATTTATGTGCATGCATATGGATTCGAGGATGAACATGCAGCCATGCTTATGTTTAAGCCTAGAATGACATCCACCATGAACCATAGAGGGTTAATTAGATATAAGAGGAGAATTACAGTTACAGCTGGACGTATGTTGACTGCCTTGTCCAGGGTCTGTGAAACTCAACTCCATATCGTGAGTAGCACCAGGCACGTAAGCTTCAAGAAAACTAATTTTTGCCTTGTTTGGTAAATCATGGGGATGAACAAATGGCACTTCAGGAGGCCATCCAATCTCCATTCTTATGTTTGCACAGGGGCTATCTAGGGCATGGATGTGATTCTCACACTCTTTCAGGTTGCAGAATCTCAACTTGATACCCTTTTTATCAGCAATGTCCTGAACTCTTTCTTTCAGAACCCTCTGGGCCTCAAGCCTTAGCCTCTTTGAAGGTGGTAGAGGTTTGCATCTTGAATTATTCTTCCTCCTCTTCATCAAGGGCTTCATAGATCCTGTACCAGCATGTCATCGATCCAAGGACCTGCTGTTAAAAACTACTCACTAAGGACTATTCAAACAAAAAAAGAAAGGTGAAAAACCAAAATGAGGATGAGCCAACATACAGAAATAGATAGAGCATATCATGTTATAAGGACCAGCCAAAAAAAAACCCTTACAGTATCACAACAGAAACCAAATAACTATGCAACACAACAGAAGAAAACAATTAAAAATCACAACTATTATTGCTCCACCAATCAATGCTATTCTATGCAGAAAGCTTTTTCAGGACCATGTGAAGAGCGGAACTGAATCAGAAAGACAAGAATAGCATGCCATCAACAGCACGAGGTTTGTGCAATAAATTTCTAATGCATTTTAACAACAGTACTAATTTGCTAGTTGAAAACCAAAACAGGAACATTATGGGAGTGCTGCATACCATCTTGTGCTGTAGGGAAACTGAAACTCTGGAAATTATGTCTGTTAAATAGCTGGTCAGTGGGATGTGATCTCTGCATAAAATCATCCACTGGTATCGGTAGCTGAAATTGAGCTTCAACACCATGACCAGCTGCTCTCATCTCTGAACAATTGAGACTGGTCATGGATTTTGGCATAAGTTTAAAAGCCACAGAACAACGTCCATACATGCTACCCTGCATGCTATTAAACTCTGTTCTGAGCAGTGCCGGGTTGACATAGCCTGCAGTTGCCTGGTAGAGGGCAAGGCCAGGGTATACAATGACTTCTTGAGGACCAAGGTCAACATCCACAAGAACCCACCGACCATGAAGGTCTCTTATGTGTAAACCTGGCTTATCTGACTTGACAAGGGATATTAGGCTTTTATCCACTTGGTGCTCATGTTCTGGATACATAACCAGCTGCCCTTCTTCATGGGCTGTTAAATTATGATGTTGTGCACCCTGAAAAGATGGCCTTGCATGACAGCAAACAGACAACACAGAAGATGATATTTCCCCGTTTCTCAAGGGAACATTATCAAGTATTTCAGTGAATGGAGAGCTACGCAAATTCAAATAGAAGCTGATGGCATCCAATATATCCCTAGCTGTCTTTCCAAGCAGGCAAAAGATGTCAGGCAAACCTCCTGGAGGAATTTCCATTGTATTGTTGGGCTCTATAGGAGTGAGTCCAGGTCTATAATCATATGTTTCCTGCCATAGCTGAGGATCCATGTAGTAACCTGATGTCTTGCACCATTCACGAGAATCACTAGTGTGAATCATATCCGGAGCTGGAAATGATGATCGTTGATGAAAATACAAGCGAGCAGAATCCAAACCAGATCTTAAGAGAGCCCCGTCACTTGATGAAAACTGAATGATGGCAGCAGAATATTGAACAAGCGATTGTGACAAAGTTGTCACTGATAGTTTGTAAGATTCAGAAGGTAGGCCTTCAGAGGGAACTAGATCGCTAAGCTTCACACGACCCAAAGGTGGCAGGCCATTGCCTGCCATGAAACTGACACTGTGATGGTTGCCTGAGCTTAAACAGAAAAGGCACCCTATGAACAGCAGAAGTGAACTACGGCATCAGTCACAATCCAAAAACTGTAAGCCATCATGTAAAAGATCAAAACTTGTTTCAATTTCCTTGAACTTAGAAACCTGTTCATTTAAAATGGTCATCTAATCTCAAGTGAAAAGACATGTTACAGGGCATTTTGCAGATAATAACAAGAATGCAGACATCTAAAGGTCCTGTGAGGGGCACTTTGGTTTTTCCACGGGAGTCGACTGTGGAATGCCATTCCAACTTGTATTTCCATTTTTTCATCAGAAAATAACACAAATTTGTCGAATGATTCATTTATCTTCCTGAATGAAACAATATAATGAATATAGACTACAGAAAATGAAATAGAAATGACGATATAATATGCTTTTACAGAACAGTACGCTTTTCAAAACCCACATCATTCAAACAACATCCTCTAAGTTTTGTATCAGCAATTTCAGCACATACCCACTTCCTAAAATCACATTTTCTCTTGCAAAACCACCTCGAGTTCCAAATTATCAAGACACAGTTCCTACTCCTAGCTCTAAAACCTAAAAAAACTCATCTTTCATAGTGAAAAAAAAAAAATTATCTTCCCATAAATAAACTGCCCCTTCGAACATCGGCAATGAAATAGCCCCTCAATGCATATCCTGACCCAAAAAAAATTAACAATTTTCTCTGTTTTTCTATCAAAATAACCATCATTTTTCCATTTATCAATAAAAAGCAACAATCCATACTAAAACTAACTTCAAAATCTGAACTTTTTAGCATAAACTTTGTTCATAATAGAGAGAAGAAGCGACCTTTTTCCAAAGAAACTAAAGACGTTGGCTTGAACAATCAAATGCCAAATTGGGTTAATTCTGAATTAGGGTTTTGCAGAGGAGACAGAAGGGACTTGGTGGGTCAGATTTAAAGACAGGAAATGAAAGAGTGCTTTCGTTTCGTTCAGTTGATGAACAGAAGGGTAAGAAATCAAGACATTAGGATGCCAACTTGGTAAATATTGCTAGATTTGTTATGGTTGTTCCTTGCTGTGACTGAGATAAAGCTGTTAAAAAAATGTTTGCTCATATTTATGTATTAGCCTGAAAGAAAAAATAAATTAAAATATGATTTCATTAAAATAAATTAAATTGTTTGCTCATATTGAAAAATGTGGAAGGGAATTTAGTTTTTGAAATATATTTACATCATTTTTTATGTATAAATTTAGTAACATCAAAAGGTGGAAGAAAATCAGGAGTCTTAGAGTGTTTAAAGATAGATATAAAGAGAACCAATAGATAAAAAATGTTAGAGAATAATATAAATTATATTTTAGAGTCTTACTTGACAACTAAAATTTTTAAGTGAAATAGTTTTTGACAAAAAATAAAAAAATAAAAAATATTTTAGCCTAGTTATAAATATTTTTATCACTTTTTAATAGGGTATGGTGTGTTTTTCTTTTCTTATAGAGATGGGGTTTTTTATTTTTTAAAAATAGTTTATAGAGTGAGTATCGGTAACTATTCCACGTATAAAAAAATACACTCACGGTGTATTTATTTTTTGCATTCAATCAAAATATATTTTTGCAAAAATATATTGGATAATGAATATTTAATAGAAAGAATTCTTATGGTGCCACCATATAGGAAGATGATTATCAAATATTAATTTAAAAGCAAAAGGAAGATTCTTCTTAGTATATGTATTAATCCTTAGTATAAACAAAAGGAACAGGTGAGTCAACTCTGGCTGAATCAATCAACCAGCATCCATGCATTCATCCTTATATGTATTTCACGAATCAAACCTTAAATTAAGAAGCGAAAGAAAAACACCATTCAACATTCAGTCTCATTATTGTTTTTTTTTCTTTTTTTCTTTTCACTTTTCTATTTATGGAGTTATCCCAATCTAATCTTCCAGGTCACACGCTCGACGAGTTAAACTAAAATCACTCGTCATTTTTTCACTGCTTTTTTCTTTTGTTTTGTAGTATTGCCCTTCAACATTAATTCGGTTTGAAAATTAAGTATTTTTGTTTTATTTTTAAATCCTGGACTCATGACCAAGTCATATATTTGGCTAGCTAATTCAAGTGATGTGGTTAAATCAAGTTTTTTTATTTCAAAAAAAAATTATCATCTAACATGTGTTTTGCTAAAATTAAGCTTTGCTTTTTATATTTTATTTTGTAGGAGGTTATTTCATTCTCATTTCAACTCTCGCACCGTGTTGATATAGATTGAACAAGTGACGAAGCCGGATCTTGCAGTCCGTTCGAGAGAGCAAATAGGCCTTTTTCAATTTTTAGCGTGAGAGTAGTCGTTGAATGCAATTGCAGAATTTGGAGTTCGTGTGTTTGACTGTTCACACAAGGGATCAGAAAACTCAGACTCCATCGATTACCTAGAAAAGATAAGAGGCCATTTAGCGTTTTCCACTGCACCAGTTACAGAAAATCTCTCCCGTGGCATGGCTTTGATTGAGAATTATAACCATCGGGGGAATTTGGGTTGGCAAGATCGATTTGAGTTTCCAAATCTTGATCCCATCCCTGGCTTTCTTATCTATATTTATCTTCCAGCCAATTTACGTTTCCCGCAGCACCAGTTACAGAAAATCTCCCAGTGGGATCACTCTCCCTTGGAATGGATTAGTTTCCGGCTGGGCGGGCTCCTGAATTAGACACCCAAGTTCTCACCCAGGTATAGTATATCTCGACGGGCTTACCGTGACCCCAAACTCCAGTCCTCGAGAGTTCGCAGGACTTGTTCGGTAATATTTGCAACAAACTTCGAATGGCTGCATATTCCTAACAATCTTTCGATGGCAATTCACGCAGAAAACCAAAATTAGGGTATCATTGAACATTAACTACAGCCTCCATAAAACACAGGAGCAAACAGTAAAAGTATCAACCACTAATCCATACAGGCCAAGTCGATTAAAAAACAGAATAAAATCTTCACTGTTACATCATTCACAACAGTCAAGTCAGGATGAGAAAGGGAGGTGGGAAAGGAGGGGGAGAAATGGTGAGAGGAGTAAACATTACCTATGGCTTACGAGGAGGAGAACTGCTGCTGCTACTGTTACTGCTGCTTCTTCCTCTCAGGGGCCTACTACAAGAAAAATATTTTCCTTCAGTACAGCACAGAACTACAACCAGCAGGAAGTGACAGCACTATGATTCAAACTTCACAACAAACCAAAAGCCTGGACAAAAAATCTCTTCAAGTTTCAAAAGCAGTTATTTAACTTATACAGCCAATACAGCTGAGATAGAGTGGATAATTAAATGTTAGATTTGTTGCATTCAAGTGAGATAGAGAGAGAGAGAGAGAGCTCACTTTCCACCCCTTTCTTCAGTTATGCAACTTTCTTTTGCATGAAAATCAAGTTAAATTGACTATAGAATGACCCTTGCAAGAATGCTATGCATATACTATGCATATACTATACATATTCCTTATGCATCCCAAGGTAGAAAAAAATTCCCATGTCTGCTAACATCACCAGAGTTCTTTGCATATTAAACATACCCTTCAAAATTGAGCTTACAAATCATAAGAAACCATGCATTTGCATAATGGATTTTGACATCAATGCTCACATAATTGATCACTAATAAGCACCACCATATAAAAGAAAAAAAGGTTAAAATGTGTGATTAATCCTAAGTCCTTTTTCAGTGTCCAGAGCACTCAATGCCTGGAGTGATGACAGATGCCCGTGGGTATTGGTAAAACTTCTGTTATATACTTCTAGGCCATTCACAGAACTCTCAGTGAAGCCCAGGAATAAATAACAATCTGAGCAAGTGTACACCAGTAACTTCCATACTCTCTTTCAGTCTTTCCATACAGAACCCCCAACCTCTTATCCCTCTTTTTATATAACAATAATAGAAAATTTTGAAATGCATATTTTTTAAGTTGTTGGTATTTAAAGGAAAATAATTGAACATTAAATTACAATGGCACACAAGGTATACTACATCACATGTACTGGTCATTCAACCAGTATGTGCATATGTTAGCAAAACATGGATCTTAATAAATTACAAACAATGAAAGGACAAAGTGGTGCTAATATGGACATCTTCTATCAGACATGAAAATCATGTAAAGAATATGAATTACCTTCTAGGACTGCGACTCTTTGATATCTTGCGAGGTGCCTGTTACAAATGAACAGACAAACCAATTAATAAAAAATAATGAAAAGGTTCGTGCAGTAAAACACAAAAACCTATAGCACCTACCTTGCGTGGACTAGGTGATCCAGAGTATGATGAAGACCTCCCACGCCTTGCAACTGGAGCTCGGCCCCTGCCATATTTAAACACCAAGCAGAAAAGGATAACATGCTGAGAGACATAATATGCAACACCAAGGAATGTAACAAAAATATTCTGAGATAATATCTTTGTTTTACAATGACATGATATAAAGCAATCAAATATTGCTATTCATTTTCCAAAGCAAGTAAAGCATATTCACTTAAGCTAAAAAGGCAATGCTAGTAAACGATGATGACTCCACATTTAAGAGGCAGAAGTTCAGAAAATAGTCCAGATCATCTTATTTTAGCTTCATCTTCTTTAAAATACAAGTCTGAACCCAGAACTAATTCCAAATGCCCCTTATGTGCTAGGATGAAAATGTCAAACAAAGGAGTGCACATTATATCATCAAGCCTAGTGAAATTCACCAAGGACTTCAACTTCACATTTACACAAACAACTGTAGGAAAACCTGCAGACATTAACTTAAATAAATCTGACAGGAGAGAAAGTTAAGGGGGAAAAAAGGAAGATAAATAGCATTTACCAAACAAGGTTTAGTTCAGAAAACAAGAAACTCATATTTTGGATATTTGATGTTACCTTCGTGGTGAGAGTGACCTTGAGCGAGAACGAGCTGGTCGACGAATTGGAGAGCGGCTACGTCTACGGAGTGGAGACCTTCTTGGAGGACTGCGTGCTCGTCGAGGAGGTGTGCTGTAGTAAAGGAGAATTGTTAATAAGATAGTATCCAAAGTATATAAAATTTGTATTTATTTACAATGAAGAAAACATATGAAACAGTGGCTTTGAATAATTTCAGATTTTAGATCGCAGCGATTTGATAAATATAATTACCGCCGCCTTGGAGGAGAACGCCTACGAACAGGACTACCACGCATCCTTCTGGGCGAGGCCCTAGGGAGAGATGACAATGTGACATTAGCTTCAAAATACTGATGACATCACAGAACCAAACATGTAATAGACAGTCAACTGCCTACCTCAAAGGGGACCTATATCTCCTTGGAGGTGAGGAAGGAGAGCGACCTCTGGCTGGTGATGCAGGTCTTCGCCTTGGTGGTGTCTCACCACGACGATAAGGAGACTCTACTCGGCGACGACCAGGAGAATCTGCACGCCTGCGTGGCGGAGAATCCAGCTGACGTCTGGGGGATCCACCCCTTCGAGCAACAGGCGACCTTCTTCGAGGTGAAGCCAGAGGTTTCCGAAGGGGAGAAGCTGACATCATCAACAAGAATAGTGAACACAGACAATAATTCATGATAATTGTAGAGAATAAATAAAATGTGTAGTGACAGTAATCTTATACAGGGCATACGTTCTCTTTGCCTTTTGGGCCCATCCTTCTCAGCATCTGCACTGGGATTATCAGTTTTGGGAGCATCTCTCTTTGGAGCTGCAGAAATTGGCTTTGGGGGCGGTGAAAGTTTCTGTCGTGGAGGTAATGTGAACTTTGCCCGAACAACATTGCCATCAATTTGAGCCTGCATGGAGGCAATTTTCAGCATCAACAATCATATTATGACTTTGTTGTCACAACTATATTTAGTACCCAAGTCTAGGCATGACCTACCCCATCCATGTATAGCAAGGCCTTTTCAGCATCCACTCTAGTCTTAAACTCAACATATCCAAATCCTTTAGGAAGATTAACCTGCTCAAACATGTAATTACACCTTAAAAAACACATACACTCTACTGATTACAGAAAGGAGAAAAGCTTTTATAGACTTACAGTGCGATCCATTGCCAGCTCCACATGTACAACTTCACCGAAGTTGCCTGAAAGAATGAAACATTAGTTTCCTTTCAATGATCAAGAGATTTCCCACAGTTGTATTACTATTAATGGATGCTTTGGTTAACAAATCATTAAGGATTCCCTAAACATTTTTATCCAAGCAGATGCAGCAGAATATATAAAATAACCATTAATTTCACACACTTGATAGCGGCAGTCAATCCATTCTATACTACTTGAAGCTTCTAAACAAATACCATTGCAAATCTCAGTTACAGAGGCATCCTCACATTACTGCTAAGCCTAGAAGTAATACTGTGATAATCCATTATGACAGCAATTGAGAGACTCAGCCTCAAAAACAGGTTTTTCCAAAAGAATAATGCTCAGTTTTCTTTCCACTGATTATGTTGCATAGCTATACATGTATAGATGTGTATGCAAGGATTCAGATATTTACAACAATTCCATGCATGCATCAATAAACTCAAAACGAGATACATTTACAATTAGACAAGGCATACATGAATACAAAGGCACAAGTATCAACCTATTCAAGCAGCAACAAGGGCTAAAAAAGTATATGTGTGCATGTGTGCATTCAATTATTTATGTACTATTGCATGTCAATGAACAGGAAAGTGAGATCCATTTACAGTTAGACAAGGCATACATGAACACCAAAGCACAAGTATCAACCTATTCAAGCAACAAGGGCTAGGAAAGTAACAGAACAAAAAAAATCCAGAATACATAACAGAATAAATACTGAAAAACTAGATCCAGTCCAGACCACAATCCCAGTCAGGGAACAACTGCCACAAAGTTTAAGACCAGCATCAATCAACCACAGACCAATACCCCATCCACCAAATCCAACCTCCAACACACTTTTTAATTCATAAAAGAAGCATAAATAACTCACTAAATATTTCTCTTAGGTGACCCTCATTCACGTTCCTGGTCAGTGAGTCAATGTGCAGAACAAGAGACTCGCGAATTGGTGAAGCTTTCCTGAAATGGGTGACCGTGCAAAAAATCAAACATGGTAAGCAATAAAACCCACAAAAATAAAGACAAAAAAACTGAAGACCCCCAGTTTGCAGATGTTATAGACCAATAAAATAATGCAGAAAACAATTTCAACAAAAAAGTAGCATATAAATTTACCTTGGAGGCGGAGAAACCTTTTTAGATTGTGGAGGTGGAGACCGGCCTCGCTTAACTCCTTCAGCAGGACTTCTTTCAAATTAAATAAATGAACAAGGCATATGTCCCATATTAGAACAAAATGATACAACAAACCCAAAAACAAATGTGTAAGAAATAAACTCATACATGACTCAAGATGCAAAAATACTCAATAATCTAAAAATGCAAAAGTTTTACATCAATAAGGACCGCTTTAATGAATCTTTGATGCTCAGTCTTAATGGTAAATGAGGAATCAGTTATCAATTGTGCTCCAACACCCTTTTTATATATATTTTTCCAATCCAAAGCAATATTAATAAGTTAACTTCCAACCCATAAACTAATTACAAAAAAATAAAATTTTAAGTTAACAAGTAAATTGGATAAAAAACATCAGGAACACTTAATAAATAATCACGGTTATTCACCACAAAAAAAATCCCCCCAAAAAACTCACATTAACTATCACAATTTACATTAAAGATAGTCATTTTTTAATTAACTCAATCTGCCAAAAGTCCAAAATTATCATCAAGACCCCAAGATGGAAAAATCGTAAATTCAATCCTTAATCGGGTGCAAATGTCAGTGCATCATCTAAAATTTTAAAAACAACTAAATTAAAAACAATAGTAACAGGAGCGGCATAATTGTGAATTCACCTTTTGCGAGGAGGAGGGCTGCGGCTGCCAGAACTGGCGCTGCGAGAAGGAGACGAAGAGGAGGAGGACAAGGACCGAGAGCGAGATCTGGACACTGACCGAGAACTAGTGCGAGAATCTGAACCGGAGTAGGAGCGGGAGCGAGAGGAGGAGCCGGAACCGGATCCTGTTCGCGATGCAGGGCGGCCTCTCGTTGGCTTCGCCATGACACGCAGAGATAGAGGAGGGAAATGGAACCCTGGATAAACCCTAGCGAACTTGGGGTGAGTGAAAGGAATAGCGTGCGGGGGGGTTAGTGATTTTATTTGTGGACCTAAGTAGAATGCTGGGCCTGCTCTGTACATATAAGATGGGAAAAATTAAATAAATCAATTAACTTTCATTTAAAAAAAAACTCAATAATATATTTAAATAATAATAATAATAATTGGTGAAACATTAGCCTAAAAATTTTATTCTTGTTTTTGTTTTTTTATGGGAACATGTTTATAGTTTATAAGATAACTATTTATTTTAATTACCTGATTTAAAACCCGGGTCATGAATTTAAAAATATAATCAAAGTTAATCTAAAAAAATCAAAGTTAATAAAAAAAATCAAAACTTAAACTCTGAGTTAATATGACTTAAAGCTCGGGTCATGAGTTTAGAAAACTA
Organism: Salix purpurea; assembly: GCA_027405865.1. NCBI lineage: Eukaryota > Viridiplantae > Streptophyta > Magnoliopsida > Malpighiales > Salicaceae > Salix > Salix purpurea. Next base: position 2,549,246 of record JAOWLH010000043.1, on the reverse strand, counting down.
ATCAAAATTATTTTAAAAAATTAAAATGATATTATTTTAAAAAGAAAAGAAAAGATTTCAAACAAGTCGAGTTAGCCGGGGTTAATTCTAGTTTGACGTTTCTGAGATACAGCTGAGGCCAAGAGCAGGCCAGTAAACTCTTGAGCTGGTTCATTGGACGGGTTTAATAAAAGTTGCTTGTTTCCTCGAAGTTATGAGATTTGAAGCAGGCTAAGGAGCCTACAAACTCAACTCGTGATTTTGGCTTCAATTTATAAGCCAAGTGTTCAAGATATGGATTGACATTTCAATGAACTGTGTTTCACAAAACCAGAAAAACTTTCCAAGTTCATAAACTCTCATTGTTTGAGCAGCAAATACCAAGATCAATGCAAAACACAAAATGTATGCAGCAGGTGTGTATTGATGGTTCAGAACTCTAAACGTTTGAGCCGCGCCTTGGTTGCCTCGGTTTACTTTGGGTTATTCCATACTGGTTGGAGAATCTGAACGCCTCCTTTTGGCTTCGTTGTCACCGAGGTGCAGCGAAACCAGTATGTCTTCATCGCAGCCATTCCTTAGTGAAGCAAGATTCTCAGAAACCTCCTTATCTGATACATTGTTTTGATGCAGTGGGGACTGTCTGATGAAGCTCGGAATGAACTGGTGTTCAACACTGGGAGTCAACTTGACGCCATCTTCCAAGTGAAAGTCGGTTTCCATTAGTGACGGGCTCATTTCTGGGATACCATTTTCAACTTCTGAAGCTATGTGCTCAATTTGAAGACCCAGTGATTCCAATTTGTCATCCATTCTGTCATCTGGAAGCATTCCATCAGGGGGTGATGAGTCTCCTATAGTGGAGCAAATTGCAGTTGCTGAGGCAGCTCTCTGTTCTTGTACTGCAGCTGCAAACACAACATCAATGAGAATAAAAAATAAAAATAGATAAGAGTGAGAATCAAGAAAAGGTCATGTAATAACATTTCCAATTTTCAACGCAATCTTTTTAGCCAAGTCAAACCATGATGAGCTTGAATGCCAGACGGGTATACAGATAAAAGTTATGAAAAAAAGAGTATTGTAGAATATCAGACAGATGTCATGGGACAAACCTTGAAGCCCTTCATTGGTAGTGATCAGATCAAGTTCAAGATGATAGAGAAGGCGACCAAGATCAACTCCACTAGTCCAATTCTCTGGAGGTTGGCCAACTTTCAACTTAAGTCGACCACGATTAGCAGTACCACCCCATATGATCCCAATAGGCCGAGGCTTCTCGCCATTCTCACCCTTCATTATGATGAGGCTTCCGCTATCTCCTTCAAGGTCAAAAGTCTGTTGGTTCTCGCCTACAACAAGAAAGTCAGTTAAGAAGCATATGCCTTTCTCATCATTGTACTCCAGTCCATAGGCAAATATAGTTCCAGTTGTCAAGCCAGAACTTCTTCCAACCTTCATCACTTGCTTCCCAATAAGGTCACTGATTGGACATTGCAAATCTATAATCTTGACATCACCAATTTCGCCTACACCTTTCACAGATGTATTAACAGTGGACATGTCAAAATCATCAGCAAATGGGATAAACGCCCCATCTGCTCTCACAAATGTTTCTGCAAGATGCCAAACAGTACTCTGTAAGTGTGCTTAAAGGCTAAATTGAACCATTCAACCATGGAGGAGTCTGAGATGAAAATGTTGTTTCCAATTTAAGAGCACGTAGAAGAATCCTAAAGAGAAGATCCAGAAAGAAAAGAGGGAAGAAGAACAAGGAGTTAATTGGACTCATGGAGCTTAAAAATGATGTTGACTATTGTTCAGAGAAGGCATTGAACCATCAAAATTTTAAAAGAAAAGGCAGTGAAGAAAGAGTTCAAGATGATACCATTAAGCCAAGCAAAATAGTCATAACAAGCATGTTTGAGGAAAGAGCAAGATATGGAATATTGCACAAGTTCACTGCCAGACACTAGTTAACTATCAGGAAAAAAATAATTAGATGTTGAATCAGAGAATAACTACAGTACTAATCATGTGAGTGCATTGTTTCTTTGTTGTCGGGAAAAACTGGATTCTAGTAGGGTACTTCAAACCAAGTTCTTAACCAGGCAAGAATATCACACTGAGATTCCTGTTAGGTTTGCAGTTTTACAGTGGCATTTAGTGTAATGAGACTTAAGACCCATCAGGCTAGATGATTTCGTTATCGACAAAACCATGATTAACTGGTAGATGAGCAGAATGGACCATGATTAATTGTTGGATGAACAGAATGGATAAAAACAGCGTCAACAAATCCATTTAGTCAGATCTATGCATTTATGAAGGCTCGTAGGGTTTAAAAAATATGTTCAGTGATACTTTCTTAGCTTGGCTGAAAACAGCTCAGTAAGCAGAATGGTTCAGAAAGAAGTCTAGATGTGCAAATTATGCCTATATAGATTTATTGGAGGGTAGCACCAGTCTTTATCATTATTCAAGCTCTCTAGTTAGAATCATAAATTTGGAATCTACTTACCAGGGTTTATTCCAGCAAATATGCCATACCAAAGATCATCTGTGATAAATGAAGTAGCTCTCTCCACTGCACCAAGATTCACACCAGGACCAAGTGTCGGGGGCAAAGGATGAAACATTTTCTGATTTGGGTAATCCAAGTCAACTGCAACATGCCTGTTAGTTAGAAAACCAACTTGTCGACTGCCACTTTGGCTCCTTACAATAGCACCCAAGGTTCCATAAGTCTCCTGGCTTGCTACCTGTACACCCACAACAACTCAGATGTATCCCCAGCAATTATATCAAATAAAAATTATGTATAGTTAGAATAATTGTGTCACGATGAAGAGGCACACATAATTAGCACCACATGAGTGTTATGTTTGTCCTTCCAATTATAGACATGATCAATTAACAAATTGTCCATTAGATCAAGTTCTTCATGGGCATAGTAGCATTGTGAATACAATGTTTTCAGATGGCAGAGTGCTACCTCAAGTTATTCATATGATTACCATTTTCGTTCCTCTTGCACAATGAGGGACCCAAAATATTTTTCCAGTTGTTCAAAACAATACATATTATGCGTGAAGAGATTTATCCAAATAGGATAGACTGCAAAAACTTGCAATTACCTGGGAGCCTGAACCGATATACAGACCATCACCGCGCAACTCATTCACAATCTCTGTGTACAACTGTTCTTTGGGAGTTGGCTGGGGTGCACCAAAATAAGAGAACTCTACCACATCAACATCACACCACACACCTCCAGGTCCCTGTTTAGAAGGATATATAATATGCAGCATAAATGCAAATTGTTCCAAGCTAGATAATAAGTGGCAGGCTTGAGAAAATATCACAACAGCCAGCCACTCAGAAAATCATTATATTAAGGATTAAATCACAAAATTTAGCATCCTTTCTTACTTCTAGAGCATTTGGTAGACATTGGACGGTGCTGAGCCATTGCTTGTGAACTTTCCTAGAGACAAAAACAAGAATAGCTGGTATATCAGTAAGCACACCTCGTCGAATACGAAATCCAATCGCTGTTCCAAGACTGTAACACCGCAAGATCTTGCTATGAAATGCCCTTATAGTCATGAGATCAAGTAAAGTCGTTGCTCGCTGCCCATTAGGAAACTGACCAAGAGTTTCAGGAAGAACTCCTTTTTGCAGATTGGCAAAGTAGTTTGCCCTCTCTTCAGCGGCATCACTTAAACGGCTGGATGTGGGCCATGAAAAGTAAGCAGCATTACTCTCACAATGCTGTCCTGCTGAAGCAAAAGGTTGAAGAGTTGCAGAGCCTACTGAAGTCAGGCTAGGATGACTGCAGTAGTTTCTTTCAATATGAATAGCCGATTCATCTGATGGTGTTGAACCACTGCAATGTGCTCTCATGTTATTTCTGCTACGCTCCATCTTCCAGATTAACTAGAGAAATAGCACAGCAAAGTTGAATAACGGAGACTATAGGAAATGAGAGATAGCAATGCATAAGGGAGCATGAGAAAATGAGCATATACAATAACAGTAGCGAAATATTGAAAACAAAAAACGAAAGTCACATGCTTTACCATAAATCAAAAGGTTGAACTATCAGAAGCTGGAAGAGGCATTAAAACTTCGCATGGACATGAGGAAAAAATAAGCTAATGTGTTGATTGAATGATCTTGCACAGTCTTCAATAAAAATAAATAGAGTACCAGAAAATAAGAGCAATTTGAGAGATTTTTGCAGAACAACAAGGCAGGGAACAAAATTACGAATCACAACTCCTACATTCCCTGTTCTACATATTTCTTAAGTGAAAAGGAAGCATTGAGCACATTCATTTCTTGGCATAGATTATACATCTTGTGGGCATGTAACAACTTCAACTTCCCCTTCATATGGATACTAACTTACATCGGATCATCCTTGAACCCCTAAAACACAGTATAACACATCTCATACCCTTAAACACAGGATCTCTTTACACATCCTGTACTTAATTAGTCCTCGTGGTAGTTAACCTTGTGTAAAGTTTCTACTTCTCTAGAAAAAAAACCTTCAAAAGTTTAAAAAAAAAAGACCCTGAAACAGGGGTGTATCATGAAAACACTAAAATTTACAGTAGGCCAAAACTGCAACACAGAAAATTAAAGCAGCAAGAAATAAAGCAAACCCAGATAGTCAAAAGGCAGATATATATATATATATACCTTTTGAGCTTACAATCACAAACACCAATCATTTCATACATGATAAAAAGTCAGTCAAGAAACCAACAGAAGTAGAGAAAGTGATGGACAAGAAAGATTAACTCACTGCTTAGCGTAGCCAAAGGTGGTAAAGAGCTGGTCGCATACAAGAACAAGGTTAGCGAGTCCAATCTGGAGAGATAGTAGATGGCTTAAAAGAGCCAAACCCACATAGTCTTAAGAGCCCAGTCGAATGAAGAATCTGGCAAAAAGGTGCAAACGTTGCCAGTTTGCTATGTGCTGCAAAGTGGTTGATGCTACTACGGTGATGGTTTGTATGGAAGAAGTAGCCCATGAAAGCCATAACAACATAAATTATGTACATGGCAAGGTAAAGTTACTTCTGTTCATAATAATTTAATGAGGCCATATTATTTATTTATTTTTATATATATATAGTGCATGTCCACACACTGGTTGGTGGGTGGGCGGAGTTTATGATGTGAATGGTTCCATGGTTAGAGCTCTGGGGTCCATGACTTTGCCGTTTGATTCGAATAATTCTGTGTTTGATTTGGACATTTCTGCTTCTGATTGAGAGATTTATACCGTCTTTTGAACGACGAGTCCTGTAGTAAACTACAAACAAACGTATTTATTTGATTTCTTTTATTTAAATATGTATAAACTCTAATCTTTCCTGGGATATATTTTGTTTATCATGCCTTGTGATGATATACTACCTATTCTTGCTAATTATTTATTAACTAAAATCTTATTATGATAAACTAAATATATTTGCACACTACCCTAATATATCTATAAACTTTGATGTACAATCTTAAGGTTTTATCTATTTATTTATATTAGACTTTGTTTAGTTTATCAAGTGGGAAAAAAATTAATATTAATCATATAGATTAATTGTTAAAGAGATTTTAACATATTTTAAATTTTAATTTGATTTATAATTTATATTTTACAACTGCAATTCATAGAGTTTATTTGAATTTTTTTGAGCTTTTGCATGGTATAAATTTTATGAATTAAGATTTTAAAAACCATGTTTATATCTTTGTATAGTTTATACATGCTATTTGCAAACTCGTTGGTAAATCATGTATTTTGTCTTTCTTGTTTACATATAATGTTTTGGCATAATGTATGTTTAATTTAAACTAAAATAAATAAAAGTATTTATTTTTTATCTTGTATAATTTAAATATTTTTTCTTCTGAAGTTGCTTTATTTAAAATTCTATATTATTTTACTTGCTTGTTGTGGAGACAAAAAAAATAATTTATAAATACTATTGGCTATTATTTTTCAAACTCGAGAATTGGTTTTTCCAATCAATATTGCTTTGACAAATATTACTTTGATAATGAGGGATCCACCACACCATTTGTGGTGCATAGTGAGAAATCTGAAAAGTCTAATTTATTGAATTTTAAATGGTGACAACATAAAATATTAATTTATGTACCCACCTTCAACTTGGTTAAATTCTTATAGGAAAAAATGTTAAAGTTATCAAATAATAAATTTAATTTAATTATCTTAGTAGCTTTAAAATTATAGTGATTTCATGCATTAAAAAAAATACATTTTCAATAGATTAAAAAATACACAATGTATTGTGTATAGTTTGATAAAGAGTGCAAATGCTATTTAGAAAATTTTTTTAACAAAAATTACAAGGTTAAAGTTGTCTTTATGAAAAAGGTTTATTGTCAACAAGTTCCTAAATCTAAGAATAACATCTAAGTTATATGGTCAAATTTATTTATGCAGACAACATTATTCACGCATATGTTACTATTTTTATACGGACCAGTCCAATAAGATATATGGATGATTTCAAAAATATTGTTAAAAAAAATAATAATAAAATTATTTTTATTTTCCATTATAAATTAAAAAATAATAATTTTTTAGATTATTTTCATGTGCTAAAAAATAATTTTAAGAAAATAAAAAATTACTTTTTTTTTGTTGTCGACATCTATATCATCCTGCTCATAGTTGTCAATACCGTTCTGATCGCCGTTCTGGTTTTTCAATTGGAATGAAACGTTCCGATTTCGGAGCGTTCCGGCGTGCCGTTTCGGTGTCGTACTGTTCATATATAATTAATTATATATATATATATATATATATATATATATGAAAAAAACAAAATATTAATTTAACAAGTATAATTAAAATTTGAATTCTTTTTTATTTAAAATATTTTGGTGTTTTTAAATTATTTTGATGTATAGATGTCAAAAATATTTTTTTAAAAATAAAATAAAAAAAGATTTTGAACCCGGAACGGCACGCCCGGAACAGAACCGAGGCGTTCCGGCCGGAATTTCCGGATCGGACCGGAATTAAAACCGAGACAAAAACGACATCGTTTTGTCTCGATTTGTTGAATGAAATGGAACATTCCAGTCGGAACGGAACGGAATTTGGTGTTTTTAAATTATTTTGATGTATAGATGTCAAAAATATTTTTTTAAAAATAAAATAAAAAAAGATTTTGAACCCGGAACGGCACGCCCGGAACAGAACTGAGGTGTTCCGGCCGGAATTTGGCTGGAATTTCCGGATCGGACCGGAATTAAAACCGAGACAAAAACGACGCCGTTTTGTTTCGGTTTGTTGAATGAAATGGAACATTCCAGCCGAAACCAAACGGAATTAACAACTATGATCCTGCTAGCTCGCGTTGGCTGGGCAGGCAGATCTCGTTGGTATAGATGCATGCTATTGGCTATATTGCTCCACTTCATGACACTGTAGGGTTTCAGGTCAAACAAATAACCAGGCATCAAAGGATTCATATGTTTTGTATTCTAATTCCCTTGTAGGTCTGTTAAGGTTTATGTTAGGCCTTCAGCTACTGTTGTAAATTCTAATTCCTTTGTGGCCTGTTAAGAGAATTAGTTGTGAGAGAATTAGTTGTGGTACGTGCAAGTTAGTCTGGACACCCAGATTATTAAAAAAAAAAAAAACCAAAACTGAAAGTCGGAGGTTATTTGTGCTGGTAAATTCTAATAAACTTTATTGTAATAAAAAGATAAGAAAACATAAAGAACACATTGTTCCTTGTCACTGTGAATCTTTAAAATAGAATTATACAATGTCCTTAATTCTCATCTTTCTTACATGAAAGTCATTAGAGGAGACCTTCGTCACCTTCGTCTTCAGGTTACCATCAGTCTCCAATTCAGGCCAGATGCCTTCTTTTCCATATTTCTTGCACGCGACGAAGTGAGGAATCCCTTCTTTTCCAGGGTGATTCTTGAAACCAAGATGCTGATGAAACTCTTCTAGCCACGGCCCATCAACTTTCTGTGGTCGATTGCGACTTTTGAAGAAAGAAACCTGGGCAAATCTTCATGAAACATGCCATTCAAGGTTGCTGCTCCTAAATTGATGATCCCACGAGGCTCTCCAGATGGGTTTCGGACGAGGAATGCCATGCAGTTTTTGCCATTGATCTTCAACAAGTCTTCAAGCAAGACATGAACCACGCCAATCTTCTTGTCTTTCCTGAATCTCCTCACCCGATAGATCTCCAAAATCAAGCAAGAATAAGGTCTCCTACGCTCGAATTCTTCATCGACAGAAAAAACGAACTTGTCATTCCAAGTGGGGTTTCTGTTTCCGGTTCTGTCAACTCTTGAGACAGCCTTTTCCATAGGATCGATGTAGGCCACAACGTAAGTTTGCATTGGTTTTGAAGATGGCCTGCTCGTAGAAGACGTGAGATCTTGGGCTGATATGAGATTGATTTCCATGATGATTGCTTTACGTAGTGAAGATGTTTTCATGTTGAGGCTTGAGATGAATAGAATGCATGAACTAGGGTTTCTTTTTGGGTGTGAAATATATATATATATATATATATAGGGGAGCTGAGGTCAGAACCCGATGCTTGATAGGAAGGCAAGATCGACCGCCCTTCAAAGTTCTAATCAAATATGGAAATATCAAAAACATATTTCCACAAAAATTTACATGACCAATTAGATGGGATTTTTTTTTCTTTAACTCCATTTTTTTGAAGTATTTTAAATTTCCACCCCTGTTGCAAAAAAAATAAATTAAATTGAGAATAAAGTTATTTTTTAAAAAAAATCATAACATTCATATGGTTTATAAATAAAAGAAATATGTACTACTTGTGCGTGAATGGAAATTCACCACTTAAGAGACCATCATATAAAAAAGTTTGTGCGACCTTTAGCAATTAATATAAAATTTAAGATCATAGCAAATCACGGGCAAAGAATTTAATTGGACCGCTTAGAGAAACTCTTGCATCCTCAAATTTTTAATTAGACACTTAGAATTTTTTTTTTTCATGGTGGTTATGTATTTGATCCCTCTGAAATATATTTCCTTTCCTACCTTTCTTTAATTTATTTTTCAAGTCACTCCCTATAATTTTCTAATAGCATGTCAATGCACCAAAATTTCTAATTCTAAGCGTGTATGAGATACACATAAGGCGATCACATGAAATTGTCTCACAACGATGGATCCATAGGTCAAAATAATAATAATTGTACGATGATTTATTCTATAATTCTCCGAACTAATTATATATTCAACAACCGGTAATTGAGTCTCGAATATTTTTTTTATTAAATTTGAATATTGATATGATTCAATTTCACAAATTAAATTAGGTTTAAAAATTATGGAAACAATGGTTTCAAACAAAGCACTTCCCAGCTCATTGCTTCTGCCCACCAATCTATAGTGGTAAACTGCTCAAACCTTTTTTATTCTAAATCATTTGAATTTGATTCGTTTGACTTTCAGGGGATTAGTGGAATGATTAATTACTTTATTTAAAAAAAAACATGATTGTGAATTTTTTTGAAAGAATGATATAGGTTAAAAAATATTTTAAAAAATAATATAATTTAAACACCACTACGTTTCTAAACATTGAATTTGTACATAGCTTTATTCCCAAAATCAATTGTTTAGTCAAAACTAGCATGTTTTATGCAAATTAATTAACATGAACAAATGTTAATCTAAAATTTTATAAAAAAACAATGACAACGAAATAAGATTCAAGATCTAATAATCAAGAAAGAAAAAAAGAAGGTCACCACGACAAACTAGGATCTTTTTCTTGATACACCCATTATTGATAGAAATGTTTCAACAAAATGATTTTAACCACATCTTGAAAGATCATCAAACTAAGACAGTAATTATCTTTAAGTTAACCATAAACAAAACCCTAACCAATTACGATATCATTTGGTGGATTTTTTGTTTTCTTTTTTCTTCCTCTATTATCTCTCGTATCACATCAACTCATTTCATCTCTTTTACTTTAGTATTGAATCTTGAATTTTATTTTTTGGTCATTAGATCTTTATAAAATTCTAGGTTAATATTTATACAAGTTAATTAATTTAAATGAGAGGTGAAAAAATTAACCACTATTTCCAATAGTGGTTGTGTTTAAAATGTGTTATTATTCTAATATTGTTTTACAATGTTTTATTTTTTAAAGAGTTTTACCGAACTATGTTACAATGGTAAGAGACCTGAATTTTATTGTTTTTTTTTTTTTTTTGTAATTTGAGTTATCTTGACATTTGTAAGATGAAAGCTTTTGTATTTTCATGTATCACTGTCAAAACTTTACAAGATGTTTAAATAGAGTACAAAATAACAAACTCCCTATACATCATCAAATTTGAATTTCAAACTTAAGCTATCTGCTGGATTCTGCAGATGAGAAGATTGAGAGATTTTCGGCAGACTTGATCTTCACTGATTCTTCAAGTTTGACTTGATCTTCCACATGCCCCCTCAATCGAAAGGGTAAAGAAATTACTCTGAGATTGGTGCTAGAAGTTGAAAACGCTGGGAAGATAAAGGCTTTGTTAGAGCATCTGCATACTGGTCTTTGGTAGAAATCAGACGAACAAGAAGTTTGCCACTGATCACTTGATCCCGGACATAATGAAAATCTATTTCAATATGTTTTGTTCTGGCATGAAACATTGGATTACTTGTAAGATAAGTGGCCCCAATATTATCACACCACGGAATTGGAGGCTGTATGGGTGAGATATGAAGATCAGCAAGCAAAGTTTTTAACCATTGTATTTCGGCAGCTGCATTTGCCAGTGCTTTATACTCTGCCTCGGTGCTACTGCGAGCAACAGTAGGCTGCTGCTTGCAACTCCAAGAAACCAAGTTTTTGCCCAGATACACACAATAAGCCCCAATTGATCTCCTATCATCTTGATCTGAAGCCCAATCGGCATCATTGAAGGTCTGAAGTTGCAGATGAGAATCAGGCTGAATAAAAAGAGCATGAGAGATAGTTTCTTTTAAGTATCTGAGAATGCGTTTTACTGCCATCCAATGAGCTTCTCTCGGATCATGCATATATTTGCTAACTTTATGTATAGCAAAAGCAAGTTCTGGCCTTGTAAAGGAAAGATATTGTAGCCCCCAATAATACTTCTATATAATTGTGGATCAGAAAAAGGATCACCATCAAACTTGGTTAATGACTGTGATGTGGACATCGGTGTTATAGCAGGTTTAGATCTGTCCATTTTGCTGCGAAGAAGAAGATCAAGTTTGTAACGATGTTGAGACAAATAAAGTCCATCAGCACTGCGAATTGCTTCCACACCAAGGAAGAATCCAAGTTCACCCAAATCCTTGACTGGAAAATCAACCTGTAGCAGACTAATCACATGATTTATAAAATTTAGATCAGCACCTGCTAATATGATATCATCGACATAGATCAGAAAATAAACAAGCAGGGAACCACTTTGATAGACATAAAGAGAGTGATCTACTTGACTCCCCTTAAAACCAATAACCTGCATTTTTCTGTCAACCGAGAGAACCACGCCCGTGGTGCCTGGCGAAGACCATAGATAGATTTCTGCAGCTTGCACACATGCTCTGGATATTGGGGATGAATAAACCCGGGTGGTTGAGCCATGTATACGTCCTCATTCAAAAGACCATGTAAAAAGGCATTTTGAATATCAATTTGGCGAAGATGCCAGCCACGAGATATAGCAATGGATAAGACCATGCGTACTGTGGTGGGTTTTACAACAGGGGAAAAAGTTTCCGAAAAATCCACACCCTCCTGTTGATTAAATCCCTTAGCTATAAGCCTAGCTTTGAAATGCTCTACATTGCCATCAGCCTTTCTTTTGATTCGGTATACCCATTTAGAACCAAGGATATTTGCAGCAGGAGGAGAGGGAATAAGAGTCCATGTACCATTTTTAAGCAAAGCATCAAACTCTGAATTCATAGCAGCTCGCCAACCAGCATGTTTAATGGCTTCGGTATAGCATGTAGGTTCAGTGTACATGGTGGTGACAGTAGCCATAAGTGCTCTGGGAAGAGGATACCTGATGTGAGAATCAAGTGGGAGCTTGGGTCTGTGGATGTTATTTTTGTTGCGGGTAATCATGGGATAGGTGTTTGGTTGAGCTTGAGGAATTAATGGTGAAAGTGGTGGAGGTCTTTCAATTTCAGGGATGAGAGGGGTGGGTGTTGGAGAGGAAATGTCGGTGACAGTGGCTGAGGATTGAAGAGATTCAGTGGAAATCACGAGTGGTGGCAGTGGTGCTGAAATTTGAAAATGGAAACCTGCAGAAGAATTAGGAGAAAAACTAGACAATTCAAGATGAGAGGGTAAAGTGACAGAAGAGTGACTATCGGGAGGAAGAACAGTATAGGAAGATTTATATGGAAAATTAGACTCATCAAATATGACATGACGGGAAACATAAATTTTGCCAGTTGAAGCATCAAAACATTTGTAACCCCTATGACCAATACTATAACCAATAAAAATACATGATTTTGAATGAAAATCCAATTTGTGTTTATTATACGGACGCAAATAAGGCTAGCAAGCACATCCAAACACGCGTAAAAATTGAAAATCAGGTTTTGAATGATTCACCATTTCATAAGGGGATTTGTTTTGTAAAATTGGGGTAGGCAAGCGATTTATGATAAAGACGGCTGTTAAGAAGGCATCTTCCCAAAAATTTTGAGGTAAATTTGAGTGGGCAAGTAAAGCAAGACCAACTTCTACAATTTGGCGGTGACACCGTTCAATGGCACCAGCTTGTTGGTGCGTATAAGGACAAGTTACCCGATGGGAAATACCTTGATTTTGAAAAAATTGAGTGAAGCTATGGTATTCACCTCCCCAGTCAGTTTGAATTGATTTTATTTTGGTGTCATATTGACGCTCAACCGCAGCTTGAAATTTTTGAAAAATTGGTAATGCGTCAGATTTTAGTTTTAAAGGGAAGAGCCATAAAAATTTAGTTGAATCATCCAGAAAACTAATATAATAGCGTGCACCTGTAGTGGATAATGTGGGTGCTGGCCCCCAAACGTCTGAGTATAATAATTCTAGTGGTTTCAAAACATAAACATGTTGATGAGAAAATGGTAAAGCATGGCTTTTGGCCATTTGACAATGAGAGCATATAGAGGTTTTATTGTTTGAAAATGATAGTGAAAGAGCCTTATTAATAACTGGTAAAGAGGCATGGCCAAGACGTTGATGCCACAAAGTGGCAGAAACATGAATACTGGAGAGAGCTTGCGGACGAAGTTGAGCAAGCGACATTGAAAAATTGTATAAGCCATTAGTGAGTGGTCCCCGAAGCAGGACGTTGCCCAAGTAATCCTTCACAAGAAAAAAATTGGCATGAAACTCAAAAAAGACATTATTATCTCGACAAAAACGATGGACAGAAAGAAGATTTTTGGTAATATCAGGAACTAACAGTATTTGATTTAGAATGAAAGACTTAGATTGAGAAGAAAAACTGGAATTTCCACTACGAATAATTTCCAAACTTGCACCATTTGCCACTTGAATGTGATCATGACCATTGAAATCCTCATGTGGGAGTTGAATATTGGTTGAGTCATTGGTGAGATGACGAGTGGCTCCTGTGTCGGGATGCCATTCATGGGTAGCAGGTGATGGGCGAGCAGCAAGGAAGGCTTGAGGGGATCTTTGTGGGTGTTGATCCTGGTATGTTACATCAAAACGATGATAACATTTAAGTGCATGATGAACTGGTTTGAGGCATACCTGACAAATAACCGAGGAACTGGTGGCTTGTTCACGATTGTTGTAGCGACCATTGTGAAATTTGTCACGATAATTGTGACCACGATTTCGATTGGAAATCATGTTACCAGGACGGGATGAGAACTGAGGTGGCTGTCTGGCAGCAATATTCACAGAAGCAGCAACATGAATGGACTCATGATGCTGATGAAGACGTGCTTCGATGAGAAAAGGCATAGAGTAGAGTTCCTCCAAAGGAACAGCATCATTGCGAGAAGTGATAGTGGAGACAAAGGAGTCATACTCCTGACCAAGACCAGCAAGAATGTAGGTAAGGATTTCTTCAGTTTTCAGAGGTTGCCCAGCAAGGGCAAGTTCATCAACAATGCGTTGAATGGAGAGAAAAAATTCTCTAGCAGTCATGGCTCCCTTACGTGCAGTGGCAAGTTGTGTGCGAAGCTGGACAACTTTGGCACGAGAAATTGAGGAGAAATTACGTTGAAGAGCAAGCCATACATCTTTTGAAATGGTGTATGACATAACCTGAGAAAGGGCATCTTCAGTGAGTGAAGAATTAATGGTTACAAGGATTAAAGAATCCTGACGAAGCCAATGAGAAAATTCTGGATTGGACACTTTTGAAATAACACCAGTAAGAGTATCTGTGGCATCAATTTCTTGAGGAGGAGGCTGAATTGTGCCATCTAGATAACCCATCACACCTTGACCAAGGAAGTATGGTAATGCTTGAGCCTTCCAAACTGGATAATTGGAGTGATTTAGTTTGATATTTAGCGTAAGAGGTAGATGGGATAGAGAGGGTACAGAGAAGGATGAAGTGGGGTTCGAAGGTGTAGTTGAAGAAGAGGCCATTTGATAGCAGTAGTGACAAATGGAAAAAAATGGAAGAAGAGATGATCAGACGTTGGTCTGTTTTTGAAGCTCTGATACCATGTAAGATGAAAGCTTTTGTATTTTCATGTATCACTGTCAAAGCTTTACAAGATGTTTAAATAGAGTACAAAATAACAAACTCCCTATACATCATCAAATTTGAATTTCAAACTTAAGCTATCTGCTGGATTCTGCAGATGAGAAGATTGAGAGATTTTCGGCAGACTTGATCTTCACTGATTCTTCAAGTTTGACTTGATCTTCCACAACATTGAACCAACACGATTATCAGATTATAATTTATTTTATTTTTCAAATTTTATGAACAATCAATGATTTACCTGCACAAGCTCCTAATATTTATAATTTTTTTCTCAAGAATTTTTTTTTTACCAAAACAAAATGTATGGAACTGCCAAGTGAAATTAAAGATCAGATTCAAGTGAAATAGGTACGTA
Organism: Salix purpurea; assembly: GCA_027405865.1. Lineage (NCBI taxonomy): Eukaryota > Viridiplantae > Streptophyta > Magnoliopsida > Malpighiales > Salicaceae > Salix > Salix purpurea. The sequence continues at coordinate 2,534,114 of JAOWLH010000043.1, read as the reverse complement.
AATTAATTAACCAAAAATATTCAATCTCTGCTTGAAACTTGTATCATGAAATTGAACGTTGTACGTACTTACTGAATATTATTGATTCAACTATATAATTGTTTCACACCCCTTTAGGGTTTTTATTGATAAGCAAGGATCAAGAATAATGAAACAATAAAAACAACAAAAATCACCATGGCTAAACATATAACTAATCCATGGTGTTTATCATTCATTATATCCAACAAAGACAATGAGTTAGAACATAAATTGGACAATTAAGAATTGTATTAATTAGTTCACCATGGGCAAATACGAATTGAATGCACCCCCACTTCGAATTAAGATCTGCTTACATGAACATTGATCTTGTCCTTGACTGGATCAAACCGCATCTCATCTTCAATGCATGCATGGAGGGAGAGAGAGAGAGAGAGAGAGAGAGAGAGAGAGCTTCATTGATTTAGAACATGTAGAGATCAGCTAATTCTTCCAAAGAATCAAAATTAGCATTTGGATCAGCATTTTCAAGCATCCATAAAAGGTGGTCAAAAAAGACAACCTCACATTTCACCACCAAAATATTATCCTCTCCTGGTTTTTGCTTCGACTTCTCAATGAGAGCATTCACCAGAGGATGGCTCAAATACTTGGAGCTAATCACATACCTCTTTCTTGTGCTTCCAACAAATATTGTTTCATGATTTTCATCCTCGTGCTTGCGATCACCCCATAAATCTTCCCTCGCTGATCTAGACCTCAGGCTACTATAAGATGAAGATCTCCCTAGTTGCCTCGACAAACTCTTGCATTTCCTTAGTATCAAATTGATCTTCTTCATTGTTTTCTGCGAGACCAGAAGGAATAGAAAGACAAGTTTAGAAGTTAAATTGCATAAAAATATGAAATTGGCATGCATATATAGGAGACTTGCTACACACTCACAGAAGATAGAACAGCAATTGGGGTGGCTAGCTAGATGAGCCATGGTGGGTGCTATGTCGTTGTTTACATCTGCTGGAAATGTGGGGCATGTTGAGCCTTGCAACCGAACATTTCAATCATTAATGACATAAAACAAGCCATCTTTTTAATTTTATGAATTTGGTGGGGCTTTTACAGACAAAAAAGACATACAAAATCTCTATTTGCGAGTCAATATTCGGGCATTAATGTATTCCCAAGCCCTCGGTTTTCACAACAGGCCTGAAGTCTGTGGAAAGTCTGCTTGTTGAGTGATTAAGCGAGCACTCTGATGATAGCCGATGGGAAAGAAAGCTACATGTTTATTTTCTTACCTTTTCCCTTTTGGTAGAAGAAAATCCAATAAATTAGTGGTTAATTAGGCAATTGATAGACACATTCCTAAAGCTAAATCTCTCAACATGCACTTGTTACAAACATATATACCTCACGAGAAGGCACAGCTAGCTGCTTATTACCGGTAGGTTGATCCCTTTTCTTGTGGCAAGATAATTAAGTTTCGAAAAGATTGCATATTGGCATGGAAAAGATTTGGAATTTTGAGGTTCATACCCCATAACTATACCATCTAATTTTGTCTTCTTTTGAATACCATTTAAAAAATTATTGAAATGGTGATCCGTGATCAGAATGAGAAAGGATATTCTTTTTTTAATCATGGAATTTTGTTTGATCATGAAAAAAAGACATATATATACACACACACACACACACACACACACACACACACACACACAGTTATGTATAATAGTGTTTAACAATAGTTCTAGGGGGTGTAATGTTATGACAAAGAGCTTGCGATATGCACAATAGATTTCAAATTGGAGCTATAACATGCATTCCTTGTAAAAATCTAGGACAACCAGAGTTTTACTTGTTCGTCTAGACCCACAAAGTACTCTTTCTATAACAATAAAAAAAAAACTAGGGTTTCTCTTAAATTTTATAATTATAGTTTCAAACTGTAGAGAAGATGGTGTTTAACTTTTAATTCTTAACTTTGTTTTAGTCTCTAATAAAAAACAGCATACATAACTAGTTAATGAAACATAAACAAATAAAAATCTTGAAACCTAATTAAGAAAAAAAAAACTGAAATAACAAGGGGGACAAATCATAATGTTTGTGTAACTTAACATAAAACATATATATTTTGCTGTCTGGTTGATGCCGAAATGTAACATGCAGATGAGATCAGACGTGAATAAGAGGTGCTACAGCAAGAACTGGCCATGAGGAGGGAGTCCCACCCGGGATGGAAGGCTTGACCGACTGCCTAAACTTTCATGGGTAGCTGACAAAATCTGTGCTCGTGGACTTCAAAACCTCGACCTTCCCACATGGCCACTAAAAATCGAATTGGCTAAGAGAATTGACGACCAAATTTCATGAAGATTACCTGCGAAAAAGCATCTTGATACCCTGTACATGCTGCCCAGGCATGGGCTGTTCTAATTCCTTGAACCTAAAATGATTGATTTTATGCATTTCTCAAAACAAACTAATTGTTTTAATATGAATATAAGAGTATTTGAGATATATATATTTTAAAAAACACGTTGCGGTTTTACTGTCCCCGGACACAGATCATGGTGAATTTCAACAGTGAAATTATCATTTTACCTCTCTGGCCGCAAAATTTAACCCTCGGTATAGGGGGTATTTTGGACATTTCAAGGGAACCTGTGTGGCATTTGCAAATTGTTTGGGGGTGTTCTCATTATTTTTTATTTTTTGCAAGTGAAACTACCGATTTACCCTTAGGTGCTGACAAGAAGACAAAGATTACTTAGGAGTATTTTTGGTTTTTTGCCTAATCTTGAACAGTTAAATAACGAATATGCTCTCGGGCGGGACACAGGCAGTGGGTTGGAGGCGAGGATATTTTAGGTTTTTCATGTTTTTGCACAATAAAACTACTTTAATACCCTTAAAATGATCACCAACAATTGACAGGGTTTGTTTTTAGTTCCTTTCATTTTTTTGGTCAGTAGGCTTTAATTTGTTTTAATTTTATTCTCCAATTGAAATTGGTCATATATATTACTTTTTATTTTGGGTTTATTTTTATTCGGTTCAGTCCTGAAATTTTAGTTTATGTTAGTGATCATTTTAAAATTATTTTTTTTTCCTTTTTTTGTTTTTCTTTTGTGTTTTATGTTTTTTTATATGTTTTTCAAAACAGATGATTTTATGGTTTCATTGTTTATGCAATAATAATAATAATTTTAGTGAATATTTTTTTTATTGTTTCTCCATAAAAATGTTTTGCTTTTTTTTTTGGGAGGGGGGATTTAATGATTTTAATTGTTTGAGCAGTAATGTTGATAATAATTTTAACTTATTATAGTCATGATAATGATGGTAACATGGCGATGGATTTTCAATGATATTTTCTTCTTTTTTTTAGATAGAAAATGAACTACTTATTTTTGTTATATGGTTATTGTAGATGTTTTCACAACTTATATTTTGTTTGTTGTATTTACTTTAAATTGGATTCTAAAATGAATTAATCCTAATATAGTGAATTCGATAATTCAGGTATCCGAATTTTCTTGTTTTTTTTAATGACGACGATAATTTTATGCTGGTGATTTCATTGAAACCTACAAAACAAATAAATTTATATCAATTTAAAATTTATATATTTTTTAAGAAACTCACACTCCACAAAACTTCTGCACCGATTTATTATTCTTTTCAAATTTTTAATATTTTTTACATTCAAAAAAATATAATTCCGACACAACAAAACACGGGTAAATGGAGTATATATATATATATATTAAAAAACAAATAAAGGGTGTGGGAAATTGCCCTGTACACCCCCTCACAAACCACTGTTCTTTTAACAGTGCACGCCCGAAAATGACCCTCGGGCGCGCGGCGAAAGGAGGGGCTGATCCGGGGCTATTCTCGGCTTTTCCATTTAATTTTCTTTTTTTTTTTTAAATAATCAGTGATGAACAGTGTATTGACAATTTCGTCCCCGGTAATAGGACAAAAACAGGCATCGGGCTGAGGGGCACCGACATAATTGCGCGCGGCCGGACCGGCCCGGTCCGGTCCGGTCCGCCGCAACTTTTTATTTTTTTAATATTTTCTGAAATGGCTAAATACGGTTTTAGCCCCTAATACGACAAAAACACTTAATTGGGTGCAGGGGTGAAACGGTAATTGTCCCTATTTTTCGAATTTTATAATCGGCGTCTGTCAGGGCGTGAGGCGCACGCGCCAGACGGCTGTCCGCCTCACGCCCTGTTTAGGCGGCGCGTGCGGTCTCCTCCGGTGGACGGAAATTGTCTACCGGAGGACAGAACGATGCGCCGCCGTGTGATCTTCCTCTCGCGGTGGTGCGTGTCACCACCGGAAGTCCGTGGACGCGGCGGAGGCCGGCTAAAGCCGCCGGCCACGTTTCTCTCTCTTCAGAATGGCAAAGTTTCATTTTGGTCCTTCCACTTTTAATTTCCGGGTTGGCTTTATATAACTCAATCAATTCGGTACAAAAGTTCCGATTTTTGCAATGTTGTCCTCTGATTTCAATTGACAATTAATGTAAGTTGCATTTCAGCCCTTTGACTTTGAATTTTGTAATTTAAGCCCTTGATATTTGATTTTCATTTCAGCCCTTACACTTTTTTTTTTTTAATTCCTACTTTTGTCCATGTATATATAAATGTATTTAACAAAATAATAATAATAATAATAATAATAATAATAATAATAATAATAATAATAATAATAATAATAATAATGTATTTAACACAATAATAATAATAATAATAATAATAATCATGATTTAATTATTTTTCATTCTTACTCTTTTGTTATGTTTTTCCCCTCCCGATAATTTGATAAAAAAATTTTCCAGTAATAGCCATGGTAATTTTTTTTATGTTTTGTTAAAGTTTCTAAGATATTTTTCATCTTTCATTTATTTTTTTCCCTTTCATTATTAAAGTAATCTATGCTTACGTGACAAACTCAACTCAAAATTTTAAACATTTTATCTTTTAATCTATAATTTTTTTGTACTTATATCATATAAATTGATCGTTGTAGATTTAATTGTGTTAAATTATATGCAAAAAAATACCCGCGGCAACGCGCGGGCAATTAGCTAGTATATATATATAACCTGTTCCATGCTCCTGTCCAAACCTAATCTAAAGACATGCATTAGTTCATCACATTAAATGCCATTTGTCTCTCGAGTCCTACAGTAGTCAGTGTCATGTTGGGTTCTTTCTAAATACAGAGAAACCCTACAATCAAAATCAAAATCTAAGCTCAGCCACACCACGTTGTCGAGCACCCATTGTGTTGTTCTCCCCCTTTTTGGTAAAACCAGGGCCCAAGTAACATGGCAATGAGCCTGGCCACGACGACTTGTAGCTTGACGTGTCATTTTCTTCACTTGCTCGACTTGGGTTTGAGTATATATCCCTATATTATATATAAAAAAAGGGAAAAAAATGTATTGAGGGAAAAAATGCAGTGTAAAACTAGTCAGAAAATTAGTCAGGAACTCACATTGGAAGTTTTCGTAAAGCATGGGCACAAAAATTATGATGGGTAATTATAAATTAGTCCCTGTAATTTATCAAAATTAACTAATAATTCCTTGTATTTTAAAAATGAAAAAAAAATAGTCTCCTTGCGACCATCTTCAATCTGGTGTTATGTTTTTTATTTTGTGGGAAAATTAGCGTTGATACTTTACCTTTGTTTTTTTTCCAAAAAATACATTCCGAGCAGACACATATATACAAACTCAATTAACAAAAAAAAATTAAAAAAACTATAAAATTGTCACCGTTAATGATTAAAAAAATATTTTCCAATAAAAATTATTACTTAAACCAATCAATACAATTTTTTTTTTTAAAAAAAAACACCATTAGTTAATTAAAAAAATTAAATATGAACCCTAAACTCTCTAATATTTGCTTTGACAAATTAAATTAAATATTATCATCTCCACCTCCTTTCCATCACTTTTTATTCGCAGTGGCCGCCATTTCTACAATTTTATTGTGTTCATCTCAAAATCAACCAACTATATCACTCACCTCAATTTCTTGAATTTGCTTCTTCTTCTTCTTCTTCTTCTTCTTCCCACCAGCTTGCCTACACTGTAGTAATCTACAAGAAAGAAAAATACGGGAGCATCATGGCAAAAAAATGGCAACAGAACTGGTATGGAACATTACTACAATGAGATATATAACATAATTTCTCCTTCACTGAATGTTGATTTATATTAAATAAACTTAATTATAGATTAAAAAATAGAGTTTTTGTGAGCAATAACCCCTACTATTTTTTTAGGGGTTTGCTGGTTTTGGATAAAATAAAAAAATACCTTGGAACCAATGAAAGTGCCAAGTTATGAACAGATTTTAAAACATAGAAATTTTATATGTATTTTCTATAACCAGGAAGACTAATTTATTAATTTTATTAAACTTAAAGGGCTAAATTATAGTTAAATTACGATTATCTTTCTACTATTTCAAGGGTTTGAGTACAGTTTCTTTAAAGGTAAGCCATAGAATCTCTCTGCCATAATTTCATTGTCATTGCTGTTGTGGATAAGCATCCCAATAAAATATTTTCACACGTTTTTCTTTATATAATTTTATTTTAGATTAAAAAGTCTTGCAGTGCTAAGCTGCTAACTAATTTGAACAAGGAGGTGCTGATCAGTGGCATTGAAGTGCAGAGATCATTTGATGACAACCAAACAGTGATCACAAATGAACCAGCTAGTTAATAATAATGCTGAACGATTGTAATAGAGTTTTGAGCAAGGTTGTAAATTCCATTTCGGTTAATGTTTTTTTTTTTTTAATTAGAACGAAATATTTTGGTTTTGGTGTGCCGTTTCGGGATTATACTGTTTATGTGTGTGTGTATAATTAAAAATATTAATTCAAAATTTTTTGGTTCAAGTCCAAAAATAAAATTATTTAGAATTGTGCAACTTAATCTAAAAAAAAAACACAATAAAATGATTTTTCTTAATAAAATTATGAACATGTATAATATTACGAGAATATTATCATCAATCTCGCAAGGTCATTATATTCTCTGATTATTCTAAAATTTTAACATAATATACATAAATATGTCAAGAGACTTCTCTTAAAATTTCATTTCAATCTAACAGTCAAATTAAGAGATATGATTGATATTGTAAAAATATTTATTATTTTAAAAAAACACTATTTAGCCGAAACAGCACAAGCGAAATGACACCGGTATGTATCAGCCAGTATTATTTGACCAAAAAATCCGGAATGGACCGGAATTTAAACCGAGATAAAAACAACGTCATTTTATCTCATTTTTTTAACCGGTACAAAACGTTTTGTCCAAATGGAATGAAACTGATAACCCTAGTTTTGAGGATTGGAAGCAATGAAACTTCTTTCCAGCTTAGCTTCCAAGTGTCAGATCCAGAGATGATTTGTATTAGCTTAGAAGCAAAAGCATAATCCATCACGATCAATTGGAGAATCTATAATAAGTGATCGAGGCCCCACTGTCACAAGTGAGAGCATAATCAAATGCAAATGATGCTATCAGTTGGAGACAATGAGAGTTGACCCTGATCAGTTTGTACAGGTTTGGAGAGGCTTTCATGTCTGAAAGTTAGGCCAATTGCTTGTGCAAGACTGTAAACAGATATTATGTTCTTATAATGGCAAGCAAGCTTAACGAGAATTTCAAGCTTTCGACCATTTTCATCTCCTGATGATGCAGAATGAGCTTCTAAACATGCCACGTAGCGTATATTTAAACTTGTAGATGCATCTTCTGACTTCTGTCCAGCTCCTGAGGTTACTCAAGTTGCTGTCAGACCTTGACAGCACCTTACCTAGACCTGTTCTTGTAAAATATTCGAAGAATAGTACGTGTGAAAATTCCATTCAGACAATACCTGGGGAGAAGGTAATCCAAATCAGCTTACTTGATACATGCTCTGCTCTAAACTTATCTATAAACTCATGATGTCCCGATGGATGGAGTGAATAATAAACAACAGTTTTGTCTTTCACTGAACCAATCCTATGTATAGTATGAGCTATTCTACTCATCACAGAGCGCTCGGATTACTTAATTGAGCAAAAATTTTGTGTTTTGAATGGATGAGAAGGTAGAAATGAAAGAGCATGTCCCCAGCTCAAGATGATTTCTAAATGAACTCTTGAACCCTTCTTTGATCACTTGAGCTGTATTCAAATTATTCACCAGCTTGATTGTGCTGGAAAAGAAACAAGATGAGTTTATGTTTAATATGATGACTGTCAAACACTGAAACGAATCAGCCTGATCTCATATAAAAATTTAAACTATTAGATGAGCTTTCAGAATATAATTTATATTATTCTCGAACACATTCTTCGGGTGAAAGCCTTTAGGTCTTAAAACTTGCACACAAACCCATACTACCTTGTGTTGAGGATGGTGAAATTCGAACTCATGATCGATGGATCAACAAAACTCTGATAAAAAACACATTTTTCTCTCCTACAGCAGTCGATCAAACTGATTCTCAAACTGCAGTAGAGCAGAAGATTAACATTTTCTTCACTGTGTCAATTTCAAATAAGGAAGTTCAGGAGACAGCAAAATAACCTGAAAGTACGGTCCAAGCTTTTGTTTCCTGCGGAGAATATGAAAATAACTCCTGAATACATAAAGTATATTCAGAAAACTTTTTTCAAATAATTCACCTTCTCTCCAGAAGTAAAGTATGTACGCAACCCCAAAAGGCTATATGTTGCTCTGATGAGGTTCCCAGGGTCACTTTCCTGTAAGCTAGGTCAGATTCTGTAACATTTGCCACATATATGATCAGTTTCATAGTATGCAAGCAAAGATGCTTCACTGCATCCTTTTCAAAATCTGTTAATGCAACAGATCGTGCTGGTTTTATTAAACTTTCCATTTTCATTTTTAGCAGAGAGGTCCCAGGAACATCTCTTTATCGGTTTCTTTAATCTCTAAAGAAGCAAGAGAATTTAGCAAAAGGGGTGAAAAATGTCTAACATCTAAGGTCTCCTCGAGGTACAATGGTTGTCTTGTGATCTTGTCATTGGGCAACTGACGTGGTTCAGCTGCTAACATAGGCAGCAGGACATCAAATGGTTGTGGCGTTTTCATCTTTTGAAAGCTGTATATTTTCAGAAGAAGTAGAATTATCTGCAGGATATGGTAGCTTGGATGAACAGGGGGGGTCTTCTTCTTGACAGAATACGTCCTTTTTTTTGGTGGTGGTTGCAGTGTTGTATTTGAGTTGAAGGCAGTCCATTTCCTGAGCTTCGTTTTGCTCCTTCCACAGTCAACACTAACGTTATGATAATCAAGAGATTATTTGTTGGAGTTACTGTTTACATAATCACAATACACAGGGCACAGAAGTTTTTTTAATTTTTAATTTGGTCACTGAACTTTTATTCTTCGAGTTACTGTTCTTAAGAGATTCAGCTCTTTTGATCTCAAATTGTATTATTTTAGAAGAGAGGATTGAGTTGACAGAAAAGTGAAATGAAAATGATGGGTCACATAGGTGGCAGATTGAAAGAAAATTAACAATTCATTCCAGTCCCTCATTTTATTTTTAGTTATCATGATTCATGACCGTTTTCTTGAATTTTATAAAAATCATGTCAATTAGATTCCGGTTGTTGTGTGTGTGTGTGTGTGTGTGTGTGTGTGTGTGTGTGAGAGAGAGAGAGAGAGAGAGAGAGTTCAACTACCACGACAATTGTTTTATAAGGGTGTTTAGTAGCGTGGTTGTGAATATTTTTCAAATTACTTCTTACTTAGAAATTAATCAAAATAATATTATTTTTTATTTTATTTAAAATTATTTTAATATTAGAACATCAAAATAATCTAAAAATTTTAAAAAATTAGAGAGAGAATTTTTTTTTTTTTTGTAAAACATTTTTTATGTGTTTCCCAAACACCCTATATATATCAACGGTTTCATATGATGAAAGAAGTTAAAATAATATGTGTTTGTTTTACCTTGTAAACAACTAAACAAATAGATATGAACTTAAGAAGAATTATTTATTTATGGTGAATTTAAGTTTTGGGGCAATTTTGTGTTTTTTTTTAATGGAAATTGGTTGGTTTAACTAGGTTTATATTGTGGGTTTTAGGTGTTTTCTGTCAAATAATGGTTGAAAATGAGTTTGGGGTAAAAAAAAAAAAGATCTTGTTTTTCTAGCCACCATGGTAACTAGATTCTAGGGATGAGCAAACAATGTGTCGTCTATTCATGTAGGCAATGCATTATTTAAAAAAAAAATGTTTGGGGTGAGCAACGCATTGTCTACCTTATTAAACTTAAAAAAATAAAGTTGATAGTGTATTGTTTTTTTTTCATTATTGATTCTTTATATATGTATATAAGTTTTCTTGTTTGTTATGGTTGCCTCACTTTTTTCCAATATGATTTAAAAAAAAAAAAAACTTATTTAGTTGATTAGGACTAAAATCAAGTTATTGAATTTCTCTTCTTTTTTGCAAACACGTTAGTGACACCTAAATTTTGTACTATTCTTGTGTTTGATGAAATTATTTTTTGTTTGGGGAAGTGGAGTATAATGGATGCTTCTTATTTTTCATAGTATGGCAGTTGGCATGATCATTGTTCAATGAGTTTTAATATACTTTGATCCTATTATGGTTAGTAAGTGGGCAAATTATCTTAAATCACTTAGCAAGTTGCCCATCATTTTTTCCCATGATTTGATAAGCAATATGGATAATTGCAAGTTGAGTCCTTCTCTTTTATTTTTATATATTTTATATGTTTATTCCATAGTGTTTCTTTTTCTTTGCTGAAAAAAAAAGAAGCTTTCATTAAGAGAGAGAGAGAGTAGATAACTAAACATATCCTTTACAATTTAGATTATAAACAAATATTGTATTCATTCTTATTGAATATAAGATAAAGACATGTCTTGGAAAAAGCTAAACATTACAAACCAAATAAAAGGCGTGGGAAAATTCATGTGCAATGCGCTGTTGACTGAGTGTATTTCCACTGTGGATTGTGGCAGTGTCGTGACGATTTTGGACTTTATGATCCGGCGTCCTTTGTTTTTTTTCTGGGGGTGTTTTTGGTTTTTGGCTCTTTTTTTTCACATTTCCACTTTTGCACAGTGCATTGACGACTCTGACCCTCGAAAAAGACAAAATAGTGCATAGGAGCGAGGGGCTCCGTCGGCTTTTCACAAATACAGTGCACAGTGCACCAACAAAAAAAGCTCTCGATAACGACAAAATAATGCACAGTAAATGGGGACACTGGCGTCCTTTTCCCATCGGTTTTTTCGTGAATCTCGGTTGGGTCAGGGGTGTCTTGGTAATTAGCCTATATTTTATTATATTCCCGTCTACACGGCTGGCGCGTCGTCAGGACGCGACATCGGCGCTCAACGCCAACGCGCCATTTAAGCGGCGCATTCGGTTCCAAACGGTGGTCAAAAATTTTCCTCCGCCGTTAAATACGGTGCGCCTCCAGGTATTCTATCTATCGTCGCGGCGCGTTCCGGTCATAGATGTCCGTGTAAGCGGCGGCAGACGGTGTTTTGTCGGCTATCGTTTTTCTCTCTCCTGTCGACGCAAAGTCAGCTCCGGCCCCTGATGTTTGTGGTAAGTTCATTTGGGTCCCTTAGATTTTGATTTCTTTTTTTTATTACTGATTTATTTAAATTAAGGTTTTATTGTTTTCAATTGTGCCTTTCAATTAAAATTTATTATATAAGAAGTTTTTAATTCAGTCCTTATACTTTGAATTTTTTATTCATTTTTGATTCCTTCAATTTTTCCGGTACGGAAGTCTTTCTTTCTTTAATTTGGTCCTCCAATTCAAATTGGTAATATATACAAAGTTTGATTTGAGTCTCTCTTCTTCTAATTTTTTTACAACATTTATCATTATTTATTTTTGGTCCTCCAATTATTATTTTTTTTCAATTTTATCCTTCAATTGGAATTAATTTTATATATGTTATTTTTTTATTTTGGTCCTTATTCTTTTAATTTTCTATTTGATATTAATTCATATGTTTTTTTTAATGTTTATTTTTTATTGGTATTTATGCATCTATGCTTTTAGTTTTTGTCCTCTTTTTTTAGGTTTTATTCTTAATCGATTCAATCCTGAAATTTTAATTTGTGTTGATAATTATTTCTAAATTAATATTGCATATTTTTTCCCTTTATTTTTTTTATTTTTATTTGTTCTTTTGATTAAATTATTTTCATCATTTTGCTCTTTACGCAACAATCATGACAATTTTAGTGATTATTTTTTAATTGCTCTTTAAACAAATCTTTTGCTTTTTTTTATGATTTTCCAGTGCAATTTAATTATTTTATTTGTTATGACAGTAATATTGATAATAATTTTAAATATTATAATAATCATTTTACTATTAATATTGCTCCTTTTTTTTTCTCTTTGTTCATGTTTTTTTGTTTTTTGCTTCTTCTTTTTTGGTTCTTTGGATTCGATGATTTTTATGATTTTACTATTTATGCAATGATCATGATAAGTTTGGTTGTTTATTTTTCCTTTTTTATACAAAAATCTTTTACTTTCTTTTAATGATTTCTCATGGCAATTTAATTATTGAAATTGTTTTGACAGTAATGTTGATAATAATTTTAACTGTTATAGTAATGATAATGACAATAACATAAGGATTAGATTTTCAATTTATGTGTTCATCGTTTTTGTTGATAGAAAATTAACAATTTATTTTGTTATTTGATTATTGGAGGGTTTTTTTATATTAATTCATTTAGTTTTTTTTTTAATTCTTAGACAATGTTTATTTTTTATGCGTATTTATACATTTATACTTTTACTTTTTTTATAGTTTTTTTTGCTGGGATTTTTTTTCCGATTCAATCCTGAGATTTCAATCTAAATTGGTTGTCATTTAAAAATTAATATTTCTTCCTGAAATAAAAACTTTCGTTTCGGTACGGAAGTTTTTATTTGTTCTAATTTGGTCCTCCAATTGAAATTGGTTAATATGATACTTTTCATTTCAGTCCTCCTTCTTTGAATTTTGTTATTAAATTACACAACAATTATCATTATTATTCCATGATTTATTTTGGTCACAGAGTTTTTATTTGTTTCAATTTTATCCTTCAATTGAAATTAATTATATATTTCATTTTTCATTTCGGTCCTTATTCTTTGAATTTTTTTATTGGATATTAATTCATTTGGTTTTTTTTTTATTCTTTGACAATGTTTATTTTTTATTAGTATTTATGCATTTATGCTTTTAGTTTTTTACTTTAGTTTTTTTTCTCTTTTTCTTGAGGTTTTATTTTTAATCGGTTAAATCCTGGATTTTTAATTCATGTTTGTAATCATTTTAAAATTAATATTGCTCCCTTTTTCTCTTTATTTTTTTTGTGTGTTTTCTGTTATTTTTATTTGTGCTTTGGATTAGATGATTTTTATAATTTTATTATTTGCGCCATCATAATGATAATTTTAGTGAATATTTTTTTAATTTTTTATATAAATCTTTTCATTTTTTTAAAGATTTTCTTGAAATTTAAATTTATATCGATTATCATTTTAAAATTAATATTACTCTATTTTTCCCTTTATTTTTTTTTGTTTTCTTTTATTTTTATTTGTTCTTTACATTAAATGATTTTTATGATTTTATTATTTTTGCAATAATAATGATAATTTTAGTGATTGGTTTTTTATTGTTCTTTTATAAAAATCTTTTGCTTTTTTGTAGTTATTTTTCATGGCAATTTAGTTATTTTAATTATTTTAACAGTAATGTTAGTAATAATTTTAGCTTTTATAGCAATGATAATGACAATAACGTCATGATGGATTTTTAATTTATGTTTTCATCTATTTGTTGATAGAAAATGAACTACTTATTTTTTTTATTTGATTATTATAGGTGTTTTCACAATTTATATTTTATTTTTGTTTGATTTATTTTGAATTATAAAATGAACTAATCTTAATACAGTTAACTCAATAATTCAGATATCCGAGTTTTCTTGCTTTTTTAATGACGATGATACATTTATGCTGGTTATTTCGTTTGAAAATACTAAACAGGTAAATTTATATCGATTTAAAATTCATATATTTTATAGAAAATTTGCACTTGACAATAAATTTATATTATAATAAAAATAATACACCCAATTAATATATTTTTACGTTGAAAAAAATATTGTTCCGCCCGCGGCGAAGCGCGGGGGCATTATCTAGTGTCCATTATAAGACATGTTGAATATAAGCTTCAACATAAGAAAGTTCAACATGGTATTTTATCTATAAGAATGGTATGAAATTTTATTCCTAAAACACATCAAAGTAATGACCTCTTTATATTTCTTTGCATATTAACTAACATTTTGGATTTCTTTTTATGATTATTAATTTAAATAATTACATTAAATGGTCGTTGTTTTCCAAATAAATACATAAAAATTTGAAGGTCATCACGAGTAATACTTATCACAATGTCAAGTTATTCATTGACGCTAAAATAGTTAAGATAGACAATTCAATTCCATGAGTTTCCAAACAATATAACTGAATTCAATTTTATAATTTAATATTTTATTCCAAACATAAAATTATAATAAAAAATAAAATAAATTCAAATCATATGTGAAATTAATTCATTTCCATATATGATTTGGTTTCAAACAGGATGAGGGATACTGAGCCCGAGTTACAATGGTTTATAGATAAAACTAACACCACTAATTAAAAGTATAGCTATAAAACCTGGTCAGTGCATGGCCTTGTTCAAAGCTTATTAGCTGAGTCAATTTAAAACAATATTGTTTTGAGATTATTTTTTTTTATTGAAATAATGTAATTTAAAAAGGTCAAACTAGTTCACATACTTGTTTTAATTTGCCTGCGAGTTGATTTTTTTTACAAAATCAAAACAACATTGTTTGATCCTTTTTTTTTTTTTTGAAAAAAATAATATTGAAACGAAGTCATTTTATTTTACTCGAGTTAACCGACTCGACTCATGACTTAAGCCTTAAGTTGGTTGAGTTTAGTAACTTTGGTTTCACTTTACACACTAAGTGAAAAATATTTAATCTTATTAAAAATAAATATTATATTTTTGCAATTATAATCCATTTGGCATTTAAAATGCCCTTATAAAAATAGAAAAGAAAAGGGAAACTAATAACATTAATTGTTATGTCTTACCACCAACACCTCAAAACCATATTCCTTTCTCAACCCACTAATAAACCATCAATAACTTTCATAGCCTCAACACAACCCTACAATTGTCTCTACCATTACCATCTCTAGCATTAAAGCATTCATCATTTCTTAATCATTAGCATAATTGATTTGCTATTTATCTCCTTCAAACATGATACCAACATCTATATAACCAACCACACCATGAACCATTAAAAAACACTCAATTTAAGCCTATAAATCACACCAATACTTTTCCTTATTTTTTCATAACCATATGGACAACAAACATCAACCATATTAGTTATTTTCTCTTTCCCAAATACCATAAAAAATGACAATGTCAATAACTCATTACAAACCATCCAATAACTCACCAAGTCCTAACCACCACTCGTTGGACCTCCATTACATAATATTTTTCTCTACTATAAGCTCAACAACACCCATAAAACAAAACTCTACCCGTCTCTTCCTTACTCTCTTACTAATCTTATTTTTTTCCTCACACAACCACACATTAACCCATCATAGTATCAATCATTGCCTTACTCACCATCATCAAACCCTTCTTTCTAACAAAAATATTTGATTGGTTAAGAATTAGGTTTGATGGTTTTTCTAGATATGATGCTTCTGGTTTAATGACCTAGGTCACAAGTTTAAAAAGTTAATATAAGTTGACATAATTTATTTAACTTATTTTTAAATATGATTTCAACATTCAACATTAATTTTTTAACAATTCTTGTGTTTTTCTTTGTTTTTTTATTGAGTTATCCTAGTCTCGTGACTTAGGTTTCTGATTTGGTAGGTTAACCCAAGTTAGCTCACCTTTTTGTTACCTACATTGCAGGTTTGTCGTGTTAACTCGGGTTGATACAAAGTGATTTTTTTTTGTCTTTCTTTTGTCCTATTTTTTCAATCAATATTTAGTTTGCTAAAAATAAGGTGCATTTTTTTCTTTTGAAAACAAAGTTGTTGTTTTTTCATGTTATAGTGATTGCTTCTTTTTTAAAAAAAATAAAATTAATCCATTTGTTTTTTTATTATCTAATTAAAATAAAACTAATTTATTTGATTGAATTGAATATAGAACTGAAGTTGCAATTTTTTTAATACATGCTTGCGGTATCTAAACATTGATTTAAAAGTAATAACAATTTAACCCCACAAAGTAGAGAGTTTCCACATCTAGAATTCAAATAAAATTGAATAATGTACTTGAATAATACATCATGTGTATTGTCCTTATAAATTGACAAGGTGCTATTATCAAGGTCTATTATTGATAAAATTATACAACAATTGATAATTGGTTAGTGAGAGAGTTTTCATTAAATTCCATAATCCTAAATCTTCTAAGAAACTTTAGAATTCAATTACATGACTAATAATTTTAAAATTAAATATTATCATAACTTTTTCATGCAAAACACCCTATTAAACCTTCATATCAACCTATTTTTAATTAAATTAAAATCTCTAATGGAAGAAGTCCTCCTAAAAGATCAAGAAAATCTGCCTACTTTCCCTAAAGCACAAACCTCATGACACTAATCCAAAATCTTCCTAATTTTTAATTAAAGAAAGCACTAATCCAAAACAATCAACAACATGAACCTATCTCCATCACCAAACTCATGACACTAACATCTAAATAAATAAATAAATAAATAAATAGTCTTCAATCACATCATATTTCATTATTTTATGCTCCACCACCCTCAATAATATAACAGCAAAATTCCCATTTCATGAAGGGAAAACACAAGCAGAAGCCTCCTGCCTCTCCTTGTCAACCTCTGTAGCTTTCTCTTTATACCAAAAAAGCAAAATCACCACCCCCCAAAAAATAAAATAATAAAATAAAACACCAAACAAAACCAAAACCACAAAATCAATAAAAAAACATTTTAACTCAAGAAATAATTTTTCTCTAAGTAAATCACTAAGCTATTTTCATATCATATTATAACTCTATGATCATTCCAAAAATATTTTATCACTCAAAATTATTCAATTTTAGAAGAAAAAACCTAAAGACACTTAAATTTTGTGGAAAAAAAGACAACAATATCATTTTTTCTAGAAAAAAAAGAGAAAGAGAGAAAGCAATGGATTATTCTTTTTCGACAAATACTCACCGACCTCTCTTTTAGTATCCATCAATGAAATAATAATAATAATTTATATTTTTAAATATTTCTAATCGATTCGTTATCTCTTTCTCTCTAGGGCTCCTGTCTTCCTTTATAACCCAAAAAGAAAGAAAGAAACTATATAGCTTAATTAATCAGCATGAATTATATGTAGTTGAGATGCACTCAATTCTCACTGTACAGGAACGGATCCTTCTCTCCAGAAAAACCCTTTAAGGGTTTTTAGCGTTCAGTGCCTTTGTTTTGTTAGATTTATAATTTTGTTTTTTGAATTAAGAGTTTAGCAGTATTTTTTTTTTGTGGGGTTTAAATTTAAAAGAAAAAACCCAAAAGATAGAAAGTGTAGATGATGATGGATGGGGGTAGTATTGAGCAAACTCCCAAGATTGGAGATAACTCTGCAGGTTTGTTTTCTTGATTAATTTCTTGAATGTTTTTTGGAGATCTGTTTTGATGCTGTTTGTGTTCGTTTCTCTATAAAATAAAGAAAAACACCATGGGATGTTGTGTAAATGGTTTGGTTAAGTCATTTGGTTTTGTGGGTCAACGTTAAAAAAATGTGGGCTAACTTTGAATTTGTGCATGATTTGTGTTTATAGGATCTGCTTTGTTTTGAGTTTAGTGGAACTTGGTGGGTTTATTTGAAGTTAAACTGAACAGTTTTATTAGCTTTAAATAGTTAAGTTAGTCCTTGGATTTTGCAAATTCTGTTGGTGCTTTTGTTATTAATGGTTGATAAGGGAATACTTTTTTTTTTTGTGTGTGTGATTTATTAGTTAAGATTAGCATCAAGGCTGAGCGCTGAGCTCAATGTAAATTATTAATGCGTTCTTGTTCAAACACTTGCCATCCACTTGTTTGATGCATTTTTGGTTTTGTAATGTGAGTCTAGCTTCTCTAAACGTGGAGCGTGCACCATTTTCTGGGATTAACGTGGTTTTCTTACTTGGATTCTTTTTGTGTGCAGAAGACACTGTATTTGATGCATCTCAATATGCATTCTTTGGTAAAGATCTTGTTGAGGAAGTTGAGTTAGGCGGATTGGAGGATGGTGAGGAGGATTTGCCTGTGGTTGATTTAGAAGAGGAGGAGTTTTTCTTTGATAGACAAGAGGTTCCATTCTCTCATCATTTTGATATTTTCTCTACTTTTTATTTGATTATATGATTTACATTGAAATGGAACCATTTTGGTTATTAGGAATGTTTACATATTTTTTCAGAAGAATTAGGGAACTGTTCCATTTTTTTGTGGGTTCTTAATATAAGAATGTGGATCTTCTGCAGTGCTTGAAGTGTCACTTTGTACTCTGGCAGCGTCAAATTTCCAATGAAGTTTAGACCAAAGGGGTTGAAATTAGGAGATTATAAACTCATTTTGTGTGGAATTTTAAAATAGGTCCCTAAACTAATGAATTAACACCAAACACTTCCATTAACTTTTTGTTATGTAACCATACAAAAGTTGAGGTCTCTGTCTGTTGTTGTTGCACTTCATGCCAGCTATATTTGTTGAAATTGTGGACTAAAGAACTCCCAACTAGTGATCGGATGTTATATTAGAAGTTTTTGTAGTTGAGGGATGTGATTTCAATTGGATAATTATCGAGGGGCCACAGTTACAATCTTTCCTTTTCTTGGTGGCCTTTTCATTCTGAGGAGGTGGGGGTTCAAGATTTGATCCTAAACTCAAGAATAACTTGGTCCCTAATCAATTTATAAATGCTAGCAGTTGATCTCTGTTTCAAAAGTGGTAGCTACTTTGTTGGTGCCTCTAATTGTTCCTTTCTTATTTGCAGGGTGAGGTTTTAAGATCTCTATCTGATGTTGATGATCTTGCAAGTACATTTTCAGAGGTCAGTCTACTACTCACTTATGCTATTGTGTATGCTATGAAGGCCGTCAAAAAAAAATCTTGTTGATAAACTTGCATTGCTTGGATGTCTTTAATATATCATTCTTTTTCATGTTTCCAAGTGTTAGGTTGTGTTTAGTTAGTGTCCTTGGACAATAAGGGATAGATGCCGAAGGGACATAAATTTGTATGGTTGAAGGAACAAAGACAGAGACATAATAACAAATTTGTCTCTGAAACATTTTGGAGTGTATTTCTGTCCTTTCAATCCCCTTTATCCTAACCGTCTCCATTCTGTCTCTCCTGTGTTGAGATAGTAACTAAACACTATTTTAAAGTATCTAACAAGCAAGAAGACAGCCATCTCATTCATGTCTTAAGTGCTTCTCACAGTTGAAGAAAACAAATGGGTTGGATATTTATGCAGAATTTTATTTGGATTTGAGGTTGCAATTATGTAATTAATATGTTTTTAGATAACCATTTATTTTGGCAAGTTTTAACTTGCTTTTTGCATGGAATTCCTTTTTACTCAATCCCCCTGCACAGCAATTAGCCTATTAGTCACATGTTTAAGGATCAACCTTTGGGTGAAAGCTCTTCGCATGAGGGCTTATTATTTATATTAGCACCAGACAACATTGGTTTATACATAGCTTCTTGAATGCTATTAACTGCCAGTAGACCTGCCCCCATCTAGAGAGGAAAAAGGAGAGCAAAGAAAGCAAAAAAATCCTTCTATATTTGAACACGTTTGTTCATTGATATCTTTGCTGAAGCAAAATTGAAATGTGCAGGTTTATGTGAAATTTGAAAGTCAGTGTATGCTTTGATACTTCAGCAAGTGTGGAGAACCTTCTGTTTTCTAGAAGATGGCTTGAATTTAAATAAAGAAAATGATAGTGATGTTGATTTTCAGTGTTGAGCCTTAACTCTGTTTGGTAAAGGAATGGAGTGTAATTGGGGTGTAAATTTAAATCTTATCAATTTGAAAAGAGAGGGGAAAGGAAGATTAACCAATATTTTGTTTACTTTGGGTCTTATTGGCAGTAGTAGGTATATTGGTTGTTTCATATCTTTGTATCAGTGTGAGAAATATTTCAGAATATCTGATTACGACGGGTTTGCTTAATTTGGTATGCTTGATTGCTCATTTATTTCAGTTGAACAAGGTTGTGAGTGGACCAAGCACTGGGATAATTGGTGATAGGGGCTCTAGAGAAAGTAAGTATTCAATTGCATAATTTTATTTAATAATGTGAAATATAAGATTGAAACTTAATCGATCCATAAATTATAGTTTTTTTCCCTGCTGCGCCCACGCCCATCATCTATTTTCGGTTTTCTGTTAGAACATTCTTCTTAATTCCAGTGTTTTGTCTCTTAATCATACTGTATTTTTTTCTGAAGTCCAGCAATTGACTTATTTGTGTTTAAGATTGCACATGGATGAGGCTGTTTTACTGCACTATTGTCCTGGCATATGCTATATGATGTGTGCAGTATGGAGCTCTTTAGTTATGGTCAAAATAATATCAAATTTATGACAGTTTGAACACTGTAGAAAGTTGTTGGTAATTTCTTGTTCAAGATGTGTACCTGTTGCAAAATGAAAAGTAAACATGTACCCATGTCACTTGTTACTTCATAGATTTTTTATACGTTCCTTCAGCCTTGTCAATTGCATTTCAATGGAATGGGATAGACTATGTAATTGCAGTGCAAAGTTATCCCAATAATGGTGTAGGTTTACTGTCGTTAGAATAAAGGGAGGTGTTATCTGGCTAGTTAAAATTCTAGACTTGGCTGAACTGAATCTATATGCTTGACATTTGTTCAGCATCATGATTATTAAAATTCTTTATGATGATTTCATTGTATCCCATTTATTTAATCCGTGTTTAAAAATTTAGTAAAATGTTAATCCTTAAATTGTTTTAAAAAAGATTTTTCCAAGTTTGGTTTTGTGAAAACAAATATAAATGAAACCTGTGTGATAAAACCTTCCAGGTTCATCTGCTGCTGAATGGGCACAGGGAGAGGAATTTCCTAACTGGTTTGATCAGCAGCTACTTGATCCAGATGGCGTTCAGGATGGTAAAAGATGGTCTTCACAGCCATATTATTCTACTGCTCACGTTACAGAGTCAAAGCCTCTGCACAGAACCTCTTCATACCCTGAGAAGCAGCAGCAGCTACCACACCACCATCACTACTCTAGTGAACCTATTCTTGTGCCAAAATCTTCCTACTCTCCATATCCTACCCAAGGTGGACAATCTCCACAGGCTTCACCAAACCAAAGTCATCTAAATATTCCATATCTTTCTGGTGGTCACCAGATGGTGTTATCTTCACCGAATCTCCCTCACTTCTCTAATTCGCAGCCTCCGTTAAGTGGCTTACATCATGGATCACCACATTATGGTGGGAATTTGCCTCAATTTAGTTCTGGTCTTTCTGCTAATAGCCGGCCACCAAGCCAATGGGTCAACCATACAGGCTTATATCCTGGGGATCATCCCAATCGCATGAACAATATGTTGCAACCACCATTACCTCATCAAAATGGGCTAATGCCTCCACAGTTGATGCCGCAACTGCAGTCACAACAGCATAGGATGCACCCCTCAATTCAGCCATCATTGGGCCATCTATCGGGGATGCAGTCTCAAGTATTTAATCCCCATATCTCTCCACCCTTGCCTATGATGAACAACTTTGACACAATGCTTGCTCTTGCTGATAGGGATCAAAGACCAAAATCTGCTCAGAAAGTTAGAGCAATTATGCGATATCCTCAGCAAGGCTTTGATGTCAATGGTCAGAAGATTGATATTGGCTGGCCACAGTTCAGATCCAAGCATATGACCACTGATGAAATTGAAACTATTCTCAGAATGCAGCTGGCTGCAACACACAGTAATGACCCATACGTGGATGATTATTACCACCAGGCATGCCTTTCAAAAAAAACAGCGGGGGCAAAGCTCAAACATCATTTCTGCCCAACTCACTTGAGGGATCTTCCTTCCCGAGTACGTGCTAATAACGAGCCACATGCTTTTCTCCAGGTAGATGCTCTTGGGAGACTTCCTTTCTCTTCAATTCGTAGGCCCCGCCCACTTCTAGAAGTTGAACCTGCAAATTCATCTGGTGGTGGCAATGCTGAGCAGAATTCTGTTGAGAAGCCCCTAGAACAAGAGCCAATGCTTGCAGCAAGAGTCACAATTGAAGATGGCCTCTGCCTTCTTCTTGATGTAGATGATATTGATCGTTTTCTAGAATTCAATCAATTCCATGATGGTGGAGCCCAATTGAGACACAGGAGGCAGGTCTTGTTGGAAGGGATGGCAGCATCTATGCATTTGGTCGACCCGCTTGGCAAGAATGACAATACAGTTGGGCTTGCTCCCAAGGATGATTTTGTGTTCTTGCGATTAGTATCTCTTCCCAAGGGACGGAAGCTTCTTGCAAGGTACCTTCAGCTTCTTTTTACAGGCAGTGATCTCATGCGGATTGTTTGTATGGCCATTTTTCGTCATTTAAGGTTTTTGTTTGGAGGTATCCCTTCTGATCTCAGAGCTGCAGAAACCACAAATAACCTTTCAAGAGTTGTATCTTCATGTGTACATCGCATGGATCTTGGTTCACTTAGTGCTTGTCTTGCTGCGGTGGTTTGCTCTTCAGAGCAGCCCCCACTTCGCCCCCTTGGAAGCTCAGCTGGAAATGGGGCTTCCCTCATTTTGATGTCTGTTTTGGAGAGAGCAACTGAACTATCTAATGATCCTACCACCTATAATGTGACAAATCGGGCACTTTGGAAGGCCTCATTTGATGAGTTTTTTGGCCTCCTTGTCAAGTATTGCATAAATAAATATGATAGCATCATGCAGTCTCTATCAGATTCAGATCCAGCTGAAGCTATTAAGAGGGAACTACCTATGGAGCTCCTACGTGCAAGTGTTCCCCACACTAATGACTACCAGAAAAAGCTGTTGTATGATCTTTCTCAACGTTCCTTAGTTGGTCAGGATGGTGGTAATGGTGGTCACATCAATTCTCAAGCAGTGCTGAGTTAATATGAAGCTGCATGAAAATCGAATACCAGGTCACTGAGAAACACAGTTCTGGTCATGTGAATATGGCAGGAATTCTGTTGGAGCAGCGATATCATTGGGGGTTTGCTTTTAATTTGTTGTCCTCATCGTGACTAATTCAGAACACATGAACTAAGTGAAGCAGAAGCTTCGGGAGCAACCTGTCACAAGAGCCAGCTTAGTTTTCTAGTTTCATTTTTTTGTCATTTGCAATCAATTCCGTTCTACTGCCTCGACTAAACTTGTGCAAGGCCTGTCCTCTGTTGTGTTAGAGTTCTGTTGGGTTTTTGTCATGCCCCCCCTCGTTCTTATAGTTCCTTTTGTCTCGAGAGCCTATTTTGATGCTCTGTTGTGAAATTCCGGAGATGGAGATGTAGTGGGTAGTTTGTACAGGGTTTGCAAAAAGGTTTCCCACTTTCCTCTACTATTTGTTATCAAGGAGGTGGGGTGGATATGATTTTCATGTTCTAGTATGGGCAATGTGACATCCTTGTGTAGTAGATGGCAATAAAGCCATGCAGATGCTGGTGGTTGTGTTGTCGAACTGGGAAGCTATGGAGTTTGAATTCTTCTAGTAACATTGGATGTCTGTCTCAGTTTTTCTCAAAACAATCATTTATATTTCCTTAATGCCACACTGCATGCGTTTCTTCTATTGTTATATGATTCTTCCACCGTGCCAAGTTTAATCTGTGGAGAGATATCATCGTGATTTTTTTTGTTAGAGTGCTTGCTCATGTTTTTGGACAAACAGTACTGACCAATGCTTGCATTCAAACATTCCATTCCTACTTTGTTGTGTCCGAATTTAAACAATATCCTTGGGAGTCTAATTTGAAGTAATCTGAACATTGGATGGATTAACAAACCGAGACTTTCATGGGGTCTTAGTAATTTTCTAAATTGAATCAAGATATAATTTTTTATTATTGGGGTTTTCTCATTATCCCTCTTCGTAATTGGCAATCTTTTCTCTTAGACCTTAGATTTTGTTATTAAACTTAGACCCTATAGATTTGTGATGAACAATACTCTGTTAAACTATACAGACGTGTTTGCCAATCACGGCCGACTCTTCTCTTGGACTCTGGTTATGCTGAAGGTGAATTCTCCTGACTATGATAACAGAACATAAAAAAATCAACATCAACCTACACTATCATTAACTGACTGTCCACCGATATTGAAGACATTCCCTCCCCATCCCTCTTAGAGAATAATATAAATTATATTTTAGGGTCTCATTTAATAGTTTAAATTTTTAGGTGAAATGATTCCTTAACATGTTAATCTATTAGGTGAGATGATTCCTTAACATGGTATCAGAGCCTTGTTAACCAGTGATCACGAGTTTGAATCTCATCACTACTCTGATGCAACATATGAGCCCATCTGATTGGTCATGAAAAGATGAAACGCAGCTCACAGACTGTTCGTCAGTAAAGAAACCAAAGGTGATCTCCAGAGTACTCAAATGAAGTTCTTTATCGAGTTCGAACCAAGTCTGTGGACTGTTAACGCAACAAAATCGTACGAGTCCTTGGTCATCTCACATGTAATCAGTTTCAACTGTTGGTTGTTCAATAAATCAAGTAACCCAGCAAGACAGGCCATCAATGGTGATCAAGCATCAGCTCGAAAACAATGGGGATTCCTCTTGACGACGAGGCCAAAACGCCAAAACTTTCTTATATATCTCAAATGTAATATCCGGGTTTTATTGTGGTTGAGGAATCAAGAAAAACCCTTGCATTGTTGAGCTCTTATTGATTTCGTACTGTACTGCAATCAATGCCTCCTAAATTTGAGCCTGCTCTACTTATTCCCCCGTCGTGGACAGAACCACTCAGAGAACTGAGATTCAGAACAAAACTTCCTGCCCCGGGTTGCAATATTAAAGAATATGTTGTTTTCTTACTACTCTAATAAATATCTAGTATTTAAGCTACGAATATTTTAGAAACTAATCGATTGACTATATGGTATATTAAAATAACAATGTAATCTTGAACAAAAAATCCTTGTTACAAAAAACCCGAAGCAAGATTTTAGGACATGTTCTTCTTATCAAGATTATCAAAAAAGAAAAGAAATCTTATCAGATCGATTTGTTACTTCCTGTAATCATTGATGCTTGGTTTTTCTCTTGCAAGTAATGGACTTTTGGAACTGTATAGTTTGATCTTTTGTAAGGTAAAGTCTCCTTGATCATCCATAATGATCATTTACTTTCGATGAGAGGTGTTTGGGAGTGTGTTTGGGAAATGTTTTTGAAAAATAAATAAATTATATTTTATTTTAAATTAAAAAATTTAGTGTTTTCACATCATTTTCGTTATGAAACTTTGTAATGATGCAGGGAAGATAGAAAATGTATTGCAAGGCTTACTCCATTAAAAAACAAAAAGACAACAACTACTTGTGTTAATATTTTCATCTAAAGTGCTAAACAACATTGTATTACGAATCCAACGTTAACATATCAAGGACTAACAAGATTACCTACAAAACTGGACAGAGAAAAAGGGGGGAAATCAACACCAGCCTCCACTTTCGTAACTTACTATCCTCCAGTGATCAAATTGAAGACATTCCTTCCGTACCCTGACTCCAGAATGCTGAGATGTGGTTGCAGGCATAACAAAAGTTTCTGGTAGAGTTGACTGTCTGATTTCCTGGTGACTTTTAATGCTTTTTGGATAACATAGTTACCAAATTCGTCTTTAGCAGCATTCAATGGTTTGTCGAGGCTGCTCAGAAAATCCTCAACCACCCAACTCTTCCATTTTGTATCCAAGCATTGCTCGGCGATATGACTGCCTCCTTTCTGAAGTGAGATGGTTGCATAGTAGCCTCTGAGATTATGGCATATTTTTTGGGTGAATAAAGGATTATTGAGTGATATGAGCTTCTGAACCACATAGTTCCCTTCCGGGTCCTGCGAGAGGTAGGCTACATTTGTGGACAAAATATCCAGGAGCCGATAACTTTGCATACCTTGGATGGTGTTGAAGACCCTGATTAAGGATAGGGATCCTTCATGGTCTATTGCTAAATCAAGACAACTTTCAATGGCTGCCTCATATAGCAACTTGTTATCTTCAGCACTCAGTTTCTTAAAGCACTCTGATATAACATATGAACCTATCCGATTCGTCATGATTGTAAGAAACGCCGCACACAGATTGTTCGTCACTAATGAAACCAAAGGCGATCTCCGGAGTAGTCTAATGACCCTCTTGATCGAGTTCGAACCATGTTTGACGAGTGTTAATGAAACAAATTCGTCCAAGTTCTTGGTTATCTCATATATAATCAATTTCAATTGCTGATAGTTCAGTGAATCGATTAGTTCACCAAAGACATGCCGTCCATGTTGATCATGCATCAGCTCCAAAACAACAGCGGTTCCTCTTGATGACAAGGCCAGAACTTTATTACATATCTCACTTGTAATCTCCGGGTTCCTCAACCTCAATAGACCTTGAATTGTTCTTAAACCATTTTGGTTTGAACAATGGTTGACAAAAGTATCTCCTCGAAGCAAACCAAGAAAAATCCTTACTTTCTTGAGCTGTTCCTGGTTCTGCACCATATTATTATCTCCCAGGCTCGAACCAGCCCTACCTGTGCCCTCATCAAGGGCAGAAACACTCAGAAAATCGGGATTCGGAACAAAACTTTCTGCCCAAGGTTGCAATCTTGAACCCTGAAAACTCCCTCCATTGCTCAAACTGTTAGATCCCGAGACAGATTCTGATAACAGCGGTGGTGGGACCGGCATTGAATTCTCAAACCCAGTCTGGCACTGTGAGAGCCCATTAATCCTGCTTTCTTGAATTCCTTGTAAAGAACCGCCATTTTCATCCAAAAAGTTTCTTGTAGACAAACCGTCAGCGCTCCCTTCTGTCAAACAAAGATTCTCAGCAGAAAGCAACAGGTTCTCAGCAGGAGAACTTACCGCAGCAGAAGAAGGCATTGCGTCTGAACTTTCAGGAGCAATGTTATCAGAAAGACCAGAAGATTTCTCCATAGAAAACAAAACAGAAAAAGACAGAAATGAGAGAAATATTCAAGACAGGGAAGAGTGAATATAGAAGTCTCTCCTGGTTTTTTTATAGAGAGAATTGTAGAGAAGAGTGCACTACTCCTTGCTGGTATACGATTACTTGTTTGCAGAGAAGAGTATTTCTGCCTTTCTCTGTGCGCTAAGGGAAAGGTCTTGCTTCCTGGGGGACAATATTTTGAGTTATAAGAGAAATTAAATCATATTGTATTACTCACAGAATAATAAAAAAAAAAATAAGAGAAGAAATTATAAGGATTAACAAAAAAAAGTAGGCCGGTGTCTTTTTGAGAGTGTAGTTGATGTTACTTTTGAAAGTGTTTTGTTCAGAAATACATTAAAATGATATTTTATTTATTTTTTAAAAATCATTCTTGACATCAATACATGAAAATGATCTAAAAACACAAAATACTTTTAATTTAAAATAAAAAATAAAATTATTTTTTTCAAAAATATTTTTTAAACACAATGTTAAACAGCTCAAAGACATAACTATAAATAAAAATTATGTGAGGTGGGGCTTAAGAGGTTTTTAATGGTTAAGATATCTTTTATTTTGATTGAGTTCAAACTTGAGATCATAATATTGAAAGAAAATCCATTATTTATTAGAGTAAATGCATAAAAATATATTTGTGGTGATTTTGAATTGATTTAAGAATTGAAAAGAAAAAGGGAGGAAATAATGTATCACCGTAAACCTAATTCCATCCAAAAAAAAAAATTACTTGACTTGTTTGTTTTTGTATTACAAATATTTTTAAAAAAAACTTGATATTTTTTTATTTTCTTCAAAAAAAAATTATATTTTTATATTATTTTGATGTGTTAATATTAAAAATAAATTTAAAAACAATATTTTCATATATTTTGAACAACAAGAACTTCGATGTACATTCTTCTTTAGGAGATTTTCGATCTTAATATGTAGAAAAAAGATTGTAAGACAAAAATAGAATAAAATTTTAATTATTTCACTAAAGAATAGGTCAGTTTGGGCTATTATTATAGTTTTTTCAATGTTATATTATATTTAGTTATTTTTTAATAGCAAGATAAATAGAAATAGTGGAGGATACAAGGGACTTCAAAACTACGCGAGAAACATTTATTTTATGGTTTGTTTATTTAACAAGAAGATCCTACACATGCTTTTTTTTTTTTTTTTATAGGAGGAAACCTCTTTTTTTTTTTAAATATATTTTCTGGATCTAGATGTGTACAAGAAATGAATGATTTGATTGAAACTTGAAATTTACTATGCAAATCGCAAACTCTCTATTATTACATCACATGCTTTTTTTTTATACGAGGAAATATTATTTTATAAAAATGTATTTTGTGGGTCTAGATAGGTGAGTAAGATCCTAATTATCCCGAATTCTTATAATGAATGAATAATTTAATTCAAATTTAATACCTACTGTGCAAATCACAAACTCTCTATTATTACACGCGATAAAATATAACAATGCTTCTTACACGTTGGTGCCTTCTTAGCATTGAATCTTTTTTTTTGTCTCGAATTCAATAATAACTTTTCAACTAATATATATATATATATATATATATATATATATATATATATATATATATATATATATAAACATTATTTCTTTTACGTCCATCACTCCTGGTTTTTTTATTCTCAACGCTAAACACTTTTACTGAGCCCTTCATCCTCTCTTTTCAATATTTTTTTTCCTTCTCCGAAATGAATCGTTTCTCTTATACAGTAGGGTTAATATTCATCTTCAGCTTCTTCATACTCTATTCTCCAAAGACATCCAACTTGTCAAATAATGTGGACCTTCATCAACAGTTATTGATTCCACTACAGAAGGGTAAATTTCTGGATTCTGATGTCAGGAAAGAAAAAAAAATCCCATTTCTCGATACGTTTCAATCTGTTTATTGATTTTTTACTGTCTATCCTTTTCTTTTTTCAATTCCTTAGAAGAACGATGTGACCTGTTTAGCGGACACTGGGTTCAGGACCTGAGAGATTCTCAATATACAAATGTAAGTTGTCCATCTATCCCTGAATCGAAGAATTGCTTCATGCAAGGAAGGCCAGACTCAGGATTTTTGCAGTGGAGGTGGAAACCTGACGGGTGTGAGCTTCCAAGATTTGATGCTAGAACTTTTTTTGAGATTGTTAGAGGAAAAACAATGGCGTTTATCGGAGACTCGGTCGCTCGAAACCATGTAGAATCACTTCTCTGCCTCTTGTCATCGGTTAGTTCATGTGATTCTTTTCCTGCAGTCAACGCGGTAAAATCGATGGATTGCATATCCCATTGAATCTGGAACCGTATCCTCCATTATATGATCTGTGTCTAACAGAATCCGGATTTTTTTCAGGAAGAAATGCCTCTGGGCATCTACAAGGATACTGAAGATCGCTCAAGAACATGGTATTTTCCTGACAGTAATTTTACCCTGATGGTCATCTGGACTAGATTCCTGGTGCTTGATGAGGAGAGGTTGGTTAATGGCAGTGCCACCGGTGTTTTTGACCTGCATCTAGATAAGATGGACAAGAACTGGGCAAACAAACTCCCAGAAATAGACTACGCAATCCTGTCGGATGCTCATTGGTTCTTCAGGAAGAACTACTTGTACGAGAATGGCAAGAAGATAGGATGCATATTCTGCGGTGATCCTGGCATCAAAATCTTGGAAATTGATTCCGCCCTCAAGATGGTAATCAAGGTTGTGCTCAATTATATCAACAATTGCAAAAGGTGCAGGAATATTTTGACTGTGTTAAGGACATTCTCACCTGCACATTTCGCGAATGGAGCATGGGATACAGGAGGGAGCTGCAATAGAACGCATCCACTCGGCGAAAAAGAGATCGACTTGGCAAGTTTAGACTGGAAAATCAGAAGCATTCAGGTAGAAGAAATCAAAAGCGTGAGACCAGTAGCAAGATGGAAAAAATTTGAAGTTTTGGATGTCACTAAGGCTATGCTGATGAGACCTGACGGGCACCCAAATTCCTACTGGGGCAACAAATGGATGAAAGGTTACAACGACTGTGTCCATTGGTGCCTGCCAGGACCCATCGATGCATGGAATGATTTCTTGATAGCGTTGCTTAGAAGACATACAAGTTTGTAAGTTGAATTTCTTTCCTCAGGATAAAAATGTAAGTTGAATTTCTTTCTACCATCTTGAATGCCATGGCAGAAAATACATCCTCTCAAAAATTCCTGGAAATATGAAATCCTAGGTACTGGTATAATCCAACTTTTCTTAAAAAAAACAAGAAGAAATGGAAAAATTCATGCAAACTCAGCAATGTCCTTCAAAAACAAATTTTTGATTCAAGATTTGCAGATGAGGACCCTCCATCAATGTAGGGTCAGTAAGTCGTGAAGTAGTAGTGCCTAAATTCAAGAAACACTATCATCTACTGCTCTTTCCAGAAATGCAAGAAACTACGACCCTGATTTTCCCAAAATCATCTGATGCAGAAGTACATGCACAAGTCTGAGCTGATCATGGATATTATCCAATTATGGAAATCGATTAATCATTGGTTCAGTAAAATGATTTGAAGAAGACCAAGTATCAAAATCGTATTTCATTAAACTATGATTAATCCAAGTATACATGAACTCAGCAGCAGGCAAACACATTTCCAATTGAGATTCTAAGTTTCAACTTCTCTTTGTTAAGAAATGATCTCACCTAAAAACTGTTTTTAGTCTTAGGTGAGACCCTGAAATATGATTTATATTATTTTCCAACACACCCCCTCAAGTGAAATCCATTTGGGCTTGAAACTTGCACGTAGGTTTACACTACCTTGTGCTTGATTTTTATCAAATAGAATGAAAGTGTTGAGATTTGAACTCTTAACCACTAGATCAACAAGTCTCTGATACCATGTTAAGGAACTATATAACTTAAAAGCTTAAATTTTTAGATGAGACCCCAGAATATGATTTATATTATTCTTTAACACTCTTATCATTGAAAATCTAAATCATCCAAGGAAAAGTAAATCAACTTGAAAAGTATGACTACCCTTCCTGAGGAAGCTGGACAGAAGCATCACGAATCATATCAACTAGATAGAGAGCTTCGAGATCACCAGATGGTAGAAAGGCTTGAGGTAATCTGCAGCAACTTCAACCAATTTCCAAGGAGAAAATTCTGAAGAAATATTTATTATTTTAGTAGAAGAAAACAAGGAAATTTTAGAAGATTCGAGCAGAACATTACCATGCGCATCTAATAAGCATATCAATGAGAAGTTCACGATCATGAATCTTGGGGTTGAAATTTCATTACTTTTGAAATTGTCAATATGTAATTAATTAAAACAATTTAATTGCATGTAACTTTATTTTTAAAGGTTTTTTTTTAAATTTTAGTGTTATTTAAAAATATATTAAAATAATATATTTTTTTAATTGTTTTAATTTATTTCTATTATTAGAATTAGAATAATTTTAAATTAAAAAAAAAAACATATTGAATCATGACGGAAAATAAAAGTAACCTGATAACATTTTTTTAAAAGTACATTTCACTAAAAAAATACATCAAAATTTATTATTCATATTAGCATATCAAAACTATAAAAACACATTTAAAAAACATCAATTTAATAGTTTCAAAAATATATTTTCTTGAGAAAAAAAATCATTCTTTCAAACCATCACTAAACAACAATCATTGTAATTTATTGGATCTATATCATTTTTCATAAAAAAAAAAAATTTAAATCAACTAATCATATCCAAGTTCAAAAGATACAGAATCATGAGATTATAATTATTTGATGATTTATCTTGATAAATTTGACTTAAGAGTCTCATTATTAACAATTTAATCAAATCTAAATTAAAAAAATAAATAAATTACACGAATCCAATTGGCGATAAATACCATACGATTAACCCAGCAAAACACATAAACTTGATCGAACTAACAGCAAAATATCTAAAGACTTTTTTTCGTACCAGGTTTTATAGCTATGCATATTGCATAGGACTGTGATCAGGTAAACGACAACGCGTGCCCTACACGAACATACTTTGAAAAATAAGAGAGTGGAAACGTCTCTCTTAGGTGTTTTTGATGCTATCCTCTCACTTTGGAGGATAATGAAAGCACTGCAGAAGTTATGGATAGAATGAGATTGGACTGGATCTGAAGAGCAGCAACAGAAGACCCTCATTCAAACACTGCTAGCTTTCCTCTCCTCCCTCAACCTCAGTCCTAAATTTTCTGCTTCAATTTTTTGCATGGTAGAGGTGATACTCGGTGGGTGTATGTTAACCCTTTCTTCTTCGTTTTTCAATTTTTTCCCTTCTTTTTGTTGTTCTTTTGGGTCATTATTGCTTAAAGTCTGAAGTTTTAAGTCTTCAATCACTGAGGGAAACCACAAGTTTTGATCTTTTTGGTCTGTGCTAAAGAGCCAAAGCTGAAATTTTGAGTTTTGCTTCTCATCATCTGTTGGCAATGGCAACTTTGGTAAATTCAGTGTCTCCTTTAACAAACCCTTCTCAAGAAACTCTGAGAACAGCTTGTGGGCTCTTTTCTAATGTCTCGAATTTCCCTTCTTTTTCACTAAACAAAGGTTTTACTAGAGTTTTGGCAACAACCCAGATTACAATTTCACCTAAAGACTCTGTTTTGACACTGCCCAATTGGAAGGTTGGCAGGAATGACACAAGAAATAGGGAGATTAGGCTTAATGATGCGTTTTTCCATTTGGAGTTTATTGTTGGGAAGGGGCATAAACCTGATGTTGCTCAAGCAACACAGCTATTATATGATTTGTGCAAGTCGAATAAGATGAAGAAAGCGACGAGGGTGATGGAAATGATGATTGAGTCTGGTATTATTCCTGATGCAGCTTCATATACGTTTTTAGTGAACAATTTGTGTAAGAGAGGAAATATTGGGCATGCAATGCAGTTAGTTGAGAAAATGGAGGAAAATGGCTATCCGACCAACACAGTTACCTATAATTCGCTTGTTAGAGGGCTTTGCATGCATGGAAACTTGAATCAAAGCTTGCAGTTACTAGATAAGCTGATGTGGAAAGGGTTGGCCCCGAATGAATTTACATACTCTTTCTTGCTTGAAGCAGCTTACAAGGAGAGAGGTGTGGATGAAGCGATGAAGCTTTTGGATGAGATAATTGAGAAGGGTTGGCAGCCTAACTTGGTTAGTTACAATGTTTTGTTAACTGGATTGTGCAAGGAAGGCAGGATAGAAGAGGCGATTCAGTTCTTCAGGGATTTGCCATCAAAGGGGTTTAATCCGAATGTTGTGAGTTGTAACATTATACTCAGGAGTTTGTGCTATGAAGGAAGATGGGAGGAGGCAAATCAGCTCCTGGCTGAGATGGATTCTGAGGAGCGTTCACCATCTCTGGTTACATACAATATACTAATTGGTTCACTCGCCTTCCATGGCAGGATTGAACATGCATTTGAGGTTTTGGACGAAATGGTGAGGGCATCATTTAAACCCACTGCCGCAACCTATAACCCTATAATTGCTCTTCTTTGCAAAGAGGGGAAGTTGGACCTTGTGATTAAGTGTCTAGACCAAATGATTCGTCACCACTGTAATCCCAATGAGGGAACGTTTAATGCCATTGCTGTGCTTTGCGAGCAGGGAAGGGTGCAAGAGGCATTCTCCATATTTCAAAACTTGGGTAATAAGCAAAGTTCATCCACCCATGACTTTTACAAAGGTGTGATTACGAGCTTGTGTAGAAAAGGGAACACGTATCCAGCATTTCAGCTTTTATACGAGATGACAAAGTTTGGATTTGTTCCTGATCCTTATACCTATTCATCTTTGATTAGAGGGTTGTGCATTGAGGGAATGCTAGACGAGGCTTTGGAGATTTTCAGGCTACTGGAGGAAAATGACTATAGGCCTATTCTTGACAATTTCAATGCTCTTATACTTGGATTTTGTAAATCTGGTAGAACAGATTTGTCCCTGGATATTTTTGAGATGATGGTTGAGAAAGGATACACGCCTAATGAAACAACTTATACCATTATTGTAGAAGGGATTGCCCATGAAGAAGAAAAGGAGTTGGCAGCAGAAGTTTTACAAGAGTTGCACCTCAGACAAGTCATGGGACGAAATACAGTGGAAAGACTTGTTATGCAATACAACCTAGAGGCTTTACCAGTTTGAAATTGTATGCATCATCCAGATTAAGAACAAGAAAGGGGAACATAGATTAGAATGAAGATACTTTGAGCAATGTGTTCATCAATACCTCCATGCTTCATCAGAAATTTGTATTGTGACTTTCCGATCAACACTGGAAAATCAAAGATTCTGCATATTGAAATTGAAAGAGACTGTCACAACATTGGAATGGTTGATTTTTTTTGAAAATAAGGAAGGAGCACAGGTTCAAACAATAAAATTCTTGGCAATGTACAATTATTCCTATACTTGCTTCACCCTGGGTTCTATGAACTGAACCTTGTACAGAAAACTGCATCTTTATTTTATGCTGTTCAAGCCAAATTTCACGATTCATCTGACATATGATTGTACAAGTTATTCATTATTACTTGGATTTTTCACTTGTGATCGAAAATGCTTGTGGCTCCACTTTTTCACTACATGCAGTATGATCCTGGCTTACCCATAAATTCTTGCAAGGTTCTGCAACTGATTGCCATTTGTATTGATGTAAACTGCTTTGCCTTACAATATGAGAATATATATCATACGAGTCATCTTGCCTGTATGCGCCTCGGGCATTTACTTGTTTGTGCTTATGTTTCATCTGTCTGAACACTTATCCTGTCTCACCACTGCTTGTCATATTATTGCTAGACTTGTTCCTTCTATTCAGTTTTCACAATTCCATTAACGGAGATGGAAAGCCAGGAAAAGCATTCTCCAAAATCAATCCAGCATTTGTTTACACCACCCATGGGCAGTAGTTCATGAGCTTTTGACAGCATAGTTCGAACATCTATCACAACTCCAGGTTTGTATATGCTCGTGAGTTTCCATGTGCAGCAGTTTATGACCTTCCAGAATCTTTTTGCATATTTCTTTTGCTGAAGACTTATATAAACTTTACACCCAAACAAAGCAACTCATGAATCCAAAAGGGCTTACATGAGCCTTACAACGTAAACAATCCATACTCCAGACTGCGTTATGAGGTAGCAATTAACAATTGCGCTCAAATTCTAAACAGGAGAAATCTCAATTCAGAACAAGGCAGATGTAAATCAAGAAAGTGATTGATTACATGGCACAACCAATGGTTAAAACAACCTTCAGATGCCACATCCTGCATTCCTTGTGAATTAGAAACCAATCGCCTATCAGACAGGTCATTTCACAAGGAATGTAGATGTGGTATCTGTAGGTGGTTTTATCCATTCAACACCCCTAGAATCACACCTTGATTTACTTCTGCCTTGTACAAAATAATCACATAGTGACAGATTTTTGAAACCTATCTCCTATCAGATAAGCCTGTTTCAAAAACCAGCTGCTGAGTGGTTACCTTGTACACGGAAGTAAATCAAGGTGTGTGATTCCATGGCATATCAAATGGTTAAAACCACCTTAAGATGCCACATCTTGCATTCCTGGTGAATTTGAAACCTATTAGCCTATCAGATAGGTCTGTTTCAAAAATCACATAAATCCCTCATTTGGAAGTCAAGACTACACATCTCGCAAAAATCTTGATCACCATTGTAGAAAACGATTCATTGGAGTAAATTTCTGTTTAAACCATTTTCTAACAAAGTTCCATTCATCCATCCATCCATACACAACATTAAAGCAAACAAGTCAAATACAACACGAAATTAAAGCCAGGCGAAAACTAGTCGCAGAACCAGTCTCAAGACCCTACAAGACGAAACATTGCCTAACACACATCCCTCATCCCCACAGCTTCATGCAGCACAAAGCCATAAGCATCATAGGCATGTACCAGTAAATAAATGCTCCATTTTGTCCAAGTCCGCAGCCTACTTGGATCTCTGCCTCATCTTTCTGCGCTTCCTCTTCAACCTCCTCATTCGCTTCTTCTTCCACTGAAAATAACAAAAAACAACAAAACAATAAGCCTCCTCACAATTTAGTCACCATAGGCACCAGCAACAGCACAAACACCTTCCGAAACAGATCCCAGGTATATTCCACAGCGATCACAACCTCAAAAACGCTTTAGATGTTTAAATAGGCACCAAGTTTTGAAAGAATCAATGGATCTCAAATCAAACAAACCAAATTACAGTAAACAAAGGCACTAAAGCCAGCAATAGAAAAAACTGCAAGGAAAACTCAACATCGTATAAAAAGTGTGGAGAGCATTAATAACATGTAAACTCCAATATTAACGAAATCATTTGGAAAAATCTCGTTTCGTTTAAAAAAAGAGCAAACACAAGCATCCTCCAAGCCTTACAAATCACAAGTTTTAGATTAGAAAAGCACACAGATTTGATTATCTAACTAAAATCTAAGACCCCAGATCACAAACATAAGGAAAAATTCTACAGGAATAAAAAAGAAACGAACTTGAAGCAGAGATTTAAGAAAGCATGATAAGCATTCACTATATATACAACCAGAGTAGATAATCTAAACAACAACCGTTGCACAATATCATTCAGAGTTAAAACCCATTAAAGGAAACGAAGAGAGGAAGACAAACCTTAGCTCTCATCTTGGATCAGAGGTATCTGTTTCCTTGCGGGTCTCTTGCTCAGCTAGTCGATGTAGAGTGGATGATATTCCTGGAGAGTGAGTCTTTGAGGAAAGACATACCTTAACCTATGCATTTTATAGGCTCAGGGTTTTTAGGGTTTGAGAGTCACGGTAGAGGGGTATTTTTGTCCAATATGTTTGCTCTTTTTTCCCCTTTTTTTTTTTTTTTTCTTTTGGTGATATTAATTAACATTTTTTTAAAAAATAAACTTTGTCAATTCGATAATGGTTTTGTGTGGTATTTTCAACCTCAATCGTAAAAGCAATGTCAAACACAGTTTCAAAAAAAACGCTTTTACTACGGTTCAAAATAAGTTGTTAAGTGTTTGGTTAAAACTGTGGTTGAATTGGAGATTGAAAAAAAAACAGTTTTTGGTGTTTGGTTACCAAACTTTTCATATTGCTTTTAACTTGTAAAATTACTTTAAAGGGTATATATATATATATATATATATATATATATATATATATATAGTAATGGCTGATTTTTAAAATATTTTTTATTTTTTTAAATCTATTTTGACATTGATATATCAAAATAATTAATTTAAAGATTTATTTTTTTGATTTTTTAAAAGCAAATTTAAAACACGAAAAATAATTGTGTTTAATTATTATTATTTTAATTATATTTAAAAAAAATTAAAATAATTGCATAATTATAGAATATAATTATATTTTTTTAATTATATTTAACCCTCACCAACCCGATTCCCTTAAAACCCTACCCATTCCCATTCCCATTCCCCATTCCCATTCCCATCTCCTGCGCCGCCCACCCCCCAAAACCAAATACACCAGCCCCTCATGTTAACTCCCCTCTCTAACCTACTTCCCTCCCCCCCACCATCCTCTTCCCTCTTCCCTCTTCTTCCACCACCACCACCAGCAGCAACCACGACTCCGTTCCTAAACCCAACAATGGAGCCTTCCACGGTATAATTCTTCTCACCATCCCCATCCATTTCAACAAAAAATTCCAACCCTATATTTAATTAAAATCTCACCCAAAATCAACTCAACTCTCAGCCCCTCTGTTTTTCTGATCGAAGATGTGTTTTTGGTAAATGTTGGTGTGTTTTTGAGTGTTTTACTGGCTGGAAAATATTGCTCTTTGCTGTGTTTTTTTTGAGTTGTTTCAGTTCAATTATATGTGTAACCGTTTGAGGGCACAGTGGAGAAGAAAAAATCAACCATTATTGTTTGGGGTTTGAATGTGTATCGCAGCTTATTCAGCTAGAATCGGCACAAAAAAAGCATGTAATACATGCTTCACATCAAACAGCGTTCCAGCGATATAATTGATGTGGGACCCATGTTTTGTATCACCGTTCAGGTCGAACCAAACATTAAAATGAAAACGCCGTTTGGCAATCGTGGAACGCACCACGATGCCAAACGACCACTATAAATTAAAGCTCATGAAAAAGTTTTAAAAAACAATCATACCTTTAGATTTGATAATTGAGTCAAGTTATGATTTTTCAAAATTATTTTATCATAGTTTTAGATTTGATTATTGGATCAAATTATGATTTTAAAAAATCATTTTATCAATCTAGTTATATAGTTAAAATAATTGCATAATTATAGAATATAATTATATTTTTTTAATTATATTTAACCCTCACCCACCAGATTCCCTTAAAACCCTACCCATTCCCATTCCCATTCCCATCTCCTGCGCCGCCCACCCCCCAAAACCAAATACACCAGCCCCTCATGTTAACTCCCCCCTCTTCCCTACTTCCCTCCCCCCCACCATCCTCTTCCCTCTTCCCTCTTCTTCCACCACCACCACCAGCAGCAACCACGACTCCGTTCCTAAACCCAACAATGGAGCCTTCCACGGTATAATTCTTCTCACCATCCCCATCCATTTCAACAAAAAATTCCAACCCTATATTTAATTAAAATCTCACCCAAAATCAACTCAACTCTCAGCCCCTCTGTTTTTCTGATCGAAGATGTGTTTTTGGTAAATGTTGGTGTGTTTTTTAGTGTTTTTTTTGGCTGGAAAATATTGCTCTTTGCTGTGTTTTTTTTGAGTTGTTTCAGTTCAATTATATGTGTAACCGTTTGAGGGCACAGTGGAGAAGAAAAAATCAACCATTATTGTTTGGGGTTTGAATGTGTATCGCAGCTTATTCAGCTGGAATCGGCACAAAAAAAGCATGTAATACATGCTTCACAGCAAACAGCGTTCCAACGATATAATTGATGTGGGACCCATGCTTTGTATCACTGTTCGGGTCGAACCAAACATTAAAATGAAAACGCCGTTTGGCAATCGTGGAACGCACCACGATGCCAAACGGCCACTATAAATTAAAGCTCATGAAAAAGTTATAAAAAACAATCATACCTTTAGATTTGATAATTGAGTCAAGTTATGATTTTTCAAAATTATTTTATCATAGTTTTAGATTTGATTATTGGATCAAATTATGATT
The DNA here is from genome assembly GCA_027405865.1 of Salix purpurea. Taxonomy (NCBI): domain Eukaryota; kingdom Viridiplantae; phylum Streptophyta; class Magnoliopsida; order Malpighiales; family Salicaceae; genus Salix; species Salix purpurea. Next base: position 2,494,491 of record JAOWLH010000043.1, on the reverse strand, counting down.
TTAAAAAATCATTTTATCAATCTAGTTATATAGAAGTATTGGCCGGCTATAACCAGCTAAAAAAAACTTATAAATGTTATTTTTACTTTTTAATATATATTTTTTTTAGAACTATGAAAATAAAAAATATTTTTTTTTTTGTCGTTTTAGTTTTTCCCTTGGAGTTGCTCTAAGCACCTTAAGAGTAACTCCAACAGAAAAACTAAAAGAAAAAGACATAAAATTTTAGATTTCATTCTCTATTTACATAGCATCTCTAAAGAAAAAAGGTATTTAGATAAGCTAAATTAATAATATGATTTTTAAATAGTATAAATATAATATATTTTTTTATATTTGCACTCCAATTAAAAAAGTTATTTAGAGAATTCAATTCTCTTTTAACATATATAACATTAATATAACTATTTATTAATAATAAATAATCAATAAGTATAATCAAAATATTTTTTTTGCATGAAAATATATTAAATAATTTTTTGGTTGCTTTGATCAAATATGTAGGAATAACTTTTTACCTTAGAAATGTTATTTTAACTCTTCATTATAACTCTTCAAAAAAAATTTGGCTAATTTTTTTTATCTTTTTCCTCTAACTTTTCTTTTAACTCTCTTGTTGGAGTTATTAGTTATATTGAAGAGATAAAATAACATTTTATAAGTTAAAAAAATATTATATATTGTTCAAAATAACCAAAAAACATATATAATATATTTTTATGCAAAAATAAATTAATAATTTTGATTGTAATTATATTAATTAATTCACAGGAATGTGGTTCCTCAGCTGAAGTTCCCAATTTAGTATTCAAGATAAAACAGCTCAGGCATTTATATCTTTCACTTTACATGTATAATTGCTGGAATGCAAAAAACAAAAACAGGAAAACCCATTTTTTTATTTTAAATAAATTTTATTTTGAGGAACAAAATAAAAATCCAATAGTTTTCTCATGTGCAAGATCATTGACAATATAAATAAGACTTAATCTTCAATAAGAAATATGCATATAGGTTTCTAATTATACCTGTTGCACCCAATTTGTTCCTTGCGAGATGAAGCCCTTTAATATACTTGTTAATACGTTATCTGCTCATTTCACGGTTGCCGGCGTCATGGGAGCACAGATTCGCCGATGAAGAAAATGAGAAAGTGAGAGGTGGGTTTTTTGAAGAAGGAAGCAAGTAGATGAAGAAGGAAGAAATTAAGCGAGAGCAAGCTGTAGAGACTTCTAATCGTGAACAGCAAACGAAGTTTGCTCTTACTTTCCTATATATATAGCCCATTACCAGCCCATGACATGCCCATAATGGGCCCCAGTAAATACTCAAGAAGAAGCCCATTAGGAAACCCAATTCCATCATAAATCTCATTTCCTCCCCCCTGTGAGACGAGTACCACTCCATTGAAACAGAGCACAGGGAGGGGCTCTTGCTGACTGGCATCGAGATGGACCCATCAGTTTCTACGGGTGAAAATACGGGTTCCAACGAAAATAATTCTCAAGAATCTGAATCTGAATCGGAATCCAATAACAACCGCAGTGATGCATTAGGCAAGGCTTTATCAACGATGCTGGCCAATGTTATTAAGGATTTCGATTCTAAAGCTCAAGACACTCTCAATAGCCAAGATAAACTTAATTCTGCTATTGATCGTCTTACTAGAGGTAAATTCTTCTTCTTTTTTAATCTCATTATGGTCTTGTAATTGTATGCTTTTAGAAAAGGTGCTTTAGATAAGATAAGTAGCTTCTTCACCTTGGCTTTTGTCTACTTGTAATGTTTGAAAGTCACTTGGTTTTGCTATAAGAGATTATTTTTAGGCCTTCTTATGTTGCTGAAATGAGACCCTTTTGATGGGTTTTTGTTTCCAAATTGATTCCTTTTCTTTTGGAGAAATGCTTTTGATAAATTTAGAAATGGACCCAGCATCGTAAATGGTCAGTTTAACCTGTCTCTGTAACGTGATTAGTAAAGATTTTGCTACACATTAGTTGTTTTCTTATGCTAGTGAATACACAACTGTGATTTGATGCTTGCAACAAGTGGGATAGTTACTAGAGTTTCTCATTTTCTTTATGCATGATAAAGAACTGTGATTTGATGGATTTAACATGAGTTTTTTCATGCCATGCCCACATACCTAGTTTTCTTTTGGAGTATGTGATATTTAATAAACAAATATACAGCTACAGCATCTATAATTATATTGAAAGAATGGAGCAGCTCATTGAGCTCCAGTATGAAGCAGTTCAAATCAAGACGGACAAAGCTTTCCATAGTGGGTGCAATTTGAATTGGTCTTTATTCTTTTTCTGCATTGATCCTTAGGGTGTTTGATTAATCTATGTTATTGGGCACATAGTTGTATTTTAATATCTTGGCTTTTGTATTGTAACCTTGAATCTGGATCATCGATAAAAAAAATTTGTTTTCAGAGCTTGATCAGTTGTTGGAAGATGCACCCTTGCCGTTTATCATGCAGCATGCAGCAAAGATTTCAGGTGTTCGAAAGAGAGTTTCATCATTGAATTCTGTTCTAAAATCAATACAGCACCGTGTTGACAATATAGACCGACTGCTATCTGTGGGCATGCTTCAGGGTACCTATATCTCTTCTTATTTTTCTTGATCTATTTCTGTATCATTCCCTTAAGTTTCTTCAGCTACAAATTCTATTGCTATATGTTTGTGTTTATATTAAAAAAACTCTGCAATTTTGTTTATGTAGTTTTGTTGCCATCGTGTAATGTGTTTTGAACTCATAAAGTTGAATATAACTTGCAGGGAAGACAACTATGGACAGCTCATCGCAACACTAGTGCAAGTCTTGAAGGCTCAGGTACCTTATTTAGTTATGGTTTCCTTTGTGTGGCTTGTGCTTCATTTTCCACCGTAAGGGGGCAGTGACAATAGGATTATGAACCAATATATCTCCCAGAAGTTTTGCTGCTAAACTAAGGTTAACCAAATGCAAATGCATGTGTGTATATATGTTTAGATGGCATCTTGTTCAACAAGTTACAGATACCAACTCTAATCTCTTTGATTATGTTAGCATTCCTAAAAATGATGCTTGTCTTGTTCTACGTAACTTTCTTTACCACACAATTTGTGAGCTTCCCACGTTACTTAATATGCTGATCAAAGTAGAGAGTATAACTAGATTTCCTTCTCCATTGCAATAAAATGATTTGACACATATAGTAAAGTGATTGCTTTACCATGTTCAGTCAAATGATTAGAGAATTTCTGGAGTTATAGGCTTGAGAGTATTGTGTAAGAAGTAATAGAGGGTAGAAGAGAAGAGGAGGGAAAATGAATGAAAAACATGTGTTCTGTTTTCTTAGAACCCCTGTCCCACGCTTTCTGAACATGAAGGGACTGATTTTGGTCTTTTGGAAGAGTATGTTTGATAGAGAGAAGAGCACTATGGAAAAAAAAATTATTCCCCCCTTGTGCATAATATGGTAGACCATCCGTAAAATCATAAAAGCTACTTGACTTGAAATTGGATATTGAAGAGAGTGAGGACAGCTATTTTCATGAAATCTTCAATAGAGATGAGTTTGATACAAGAGCTCCCAACTGCTTCGTGACTGGTGATGAAAAATGTGACTAAGGCAATGATGGTGATGGTGATGGTGATTGTGAAAGTGAAATGCTTCAACATCCAAGAGAGGTGCAAACTACCCAGTTTTCTTCCTTGATTTTTGTTTTCATACCCTTTTCTTGCCTTGCTCTTCATCTATAGAAGGAATAAAGTAAAATGGAAGTGATTATTTCACAGTAGTAAGGCACTTAGAAAATAGAATTAGGAGGGAGGGATTATTCTACAGAAAGCGGAAAGGACACTATTGCTGGACATTTCTTTTAGCTGTGCACAACAAGAAAATTTCCATGATATAAAAGCATTGCACGGAATCTAATAAGATATTCCTTCCTATTGATTCTCAGTGCTGTAAAATATCCATTTGCATGCGATGACTCTCCCATATTCCTTCCTATGGAGTTTGCACCTCCTTCTAATGAAGCATAAACCTCACTTCCATAATCACAACCATTATGATTGTTGCATTTCTCGTTGCCATTCACCAGGCAATAGATACTCTAATTTGAAACTCCTCTCTGCTGAGGATTTCACAGGAATTGCCCTACACATTCTTTGTGGTGCTGATATGCAATTCAAGACAAGTAGCTTGCCTGCATTTATCTTGGTGAGCAGACTTTCAACGTCCAGATCTTCGATCCATTAAATACCTTTCATTGCTTCTTTTTTTTAATATATCTTTTTGGTAATGAACTTCTTATTATCTCGTTTATAAAAAAGCTTAAAAAAATCAAAATTTTAATTTTTGCCTCTTTTTTGAATTGCAGGACCAAAAAGCACTGTATGGGAATTAGTGAGTGCTCTAGTTGATCTATCCTTTTGTGCATGGCTCCTTGGCATTTAAGAGAGAAGAAGAAGAAATTCTCAAGGAAAGCTATTATAAGTAATGTTGGTGTGGAGTGAAATCGATCAGCATACATTCACTTGATGTGTATCGATTTTTCCTCGGCATTCTATCTAATAACTGGAAACGATTTTCAAAGTGTAAAGGGAAACTTCAGAGGTTGCAGATAAGAATATATCTGGGAATAAAATTTTTTATGCAAAATGATTTGGGAAACATTTGACAGATGCCATGCTGTTTACGCAAAAGAACAAAGAAACCTATACTGAACTTATTCAGTTGATTATTGAGAGTTTATTTTTTGGTATCTGAATGGTAATATGATAAAATGCTCTGGTGTGCAATCTAGATTTATATTTCATTTCTTATCTGAATTTCCTTTTTTTCTGTCACAAATTTTGAAGGGTTATGCTGCTGCTATACCAGCATTATGATTTGCTTTGGGATACAATTTTCAAGTTGGGACACTGACTTACTGTTAGAGTAAATGGAAGTGAATCAAGTGATTTGAATGGACAAATTAATCAGATTTATTTGAATCTAACCCAGTAGGCTGATCCTATTTCTTGATTTCCTTCTCTTTCTCGTTTTTCCCCCTTTTTTTTTCCAGACTGCTATTAGTCCTTGATCTATTGCTTTCAAAATAAATTATTTACTAATTATAAAAAGAGAAATCATTGCATAAATGAATTTTATTAGGGAGTTCCATAAATCTAGTTGATGGAATTCTGTAATAAAATCTACTAATGCATAAGATTAGGGGGGAGGCTCATCAATCAATATCAACGGAACCTATTAAATTCCATAAAATTCCTTTGATTTTTGTTGATTTATAAAATCCAAGTAACTCTCCTCTCTAATTCTACCCATATCATCAAGTTAGCTTGTAAAGGGTATCATCACAACATTTTTCACAGAAGCTATGAAAAGCCTCTCAATTTTCACCATCCTTCTGCTGGTCACCATCATTCTTCCAGGTAAATACTCTTCCCATTTGATTTAAAAATCATGTGCACACTTATTTTCAAAAATATGGAGACCTATATAGAACTATTTGTTTTTGCATTTAAAAATTTGTCTGGGTGCATTTTATTTTTTGATCTATCGAGAAAAGCAAAAAAAAAAAAATTGTACATGAAGAGTAAATAAAAAATTAGCCACAGGCAGGCCTAGAACCCGAAATATTTTTCTGAACTTGGGCTCGAGAAACCCACGAAACCTCCAAACCCTAAAAACCCTAATATCCCTCTTTAAATACACCCTGCATCTCTTGTTCTGCCACACAAACCTTCCCGCAGGTCTTCTCTCTGTTCTTGCGACGCCCCTTATCCGCCATTATTTTTTATTTTCAATGTTTTGATGGGTTTTGATAAAGAAGAAAATGATGATATTCATTGTCGCCCCAGTCTTACAAGCATCAATTCTTTGATGCTGTATGGTGATCGACTAAACACACATATCTGATTCTCTTGCTCACATAAACCTTCCCTCAGGTAACTCTCTGTTCTTTCCACGCCCCTTATCTTCCATTAACATTTTCTTTTCAATTTTTTTATGGGTTTTGATAAAGAGGAAAATGATGATATTCATTGTCGCTCCAGTCTTACAAGCATCAATTTTTTGATGCTGTATGGTGATCGACTAAACACACATATCTGATTCTCTTGCTCACATAAACCTTCCCACAGGTAACTCTCTGTTCTTGCCACGCCCCTTATCCTCCATTAATATTTTCTTTTCAATGTTTTGATGGGTTTTGATAAATAAGAAAATGATGATATTCATTGTCGCCCCAGTCTTACAAGCATCAATTCTTTGATGCTGTATGGTGATCGACTAAACACACATATCTGATTCTCTTGTTCACATATTTTTTTGTTTTTGTTTTGGATTTTGATTTATTGTTCAAGTACTGCTTGTTGAGCATGCAAGAAAGCAAATATGATGATGTTTAATCATAGAAAATTCTGTCATCAACCCATGATGATCTCAAAAACATGCACTACCATCTGATTTCTCTTGCATCCTTACGCTCTCTTCTTAAAGATAAAATGTTTTGGTTTTGCAAAGATTCTTATGCAGTCTGTGATGCAACTACTTACCCAGTAAATGATTTTTCAGTGATTACATGACAAATATTTACAATCACCATCTTTCGACTGAGATTGCATAATTACATGACAAATTCTGTGATTTGATTTAAGCATATGCCTGAGGTATCTAATGCCTAGATTCCATTTACATGGCTAGGCGTTTCGTAAAGAAGGCAGAAAGAAAACTATACAGATTAGGTCTTGCGACACAGTTTGCTTTTTACAATAAGCTTACTGTTACTTTAACCCTGATCACATTCTTTCTTTTTAAGGAAATATATTCAGAATTTGAGGTACAAATACTGCTATAATCCAATTTTACATGAACTTGTGAAGCTAAATGAGACATTTTTTTGCTGAATAATCTGAATTCGTTGCACTTAACATTGGACGAGAACTTGTTAATGCGATGATTATCCGTTTAAACCTTGATAGGAGTGTTAAATCAAGGAACTAAATGGGAAAGGTGTTTTTGCTCATCAGTCCCTTTCTCGCAAAGAACAATTAAATCCCAGAATACTTGAAAAACGAGAATGATGATTCGGAAGCTATACTCAACACGAACGGCAATGAAAATCACTAAAATGTAATTTCATCATGAATTATAAATCTATGTAATAAAGATATTGGAACAATATATAGTAAAGTAAAAATTATGTCGTGATTTTATATTTATTTATATTTCAATAAACTTTTAGATTATTTTAATATTAAAAATATATTTTTATATGAAAATGTAATAAATTAAAAATACATTTCCTTCCCTTGTAGCCTTTTCATACATAAAACATACTTTCAGTTTTCTCTCACAAAATAAGTACTCCCAGCCTTGCCTCCCTCTTTTTTTTTTTTATGAAATGTATGGAAAGCAGCAATTTGTTACTTTTCATGAATCTTAGATTTTGTTATTTTTAAAATGGAATGACATGATCTTGTACATGTGTTTCATCTCAAAAATAGCAAGCTTGCAAATTGTTGTTTTTCGTGTGTTTTGTGAGAAAAGAAAGGGGGTTGAAAGTATTTTTTATTATTTATTATGCGTGAGAAGGCTGGTGATATTTATTGTGTGGGATGGTGAAGAGTATATTTTATGTGGGATATTTTTAATTTATTATATTTTTATATAGAAAATATATTTTTAATATTAGAATATAAATAAATATATTAGTAGAATACAATATAATTTGTCTTGTAATTCTAATTTTGTTATAGATGATGTTTTATTATATGTTGTTCTGGAATTGTAGAGGTCTTAATGTATGAATTTATAGTTTGTGATGAAATTACATTTTATTATTATAATTATTAAATATTTAAAAAACAATATATATATATATATATATATACACACACACACTTTAAAATAAATTTACAATTTGGAAACAATATGAAAAGCTTGGTAAAGTATTTTTTATAAAACTGTTTTTTTTAACTGTAAAAACAATATCAAACACAATCTTAGTAATTATATAATAAGAATGATCATACGATAATGCAATTACAGTGGATTCCAAGAATAAAAAAATCTACAAAAATAAAAAAAGAATAAGTAAACAATTTTTTTTTTGGAACATTCCAAATGTATATTAGAGAATTAAGAAACAAATTCCTCCATGGTCACACAGATTAATTGACGATTGGAACAACAAGAGGGTGAAAATGAAGAAAACGCGGCGGAGGATTAAGAGATTTGTTCACGAAAAGCCGAACGTGTAGTAATTTTTACTGAAAATTAAGAAAATCCCGATTCCAATACTTATAATAATTCCAAAACTAAAGATCCAACTAATTTTGATCAAACTAAAGTCGTCAATACGTTTCAATTGGTATTTTGGTTTTTTAATCTCACAAGGTTATTATATTTTCTAATTGTTTTAAAATTTTAACATAATACATATAAATATATCGTAAAATTTTATCCTCGTCAAATTTCATCTTAATCTAACAGTCGGATTAAAAAATATGATTAATATTGTAAAATTATTTATTATTTATAAAAAACAATAATTAACCGAAACGAAACATAACAGGCGGAACAAAACGGAATATTTCGGCTGGTATCCGGAACAACCAGAATTTATACCGAAATAAAAACATCATTTTGTCTCATTTTTTTAACTGGTATAAAATATTTCAGACGAAGCAGAATGACATTGACAACTATGGATCAAACAGGCGAGGTGGCTTTGATACGTTATTCACAACAATCGGACTTTCATCGAGATATAATAAAGGGCTCCATGCGAACACAAAGGCGCAAAATAGGTGAAATTGCTGTACATGTTCTTACCAAAAGATGGTGAGTTGTTCAAGACCAGTCAACTAGTTACAATTGGACTGGGAAAACTATGATCCATGTAACCAGTTAACTTTGGACATAGCGTTGGTACAGTTGGACAGTGGGAAAACTATGATTTTGACCTATTCTGGTATTTAGTTCTATGATATTGCATTAACGCACATTCCAAAACAAAATGGTTGTAACTAATAGTTTCTATGCCGACGTTTGATAAAACTAAAAAGTTACCAGCAGTTAGCAAGATCCCTTCTTACAAGCCCTTGGCAGTCCCCTCCTCGACCTCGTTACATCTCGTTTGTCATCCTTCTGAGTTTGATTAGATTCTCCATCGCTGTTAGCTATTATTACAAAACCAAGTATCAGAAATAGATTCGATATGGTCACTGGCAAACCTGAAACACTTTAACACCGTTTGATATGATCATCACAAATAAGTGGTTAAAATGGGGATTGTTCATTGAATCAAGCATATCATGTTTTAGCTGCTCAGTGAATATCATGAATAGCATATCATTCCATAACATGAGATGTGAGTGAAAGTACACCAAGAATTGGATGCTAACATGCTGCGATACAACGATGCTTTCATGAATTGATGCGCTAAAGAAAAAGGGATGGAAAAAGAGAGACAAAGACCAGCAATGTGATTGCAAGAACAGAATTAATGGAGGTGTAGGCCATCCCATAAGATATTTTAATTATCTGGCTCAGCACAAAATTTACTATTGAAAAACCTTAGATGGCTTACCATCTGAATTGATCATAGCATCATCTTCAACATCTTTTATATCCTGTCTAGTTCGTTTTGCAGACACTGTTATCACCCCACGATCAACCTTTTGCTCTTGCATTTCACATAATCCATTGAAAGGATCCATATAACAAAACCTGTTTCAATCGAAGCTTAACAGTTAAAAAAAGATGCATCATCACCTGTTCAACAAACACAAGTATACAATCGATGGACACCAAAATGCATATAAATGCAGACCAATCCTTCTCATAATGGCTAAGTACATGCATGTCTGCTAAAATTGTTCGATAAAATGTTTAGGTTGCATTCTAATTCGGCATTTTTGTCCATCCAATATAAACTATGTAGGTAACGTAACAAAGATGACGTTCATTGTTTCCTCTGCAGGGAAGAGCCAATGCATAATACAAACGGAATAGAATATACAGCTGCAGGGAAGGCATGTGAAGACAATGTCGAATCCAATTGAAAAGGACAACATTGTAGCGTTAGCGTTAGGCAAAGATCTATTTTGGTGAGATGAATGTTGGAGGCTCAGAAAAGACTCTTCCCTTTACAGGAGAGAATACGATAGCAAGCCTCTCCCTGGTTGACAGCATCCAGGACAAGGGGGTGGCATTCAACCTTCCACCCTCAAGATTCAAATTTGATGGATTGATCTCCTTGTCCTGCCAGGTCATGAACTATATTCTACCAAAGAGCAATGAAGGTTCAAAACATTCCCACAAAGTTACTACAAAATTGATCTGGCTGATAGAAGGAATCACAGCCTTCACTGCAAAGAATTGACAAAAAAGCCAAAAGACATCCTCCTGTCTTTTGACACAAGTATTTCTAAAAGAGTGTTGGATAATAATGAATCATGATATGTCAGACAAGCACAAGAAAAAGTATTAAGGATATGAAGGAATGATCTACTGCGAACAAATGAACAGTAAAACATATGGTGAAATGCAATTACCATTCTTCAGGTAATGTTTTAACATCAAACCCTGAACTCAACATCCTCCACTTCCTGCACTTGTCACACTGTACCCATTCGTGGTCAGGTTTGTACAGAGAACCACCTTTTTTCTGGAGAAGAGTGCATAAATGAAGCGTGAGTGAATGTAAGGAAACTGAAAAAAAATAAGGAAAATCATACAGATTCATCAAGAGCACACCATTGGTGAATGTAACAAAATGGGGAAACTGTCAAGAAAAGGAACTACTTTCTGCACTATTGAATATTCGAATCAATCTCAAATCTAAGATTGTTTCATTTTAAAAATACATAGCAACCAGTCATTGCCAATCAAAAGATAGTTCATCTTCCCACCTACTGCAATTTGGAAGAAGAGTATGCCTAGAAGGAATTAACAAATTTTTTCTCAAATAAATTATAGAAGAATGTAGAACAAGGAAACAAGCAGCATGTCTAAAATAGAATGTCCCCACTGCACATCACCAACAAAAAGCCACTAGAGTCAATTTCTTAGTCTGATAGCAACAGTAAGCCTGTTATGTCGCCTCATCAACCCACCATTCAAACATTTTTCAAAGAGATTTGAAAACTACTTTCCCAGCAATTGGCTGATCCATCTTTGTCAGACCATGTTTGTTTCATTCAATATATGGCAAAATAAAGTGTACTGCATATGCCACTATTTCTTTTAAAATCTTTTAATAGCATCCATCAGTATAATGAAGGTTGAATTTTGATGAATGAAACTTCTAATAGAGCATATACACAGAAAATCAGAGGCGGAAAACTGATCTCATAATTTATTCTTAAAAAAAAATCCACAATCAATAAAAGGTCCTTACCAGCTTCAGCTTTTCAAAATTATCAGTCCAGTACTCATCTGCCTTCTCTCCCAGCCATGCCTCTAGTTGAGCATACGGTTCACAATCAAGGAAAGATTGCTTGGTATTAAGCACCCCCACCCGACCATTTCCTTCATTCTGATCCAGGTTGCCGAAATTGGTTTATCAGTTGAAGTGAACAGATTCATTACATACATACATCCTTGGTTTTATCAACCAGCTTTTGGTTAATTAATAGTTAGATTTCAAATTCCACAATCAGAAAACTAAAAACATAAGCCCACCATCATAGCTACAGAAAGCTGAAAACTGCAGTTGATGATATAATAATACCAGCATCATTATCTTCTCATGCATCCTATAAAATGAATGCAATTTGGAGGTGAGGGCATTCAAGATCTTGTATGAACAGATATACCAAATTTTCATGTAAGCATCATATCCATATTATTACTTTGTATGTATAGAGCAGGAGCATGAACTCCAAATTACTACTCTGTTTGTATCCATGAAACATAGCACTCCATGCACAATTAAATTAAAAGTAGATTTTCAACTACTAGAAAAGAGTAAAGGTATCCAGGCTCATCTTAGAGCACTAAACAAAATAGTGTTGCAAGAAAATATGTCTACTTGTTCTTTGAATCAATCGAGACCAAAAGCAATCTAAGAAAGCAAATCTTCTTGCAGACATCTCTATCCTGTACCAAATGAGCAATGGGAAAAGGAACATACAAATAAGCTAAACAACTAAACATATCTAAAAAGAAACATTGGCTACCATTAAATCAGTAACATCAATGACACCAATCACGCCTCGACCCCAATCACCATTGTGAATCATGCCACCAACTCTCTTATAAGCCTACAGGGGGAAGACATGTCAGATTAAAACAATGAAACCCGATGGCACATTAATAAAAGAAATGTATTGGAATTGATTTGAGATTATAAGAAAAAAAGAATCCTGCCCCAATAAGAATAGGAAAGGCAACTATAATCATATATAAAAATCTGTTTACAAACCAGAATCAAGAGCATTCATGATTAGCATCTCCCTTCCAGTTAGAGAGAGGGAGAGATCCCTGTTTAACATAGCTTCTTAGACAGTTAATACATTGTAAACTTGAAACTCAGCTATACAAATATTGGAAGCCCTAGCAAACTAATCAGCCATGAAAAATGTTTTAGGAAAATGATTCCAAAGAACAGAAAGGTAATATACATTTCAATGAACACCATATGATGCAAAACAATGCTCAATTGACTCCAATGTCATTAAAGAAGATAGGGTAAAAGGATGAGAAAAATGAAAACACACAAGAAAGCAACTGTCACAAGTTGTAAAGGATAAAGAAACATCATAAAGCAGAAATTCACCTCAATTAATCGACCATGCCAATACAAAAATATTCCACAATTTGCGTGCTCAAATTCCAACTGAGAGCGACCAAGAGTTAAATGAACATGTTTCCCTATGATGTTACCACTTACTTCAGAAGTCTGATTCAAATATTTCGCCAATGGTCGACTTTTAACCTTTTCAAAAGATCATAACCAATATGAAATGAGAAGGGCAAAGAGTTCATAACACACACTACCTTAGAACCAAGTGATCTTATTAACAAGCACGTACCAATGAACCTTGCAGATAAATCCTTATTCGCGGAACTAAGAAGATGACTTCAAGATATGACCTAAGTGAGTAATCTAAACAAACCTAGAATTAAAGAAAACACAAGATAAGTGAGATAAAATATAGAGCATGGACATTGAGGCACATGGTGTGCATCTACATAAATATTTCCCAACAAAAAGTAACATGCATGGGAATTATAGTTTAAATGAAGAAAAAACAACTGTAAGGAAAAAAAAGAGTGAAAGCAGAGAATTTCTGCGGTAACAGTTTTTCAGAATTTTAGAGATTGAAAAAAAAAAGTGAGGAATTTCAAAACCATACCATCTCATATTATCAGTAGTTTTATACAATGTTCTTGTTAATTATGAATTGACCATGAAGCAAAGTTCATTGCAAATCAAAGCTATTTTTCTACTTGTTTCTAAGAGTGAAAACAAATAATTTCTGTGGTAACAGATCTTCAGAATTTTAAGAGTGATGAAAAAAAGAAAGTGAGAAATTTCAAAACCATATCATTTCAAATTAGCAGTAGTTTTTTACAATGTTCTTATTAATTATCTATTGACTATGAAGCAAGGTTCATTGCAAACCAAAGCTACTTGTTTCTACTTCACTATGGAACCAAATCAAGAGAAGAGAATACACTACCTTTTTACTAATCTGGCCAGGACGAGATCTGAGCCTTCTAGAACGGATCATAATGTCACCTTTATGAAAGGAGCTCCCACCAGTCAATCCACGATCCCATTCCAAACAATATTGCGATCCCCATTCATCTAAATTCCATATGTATATCTGTGTCCCTGTATTGTTTTCACGGAATAAACCTGCTTTTGCACCAATCAAATACTTATCAAAAGGTGAAAAATCCTTAATAACTTTCAGGTTGTGCTTTGCTAAGGCTTCCAACTGGACACTAGTGTCAACTTCCATATACTGTCCCTTTCTGCGGTAGCTTAAAATGGGTATCTCAAGATTCTACAAAATAAAAATTAAAGTGGCAAAACAAATATTAAAGCTAATTAATATAAAATACAGAAACAGAAATAGAACACTGCATACATCTTTTCCTTCATTTAAAGATTGTGAGAGAAAGGCTATGGATCTGGAATCATTAGTCTGAGTTATAACCAGAGCATCCCTGCCTAATCTCATTGCTCCAGTCTGAGAAACCCACATCCAGATGATTGCATAGGTGTTAGCAGTTGATCAATACAATATACAGGCATTTAAAACAATTTAGTACTAGAAGTGCAAACATAAAAGCAAGAAAGGCTACCTTAAATCCAACACCAAATCTTCCAATGTAATCTGGATCATCTACCTCGGGTTTCTTGTGCCCAAAACAAACCATTTTCTCAACCTCTTCATGGGTCATGCCATGACCATCATCTATAACTGACAGCATAGGAATTTCTTTGCCAGCTCTTTTTGAATATATTTCCTCAATAGAAATGTCCATTCTATCAAAAATAAGTCAAGATACAAGAAGCACATCTAACAAAATCAATAACGCAATAAAACCTAGACAAGTCAAATGCAAATGTACAAATTAAAATTTATGTATATGAAAGAAGAGGAAAAGAAATAATTAACCAACTAGCTCAGTTTAAATTACCTAGTTGCTTCAGCATCCCTGGAATTATCAACAAGCTCAGCTATTGCACCAAAAATCCATGCATAATGCACTTGACCAAGAGTTTCCAGGTAGCTTGGATGTGCCTGAGCATAATTTTTCTTTAATGGTGGAACCTGTTTCACAGCAAGAGGCTGGTGTCTCCGACAAGTTTCAGTTGCAGTATTGCGACCATGGTGATTTTCAATAGAGCCTTGAAACCTGTCACTGGGAAAGCCATTATCTACACAGTGTTCTTGACCATCACTCCCACTGCATGTTTTCTCCACCCGATATGCAACTTGGACATGGCTAAAATTTGAATCTTTATCAGGAGGAAGTATGTAGAATTGAGAGGACTTTACTTTTGCAATTCCAACCTGCAAAAGTTATGACATCAGTTCTACAAGTTATGCTTCGGGGTACAAAATAACATCAGACCAATAGTGAAAAAATTATTGCAATCCCCATTTTTCCAAACTGGTAGAGGTTAACCCCATGGACTTTGCTTTCTCCATTTCGCATGCACAGATAAAAACTACTTTCTAAATTTTGCTACAGAAAAATCAATGGTTGTAGAGCTCCTTTACTCAGAGAAAAGTAGAAATTTAGATAAAAAGTTAAAGAAACCTAAAACATCACGACTGAATAAATTTCTTTCAGAAAATAACGATCAGTTTTGGCATCTGCAACAGTTTATTTTGCATAGTAAATTGCAAGTATGTATTTCTACTACAGGAGGAAATTTGTGCCACAAGGCCAATCAAGTTAAAGTCATTTGAATAACTGTCAACTCAAACACAACAGATCAAATAGTCGCATCAAAACCTGACACAAGCATGACTTATATATCAAACAGGTACCATGAGAATCCACATGATCCATTTGATAATAATAAGCAGCCCTTACCGAGTCTTTCTTTTGAAGATAAGTCAAAAATCTACCCCATTCAGATCTGTCACGAGACGACTCTGGAGCAGGACTCAAAAAGCAATGAGGCAGATCACCAAGGATATGTACCCTAGCTCTTGGAACTATATCACTTAAACTCCAGCATTGTGGCCTGAAAATTCTCTATCCGTCAGAAAAATCAAATCTCTAATCATCAACACTGATGTATAAGTTCAGATTTTGAATCAACCAAGTATATATCACTTCAGTGATTGGCACTTACAATAAAAAAAGGTAATGGCACAATAACAAAAATGTGAAACAAATACCCCTGTTAACAACAGAATTCCTGCAGAGAACTAAGCAATTGCCTGACTACAACAGCCTGAAATATGAGCATTCAAAAAGAAAAGTCTGTTTATGATATTAATCTTATTACCCAGATTGTCACTCTTGTTAATTCATGATCAATACATAGTTGACCACTAGCAAAATGACCTGTCTTTTTGTTGTATTTTCTCTGCCTGGTTGTATAGGACAAGCCTTCCACTTTCAACTTGTTTTTCCTTTATACAGAAATATTTTTTTTTACAAAAAGATGCAGAAATGACTCAAGGTATACAGTGAGCCCTGGATTCTACCACCTACTGATGTGGTGGTGACTCACTGTTAATTACACTGCAGAACAAGTTTAGAAAACAGTGTAACAAAAAAAAAGAATGATCAGAGAATAAGCGCATACAGTTCTGCAGGTGGATTTAGGCATTGCGTCCGGCATATAAGTTTCTGGTCTTTCATAAGCAAAACGTATGGGTCTGAAAAATCAAAATCACCATGTTAACATTGACTTCAAGCAAAAGAACCTTCCATATGCACATATAAGAATTTCGGAATTCAAAACACAGTTCTATATAGTATTTAAATACAATGTTCACATTGACTTGAAACTTACAGGGCACTTGCCACTTTCACCCACTCATTTGTATTTCAAATATCAACACGACAAACGCCAGCACAGGTACACTCTATCACATGACAAAACTGGCATTTATTACAAAAATGGATAAAAACTAACCTGGAGCCAATTTTTCTTCTCCCATTTATAAACCTGCCAAATCAAATCAAATGCCAAGCATAAGATAACCGAATGTTAAACCAAAAACAACAACACAAGCTAACAGCATTGTTAAGAAATACAAACGAACAACAGCGTCAACTGTTCCCCCCAAATGGTGCACAGTCAACTGGCGTCCCTTCACGCCATTTTCTTCTGAAATTCTAGAAAATAAACTGAAACTTCCCAACTTTGAACAAATATACTTTCTTTACTTTTCTTAACCATAAAGGAATCAACATTGAATTTCCATACGATGATGAACCTATTTTCAGACGTTGCTAAACCAAACTAGAATTCGATCATAGCTTCCTAAAAAGGTTTGTCATTTAACTTTAACAGCAAATTAATCGTATCACTGCATACAATATCAATTTAATGCATATTATATGGATATGAATAAAACAAAAGGCATAGAATAAACGAATCCATCTATACAATTACATTGTATTCATTTCAATAAATCCTCACCCCATCACAAGAAACCAAGTTACACAAAATCCAGATAAATATAATATTTTAAGTTATAGTAGCATCTAAAACACAAAATGTAATAATCAAGCTCGCAATTTTCCAAATTTGGTATACTTAGAAACCCTAAATGTTAAGGCAAGTGTACATGCAGAAAATTTTAAAAGTAGCACCATGCAATCCTATACCGAAAAAAAAATCACCACTGAGTTTAAGAAAAATAATATCACGACTGAATTATGAAAAAAATATCATCAAAAACCCTAGACTAAACCAGTTGCAATACAGCAACAAACTAGCTAGTAAAATCAAAATCCTCCTCCTTGCTATTTTCGCTTACTATTTTCTGAAGAAAACCCTTCTCGCTTAATATTTTCGGATACGTAGAGGGCGTAATCGTCGAGAAACACTGAAATTAGTTTTAATAAAAAAAGATACTTTAAGAGCTTAGAAGTTAGAAGGAAACAAAAGCGAGAAGCTAGAGAAGTTTTCACTAACTAATAATGCTGCTAACAGAGAAAAGAAGACGACTTGATATAACCAACGGGTAAAAGAAGATACGTGAGGGAGATACGGAGAGAGAGTGGAAACAGAGGAAAGCGCAAGCACCGTTCAATGCGGCGGTTTTCCTGACTGGTGGTGGTGGTGGTGGTGGTGGTGGTGGTGGGGTGAGAGTATGTCTACGTCCTGCTGACAGTTTTTTCTTTGTTTAGAAAATTGAAAGATAGCGGAATGGAAAGAGATTTTGAGGGCGCTGTTTTTATTTTTTTTTACTATTATTAATTTATTATTATTATTATTATTACTGCTGATGCCAGCTGGCAGGGACTCAGGGAGTAATTTCACAGCGCTTCGTGATTAGTCACATTTATTAATTGCGCTGACTAATTTAAAACATTTTTTAATCTTGTAATAGTGAATGTATTTTCAAGAAATATTATTTAAATTACATTATTATGTGTACTGATATATCATATTAATATGCTTTTATAATGTATATTAATATATTATTTTCTATATAAAGATATTAGTAACTTATGTTTTTCTTTAAATAAAAAATGAATAGTGAATTTACTGAGAAAATATATGATTAAAACATAAGGGGTCAAAGTAAAAAACATGGAGAGAATGAGTGGCTTTAATAACATTTGAGGAAAATATTTATTTTAGTGTCTATACTTTATAAATTATAAATATCAGGTCCTTTTATTACCCTCAAAGCATGGCATGCTATTGTTTTCCTTGCAGCGGTCCAGAATTGGAAACCACTAAAAAAGGGCATGAGTGCTAGTAAAGCGGACGAATGCCTATCAACTTCAAAATTTATGGCAATGTTGTGTAGATCTAGAACATTTTTCATGCAAATCACATTGTGATTAAATTTTTTGTTAATATGGTGCCAGATTTATTGTATGAACACCGTGCACATCCCACTATCAATGGAAATTGATCAAGTACCCATTTGGGATGCCGTTTCAAACGCCGTTTTCAAATTTAAAAAAAAAAATCATTTTAAATGAATATGTTTTGGTGTTTTTAGATCATTTTGATGTGCTGATATAAAAAATAATTTAAAAAAAAAATAAAAAAAAATATAATTTTGATATATTTCGACACGAAAAGCACTTTGAAAAGCTACCGCAACCGTTCTCCCAAACAGATCCTAGACAAGCTAACGAGTCCAATGAGTGTCATAGCGATTTCAATGGAAAAGTTAAAAAAAAATATATATTTTTATTTTTATTTTCATAATTTCATGGGGGAAACTATATGGAAGAACTAAAATGGTATTTTTAAGTTAGAAGAACTTTTCCAAGAGCTAAAAATTATTTAATGTATTTCTATGAAAAAATAATTTTGATTGTAATTGTATTAGCTATTTATTATTAATAAATAATTATATTAATATTATATGTATTAAAATAGAATGGACTGCTCTCAATAAATTTTTTTATTGGAATTCGAATATAAAAAATAATATATTTATATATTTTAAAAACTGTATTATTAATTTTACTTCTCCGAATAACTTTTATCCCATTAGATAATCTCATAGTAGGTACCTATACAGGGGAGGAACTGTCCTGTCAATGATACAAAAGTCAAACCAAAGCATTCGAAAGGTCAAATCAAAGCCGTCGAGGGAGGGCTTTGAAGAGAGGCCTGACATTGAAGGAAGGTAAAGAGTCCTGTGTGGTAGCCAAGGATGACTTGCCACTCCATTCGAAGAGGTTTCAGAAAATGCAGTCATGTATAATTTCGACACTGATATCAAAAATAATTTTTATTTTTTTAAGTATTTTTAAATTATTTTCACTGATATTAAAAATAATTTTTAAAAAATAAAAAAAAATATTATTTCAATATATTTCCGATCAATTTAAAAAAAAAAACGATATTAATCACAGTAATTCCGGTATGAGCAGCAGTGATTTCGTGTCGCGTAAGCTAACAATTGCACGGTGCATTGGGCAATCAATTTGAGAGGAAGAGAGGCCTTACATGAGGATAAGAGTCTTGTTTGATAGCCAAGGATGACTTGCCTGCTACTCGCAAGAGTTCCTGCATGAAGAGAACGGAGTCCGTGTTTGGCATTGAGGTGCGATCTGTGAATTTGTCGTTTGGTTAACGCCAAAAGCATTTTTTTTGTGTGGGACCCACACCAAATTTTAGCCAAAACGCCGGTTCAAAATAAGCTGGAAATTGATGCTTTTTTATCTGCGATTCGTGCTTATTGAAACCACGATACAAATCCATTTTCATGCAAAAATGCGAGAATACAAAACTGTGACAAATTTACCTACAAAACTAGTGCAGCTGCCCTTGACAAATCCATGTTCAATAATTAAAAAAAATTGATCTGTGCATGGCTCTCGCTCTCTCTCTCTCTTTGCAAACAAAACAGCCATGGAAGCCGAGAGCTTCCATCGCTGACTCCGGCCACCACATACCACCATTTACGATGAAACCACCACAGGAAGAACCACCTCGGCCTCCTCTACCCGTTGGTATCCTCCGTTGAAGCTCTCGTCATGGTCGGTGAACAGTACCGCCATCTTCCAACGCTGCATCCGGCCACCACAGGCCACCATTTCAGACGCCACCACCACAAGAAGAATCGTCTCGGCCTCCTCTACCCGTCGGTATCCTCCGTTGAAGCTGTCGTCGTGGTCGGTCGGAAGCCACTATTTCACGTGCACAGTGCGCTGCACTGTCGAAGAAGACGTGCACAATGCAGCGCACCGTTTCACTCTTCTTCGTGAAAACTGGGTTGGGCTGGGCTGCTCTCGGCCCAGCCCAAGCTAGGCCGGCCCATTTAGCTGGGTGAGGCCCAGTCCGAATTTAAAAAAATATATTTTTTAAAAATAACAAAAAAAAATGTATTTTTCTGATGAAAAAAAAATGACGCGTGACTTCGTTGCACTTCACAACCCTGTTATTTTTTGATTGATGGGGGAATAAAAATTAATATTTGTTTTTTCATTAATTAATAAGTACATTATATTATTATAATTATTAAATTTACAATATTTTTTTAAAAAAATTATATATATATACCCTTTAAAGTAATTTCACAAGTTAAAAGCAATATGAAAAATTTGGTAACCAAACACCCAAAACTGTTTTTTTTCAACCTCCAACTCAACCATAGTTTTAACCAAACATTTCACTGCTTATTTTGCAACACACTAAAAACGCTTTTTTTGAAACCATTTTTTTTCAACCGTAATCGCAAAAACAAAAGCAATGCCAAACACGCTCGGAATCTGTTTGATGAAACTCCTGTTTGATTGCCAGGCAGTCTCCTTGGCTCCTCTCCTCTTCCACACCAAGTCCTGCTTCAAACTCATTATTTCACGAACGGACTAGCATTTTATGGGTGTTTATTTACTGATTAATAAAAAAAAAAAAAAAGGCAGATTATTATCTGGGCTTGCATGCCATGAAATGAATTACTACTTCCTGAATGAGTTTTGATCTTAAGAAAATGAATAGACATATTTATTGTTTAATTACACTATTATTTATTGAATATTTTTCCATTCAGCAGCATGACTTGCCGAGTAGTTTAATGATGATGACGTGGCATATTGTTGAAAGTTCACGGCCAGTAAAAAGGAGAAGTAGAAAAACAAATTTGTTGATTATTGCTAATTGGCTTCGGAAAAAAAAATGGTTTTTTTAATGGGGTGCTTCTGAGTCCGTTTTGAATTTTTATTTATTTATTTTTAGTTTAAATTAAAAAAAAATAGTGTTTTAAGATCATTTTGATATGATAATGATGTCAAAAATAGTTTTAAAAAAATAAAAAAAAATCATTTTGATGCACTTCTAAACAAAATACACTTTCAAAAACAATCTCAACCACATTCCTAAAATAGACACAAAGAGTGCATGAAACAAAATCAGCCTTTATATTTGTTCCGTCTCCAACAGGTAATTTAAAATGATACCATTGCCTCCTCTCTATCGTTCGTGATGGAATTGTCCTCATCACGAACTACTGGGTAATATATTGGGGTTTTTAGATACTCCCATGGAGAAAAATCATTACGAAACAATATTCTAAACCTAGTCTAGACATGATCTTAACCTCATTTTGTTTCAGCTACCTGATCCATTATAAAACTAAACTTGCCCCATGCGTTGGACTTGAACTAGTCGATTTTATTATCCCCATGATTGGGTGTATTTATGGGGTATGGCTGTTCAAAGAAGATCATGATAGAGTGGAATCTAGGGGTAAATTATTTTATGTTGACTCTCAATTCAAATACTCAGGCCACAACGGTCAAGATATGACAAAATTGGGATGTCAACCACAGTTATATAACGAGGATGGGATGTGGGAGCATCCGTTTTCAGCTTAGTCTGGATTCACTCATTGCATCACTGGCTCCTATCATTAGTGGATTGATTGAAGCTGAAGAGATGGCTGATGCAATAGAGAAGAGTATCACCCCTAATTTACCAAGTGCATGAATGTATTTCCTTTAACATTTTTATTCTGAGAACATTCAAAAAATATTACAAATCTCAACAGCATGATTAACTTTATCTATCATCTTATGCAAACTTCGACTTCCATATTGGTATTGCGGAATCTATAAATTGACACCTAGCAAGCAGGACAGTGGTGTCTAACATTTTAACACCTACTTAAGGTTACACATTGCATAAAATTTCCTATTAGGAAATCAATCTTCCCAAACATGCAAATCATTATCTGTACTGACTATAACAAATTAGCAATGAAAATATGGCATACCAGGATGGATGAGCGTGCATTTGTTGGAAAAGTATCAGAATCCCAAACTCAAGCTCTATGAAGAGATTTCATCCATTTGAAAGACTTCAACTGGATTAAGCCTTTTCAAGTCTCCAGAAAGATAAGGTCCATCCCCTGATCCTGGTTTCTGCAAAATATTTACCAGCGAAGGGATTTACTCGGTTGAGATGAGTTCCAGTTTATTGTCTCCCATATCAGTTGTTGTGAAATGAGGTTTAGAGGGGAAGATGAAAACAGTAGATGCAGTGACTGAGGGTTGAAAGGTAGCTGAATATCTTGCCGAGGTCACTGTAACTCGAGGCAATTGTTGCGAACCTGAAGCCAATGGCACAAGCTTGTAGCTAAGCGTGTGCTCAGATTTTGGAAGAACAAAAACTGTGTCACTGTGGGACCCAGACAACACAAAACTCTGTGCATCTGCCAGTGAGAACTTGACCTCTTGAAGCAACTGTGTTTGATTTTGAATTTTAATGAAGTACATGAAGGGATCTCCAAGAACAGCATAAGGAGGACATTCCAGACTCAATACCACCGGGAACGACTCTACTTTTACGTTAGGAAGTTTATGTTTGGTCAAAACCCAATCTTTTATTGCATCAGAAGTGGACAGATCTTCCTTTTCAGAATTCCTCCTCCATCTTAGCCACACCGACCCCAAATCAAGACTAGTAGATTCCACTCCAGGAATGACAGTGAAAACCTTTTTGAACTCTTCTCCAGGAACTAGATGGGCAGGACTTAAGAGATCCACGCCACTATGTTGCAAGGTACATGGCCTCTCAATGCCATCATCCACTTCAATAGACATTGACTGCAATAGCAATGGAACCTCACTGCTGTTCTTGGCACTAATGACTAGTACACTATTTTCATTAAGAGGAAGTGATGCCAACTGATCTGAGCCAGGGACAGACTTGATTCTTGAGAGCAACAGTGGATCCTGGCGGAATGGCAGCATAAACTGATGGCTAAACACAACAGCAGTCTTTCCTTCAATTTGCAAGCTCTTGTGGACATGGATTCTTTGTGAAGTTGATTCATTGTCATCTGGAAAATAGCCTAATGATACAAAGAGCATAACTGGTTTGGGTCGATGCCACTTAATTTCTAGTTTGCAGGACCATGACTCTCCATGTTTTAAGACCGGAACAGAAACCAAACCAAAAGACTGCTGAATTTTCTTAATTTTGTCAGGACCCACTAGAGATTCATCTTCTCCTTCTGGCCCAGAAACTCCAAGAAGTTCAACATGATGGCTGTCCATAGAGAATGAATCCTCTTCCCTGGGACTAAACAGCCCACCTCCTTTTACATCCACCAGATTGATTTTCAACTCACCGGAGAATATGGCATGATCCTTGCAGACCACAGTAACAGGAATTGCGAAGCATTCCCCAACTAATGCTGGCCCAGTAGCTCCTAAAATAAGATCCACTTGTGGTTCTGGTTCTTCAACCTGGGCAGCCTTCTGACCAGAAAATGCAAGAGCAGGATCCTTGATTGGAAAAGTTTCAGCACGGTCTTCAAACTTCCAAAGAGGTAGATCCTCCATCGAAGCAGGACTTTCAGCGCCACAGCATATTGTGAAGTGGGGTCTCATTTTTGCAATGACGTATATGCACTCTAGCTTCCCACTGTGTTCTGCATCGTACCAAATATTGACATTATTAGTATACGAGCTCACCAGTCATACTGCAAGGAAATTGTCAGACAAGAAGAGATCATGATAAGAAGGTCCAAATATTTAAATCTTCAACAGGATCCATCATCTTTGTCAATTAGGGAAAGGTAGTGCCAATTCGACCCAATCAAATTGCTAATGAGCTATGTAGGGATCTGAGATTTCATAGGAAAAGGAGCACACAGTAGCACCAACATGTATGGACTATGGACATATTTTAAAAGGCAATTTATATTCAAAATCAACAATGAATTCATGACAACTATTAAACAAGTCCCTCTCTATCACTCTCACATAAAAACATGCACAAGAAATCGGCTAAAATTCAAAATGGTAGGGGAGGGACACGCCACCAGATTATAGAGGCATAATCAATACACAGCAAAGCCTAGATCAAGAGCATGGAATGGATCACCCCTGTGTGCTACTCATTATAGGAAATGAAAAAAGAGTTGGAGGATAGAGAAAGAAAGGGAAGCAGGAGAGAAGAAAAAAGCAGGGTGGTGGAAAAACGAGAATATCATTAGAGAGAGAAACAAACTTCAATCTCAATCTCAATGCTTAAATTGCAACCGCAAAAATCAGGGTGATAGCTGTTCTTATTTAGGGACCCAAACCTACTAAAAATATAAACTAAAATACATAAAGGGAATCCTAACTAGGAAATGGAATAGACGCCGATTTGATACATAGTTCATCCACTAGATAGAAATAAAACATATTTAAAATCTCAAATAACAATAAAAAATCCATGGCAAATCATCAAACGGTCAGATAATAAACCCCAGAATCTGGATTTGTTCTCCTTCACCACCTGGTTCAAACTTCCGAAGTGAAACCATTTCTTATTTGCGTGAGATATGAATTGCATAAGCTGTGATGAGAATGTAAACTGAAAATTCCATCTAATAAATTAACTGACCTGGTTTGACATCATATGTTAACCGCAGCCATTTGTTTGTAATAAGTGCCAAAGGAGCACTTTCAATTTGCCGACCATGTTGGCCACTGGATACTGCAGCTGATGTGCTTTCAGAATTTGTGATGACAAAGTTACACTCTGATTGATTAAACTGTACTTCTAATTTATCTATGTCAACAGGTTGAGGTAATTGTGATAGAAGTGACACTGTAATTGAGGTGGATGCTCCTGGCTTAATAATTGGTTCGTGAAAAGCAACTGAAGCAAGAAGTACCAATCTAAGGGGACTGACGAGATCAATTTCAAGATGCAGTGGATTTTCTCCATTCACTTGTAGATCACTATTGCCTTCAACTGATTGTAACCTAGTTTCTCCACTAACGAGCTCAAAAACCTCCTTTTGTATAATTTCTCTCTGCGCAAGACTTGCAGGACCAGCAGGACTACATTCTTTATACCTGAGAGACTGAATCCAGGAATCAGATGATACAGGCAATGCAGCCAATTCAAGAGAATACTCAATGAACTCTTTCATTGAACCAGATTTCCTTGAGCACTCTCGCAAGTAACCCAAGACTTCCCACAACAAAGTGACCCAACCCTCTTGTCTGTATAGAGATGCAGCAGCATCAAGTAATTGTTTTGCATTACTTAAATCACCAACCCCAAAGTATTCCTTTGCCAAGTGGAAGCCACATAAGTGGGCAATCCTCTGGGCTTTGAGATTAGAAAATGATTCATAAGCTTTTTTAAGAAAAGCAATAATTTCAAAGGAATCTTGAAATCTTTTTCCTTCTGCAATAGCATAATGAGTGTACTCTTCATCAGTAAGGCTGCAGATTGAATAAACAGCACAAATAATTAGTAGAATTGGATGACGCAAAGCAAACATTTTGAATACTGCTCAGTCAAACTTACGATTGCATGGTTAAGGCATCCCCTTGCTCAAGTAACCGAGCAAACTGACCGACATAAATAGAAGGTGCTACAGATTCAGCATTACTATCAATTTCATCAGCAGTTTCAGACATTGTTATTGAAAGTTCCAAAGTAGCTCTCTTCTCCTTCAAGTGGTGTGCAGCTAACTGTTTTGAGATCAAATGTTGTGTTCCACTCAGTAAAAAGTAGAACCTGATTAAAAATTAAAAGTTTCTAAATGGTAAACGAACATGTAAAGAATTAAATAAATAGAGCAGGATGAGATTAGGTTGGCATTTAATTTGCAAGTTATGCAACTAGAATCTTCAAAATGAAGATGCAATCTGAAAAGTTAAGATATAATAAAACCAACATCACTTGCCCAGAGACTGGACTGACTATAAATCCATTCAAGTGTAAACTGCACCTTTTCAGTGTGAGGAGCATTTGTAGATAAAAATATTGACAAGATATATAAAGCATTGTCCACGTCCTAGGAAAATGATAATACGATACACTGACAGTGTTAGTCATGGTTATTAGATTGTTATGGTGAAACTAAGGGTTAAAGTATAACTTCAGACTGAAATAAAGAAAATAAAGTTAATATGGATGGCAAATCTATGAACCATCAGCTTAAATTTGAGATTTAAGATAACATCAAGACTCTCATGTATGGTCACACAAGAAACTCCTTTATGTTTATCTCTTAAGTGGCATCAAAGCTCATAGTCTGAATGAACGCATGCCATGATGCCACAAACACTACCCTGGTTGCTAGGTTTTGCATGGTAGAATGGTTAAGAATGAATGGCAATTCCCATGGTTTATCCTCCCAAGTCAAGTAGCCTCTTGGTGATCCTCAAAGCAACAAGTCATTATAGAAGGTTTTTTCTCAAGATGGGCAGTCCCTAACATGAATGGCACTAATTCTTGAGGGGGGTCTTTATTAGCAACATGTATTAATAAGAATTCTACATTAATTAAAAGTCAAAGAAAGTTAAGACATATATGGATCCATGACACCTTTGCTTTTATGCTCAAGGTAGTTAATAAAAAAAAATCATTGAGATTCTCCTACATTTTCTCACAAGAACCTTCCAGTGCTCACCTCTCCATAAAACTAAATGCAGGACAAGCACAAAACATGGAAAGAAAAGTACCCCCTCTTCAAAAAAGGAAAAAAAAAAGAACAAAAAGGAGGGAAAACAAAAGAAAAAAATATGTCTGATAAATTAACAGTTCAGCATTGGTCAAATCTTGTACCACAATAACCTAATTTCAAAATAAGGACGCCAATAAGATGCTAAATTTTTTGGTTCAAGTCATTTCTCATCTTTTCTTTTGCTGCTCCTTTTTAATTAAAAGACGGGTGAAAACATTCATTTATCAACAGTAATATGGGTGAACACCAGTTGCTCCCAGACACAATAAGAAGTTAAAATACCAGGAAGTTATAGAAGGTCACTCACCTGATAATAATAAGCTGGTAGAAATTCCCACTCAGTCAAAGCCAGGTCTGTAGTGCCTGAAGTTATATTTGAATTGCTATGAATAGTTTTTGAGCTTGTCTCGAGCAATTCAGCAAATACCAGAAACTGTCTGCTCATCCATTCCCAGTGAAGGAATGCAACATCTGTGGGTCCTACAAGCCTCCTGTATGAAACATTATGCTGGCGGAACCATGTAATTGCTTCCGCCACCTTTCCACCATGCAATAACAGGGTTGATATTTTGAAATGCAATTGCTCTGCGACAGTTTTTATCTGAACCAGGCGTTGAATCAATGGCAACTTCTTTGCTGTCCCAACCATCTGATGACAAACTTATTAGTCCATAAATAGTATTTATGAAAATATTCAGTAGCATGAACATGGATGAACCAAAAAAAAGAGATGTTTGAAATTGTATGGGTACATGAATATACCTCCCGCAATATTTGATATGCATCCTCATAAAACCTCAAAGCTTCAACCCAGTCTCTCCGGAACTCTGCATATACAGCAACCTAGCAATTCAAGACACACAAAGTGAGCAATTTAAACTGACTTGCACATTGACTGATGTTTAAAATGACAGACCTTGCATATTGTCTTTTGTGGAAGTACTAGATTGCATACATTATCTATATGTGTACACAAATTCATAAAAACAAGCAACAAAACACCGCAAGCTCATTCCAAGTTAGTCATTGAATCAAAGGTTTGTGCTACATTTACTGTTAAACATAACCAAAGGATTATTCATTACTCGAAAGAGAGTTCACTAGCATGACAAAATTAAAGCCACAATAAAACCATCCACACTTCACCAGCACAATTCAACACTCACATAACAAGTTTTAATCTCTTGATCAAACAAAAATGAAAACCCTTACTTTAAAGCAATAGCGAACATTCAGCTCATGAGAATTGAAACTCTTCTTTTCAACACGAGTTTTAATCTTCCGCCCTTCATCTTTATAATAAACATTCGCTAATTCCGCAAAAGTGCTTCGCAGCCTGCAAAATCCACACTCCACATTCACATTGACCATAAAAATACATAAATCACAAACAGCAAAACACCACAACATGCCTGTGAAGTGATTGTTTCAGTAGCAAATCATCACTAGCATTGAAAATAACAGAGTATTTCGCATCAATTTCTGCACGCTTGCGTAACGCAATCATTCGATCCTCACTTATCTCATCTGCATCATCATCAGTAACAACAATCTAAAAATTAACACCATCATCAACTTTACTATCTCAATTAATTAGAACAGCCACATAAAGAAAATTACCATTCGACGAAGATTGCACAACAACAACAATCAATTTAATATTCTTCGGCCGAGACACATTTCTGCTCACAAATAACACAACAACAAAAAATAAACAAAACGGAGTGAAATTAAAAAAAAAAAAAAAAAAAAAACTTAGTAGTAAAATATCATTTACTTGAGATTTTCAATGTCAGTACAAACTCGAAGCCATTGAGCAGGATCGCCAGCAACATGATCGGAGCTAAAAAGAGCAGCGACGACAGCCGGAACTCGAGTTCGGTGTTTAAGTAACCAATCTCTCTTTAAAATTCCTCCATTATTATCTGGATCAGACTTGGTCGGTTTGGACAGGAGGTGAGTGATTTTGGAGAAATCGGGTAAGGCTAAAGTGTTTATCGGCGGTTGTTCCGCGTTGAGAAAAGAGGAGATTAGCGAGTGGTGCTCCGCGCAGCCTACTAGTGAAACCAGTGCTACCGGTGGCGTGCGTAATTCTTCTGGATATTCTTCCATTGCTGTTGAAATTAGTTAATTGATCTGGATTTGGATTTGTAACAAAATTTTCAAGCTGATTTTCTGCTGCTGATAATTTGAAGGGAAGGAATGGACATTTCTATTTTTCTCCCGTCACATCTTTAGTGGGCTGGACCATGTGATCCACCAGAAGTGGATCTGCTTACTGTTCCAGCATTCCGGCCCACTAACTTTGGAAGTTCTGTGCACACACGATTAGAAATTGAACTGATTGGAGTTCATAGTTGAGAAGGTCAATGATTTTTTTAAAAAAAATATACTCTAATTATATCAAAAATAATTTTGTTTTAAATAAAAAATATTATTTTAATACATTTCTAAATAAAAAATATTGTAAAAATCAATATCAATCGTATTTATTAACAGCCCGAAGTATACCACGCTTGAACAGGAGTTGGTTCACCCTCTGATGGCAATAAATGCTTCTCTTATGAGTGTTTCTGCCAAATTATGGTTTTTTAAATAACAAATCATTTATAATATCGATCATATCTCTTAATCCGACTGTTAGATAGAGATGAAAATACGTCCTGACTCGAACCCGAGACCTGCAGTGTAGATCTTAAGCTTTTTACCATCACGTCAAGCCCTGAGCGTTAAATGCTTAGCCAGTCAACCAACTTATTGCGCCTCACTCTTTTTGAAGTCAGCAACTTTGGTTGGTCTTCATTTGTGTGAATCACACGTATTGAATTTGAACTCATGACGATCAATCTAATTAAGACAACAGAAAAGAAAAACCTTGCTGCTTAACAAGAATTGTATGACACGCTACGAGCGACCTCCGTGATTGACGTTAGTAAGTATTTAAGCAGCAGAAAAAACCAAAACAGTGATGTGACTGAATCGATGAACCATTAAATTAAAATAAAATATATATTTTTTTAAAATACTCTTAAAAATTGCAAACTTTTTATATTCTATATGCTATGCAGGGTATGCTTGGCTGTACAGTTTAATTTATTTTTCATTAAAATTTGAAAAACAAATTGTTTATCTTTTTAATATGCTAATATAAAAATATTTTAAAAAAATATTTATTTTCATACATTTTTAAGCAAAAAATAATTTAAAAAGTAATGATATTATACTTTCAAATATCTTTATAATTAGACAGCAATATCAATATTGAGCCCTCCTAACCCAATTTAAAGATAATTAACTTTAAAGTTGACTTGTAAGATTAATACATTACATTAATTTTTGAATTTATTATTTTAAACAATATTATTTTCCTTAACTCGAATTAATTTCTTCAACCCATAATTAAGTCTTGAATTGAATTATGAATAGGATATTATTTTCGCATGCATTTTAGGTAAAGAAAAATAATCTTTTTTTTAAAGTAAATGAATACCTTGTATTTAATTAGAAGCTAATATTTATAAAATAAATTATAATATAATCCACTTTCTATTAATTATTTCTTTAAGAAGTTTCAAAACTACCTATTATTATTATTATTATTATTATTATTATTATGAAAAAGGAAAGAATACTGAGGTTTGCAGATTTAGTTCCGCATATTAAAAAAAATTCCCATCCCAAAACTATATTATAAAAAAACTACATCAAAAAGAATACTATGGACTGTCAAACCATAATAGGGCAATGTGATAACACTATCATTCAATGAAATGATTCAACATGGTGATTGCGATGGTTTGAAAAATATTTACCTCAAATATCAAATATAGTTGTTAAACTCGGCCAGCCTACCCTATACATTGATAAAAAAAACTATAATTTAAAACTTAATTTAGATTGGATTTCAAATTGATTAACTATGGCATCAAGTAAAACAATATTAACCAGCATTTTTTTTTAATCTTATATTCCTTTTTTTAATGCGAGAAAATTATATATATATATATATATATATATGTATTAAATTTAATTTTAACATTAATATATAAAAATGATATAAAAACATATAAAAAATAATTAATTTTTTTTTTCAAAAATTATTTTAAAAGTAAAAAAAACTTGGTAATAGATTATTAATGAATCATAACAAAAGTATTGAAAAATTTTGAGTTTTTCTAATATATATAAATATATATAATTGATAATTGATTTAAAATAAAATGAAACAAAATATTTATTGTTTTTTTATGCTTACATATATTAATTAATAACAAGATATATATTTTATTTGGAAATTATGAATTCATGAAAAAACTTCATATAATTTATATATATATATATATATATACATATATATAAATTGTAATACACCACTCAAAATGTACAGTACTGAGTATAAGTTTGATATCAAAACATGATTATAACTTGATTGTTTTTGGAAAAAAAATATAGTACAACTAATAAAAATTCTTAATTTCCTTAAAGTGTTAAAAAAATAACAGAAAATTGATAGAAAAATCTGGAAGAATGGTGACTTTGTTTCTATATTTAAATAGTATTTTTCAAAATATTGTTTTTTTTAAAATAAATTAAAATAATATATTTTTTTATTTTTTATATAGTTTAAAATGCTAAAATAAATATTTTTAAAATTTAATGATTAATTTTTAATTAAAAAAACAGGTTGAAAATAAATGTAAAACACCACCTTCAAATCAATCTCGTTGAATAGATGAGCATCTCCTCACTTGTCATGTTCCCACCAGAGTTTCGTGAAGCTTCTATTGTTTTCTCAGCCACAAAACAGGAGAAGTTCACATTAACTGTCCGAGGAAAAATCAATCAAACAAAATCCATCGTTTTAACGACAATTGCACATGTGCATGTCCATTCCTCTTTTCTATCCCTTATTCTCCTGTAACAGCTGTGCATCCTTTCGTTTCCCTGGCAACATGGGTTTTTCTCAGGACTTGTTTTTGATCATCTCAACTTTAGTGATCCTTCTTGATGTTGCTACAGCAGCTTGCTCTAATGGACAATGCAAGGTTTGTGTCTTCTCTTTTACTTGCACGTGATCAAGAAACATTAAGCTCTAATTGTTGCTGTTTTTTTCCCGGCTAATTCATCTTCTATTTAGATACTTGATGAATGTTCATCGAACCAAGATTGTGAAGCTGGACTCTATTGTTTCTCTTGTCCGGCAGGATTTTCAGGTTCTAGATGTGTAAGATCAACCGTCACAAACCAGTTCAAGCTTCTGGTACTTCCCTAATTCTCTTCTTGCTTAATAATTATGAGGGTCATGAGTTTGCTAGGCAACAGCTAGCTCACACACGCTTGATTGGTTCATCAGAGTGGTTTATTCGCAATTTGTCTTTCCATGATGAACACAAGTAATCAACTTTAGGTTTAAGTATGTTGCGTGATGATATCATGATGATGGAGAGGGCAAGTGTTAAAAATCAAGAAGAGGAAAAGTAATAGATTATTAATGAATCATAGCAAAAGTATTGAAAAAAATTGTGGTTTGATGAGAATTATAAAGAAGCTGAGAATTATGAGTGGAAAGCTGCGGAATTGGAATTAGATATTGCAAAAAAACTTGAATCATTTGTTTGTAACATCATTTTCAACTTGAATCATTGTTACTAAGTGTGTGTTTGGCATTCTCAATGTGTTTTTTTTTGGGTTGTATGGTTGGTTTATTGTATTTTTACCAATTATAACTTTTTTTCTGAACCAAGATTTCAAGAAAGAGTTTGGGGTGAAACTGCATGTGGTTTGTATTGATTATCTAAACACTTTTAAACTTGTGATTGAGGCAAAACGCAGAACATTCCGCACCACATTAAAAACACGAAGCCTAAATTAGTTTAAACACGAATTTTCAGTAGCTTTGAGCACCAGCCCTACTAGATTATGAATCGAGACTGGAGGGGGATTATCTGATACAGCTATAATTCGGTCACCTAACCAGCAACTAATATACAAATCAAATAGTTTTTCTTCTTCCTCTTCTGAATAGAACAATTCCCTGCCGTTCAACAAATACGCGTTTTTGACGACCCACAATGCATTTGCTATTGATGAATACCCTTCTCACACCGGGGTCCCTCGTATCACAGTTACCAATCAAGAAGACAGCATCACAGAGCAACTAAATGTAAATGTTTTTTTCCCATTTAAACATTTCACTTTTTTCTTTACCATGCCAGAGCTTTTTTCTGTCAAGTAACAAGTGCCATTAATTATTTGACTGCAGAATGGAGCTCGAGCCTTGATGCTTGATACCTATGATTTTCGTGGAGATGTATGGTTATGCCATTCATTTAAAGGAAAATGCTATGACTTTACTGCATTTGTATGTACATTGATTCCCCCACTGAGTTATATAATTTTTTTCCTTTTATTTTCTATGATGTGTGAAAATGTAAATGTTTGCCCCAGTAGGGTCCAGCTATTGACACTCTAAAGGAAATTGAAGTTTTCTTATCAGCAAATCCAACAGAGATTGTTACATTAATCTTAGAAGATTATGTTCAAGCCCCAAATGGACTGACCAAGGTCTTCGCCGAATCTGGGTTAATGAAATACTGGTTTCCTGTGTCAAAAATGCCCAAAAATGGTCAAGATTGGCCATTAGTTAGTGACATGGTACAGAACAACCAAAGGCTACTTGTTTTCACTTCAATTCAATCCAAGGAAGCAAGTGAAGGCATTGCTTACCAATGGAATTACATGGTTGAAAATCAATGTAAGAGATTTTCTTTCAATTTTTTACTTTCATACAGTAGTAGAATTTGTGATACCATATGCATATAATATTGGTTTATGTAGATAATAATATAAATCATATTCTGGGATCTCATCTAATACTTTAAACTTTTAGATAAGATGGTTCCTTAACATGGTATCAGAGTCTTGTTGACCCAGTGGTCATGAGTTCGAATCTTACTATCCCCATTCTATTTGATAAAAATCAAGCATAAGGTAGTATGGGCCTGTGCAAGTTTCAAGCTCAAAAGGCTTTGACTTGAGGATATGTGTTAGAGAATAATATAAATCATATTCTGGAACCTCACCTAACAACTTAAGTTTTAGGTGAGATGATTCCTTGATAATTTTAACACTTTTTTATGTGGCAGATGGGGATGATGGCATGAAAGCAGGAAGCTGCCCTAGCAGAAAAGAATCACCTCCTCTTGATGACAAGAGTAGATCATTGGTGCTGGTAAATTACTTTAGGTCTATTGCCATGAAGGATTTATCTTGTGAAGATAACTCAGCGAATCTCATAAACATGCTTCGCACTTGTGACGCTGCTGCTGCGGGCAGATGGGCAAATTTCGTTGCTGTAAATTATTACAAGGTATACTTATGGCATGCAAATTATCTAATCCTTTCAAGTTCAGTTAAAATTAGTAATACAATAGAAGAGCTCAAGAGAAATATAATGATTTTTTTTGGGTGCATGGGGGGCTGCAGAGGAGTGAAGGAGGAGGATCATTTCAAGCTGTGGACCTGCTAAATGGGGAGCTACTGTGTGGGTGTGACGATATCCATGCATGTGTGGTAAGTTATAATGAGGATTATGTGTTTGGGAGTGTGTTTGGAAAGCATTTTTGAAAAAAATTAAAAATATATATTTTTATTTTTTACTTTAAATTTAAAAATTTGATGTTTTTAGATCATTTTAATGTATTTCTGAACGAAAAACACTTTCAAAAGCAAATTTAATCACACTCCCAAACAGACACTAAGTTTATAAAGTAACATCTCAAATTAATTTTAATGCCTGCATTGCTATTCAAAACCACATTTTTATGTTCATTTTTACAATCTTGTGAGTGCATGAACATAATGCATTTTCTTCTACTTGCAGCCTGGATCCACTTCAGGAGCCTGCACTCTCTAATAGCAGCGACAGTCATCCAAAAGAATTTCAATATTATTCTTTTAAAGTTAGAATTAAAAACTCGATAATTAAACTAAAACTTGTACTAAATAAAAAAGTTTCAAATATCCAAATGTAATAGATCATTAATGTATTGAGAAATCTTTCAATTTTAATATATTAAAAAATTTGATAATTTATTTGAAATAAAATAAAATTTAGATTGTTTGATTAAGGTGAGGGATGATTTTAGAATCCTACCGAATCTTATGGAGGGTAGTATAAAATCCTCAACTTTATCCTAAAATTTATTTTTTCTAGTATTCACAACAACATAAACATAAAGTGCATGTTTGAGAGTGTCGATGAGGTTTTTTTTTAAAGTGTTTTGCATTCAGAAATATATTAAAATAATATTTTTAAAAAATTATTTTTGAAACCAGTACATGGAAATGATTCAAAAACATTAATTTTTTTAATTTAAAGTAAAAATAAAAATATATATTTGTAATTTTTTTCAAAAATGTTTTCCAAATATATTTCCAAACACCTCAGAGAAAGACAATATTTATGTTTTTCAGTATGACTAAATATTTATTCAGCTGATGAGGTCATGAATAAATCAATTTAGATTTTTAATATGGTAATATCAAATTAATTATTTTTATATAATTTAATGAAATTTAAGGTCACATGGTTAAGTTTTGAAACATTGATTTTATATATATATAAAAGAATTTAATTGTGAAAAATACTCAGCCGGATCAAGGGGGGGGCAATGTACTATATCTACAATGCGTGGGAGATGCCAAAATGATATTCTGATTCTTAAGAACAACGTAATACAAAAACTTGCCGTCCATGTGAGCTGCGATACAGCGCGCCAACCTCCAAAACCGTCCTATCTCTCCGCTCCGCCTCTCCTCCTCTTTCTCTAACATTTATAATATTTTATTGTAATCACTATCATCGCCCTTAATATCGGACTTTCAAGCCGCGAGGTTCGCCGGCGTCACCCAAATCCGACGTCCACATGGACAAAGCCGTCGGCGAACCCCTGAAACCATGCCATGGTCAGCGTCATAACCACAACGATCATCGGAATTTACCACCTCCGACGTCTTTAAAGGCGTCGGATGCTCTGCCATTGCCACTTTACCTTACGAACGGTTTGTTCTTCGGGCTGTTTTTCTCCGTAGCCTACTTCCTCCTTCACCGTTGGCGTGAAAAGATCCGCAACTCCACTCCCCTTCATATCCTTACTTTCCCTGAAATCGCCGGGATAATTTGTTTGGCTTCCTCGGTTGTTTATCTTCTTGGTTTCTTTGGGATTGGCATTGCTCAATCTTTTATCTCTCGAGGATCTCAGGAGTCTTGGGATGTAGAGGAAGATCATATGACACAGAAAAAAAGTGGTCTTTGTGCTGCGGAAATATGTTCAGGCCCTGCAAAAAGTCCCGCAGCATCACTTGCTCCGGTTCCAAGTGAGAAAACTGTTAATACAATGTTTCAATCACCAATGTTAGGCGGTGATGACGAGGAGGTTATCAAAGGAGTATTATCTGGGGACATTCCTTCGTATTCTCTAGAATCAAAGCTTAGAGATTGCAAAAGGGCAGCTGTTATCCGTCGGGAAGCGCTTCAGAGAATGACAGGGAGGTCTCTGGAGGGACTGCCACTGGAGGGGTTTGATTATGAGTCAATATTGGGGCAGTGTTGTGAGATGCCTGTTGGGTATGTGCAGATTCCTGTGGGGGTTGCAGGGCCTTTGTTGCTTGACGGGAAGGAGTATTCGGTCCCAATGGCTACGACTGAGGGGTGCCTGGTGGCCTCTACAAATAGAGGGTGCAAGGCTATTTATGCATCAGGTGGGGCTAGTTCTGTTTTGCTTAGAGATGGCATGACCAGAGCTCCAGTTGTCAGGTTTGGGACTGCTAAAAGGGCTGCTGAGTTGAAGTTCTTTATCGAGGATCCTGCAAATTTCGACACCCTTTCTGTTGTTTTCAACAGGTTCTTGTTTTTCTCATAATCCTTTGATGTTTTTCCTAATTTTTTGAAGAAAATTAATGTTTTTTTGTGGTTAGATATATGTTTAATCCTCATTTTACAAATTGAATCCTTGTCTTTTTAGTTTTCTTTGGCTTGAAATGATTGGTTTCTTAAAATTGAAAATTGTCCATCTCCTAAAGATTAGTTTCAGCCAATGAGCTTGAAAGTTGGTACCATATGATTTCGGATGCTTCTTTGATTTTTCTATCTGATTTGCTTTTGTTTTGTTTTTAATTTAAAAGGTGTCTATGTATTTTTCCTCCTGGTATAAATTTTCTTGTTGTTTTGGAAATATTTTGTTTTTGGTGGATGAAGCCTTATTGATGTTGATGGGTTCTAGTTTTCTTCATTATTATATCTGCCTATTCTATAATTATCCACTACAAGAAGTTTTGGTTTCTAATTTTCTTGTTACTATTAGGAATATATTTATATCCCAAAAGGAAAATTATGGTTGAATTATTTACTTCAGACGAGCGTAGTTGTTTAATGTGGTGGATGATATGCAGGTCAAGCAGATTTGGAAAGCTACAGAACATTAAATGTACAATAGCAGGAAAGAATTTGTACATGAGGTTTAGTTGCAGCACAGGGGATGCTATGGGAATGAACATGGTCTCCAAAGGAGTCCAAAATGTCCTTGATTATCTCCAAACTGATTTTCCTGACATGGAGATCATCGGCATCTCTGGTAAAATTCCCTGCAGCTCAGTTGCCATATTTGGATTCATTATCAGGTGATGGCCAATGATTCATTATTTTCAATCTGTGTTTTGAATGTTCAGGCAACTTCTGTTCAGATAAGAAACCAGCAGCTGTTAATTGGATCGAAGGCCGTGGAAAGTCGGTTGTATGCGAGGCAATTATAAAGGAAGAGGTGGTACAGAAGGTATTGAAGACCAATGTAGCCACTCTGGTGGAGCTTAACATGCTCAAAAACCTTACTGGTTCAGCTATGGCTGGTGCTCTTGGTGGGTTTAATGCCCATGCCAGCAATATCGTTACTGCAGTCTACATCGCCACCGGGCAGGATCCTGCTCAGAATGTCGAGAGCTCCCACTGCATTACCATGATGGAAGCTGTTAATGATGGCAAGGACCTTCACATCTCAGTCACCATGCCTTCCATTGAGGTAAAGTTTTATACTATAAAATCAATTTATTTAACTGGCAGGACGATAACCTGAATTATTAGTTTTTTTCTTCAAAATATACACTTGCGAGGTCTAATTATTCTCAAAAAATCTATTTAATTTGAGATCTGGCATCAAGACCAAAGTTCCAACTCTCTTTTTTCTGATAAGGTATCAACACTTTGGTTCAGGTGGGCACAGTTGGAGGTGGCACCCAACTAGCATCTCAGTCAGCTTGCTTGAACCTACTTGGAGTGAAGGGTGCCTGCAATGACTCCCCAGGATCAAACTCAAGACTCTTGTCCACCATCGTTGCCGGGTCTGTTTTGGCAGGGGAGCTGTCTCTGATGTCTGCTATTGCAGCTGGTCAGCTTGTCAAGAGCCACATGAAATACAACAGATCTAGCAAAGACGTGTCAAAGATAGCATCCTCAAACTGAATCCTACCATCTTATAATGAAGAATCAGAAATAAATCTCCAGTAAAAGACATGTGGGAAGTACAGAAATCAAGAGTGGTTGTTGGCTAGTGTTGAGGGCTCGAGGAGACAAACAAAGGGAAGGCCATGTGGAGGAACTAGTACCTAGAAAATAAACAAAGCCTGTTCATGTTGCTGGAACCATGTGACTCTGGTGGGTATCTCTTTCCAAGACTATTAGGATTCTTCCAATTGTGAGTTGTTTTTTTGGTGGATATATAGTGGACGAGACACCATGATCTGTTCAAATCTCTGTCTTTTTCATGATATGCCAAATGTTTGCCTTACACCAAGAGGCTCCCCGAACCTGGTTTCTCTGTTCCAACCTGTGATCTTCACCAGCCCTGTTCAAGTAATTTAATTAATGTTGCTAGTTGTATCTTAGATCTGTTTTAACTTTAGAAAAAGAGCATCTCCTGTTCAGATCAGATCCTTTTCAAGTGTTTTGTACTGTAAAATCACTCATTGACTGCTATCAGGCTAATCACATGGTGCTAGTCGGGAAATTAGTCCAGGCTTTGTCCAAATACTCTCTACTTGTGTATCGATACATTCATTTATGGGTGCCTGGTTAGATTTGTTAGCACTGTGGTCACTAATCGTGGAAACCACGTTCATGGATCGCATCTTCCATGTCCCTCTTTAGGGACCTTGCCATGAGGTTAGATGGACTAAAACTACTCGAAATCACTTGGCTATGTTATTAAAGAATGATATAAATCATATTCTGAGACCCTACTTAACAGTTTAAGTTTTTAGGTGAGATGATTCGTTAACATAGTATCAAAGTTTTCTTGACCCGGCGGTCACGAATTCAAATTTCATCACCGTCACTCTATTCGATTAAAATCAAACACAAAGTAACGTGAACATGTACAGGTTTTAAGCTCAAGGGTTTTCACTTGAGGAGGTGTATTAGAGAATGATATAAATTATATTCTGAGACCTTATCTAACAGTTTAAATTTTTAGATAAAATGATTACTTGACATAGGTCACAAGGAAAATAATAGAAAAGCGACAAAGGAAAATGACTCTAAAAAACTCTCTTCAAGGGGATTGCTGGATTGAACTTTCCAAAAACAAATTGGTTTGCTTTGACAGATTGTGAGATCTGCTATTGGGCACCACTGCCAATCCTTCTGGGATGAAGGTGATAACTTAACCCCACCCCTCCAATTAATCAGAGACATGAAATAGATTCGTATATTAAAATAATATTTAAAAAAAAATATTTTTGATAAAATAATATAAAAACACCACATTTTTTTTAATTTAAAGTTAAAAATAAAAACTTTTAAATTTGTCAAAGGTGTTGTAGTGGTAGACGCAAGTGAAGGCTGTGCTAATTAATTGGTCTACAAGGTACAGGATGTTAAGCAAGTTATTTGCCACAATTTTGTATCAAATGGCGTGCTTGAACATATCTTATTATACGGGTTAAAAAAAATAAGGAAAAAACACGAATTTATTATAAAAAAAAAAAAAAAAAAAACCTCGGTTTTACCATTGGATACAAGTGTGCGAGGGACAAAAAAATGCTTCGCCGTCTGTGGGAATCGAACCCACGACCACATGGTTAAAAGCCATGCGCTCTACCAGCTGAGCTAAGACGGCTTATTTGAATTGGGTCTTACTCCATATATTAAAGTACAAGTGATTTGGTTTAAAATTTTCCATATTAATTATTTCCTTTTCGAAAGAATTTCAATA
This sequence comes from Salix purpurea, assembly GCA_027405865.1. Taxonomy (NCBI): domain Eukaryota; kingdom Viridiplantae; phylum Streptophyta; class Magnoliopsida; order Malpighiales; family Salicaceae; genus Salix; species Salix purpurea. The sequence continues at coordinate 2,454,111 of JAOWLH010000043.1, read as the reverse complement.
ATGCTCCTATCCATAGTTATTGATCCCGTCCCGGGTACCGTTCCGGTTTTGTGTTTGGAACGGAACGTTCTGGTTTCGGTACCGTTCCGGTTTTGTACTGTTCATTTTTATTTAATTATATATATGAAAAAAATAAAATATTAATTTAACAAGTATAATTTAAATTCAAGATAAATGAAATTTAAATTATACAATACAAACACAAAATCAAACAAACATAATCTCAAAATTAGAAACATCTCTAAAATTCCAACAATAAAATTATTTTTTTAAAAATAAAAAATAAAAAATAAAAAATGAATTTAATTATAATTAAAAGATCCAGAATATTTGAAATTTAAGCTACTTATTGTATGTTTTTCAAGTAATTCTATGTTTTTTTATGGTTGTTGTATTTGAATTTGAATTTTGAAATTAATTAATGTTACTTATTGTTTTTAATGTTAGAAAAACTTAAAAAAACAAAATGAACACATTAAGAAATAATCAATAAGTTCAAACATAATTAATTAAAATACATTCCATTACAAATAATTCAATCAAATTAATTACAAATTAATACCCCTATTTTTTATGTTAACTATTATTATATAATAATCGTAATGTGAATTATTAAAGGTTAGTTATTGTTGTTATATTTATAGAAAAGGAGAAAATGTAGAAATTATATTGAATCGTATTGATTTTTAATATTTTGGTATGCTGTTAATGTTTAAGATTTGTTGAAATATTATGATGTGAAATGATTTGGTTGATTTTTGATTATGTAATTTAAAATGAGAAAATCAAAATAGGAAAAGTAGTAAAAAAAATATGCAAGTTGATTTCGGTGAAGAGAGATTAAATAATAAACAAACAAAGTTAGGCCACGTTTTGACTAACGGCAATAAAAATCTAACAAAGGTCATAACAAAAATCAGCAATGAAAATTAAAAAATTCAACCTAGAAAAATGAAGCTTGCCGAGCAACAGAAAGAAACCCACCGCAGCAAAAAATGAAGACGACCCAGTTGATCAACTTCTTCAATCAGCACAAGACGAGTTACTTCTAAAACTTTCTGTGGATTCTCAGTTTCTCACATGTCTCGTGTCTCTCCCAATTACCTCCTCCCTGATCTTGACCGTCGATTCCAAGCCCTCAAATCCAGACCCACCACAACCACCATTCAATCCTCGACCAGCATCTCCAAACCCCGACCGTCTAAACTCTAAATCTCAAGATGATGTTGACCCTGACGATCTGTTTGCTAGGTTTGCTGCTATCAAAGCTCCCAATAACACAACCAGTAACAATATTGTTTCGTGTCATGAAGACGAGATTGAGAAGATTATTAGGTGGGCCAGGGACTCTGCTCGTCTCGACAACTCTCCACTGTCTGATCTCTGATGAGGACGAAGATGATCTTGACGATGAGGGTGAAGATGATAGTGAGGGTCGACGACAACTCTCCACTGTCTGATGAGGATGAAAAATTGAACCCGGAACGGAACGCCCGGTACGGAACCGGGGCGTTCCGGCCGGATTTCGGCCGGAAAATCCGGATCTGGCCGGGATTTTGACCGGGACAAAAACGTCGCCGTTTTGTCCCGGATTTTGCAACGGGACGGGGCGTTCCGGCCGGAACGGGACGGGATCAATAACTTTTACCTTTTAAAAATACAAAAAAAATATCTCAGAAGGGATAGGAGCCTCGGAAGGCCATCTAGTTATTATCTCAGAATATAAAAGATAAAAATAACAAGGATAAAAAAATATATTTACCTTTTAAAAATACAAAAAAAATATTTCAAAAATATCTTAAGAACATATTTGACAGCCACGGGTCTCTTTTGGAATGCCTATGTGTCAGACATCATTCAAGGGGATCAATGGGATTTCCCAGCAAGTCAAGGGAGCATTCAGGACATGTGGCTTTCAATCAATTTCCATCCTAATTCTCACCAGAAGGATAAGGTTATTTGGAATCATACTGCATCGGGACTTTGCACCATCAAGTCTTCCTGGGATAAATTTCGTACCAGAGGTACTCAAGGAAACAGTGGCAAGCTCATATGGCATAAATGGCATATTCCTAGACATTCCTTTGTTCTCTGGCTGGCAACTAGGGGTCGTCTAAGAACAATGGACATGTCCTCCAACCCTAACCGAATGTGTGCGTTGTGCATGAGCGAAGGGGAAGATCACAATCATCTTTTTTTTGACTGCTCCTATTCTACTGAAGTGTGGCGGGGTGTTTCTTCCAGGGCTCAAATCAGCTGGCCTGGTGTCCCTTGGAGTCAAGGTTGGGAATGGGCAGTCATGAAGTTCCATAGCAGGAATAATGTGAGACACAATATTGCAGGCATGGCTATTGCTGCTACAGTGTATCACCTTTGGCGAGAAAGGAACAGGAGGATCTTCAATCATCATCGCAGCAGTGCTCACCAAACAAGGGAGGACGTCATCAACACGCTGAGAGACAAGCTTTCAAACTTGGGAAATGGCGAGCTGCCGGAGACGGTGAAAACTCAGTGGGATATCCACTAGGCTGGTTTTCGGGTGCAAGGCCATCGTCGAAGGTCAGGCTACGTGATTCTTATTCTGGGCTCTTCGCTGGTTTTCTTTTGGCAATGGGGAGATCGGAAAGGCCTCAGAATAACGGGGGCAAGGGATTTGGGCGCCTCATCGGGGTTCGGTTGGTTCTTCTGGGCTGCTTCTTAGCCATTCGGCTTTCTTCAAGTCCGGCGTGGGCTGGATTTTGTAGGACCGGGCTTTTCTCGGCTCCTTTTTCTTAATCAATTGTCTGGGCCTTAGTCCCCTTATATGTTTCTTTTAGGCAGGGAGCCTGTTCCCAGCTTTCTACTTTTTTCCCGTCATTGTAATAGAATGATGGGCCCATCTGTAATTTTCCCCCCTTCTTAATCCATTTTTGAATTGGTTAAAAAAAAAACATATTTATTTTGTACCCTTTTCTTCTCAACCAAACTCTTTTTTTTTTCTTTGATTCTGTTGAGTGCATACATGCTAGCTAGGAATTAAATTGGAACTTTCAAATCTAAAAAGTTAGCAACACTAGGAGATTTAAACTACAGGGGTTGAAATGGAGCACTGCTGAATCTATAGGGACTAAACATAGCTAATACTTCATCCAATCCAAGATTTTGAAGAACTGAAGGTGTTTCATAATATGGCGAATCCTAACAAACAGACTGATATTTCACGCATTTACCACATCTTTTGCCTCCTGCTTAACTCCCAAAGGTATGGAGTGTGGTTTTCTTAGCTCATCCTTCGACTCATTATGGGAACATTTCCATATATCAGTAATGCAACTATATTATTCGATAATTTTATTTATATTTAATTAGTATTTTATTTAAGTTTTATATATAAAATGTTTTGATATTCTTTGTTTTTTATTTTTAAGATATTTTTGGATGAAAGATGCAAAAATGAATAAATTAGAGGTAATTGACATATTTGACTGTCGGTTAATGTTTTGTGGGGTGTGAGCTTAAAAAGTCAAAATGACGTGATTCTAGTGTCCTTAAAAAAGATATCATTCATATCTGGGAATTTAAGGCAATAAAGTAAAATAAAATAAGGAAGAAGATGGAAATTGCGGCCTTCAAGTCAAATCTTGCAGTCTGCCAGTGTTAAGCTTTGATCATTCTAACTTGAATATCTGGAGCTATAGAAGTCCAACTGATACAAACTCAATTCTGTTAGATTCCTGACTGAAAGACCTATCAACGCTCCAAATTAAGCCCAAAATGATGTCATATGATGAAGATATGATTTTTCAAAAATAACAACTGATTTCTGTCAACAAACAGGTTTTGTGAAGAACCGAGTCCAAATTGTGTTCTGAAGCTTCGAAACAGATATCCAAGTCTTTATTTTGGCATTTTAGCTCCTTTAAGTCAAAGATTGAAGATTTCATGCAAGATTATTTCTCTTTTTTTTTTGGAAAATAATTATTGAAGTATTTAAATATAACACTATCTACTTAGAGATTGACTATTTTGTAAAGTAGGGAATTATGGTTTCTTAGGCTATAAAAAGAAATAGTGAAAGGAAAGAAAAAAAGGAGAGAGGGTAGCGAATATAAGAGAAAAAACATCCCTTCTACTTCGCAAACCCAAAAATCATGTTTTTTTTTGTTTAATTAATTGTTTCTAGAAATACGCAAGGCTAAACTCTTTTTTTATTACAAGGACACAAAACCTTCGACTTTCAATAATTGTGAGATCTATTTTACATTTTCTTTTCAGTTTATACGACAAATATGTTTGTTCTACTTTGCTTATTTTTTCTATGATTATTTATTTTAATTGATAGAACGGACTCTAATTTATTATTGTATATAATCTATTACTAAGTTTGATATCAAAACCGAAGTTGTGACATATGAATTTGTGAAACAGCTGAGTTTAATAATTGTGATGAACTACGTTATTAATCTTAGAGAGAACATTCAATCAAATCAAACATAGACTGTAAACAATTATGTTTTCTTAATTAATCAATTTATCTGGTTTTTAAGACTACAATTGAATTAAATTACTAGTGTAGATAGTGTGGTTGTTTTATGGTTAAGACAAGTTAAACAACAATCAATTAAATAACCAATATTAAAAACAAATAAATATTCAGAATATAAATTGATGTTTCATTTCCATGATCATTTATGATTTTTATAGGTGAACATTTACTTGCGACCAAAGTTTATTTTCTTGATAAATTTCAATTTTATTTAATTTTCGCTTGCTTTAGCCTAAACAACTTCCAACCCTCCTCAAATTGCATGTTATATAGTATGAAAATCTGACTTGAACTTTCCTTGTAGGATCAACCTCTTGCTTGCTCTATACTATCTTATGTATTGTGTTTTAAACTAGAGTAATTAATTTATGCGACTACAACATCACAACATGAAAGGATGGAAAACAAATGGCCTAGAACCGGAGCCTTATCAGCTTCATTTCGATCCGAGCACCATGGGTGGTGGACACAAACCATCCAAAATGATTTGCAATGAAGTTTCAGATTTACTCGTCCAATTAAGAAATTTAATCACAGAAGATGGAAAAAACAGTGGAAACATAAAAGATGTCCAGCAAGTTTTCTTTTGAAATGCAATAATGGGAGTGATGCAACCATCAGAGAAGAATGTTATTTCGAGTACCCATTTCATATCTTAGATAGTCAATCACTTTTGCCCTCTTGAGCTCCAATCTCTTGCAGGTAATGCTCTGCGTCCAGCGCTGCCATGCAGCCTGCATCATCATGAAGCAACAGATTTTAAGTCCATCAGAATGGGAATAAGAAATCAGGTAAGCTGGATGAAACAAAAATGCCACGAAATCTTTTCCTTCCAGTGATGAGAAGGTAGTCCAGATAATTCATCAAGCAAACAAAAAAAAAACGATAAAGCTTGATTGCTAGTATCAGAAAATCAGATGTCGCAAGGAACATTTTTCCCATGTTAATTGAAGTATCACAAACCTCATTGCCTGAAAAATATTAGAGATCTTATAATGCATCTAAATTAAATGATGGAACAAAGAAGCAAGGCCTAGTAACGGTTTAAGAGTTCTTCAAGCTTGAGCAGAAATCAGGCATTCATGCTTTAAAAAACAGACACCAAATGAATTGGATCTCAGCTCAAGTCACCTAGATAGATCAAACAAGCATGGCTTGATCTCAAATTCAGTCCAATAAGCCAATTTTATCATGAAACGGTGAGGTCTAATAATACATCAGTTGAAATGAAGGATCAGAGCGCAAAGCAACTAACACTACTGGAGAAAGAATTGAGAACATGAATGACAGGGTGAGGGAAGAGGCATTACTCAAAGATGAATCGTGAAAAACCATGTTCAATAACAAGAACAAAACCACTGAAGTTTGATGTTACCAAAACAACATACCTAAAGCTTCTCACAGGTAACAAGAATTCCTATAAAATCATCTTTAAATCCAGACTACTAAATCAGACCTTGAATTTGACCAGTTCCATTCGCCATTGGAAACAATAATTGCAACTTTTGTACTTTTAAAATAACATATGGAGCAATGCTCCTCTCCTAATTCACAGAGTGCTCTTTGAAAGAAAATTCTTCAAATTTCAAGTGATCCCTCAGTCTCAGCCTCAAAGTTAGCTAAAAAATAATTTATCGATGAACCAGGTAAGCAGGTAGGAGTTAATCATTTTCTTCAAATTGGTTCAGTCAAGAGGGGATCATAAGAGAAGTTTTGGCACCCAACATCAAACAAGACCAATCAAACAGCATCAATCATATCACAACCATCCTTTATAGACCTCTGTCAAGGGTCCAGGGATGGAGTTATATCGTGAGTTTTGAAACTCTATTTGAAACAAAAATTTAAACCCACATTAAATTGGCTAATTTCTTAGGTAGTTCGTGGCAGACTCAACCATTGACAGAGACAGCTATTTCAGCAAAATCAATCAAATTAGTAGGCTTATCAAGACCAGATAATATCGAGCTCATTCCCAATTCTGGAATGGTTTGCTCAATTGAACAACACGAGTAGGTGTGGATAAATCGTGTCTTTGACAGTGGTAAAACCTATGACTTGTAAAGAAAAGCTTCAACATAACAAGGACCAGACTACCAACAACATTCAAGATCCACCATCAAACATAGCACAACGGTGCTATGTTCAATTTTTCCTGAAGGACTCAGGATCATAATTTATGCTACGAGGTTTATGCCTGCCCGTTAAACTATCAATCAAAACATTCATGTTGATATTACAGAGAAACCATGAGATACGACTCCTAAAAACCAAACAATAAAATCAATTTGAGGACATAAAAAGTCAAGTTAATGAAACAAACCAGTGCCAGCAGCAGTAATCGCTTGTCTATACTTCTTATCCTGAACATCACCAGCAGCAAAAACCCCACGAACACTAGTCTTTGTAGTCCCCGGTTTAGTCACAACATACCCATCGGAATCCAACTCCAACTGCCCATCCAAAAACCTAGTCGCAGGCTCGTGTCCAATAGCAAAAAACAACCCATTAACCTTCAAATCCGGAACCTCGCCAGTAACCATATTCTTCACTTTAAGCCCACCTAAAACCCTCTCTCCATAAGCCTCCTCCACTGCAGAATTCCAAATAACCTCAATCTTCGGATTCGACAATGCCCTGCTTTGCATTATCTTAGAAGCCCTAAATGTATCCCGCCTGTGAATAATATAAACCTTGGACCCATACTTGGTCAAAAAATTTGCTTCTTCCATTGCTGAATCTCCCCCTCCAATCACAGCCAATGCCTTCTCCCTAAAAATTGGAGCAGCCCCATCACACACCGCGCAAGCTGAGATCCCTTTATTCCAAAACTTTTCCGACCCTACAAAATTCAGCTTCTTCGCCACCGCCCCAGTAGCAACAACAACAGAATCCGCAACAACACGTCTGGAATCAGTGACAATCTCAAACGGGGTTCTAGAAAAATTGACTTTTGTAACCGTCTCAGTGAAAATTTGGGTCCCAAAACGAGCAGATTGAGCCCGGAACTTCTCAGTTAGCTCACCCCCCATTATTCCTTCAGGAAAACCAGGAAAGTTTTCCACGTCGGTTGTGGTCGTCAGCTGGCCTCCTGGGGCGATATCATTTGCCATCCATCCTTCAAACAAGATGGGTTTTAGCTCTGCTCGTGAGGCATAGATTGCTGCCGTGTGTGCAGCGGGTCCGCTCCCGATTATACAGACACGGGTCTTGAGTTCTTCCATGGCGGTTGAGGTTGCGGTGGTTAGTTTGGGAGTAGCAGTGGTGGAGAAGGAAGCAGCGGCTATGGATGTGGTGGCTAGGCCAAGGAAATTGCGGAATTTAAAGAGGATGGATTTTAGGCTGACTGGGGTTCGATTCATTCCTCTAGTTTTACTATGTATTTTTTTGGAGTTTTTCCTTTCATCTCCTTGCGGTTATTTAAGGCGCGAGCAATGACCGAAGGGTCAATTTCCCTCCAAAAGGAGTAGGGTTTTTTGCTTTCTTGTTAGGGTTGCTAAGGTATATAGTATCTTTTATCCTATTTCATGAAGAGATGGATTGATGCCATTGTTAGATGATTTGGTTTGTGTTTATGCTTTTCTTGGGGTTAATAAATCGACTTTTTTCCAGCAAACAACTCTGGCTCTCACCAAGTCTTCGGCTGAAAAATATGAAATGGACGTGATGGGCCTCTGGTTTTCTCAGCTAAAAACCACCGTGAGTTATACTTATCGGAACCCAGCACCCTCCGGTGCCGGAGGGCTGCTTAGGGACTCCACCGTTCATGTTTTGCTGCTAGAGTTGGATTGGGAACTACATTCAGAGGAGCTTCGGGCTGTCAAAACCGGCCTAGAAGTTGCTTGGAATTGTGACGCAAGGGCAGTGCAGCTGGAAATGATTTTTGTAATTTTTACTCCCTTTTAAAAATGTCTTTTATGAAATTTTAATTTTTTTAAATTATTTTTATATATGGATAATAAAAATAATTTTTTTTAAAATTAAAATATATTATTTTAATAATTGTTTTTAATTACAAACACTCACATACACGCAACAAGGAACGCAGGATTTCCCATGTGAACAGTTGAAGCTAACTCATGAGCAGCCATCAACTATTTTTTTATTCTATGAAACATAAATGGGCCTTATTTTATGTTTTTAATGACTTGATTGATAAATCTGAATAAATATATATAAAAATTATATATATTATTTAAGACAGGATAAAATATATATAAAAATTATTTTTATTATTGATATTTTTATATTACCATTGAATTTGCCCATTTTTATAAATAATTAGATTGTTTATTGTTTTTAATTTATATTAAGTTTTAAAATTAATATTATTATATACCCTGAACTAACCTGGTGGGTTGACCAGAACCTAGTCAACGCAGCACCTAAACTAATATAAGTTTAAGTAAAAATAGTGGAAGAGTTGACCTCATATGAACCAATCAAAAATCCAAGTGTATCTATAACCTTGTTAACTTAAAATAAAATATAGGTATAAAAACCATTGACTTTTTTTTGATGATTTTTTTTAAAAATTGAGGTTGTTTTATTTTTTAAACACTCTAATTAAAAAAATAGTTAGATTGTTTATTTATTTATTTTAATTTCTATTAAGTGTTAAAATTAATTTTATTATATAACCCGGACTAACTTGGTGGGTTGACCCAGGACCTAGTGCACCTAACTAACTTGGTGAGTTGACATGAGATGAACCAATAAAAAATCCAATTGTACCTTGTTAACTTAAGACAAAATACAAGTACAAAAATCATTGATTTTTTTTTATTGAATTTGTTTTTTAAAATCAAATTGCTTTATTTTTTTTTAAAAAAAAAAACAAGTCAACTCGAGTAAATTTTTCAAGTTGGATTTTAAAATCATAATAATAATTGTTTTTTAATTTTTATAATGGCCTGAGTCAACACAAAACCAGCCTACGAAATGGGCTTGCTTTGGATTTACATCTAAGTGTGATTTAAGGCCTTAAGGCCTTGTTTTCAAAAAACAAAAGCCCACGAGGCCATGACTACAAACAGTATTGAACTCATCGCCTATTGCAATTTCAGATTCAAACGACAATTAACAAGTAAAATGAATGAAAAGATGGAAGCGCTCCAGATTACAAGAAAAAAGGGTGAGGAGTGGCATCATTGGTCATCATAGAGATACCCCTCTCTTTAAGTAAAATTAATTAAAAGGATTAGTAACATCATAATTAAGACTTTAACTGGCTAACTTTATAGAAAGTCCAAAAAACAATGGCTCCAGGTCCTAAATTTCAACAAAAGCTCTGCCCTTTGTCTGAAACCTAACTTTGTTTAGTCAAATAATATCAATGTGTTAGGTGGAGTAATTATAGTAACTTTGATTAAAATCTTCTTTTCATACCAACCATGATCCTTCCCAGGATTCCCTGGTAATTTTATGATCAGCTTCTCCGGACGGCTGCACAGCTCTGTTCAATCCCTGCAAATTTCATCCTTGGCTCCGACAATGCATGGCCGTATCTAAGACTGTTCGTAGTGTTGCTCTAATGTTTCTTTTGGACATTCTAGCACTTCAGTTGTAGCTTTTCTCATTAATTTTATCCAAGATTATCTTGCTTTTTTTACAGAAAAATTCATGGCGTCCCAAAATTCTTGATTACATATATGCACAAGGCGAGGAGGGGAGGACGGCAGCTTTCAAGCACTCATGAAGAGGCAAACAAAAAATTAAGGGGGGGTGGGGAGACATAAAAACGCACAAATGAAGGAGGCAGAAATACTATAATGTTTTATACAAAATGATCATACGATGGATGAAATTATCCTGGGCTGAGTTGTTTCTGTTCCACAGAAATGGAGGACCTCTTGATGATGAACTGATCTAAGCACTCTGCGATGGCTTCAGAGAAGAAAGAATTTGATCTCCCAGATGATCTGAACCTGCACTGATCATCGAATGTTTTAAACAAAATCATACGATCGATGGATGAAATTATCTTGGGCTGACTTGTTTCTGCTCCACAGAAATGGAGGACCTCTTGATGAACTCTAAGCAATCTGCGATGGCTTCCGAGTAGAAAGAATTTGATCTCCCAAATGATCTGAACCTGCACTGATCGTCTAGTTTTCCCATGTAGTGGCATCTGGTTGAATCCATCATGAACCCCCTCTCGCTGCTGCCACATCTGTCGATGATGCTACTATTTCTACCCATGCCTCTCTTCAGATATTGTACTGCTCGTCCATAAGAAGATCTCCATCTTCTAAAAACCCTAAATAAGTAGAAAAACCTTGCTCGTAATCTTTGAACAGAAAATCTTCTGGGATACTTTAGCCTGAAGCCTCTGGTGCTGCTGGCTCCATGGCGACGAAGACTTCTCTTCCCAACTTTGGTGTAGTTCATATGACTCATTTTCTGATGCTTATGCAGCCAAATAAAAACCGACGCCCTAAGTTTCGTATATAGTAAGGCTGAAGGACGACTTTTTGGAGGGCGAGTTGTAATGATGAAATTTAACAAGGAACTTGGAAAATGATGGGATTTCTTCTCTCTTTTTTTGGACTTTGAATGGTCTAGCAAGGAGAGATTCCTGCGTTTACAACGTGGATATCATCGTATTAATATAAATGTGCCTTAAAATACCGTCATATAGTAATATAAATCATATTCTGAGACTTCATCTAACCTAACAACTTGAGCTTTTAGGTGAATAGTTTCTTGATATGGTATTAGAGTCTTGTTGACCTATTAATCACGAGTTCGAATCTCACCATCCTCATTCTATTTGATAAAAATTAAGTACAAGATAATATAGATTTGTGTAAATTTCAAGTTCAAAAACTTTCATTTAAAAAATTATATTAGAAATAATATAAATTATATTTTGAAACCTTCTTTTTCAACAACAGCTCGAGCTTTTAAATAAATAGTTATTTAGACAAATAATAGCGATCAATTTAAAGTTATAATTGAAACAAACATGAACGAAGAGTAAGTGTGATATGATTGGAATGGTAGGGCCAGGGGGGACAATGAAAAGAAATTAAAATGGAATTGTCCCTTTTCATATTAGGTGACAAAAGCATAGCCTTACATGAC